>CP054667.1:52171653-52878650 GCA_013348765.1 Carpinus viminea
CCTGTTCCCTTATTTGTTGGGTTACATTATCAACTTTGGGTTGATATTATCCGCTCAAGATACTTTCTATATTTCTCTTTCCGCCATGTAAACATAGGCTTTTTAGAAAAAAGATGTTGATTTGACAGGTGATCAGTAGAAAATCTGAAATGCAAGTTGGAAAAGAATTGAGAGAAAAGAAGTGACGCAGTGGCAGTACTACTATAATGCCTACAACTATTTCATTTTAAATTTTTCACAACAGTTCAAGTATCTGATCATGAAGAGTCCTTGTTTGCAAGAAAGTCTCTTGGGTTCCCAACTAGGTAGCTGTTAGGAGTCTTTATCCTTTCGTTATCTCAAGTTTCTGTAGGTGTCTTTATCCTCTTGTTAGTTCAAGTTTCAGTAGGGGGTCTTTATCTCAACTTTTACTAGGAGTCTTGTACTCAATGAAGGTATGGAAGAATTATTTTGCTGTGATTCTCTTGCTTTGTTGGTGTAAAGCCAAACTCTTGGGTTAATCTTATATTTCCTGTTTTGCTTATAATTGCTTTTGGCCAGTGTCAATTTTGGTGTCAGAGCCGAAGTTCTTCGTGATATAATGAATACTCAGAGCGGACGTTCTTACGGTGGTAATCAATTAGCCAACAACATCGTGATGACATCTTGCTTGACTTAGTCAAAAAAATGGGATTCTTTTCCCATAATATAAGCACCTTAACCAAGCTAGTCGACCTTGTCTGGGATCATGCATTCAAGAAACTAGAATGTTCGAAAGCAATGAAAAGAAGGTAAGAAGGAGACGGGTGAACGTGTGGGTGCAGAAGTGCTGCGGAACAAAAATGATCGAGAAGAACCACCATAATATAATTCTGATAAGGACCAAATTGCTACACCACGCATAGGGAAACGATACCATCAACCCCATCATCTGTTTCATAATAATACTCCCAACTATCGCACCCCATTACAGCCTACTTTGGGTCATTGGGAAAATTCTGATTAAAGTTTGGACCTATGTGTCGTCGATCTAAAAACGCTTTAAAGATGAGAAACTTATATAGCATTACTCTTAATAATTAAATATCGAACACATCAGCTTCCGGAGCAAAGCACCCCCCGAAACCCGGCAAGGAGAGTCTGAAAAGAAAGCATGATATTTGTCAGGCTCTCGCCTCATAAATACTCAGCATTAGGATCAATAAAGACATTGTCTGTGGTCCGCCCAAAAGTGATCAAGATTCAGCGGGCTTATCAGTGATGATTTGACAAAAACATAGCTATCCGCTTTGGAGATGCGTCCCATAGACACATACTTGACCACGCAATCAGCAATACCAAGGTCGCCACTAAGCACCTCACGACCGACACTCCAGGCTTAACAAGAAGAAAGGTAACTCTGATGCCAAGCATTCCAAAGGTTCCCAATGTCCGTCTTTTTGAGCAAATCGGCCAAGGGTATCAGGGGTAAATGTTGGGATGTAAAAGGTCCTTATGAAAAGGTCGGCCCAATGAAAGGTCATTATTTACACAAAACAAAGCCCATAGGCCTATGTAGTGCCTCATTAGGTCGCCTACGGTCAACCTGCGAGCCACTCACATATGGCCGCCACCCAGCTCACATGGAAGGGTCTCAGTCGCCCCTGGCCCCTCAACTGCGAGAAGGTCGTGAAGAATATCTATAGACTATAGCCCCCACCAAATCTCAAGCTCGTCGCCCTCTCATGCCAACGATTGCTAGGAAAATTTGAGACCGACAACGACCCGAATCCACAGACCTGTGTCTGTCCCATCGCCATATCTCGAGCTCTTTGGCCTGCACTTGTCTTGTTACCATGGCTTGAGCCTCTCAACTGCAGAGACACGCGAGTAGTGACACGCACACCAACCTGCAACAGACTACATAAGAGTGACACACCATCAACAAGTGGTGAGCACCCATCATATCACCATACCCTGAGCCATCTCGTATCAGAACAGCAGGCCCCATGTTCTCGATACGTCATGGCTCGAGACCGCGATCTCAATACCTCATATAAAGTAGTGACTTGTGTCACTCTTAATAAAAATCATTCGTGAAAATTTTCAAATCATCCCAAATGTTGGATTGAGCCATTGATCATCTCATCTAAAATTTATTGGTGTTTAATGAAAAAGTTAAAGCCTTTTATAGATGCATTCAAAATCGTACCATACAAAACATATTCTAAGAGCACCCTAGTGAGCATAATGGTATTATTGCACCCCAACAATCTCTCTCTCAACATGACGCTCCTACAATTCGAACCCATAACTTTGGCTCTAATACTATTTGTTAGATCGGGCTTTAAATCATCTCATCTAAAGACTAATTGATGTCAAATGAGAAAAGTCAAAGCCTTTTATGATATTCAAAATTACACTATGCAAGAAATGTTTTAAGAGCCTCCCAAGTGAGCACGCCAGGCATTGTTGCAACCCAACAACCTAGAAGAAAATGAAATAGAGGTTTTTCCCAACAATTAAAACCGATTCAAATTTAACAAACCACAAACAATTTCACCAAATCAAGCAAACTATAAAATAAGATAAACACAAAGAACTTTGGTAATGAAGTCAACCGATTTGTATTTTACCATAGTAGTTTTATAACTTCGGTCATTTTATTGTATCAAGCTTCCTCTACAACCTGAAATTTGGGTGGCTGAATATTTGATTTTATGTGAATTAATGAGGTCTAGGAGAGGTTAAAGATCAATTGAAGGGATATATAAGAATACAAAAACAACCTCCAAGACCACAAAACAATGGCCGGTGTATGAAAACTTGTATATCTCTCCTCTATAAAAGGCTTTAATTGCCTCCCCATGAACTAGCCTATTTACTTGATGCCCCTAGCTCGGCCTTTTCCCCGACAACCTTCCTCCCCAACGTGGCTTCCATTTTAGATTTCTTGTTTCTTGGTTTTTCTTGTTAGAATTTGTGTTTGTTTCTTTTTGTTTGTGCTTTTGTTGTTTCTTTTGCTTGTTTAGGTACACTTTGTGGGTAATGATCTTGGAGTTTTACTTAAACTTTCCCTCCATTTGAGTGGGCGATCTTCTCTGTGTGCTCCTCCACCCACCATCCTCTACTGGGTCTTTTCTCGCGCTCCCACCACAATAAGCTTTCAATGCCCCCTTTCAATTTTGGTTTATGACAAGCGCATGATCGGCTCTTCTTTCCATCTGCTATCATTTGCTTGGTGTGCTTCTTTGTTGCGATTTCCTGTAATTTAGGCTGGTTTTTCCTTTTAGTGTAATTTTGTCTTATTTTGTTTCCCTATAATAAGTTTTTGTTTTTGCTTGCAATAATGCTCGATCCTCTCTCGCTCGATCCGCTCGCCTGATGCCCTTCGGGTTTACTGCTTTGGTCTAGACCTTTGGGTTCTAGATGTAAACGTTATCCTAACTTTTTGATCGAGGAGGATGAGTTTTGGATTAGTTCTTTGCCCTTAGTATCGAGGAATAAGAGATAATTATGCATTGGTTTGAGTTTGTTTGATGCAAATTTGCTGTATAAATTGAAAATTAGTCATAGGTTAGTAGATTTTGTATAAGTTTGGAATGTAATACGTTATCTTTGACGCTTCTAACCCTCATAACTTCGACTATGATTGCTTCAGAGCTTTATGTTTGTTTATCAAGGAATGAGACTGGACTGTTTCCTTTAAAAGTAAAAAAATAATTTTTAAACAAAAAAGATTGTCCAAGGCAACTTAAAGCAGTTCAAGGTATACCATTGTAATCTTATTCAATTGTTTTTTAATTCCTTTACTCCCACATTTTGGGACTTGGGAGCCCAAAAAAAAAATTAATATTTTATTCATTTTAAAAGTGGTTCAACAAATTTTATTTTAAAAAAAAGGTGAATTTTGCTCTTCAATTATTTATTTATTTATTATTTTTTTTATGAAGTGGTAAAAGAATTGCTAGGATCAGGTCAGGACATTATTGTAATTTAAAGTTTAATATATATGTTATTTTTGTACACCCAAACACCAAAAAATATTTTGAGGAAAATTACTTTAAAAAATATATTTTTAGATAAATAATATTTTACATTAAAAGAAACGGAGGGTAAAATCTATCGATCTGCTCTATTCTACCAACAACTAAGGAGCTCTTGTTTTATGGCCCACACAAAAGTTGACGGGTCAGAAGAAAAAAATAGTGGAGTCACACGTCAAGCTTGAAATTGACCTTTAGCTATGGGATTGATACCTAGTATCAAAAATAAATCACAGTATATATGACATGCAAAAAAAAAATTAATTTTCTACTTTCAATTTGTGTAAATTTGGTTAAAAATATGAATTAATGTGTTATTAATTTAAGTCAATTAGATTTTTTGTGTGATAGCATCAAGGTTGAAACATATTTCATGTGTTCTTTCTTCTTCTATTTCCCTTTACTTTCCGTATCATTTTAACTTTTGTCAGAAATGGTCCTATTTTTCATCAACATTGGGTAGAGACCGTAAATCGTGCAGTGACCTTTTGAGAGGATAATTTTAAGAGTGATACTTGAAATCAAACTTTTATTTTTATTTTATATGAAATGGTCCTATAATATCAAAACTTCTTCTAATTAATGATTCATTTGAACTAGCCTTTGGAATAGCCATTCTATTGCATCTTTCTTCCTTCTTAATAAAAATGATTTCATTTTTTGAGAATAACCATTCCATTAATCACCCAACAAAAGAAAAATACCATCTCAATAGCTTTCAATTTTGATAAAAATACTTCATTCATTCGTTAAAATAAACTACAACATACATCGATCACCTTATATAGACTACCACTTAATGGAGTATAAATAAATAAAACACAAACAACAAAAGAAAAGATAAAATATTAAAGACTCCTAATTAATAGATCACTTGGATTAAGGCAATGCGATAGACTCCAACCGCAGCTTGGATTCTCGATTACAGACGTTGCTCAACTCAAATGCCACAAGTGTAAATGAATCATGACTCCAACGCTACAGATATTGTAGCCAACTTTCACTTAGCTCGCCAAACTTTAGCTATATATATGCGGTAGCTATTCAAGCTTTGCAATAATTGTTGGTGATGTATTACCATCTGACTAATCCTCATCGTTAGATGGCGTCCCTTACTGATTATTAATTGCAAAACGCAATTCCTTGATAGTTCTAGTGAGGTATCCATCTTTATTTGGATTTCTTCGATATAAGTCTCCAACGCTTTGAAAAGCGCCGTCATCGGCTTAGCCCAATCTGGAGTCTCCTCTGAAAACTCTGTTATATTCAATAACAAATTAAACGACATAAGTTATAACATAACGATTTATATATTAACCAGACAATACATGCAAACAAATAGCTTATTGGTAGGTGCTGCTCACTTTTCTTGGGGGTGTTGGTGCTTGGACCTGATTTGTTTGAATTGGAGGAATTGTTACCCTTCTGCCGCTTTCCCTCCTGTACTGTATTCCCATCTAGAATCAACAAGTATAATTAGTCTCGTACATCACGAATATTGGCACCAGAGTAACATGAAAAATTTGCTAACCGGATGATATATGCAAACACACACACAGATCCGCAGTTTCAATTCCTCCAACTCAAACAAACCTTCGCCAGATGAAGAAGTGCTTTCTGGAGAAGTGCTTGGTAGTTTGTTTCTTTCACCGCTGCCCGGGCTATGAGAAGTGCTTTCTGGTACTTCATTTGATCCTCTTTGTTTCTTCACGCTACCCGGGCTATGGGAAGTGCATTTTGGTGCTTCTTAATTTGGCGACTAGGCGAATATTCAGCGAAGAACATTGATGCAAATTGCATAGCCATCAGTTTGTTTAATTTTCCTTTTAGAATAAGGATTGTGTTTTCCTTTTCCATTAGGATTATATTTTCTTATTTTAATAAGGATTAGGTTTTTCCTTTCTGTTAAGAATTGTTTTCCTTTTCCTATTAGGATTTGTTTTCTTTTCCAATTAGGTTTGTTTTCCTTTTCTTGTTAATTTAGGAGATGCCTTGCCTATATAAAGGCATTAGTCTTTGTTACTTGGGAATTCAGTTTATATTAATTTATTAGTTTTCTCTTAAATAAGAATTACTCATAAGTGAGTTTTCTATCTATTTTCCTTAGGCTATAAATAGACTCTATAGTTTAAAGAAGAGTTCTTAGATTATTGATAAACTCAAGATCTAGAATTAGTTATCTGTTGCTTTATTGTTGTTTTTCATGCAGCCCACTAAGTCACGCCGCATAAGTTGGTATCGAGCTTAAGTTACTTTCCATGAGTGAGGAGGACCAACCATCCGGCGTACATGAACGAGGTGTATGTTTGTATGAAAATAGCACGTAAGGAGCAAACGAATCGGCAATTCGCTTGTGGCACATAAGTGGTGGGTTAAATGGTTGTCATCGTCAACCAAGACTACGATTCACGCAGAGGCGAAGGCAAATCTAACGTTGAATGGTGGTAATACAAGGAGGATCAACTCAAGGCTATGAGGGATCAAATTGGAGACCTCACTACCCAAGTATCCAACTAGTGTCGCCACAATGGGAATGGATCTAGAAACCCGTTCTGACGGAACACAAGGACGTCGACCTTGCACAAGCTTATGCCAATCAACGAGTGAGTAGGTTCAAACTCGATACACTGGAATTCTAAAGTTGCTTGCAACCCAAAGAGTTCATGGTGGCAAGAAAAAAAAATTCACAAAAAAAAGTACCTAGGAAGATGGCGAAGATGGTGCCTAAGGAGGGGGCGAAGTTCAAGCGTCATTCAGTATCCCAATACATTAAAGATACGTGCCCACAATTTCAAACTATATGCACCATAGATGGTGGACCAAGCTTATCATTGATCCAAGGAGTCATGAGAATATAGTCTTAGAGGAAGCGGTTCACAAGTTAGGGCTTGAGACCAAGAGACATCCTACTCCCTATCGGTTGGAATGGCTCACAAAAGGAAATGAGATAACGGTTTCTAAACGTTGTCTAGTGTCCTTTTCCATTGGAGCTAAGTACAAGGATAATGTTTGGTGTGATGTGGTCAATATGGAGACGTGTCACCTATTGTTGAGAAAGCCATGGAAATATGATAAAGTTGTTATCCATGATGAAACAAAGAATACGTACAGCTTCATATTGGGTAAAACCAGATTGACGTTGCTACATAACCCATGGGTGGAGCCAAGACCTTCATAAGAGGATGGACAATCTGTTGTAGCCAAGCAGGAGTTGATGGACAAGGAAAGCGGCATGAAGGAGTGGTACTGAGGTTGATAAAAAGCAGTTGGGAAGATTTGTCAACGTGGTCTGGGCAAAATTACCGAAAGCAATGCCATCATTACAAGACATTCAATCTCAACTTGATTTGGTGTTGGAGTCTAATGTTCCTAATCATCCACACGACATCAAGAGTTCAAAAAAGCTTGAAGAATTGGGGAAACAAGTGGAAGAAGTAAGTCTTTTGGAGAGTTTTGCAATTTTTCATGAAGAAAGGAACCTTTGGTAGAGGTAAATCTTTCGAATAGTTTTGCACTTTTTGACGACAATTCTACATATCATGTGCCTGATAAGAGCCCCGAAGATAAAGTCTTTGATTTTAGTGTTGAGCCAATTGACTATGTTGATTTCATTGGGATAAATACTATTTTGTCAAATTATTCTAACCAAAATTGTGATGATCTATATGGTGGAATATGCTTTTCTATCAAAGATTGAAAAGGTCTTTATGAGTTCTTGGGGATTCTCATGGCTTGTGGTAAGAGCAAAGTACGAGAAAAGCATGACAAGTCTACACAACAAAGGGTGTGTGGGATGTCACGACAACCACCAGATTCGATGATAAAGAGCATCACGCTTATTATGAGGTGTCTAACATCCGTCTTTTTAAAAAAAAAAAAATTTACTCATTGATCGATTGAAAAGATGTTATAATTAAGTAATTCCATTATATTTTCTTTAAAATGTCTAATGTCATTCAATTTCAAAACTCACAATTTTGCCACATCAGTTTTTTTCACATTACTTTTAAATATTAATTTTATTTATTTAATTTTAAATTAATTTAAAATAATAATAATAAAAATCGAAGGGGTGGCCTATGAGCCACCCATAACCCCCGGGGGTTGCTCTATGGTGTGTTTTGGGGAAGGGGGGCTAAGGTGACCGCCCCATGCGTGTGTGGCCACCCTGTTGGGGAGTTTGGGTTGGCGCAGCCACTGTGAGTGTTGAGATAGCTCACAGCCACCCTTAACCTTGGGAGTGGCCGCAGCTACCCCATAGAGTCGGGGGTTAGCAGTGGCCGTGAGCCACCCCGCAACCCCTATAGGGTGGCTTGTAAGCCACACCAACACCCATGGGGTGGCATGAGCCATCCCTTTAGGGGTTTAAGGTGGCTACAAAGCCACCCGCCCA
Organism: Carpinus viminea; assembly: GCA_013348765.1. Taxonomy (NCBI): domain Eukaryota; kingdom Viridiplantae; phylum Streptophyta; class Magnoliopsida; order Fagales; family Betulaceae; genus Carpinus; species Carpinus viminea. The sequence continues at coordinate 52,180,051 of CP054667.1, forward strand.
TGGGTGATGGGGTGGTTTGCAAGCCATCCCTAACCCCATGGTGGGTTTAAGGGTGGTAGCCCCATTGTTGCCTTCAATTTTATTTTTATTTTTAAGATTTAATTTTAAAATTAAAATAATAAAATTTAATATTTTAATGTGATGTGGAAAAAAAAAAAGCGACGTGGCAAAACAATGTGTTTTGAGACTTGAAGGATTTATTATAAACTTTCCTTATTCTTATTATGCTTTGATATATAATTATAGCCAGAATGTAGATTTACCTTCGTGAGAGTGGAGGTCACTATAACGCCCTAGTGAAATTAACTAACCAGAGTTAACTTTATGGTTTCCTTTCTAGCCCTATTTCATATAGATATATGGAATAAGATTCAAGGATCTCATCATCTTTGAAAATAGTCTAGTCTACAGTGGAAGACTTTCTCTTATACACACAAATAGCAATTTAAAACCAACAAATTTAGCATAGCTAAAGTAAATCTAAAACACCATAACATAGGTAGCAAGATCTCCGAAAAGCACAACAAAAGACCAATCATCAAACTATAACATAACATTACACAAGCAAATCTAGTAGTCATAACATAACACCAAATCTCAAAGCCTACTCCTAAGAAGATACAAAATAAATATAATCTCCACCATCTCAAGGAAAGTGTCTCCTCCACCACTCCACATATTAGCTAACCACTCGGGATCTAGCTTGTCAAAGATAATCCTAAGCATAGTTTCCAAAGGTACCACACGCCTCTAGGATATAGTCATCTAAATAACTAGCTATAAAACAACACATGTTTCATTGGTAGAAAAGATACAAGTTTAAGTCCATGACTTACCAAGTATAAATACACATGACATGCATGTTATTATATGGTGAACTCAAATATTTATAAATCGCATGTAGCAATGCAACTTTACAATTCATCATTTGACAATATTATCATGAATGCAGTATAGATATAATATATGTTACGATAAAAGAATCTTGTCAATTCAACTGCATATGGTATACCCAAGCCCTTAACCCTTCCTTGGTAGGGTTGGAGTTATCTGAAAAACCTATAATGCAATACTGCGTACCTCGAATATTATATGCTATCGTCATATACTAGCAGTCCAAGAGTCTAACCTCGGATAGCCCACACTACTAGCAAAGCCATTGTGGTCACCTATCTGCACGGTCTACATCACAAAGAACCATTGGATCAAAGACCAAACATAAAGTAAGTCTTTGTGACCAAAGAGTTAACTTGCATAGTAAACCCATAGATGTTCTATTGCACATACCAATGTACGATATCTTATAATGCGTTTTATTATTCACTATCTTTTATATTACTTGTACCTCGAATATTATATACTATCATCATATACTAGCAGTCTAACTGAGTCTAACCTCGGATAGCCCACACTACTAGCAAAGCCATTGTGGTCACCTATCGTGCATGGTCTACCGGTCACAAAGAACCATTGGATCAAAGACCAAACATAAAGTAAGTCTTTGTGACCAAAGAGTTAACTTGCATAGTAAACCCATAGATGTTCTACTGCATGTACCAGTGTACGATATCTTATAATGCATTTTATTATTCATTGTCTTTTATATTCATGTATATACAAACTCAACATTTTCATTATCTTAGTTATTCAACATCAATTTTCACATATTAGAGTTCACGGTAGTGTAAAATGTATTTTATGAGAGCTATAAATATGCATGTTTAATATATATATATATGAAACAATCATGCTTATGTGAAAAATATAATAAAAAGTATCCGTGTGAGTTATAATCACTTGTTTCGTAGGGCTCCTCAGTAAAATCCCATTGGAGCTCCAAAACTTTAAAATCTTTGAAAAGACCCATCATTAGTCCTAATCATGACATTACTACAAGAAAAAAGCCTATCACATCGACATTATCGGCGTTGACTTGAATCGACATTAATACTAAGCTATTGCTTCGACTCTTGAAAGTTGACGCTAATGGGTAAGTATTAGCGCCAACAACGATAGTTGTTCCAAAATATGAATATTAGCATCCATTCTAGACGACGCTAATTCACTAAGGTGAACTAATTCATAGGGGGGAAAATTATTAGGGTCAACTCAAATGACTAATGTCAACACCGATAGATTACTATCAACATCCACTAAAAGTGGACACTAATAGTCATTCAAAATAATTAAAAATAAAAAATAAGACTATCAACATCCACTAAATAGTCATTCAAAATAATTTTAAAAAACATTAAGATATCGTCCACTAAAAGTGGACGCTAATAGTCATTCAAAAAAATTAAAAAATTAAGACTATCAACGTCCACTAAAAAGTGGACACTAATAGTCATACATTGATAATTAAAAAAGACTATCAAGATCCACTTTTAGTGGACACGATAGTCATTCATAATAATTAAAAGGAATTTATATCGAGATAGGCATGGGTGAGGCCCAAAATTATTAAATCCTTAAGTTTTTTTTTTTTTTTTTTGACAAAAGTAGGCATGGGTTAGTCAAGTTGTACCCTAAAATCCATGCCGTCTATTTTGCTAAGTTCCGTTACCTGCCGTCAATTTAGGTGAAACGCATTATTTTTTGCAGGTTCCATGTCAGACTTTTTGGAATGCCCACATGTCCACACACAGACTTGCTAGACTAAAACGCACCATTTTGGACCCCAACCAAAATGGTGCATTTCGATTGGGTTTAGGGGGGCAATATGATCGGCTTAGGGCCCTACTTCAAAATTCTGCCCTACACCCTCGGTCCCCCACCCCGCGATAGCGACGGCTCTCCCCCACCGGCACGCCAAGAAACCACCCACCCATCGGCGCAGCTGGAAAGCCCCCCACCCATCAGTGTATCGAGAAACCACCCACCCACCCACCGATGCATCTCAAAAATCCATCGACCTCGATTCGTCGGCGAAGCACGAAAAACGTGAGATTGATGGAGCTCCTCCCACCGGCGCACCCAGAACTAACCCACCTACGGTCGCTGTCAGATTTTTCGGCCTAGCCCACTGACACAGGTAAGAAACTCGAGATTGGGGCTAGGGCTCCATTGTGGGATTTTTTTAGGGTTTTTTTTTCTTTGAATTTTTTTGTGTGGGTTTTGTTGATTGAAATGAATGGATGCATTTTTATGTAGTTTTATGTGGTAATTTGGCCGAAAGTATTGAAGATGAAAATGCTTTTCCTACTTTTCCTACTTTTTTTATGTTGACTATGTGTTGCTATAATAGTGCCCCACTTTATTAATGCATGTTGTTGTTTTACTTATGTTGATCATGTGTTGGATTGTTTGGACAACTTCTTGGTTTGCATTGAATTATGGTTTGTTTTCCATTCCGAACTGCATTTTTTATTAGGGTTAATGGACATATATCTTCTTTAAAATGAAGGAAAAAAAATACAAATGAACAAGAAGAAGAAAATTATTGGAGAAGCATACAATGAAGCCGAATCCCATAGTGTGAGGCCAACAAAGGTAGGTAAATTTGATTGATTTTATTTCGTGAAACACATGCTTGATTTTGGTGTATTAGTGTTGATGATTTAGGGGTTCATTGTAATATCATCATTGAAAGAGGATAGTGTTGCAGACTTTACAACCAAAATTATGACGTTGTACGACTAAAAAAAATCGGAGGAGATTCTATGGTGTGCTGTATGACCATAAAAAGGTACTTTAATTTGGCTAATTACGTGTTGAGAAATGGTTGTTACTTTATAGTTTGTGATATTGTATTGATTGTGAATTTTGGTGTAATAACAGAAACTAGTGTTGTTTTTCAATGGTATGACGATGAAACATGTGCTCACGGACGGGAGGTCCTACTTGAGTTGTATAAACAAGTTAATTCTCTGAAGGGTGAAGTGTCATCACTTAAATTCAGATTGAAGATTCAAACATATATATTGGTTTTTTGTTAGTGATATGTTTATTGCTCATTTGTCCTCGGGGTCACCGAGGCATGAGAATGTTGTATTTAAGACATTAACGTGTAAGCTTTCAAGTGAATGTTGTTATCGTCATATTAGGCAAGCAAACATCTTATATGATTAAAATGTATGTTAATGTTTATGTTAATTCATTTTTGTAGTGTAGTATGCATTAACTAATTATACATGTTTGTAATATTTTCCTAACTAATTATACAAAATAGTTAGCCAAATATTTCACAGAGGCCTACTAAAACAAATAATCCAAAAAAAAACAACGTTTCTTTATAGAAACAAAACCAGCAGCACTTGAAACAAAAACAAAGCAACTCTAGAAACAAAATCAACAGCTGCACTAGGCCAAAAAAAACCTCACAATCACAACCCAATTCACACCAGTAGAAGGAGCCACTAGAGGTATGGTTGGAAGCACAATTATGACACAAAGTTTGATTAGCAAAGCGGGATGTTTCCTCTATTCCTGGACCGTTTAGGTTTTGTATGATTACAAAAAAACCTCTTTAGCGTAACAAATCTTACAAGTAAACTCATTCATGAATCTTTCAAGACCCGACTATACCACAAAAATAAATCCATGAGACCTGAGTATAATACAAAAATAATTGAAAGCATCAAATAATTTTGTTGTTCATGACATATCTCAAAACAATTTTGCTAGTTATATGGCATCATTGTGGCATATAAATTTGACCTTTCTTATATTACATAACATATTGTATTAAAAAATTAAGGGATTGCATAATTGATAACTTGGTATCATCAAATGATATCTTCAAATTGTAGCAAAAACATACACTAAAATTATTTTGACATAATTATAGTCATCCGCTAATTAGTGAAAACAAAAGTAGTTGACAATATCAATTCTTTAATCTTGACTCAACTGTGTGTATAATTAGATCATGTAATATTTCTCTACACCCTTTGTACATGACATATTAATTAATTAGTAATACACAATATTTTGCACAATTTATGAGAAATAGAAGAAAAATAGTTGTTTTACGTTTGAGTTGCACTACGTTATGCCGAACCGAGTCTGACACATTCACCTCTGCATCCTTGTTGTACATGACATATTAATTAGTTAGTAATACACAACTATTCTTATGAAAAAGGAAAAATAAACAAAATTGTATCGGGTTTACCTACGATTGAGTTGTCCTACGGTACGAACTTGAGTATGTGACGACCGCCTAAGCATCCACTTGCACAAAATGTAATTAATTAGTTACTAATACATAGTTTTACGGAAATAAAGAATGAGCATGGAAAAAAATACCGATTTTACATGCGACTTAGTCTCCACAGGTGTAGGACCACAAGGCTGTGATGAGCCTGCCTCTTCATTCGCATTTGGTTGGTCTTGGGATCCCTAGAATGCATTAACTAAACTTGTTCAAATATTTTCATGCTAAGTACCGTAGAAGACCATTAATGTGTACATGTGTGCATAATAATAGCAAGATTTTTAATAGCACTAGCCACTTAAACGCCCCATACACCTTGCATGTGACAAACCTACAATAACTTTAATCTAGGCTTCCCAATAAAATGTAAGTATTATTCCTTTAAGCATCATTATACTCATATCATTGCCATCATCATACAAGACAAATAAGCAGCAACAACAACAACAACAACCATCTAAAAAGCAGCAACAACAACAAGAACAACCTAAAAAGCAGCAACAACAACAAAAGCAGCAACATCATCATCCGTGCCTATCGAAAGAAAATACATAGAAATGTTGAAAAATGTCTTACTTTTATTTGTGTTTTCGCAGCATTAGTTTTCTTCTTGATTGTCTTTTGTTTCCATCTCTTTCTGTCCGGATTCAATAGTAAGTTGCAACCTTTGTAATTGTGGCCTAAACCCTCATAGTTTGCACACTTCACAACGTATCTATTACGTGTTAGCTTGTAGGGTTTGGTGGCTCATCTGTAGCTTTTTTTCGGCTCACTTTTGGTCTCCCGGGAGCCCTTTGATTGTTCAGTGGTAGGATTGGATCGCACTCATCATCAGCTGGCCATGTTTGTGGACCTTCCATTCCATAAACTTGATCTGCATAGGTTAGCATGTATTTTCCCATCTTTAGATACTCATCAACATATTCCTCGGTGTTTCCTTGTGCATGTAGATCGCAGTACAAGCATGTGAGCATGGGATCCCACTCAACTGCCACCTCTCACATGTGCACGTCCTCTCATCTAACTAGACCAAACACCGTGCTTCATAAATGTGGTCAACCATAAATTGGAGCTCATTTTGCCATCGACTGATGCAATGTCTTGCATCACTTTTTGCCTTCTCCAACTTCTTGGCCTTTGGGCATATTATATAATTGACCAATTGGATTCCCTTTCTCTTTTGTTGGAAGTGTGCCATTAACTGCCGACGGATCTCTTCACATATGGTAAGTATGGGCTTAGACCTAGCATCTTTAATCCATGCATTGAAGCTTTTAGCCAAATTATTCAACAACAACTCAGATTTTGTGTGGCAGTTGAATGCATGTCTGGACCATGACGACTTTGGTACATCACATAGGTATTTGTGTGCACCTTTATCCATTGCTAGGATCCTCTACATGTGGTGGTTAAATGTGTGAATATTGGTTGCTCGGGCTGCCCCCCACACCTCATCTTTAAATGCCTTTCCCGTGTATCCCTTCAATTTCAAATTGGCATATAAGTGCGAACACAAAACCGGTGCTCGATTTGGCAACACAATACTAACTGCAGCCCAAGCCCTACACACACATACATACAAAAATAAACAAATATAATAAATAAATCAATATGTTAACAAAATTCCTTTTGACTTTATAAAAAAAAATAATATATATATGTTAACAAATAAATACCATAACATATACAAGGCAATTAACCTAGGTTTAAAACACTTAACAACATGTTTAATAAACTAATAACACAAAATTAATTAATTTGACTTGGGACATAAATACCTTCTGTCTATCTGACATGATTACCCAACAAAGTCCACCAGCTAGCCCGCATAAGTCCTCAAAAAATTGTAATGAACCACTCCCAGGAATCTCTTGTCTTCGCTTCAGACACAACAAATGCAATGGGGAATATGTCATCATTGCCATCCGTGCCTATGGCACATAGCAATTACCCCCCATGAACCCCCTTGAGATGGCAAACGTCTAAGCAAATGACGGGTCGACAACCATTGATGAACCCCTTCTTGCATGCATCAAGTGAGATATACATCCTCTGAAAGAATGGTCCATCTCTCTGTATAAAAGCACTACTGCCAGGGTTGGTGTGCCGGATTGCATTTGCATATCGCCTAGTGAGGTGATATTGGCCGGAGTGGGTACCAAAGACTTGACGCAACGCCTCCCTCTTTGCTCTATAGCAACGTTGAATTGGCACATTTATGTTCAAATCTCTTTTCACCCTCTCTTGTAGTGCAAACGGTGTTCACGTCGGATCATCTTTGAAGTCCCTCTTGTACTTACGCACAAGATACTCTACATTACATTTTGAATTTTCGAACTGAAAACCACAAGAATGAGTAGGGTAGTATGTTTTAATTTGAGTACAAGTCCGAGTGGCATCTGTAGAAGCATGAATCCTCTAGTGGCAATTTTCTTGCAAACAAATTGCACTAACCCTACAGCGGTCATTATGTGTGAATTTGTAATCGTACCCCTGTTGGACAGCCTAAGCTCTTCAATGCCCGCTTGAAGACATATGTATCCGGAAACACATCCCCAAGTTCAAAAGTTATTGGAATATTTAAGTCAAACTTCTCGTTAAATTGCCTGTACCGTTTCTTCCTCCTGACATCATCTGAATCACTTCCTTGCAAACTTCCTAGACCATCACTTGAATTGTCAACTTCCTTATCCCCAAAATTGGCTCCCGTCTCATTTACTCCCAAGTCAATGTTTTCCCACTAGTGAGCCTTTCCATCATTTTCTTTTCTGACCTCATCAGCATCATAGAATAGGTCCTCAGTCTCAGAGTCAGATTGTTCCATGTCGTTCAACAATTCCTTGATCACTTTGTCAATATCAATATTCATTGTGGTCTTCCTTGGCCAACCACGTTTCACTTTTTGTTTACTACTTGCAAGAATGGCATTCGCATCTGCATTGACATTGGCCTCTACACCCACACGTGTATTGTCATCCACATAGACATTAACATTCTTTCATTTGCCTGAAAAAACAAAAAAAATAATAAATAGAAAATAATAATCATAATCATAAATATAACCATTTTAGGAATAAAATATAAAATTAAAAGAAATAAACTAAACTTCACAATAAACCGGGATGTACCTTCCCGACTTGTGCTCGGTTGCATGTTTGGTTGCCCGCTTGGAGATCCTTCTCTTGGTTCTTCTCTTGTGGAGGTCCTTCTCTTGGTGGCTTTCCTTCCTTTTTCTAATAAAAACAAAAGAAAATGGAAAATTATTAAATGCTTAAGTTTTTTTTTTTTTGACAAAAAACTCCTTGGGTTAGTCGAATTGTACCATAAAATCCATGCCGTCAATTGAAAAGAATAAACTATTATCAAATAATATTATCATATGTACCTCCTTCAGCGCTGGTCGACTATATGTTTGGTTGCCCACTTTCAGATGCAAATTCAGTGGATGTCCTTTTCTTTGAGGGTGTAACAATACAGCCAGCTCTAACTTTGACCCTTGGCATGGATTTTCAATTGCTTGACATAGGCGTATCAGCCCTAGGTAATTCATCCACGCTACCACCCATCTCTCTTTCTCCTTATCCATCTCCACCTCCACTTCCACCAAGTCCGTGTCCATCCCCATCAACATCTCTGTCTACATGTCCATGTCCATCCCCATCAACAACTCTATCTACATGTCCATCTTGAGGGTTTGCTTCAAGAAGGAAACGCTCCTCAACCACTATAGCATGATCCACCATATGCTCAATATATAAGTGAACTTACACACAACTGTAATCCTCCATGACATTTATAAAGTTTACCACATCTGAATCATTGTTTAAAGGTATCACATGATGCTGGTTTTCATTGATGTTGTACCATTGTTGTTGTACAAATTTAATTGTACTCACAATTGCACGATCGATCGTAATAGAGTGAATATGCAAGTCAGTGTAACCCACAGAAAAATCGGTTTTGCTAAAATCAACTTTAAAACGCCTAAACTAATCCCATCTTAACCTAGTCCCAATATCGAATAGGTAACGTGCAGAAAATAAACTAAACTAAAATGCATTAAAATAAAGAAATAAAATAACTAAAGTCCCTAATCCACCTCACAATAAATTAATTCATATATAAACATGCTTAGCTCATATGTATTAAACATTTATGCTACAAGGCATACTCTAAGCGATAACACATTGTTTATATTTCCGTCTATCGATAAAGTACATATGTATATCCTATTGTTGCTACACAATCTTGTCAAACTACTCGAGGCAAACAACATTACAGAGGGTCACGGATAATGGTCATGAGCGAATATCCGATGTATCTCTGGTTGCAATGAGTGTTGACGTTTGGCGATTTGTAAACAATAATCAACACACTTTTATCACGAAAATGCATTGAAACGAATAAACATAAATCTTAAAAGACAGAATAATACGAACTAAACATAAATATATATAAACAAATTAAAGTGAAGGGAATAAGAGACTAAATAAAAGTAAAATAAAACATAAATTAAATAAATGACAATTTAGAGGGATTCTGATGAAAAAGAGGTTTTGGGCCCTAGAGGCACCTCCCAAACGTGAAAAACAAAAGAATACACGAGGTCCTATTTATAGGCTGGTGGAATGGAGTGCGTTCGAATGCACTACCTACATTCGAACGCACCAGTTATTTGTGGTCGAACGCAGGGCACACGTTCAACCGCAAATAACTGCTGTGGCGACTAGGACTAACTGGGTGTGCGTTCGACCCCTGCTCCTGCGTGCGACCGTGGGTGCATTCAAACACACCAAGTGCGTTTGAACGCACTTGGCAGGAATCAACTTCTTCACTTGGTGCATTTTGCCTTTTGCTAGCCATGTTTTAATGCAATGTCCTGCACAACACAAAATACTAAAAACACTAAAAATAATTAGATATTAACAATGCTAAAGGCCTAACGAATATAAATTAAGGGGTCCAAATAAGCACTTTTAAGCACCGATCAAATACCCCCAAACTTACATTTTGCTAGTCCCTTAGCAAAACAAAAATGAAAACACAATGAAAACAATAAACATAAATCCGCTTTCGTGGGAGAAATAATTGCATTTAGCATATGCAACAAGCGTTTTAAACCCCTAGGCATTCTCTAGTGGACGAGTGAAGTTTCGTGAGGGTTTTCCAGGAATGACACCCACAAACAATTATTTGGTACTATGTTATTAATGGACAAAGCCCTTCATACAAACACATGGTTCATACATTATTAACAAATTTAAGGAAAACAATGTGATAACATCCCAAAGCAATTACTCAAGTCAAAAGAGCTACAAAGCCTAAACTAGCCATACAATTTTTCACTGGAATTTCTCATCTTTTGTATGAACACTCAATGCTTGATGAGCCGAGGTCATTACTCAATGAAAAACTCACTTTATTAAGATTTTCTGGTTTTTTTTTTTTTTAACAAAAAACAAACTATTAAAGCCGAGGTTTTCATTATCACATCGCAAAAACCTAAAAATTTCAAGAAATACATTTTAAAGTCCAATCTCATACCTCACAAACCCTTATGCTAGTGTGCATGTGAAATAATAATCAAACAATTGGAGTCTCTCTAATCCAACACATGAATAAAAAACTAGGATTTCTAATGATAGGCAATGTTCAAAAACGTTAAACACACCAATGACATGCAATCCACAGTTACAATGTAAGTTGTGCCCACATAACAATATAGCAACAAATAAAAAAAAAATTATATACAGACAAAAACAAATATATACAGACAAAAACAAAACAAAACAAGTAAATAAACAAAACAGACAAAGTGTTTGTCGACACCCCTAAACTTAAATGACACATTGTCCCCAATATGACAAGAAATATGTTATAGTGGGATGAGGAACCGGGATGAGCAAAGTCCAAGGCGTCCCCCAAACTTGAACATCGTAAACACTGTCAAAAAACTATCAACAATCTTTTTTTCTTAAAGATCAAACATCAAAATGTTAATTGCTGTTAGAAACTTAAACAAAACAAAAAGAAATAAAATGATAGGAAATAAAATAACAAACAAAAGTAAATCAAAAATGCGGTGCAGAAAATAAAAAAAGGAAAAATTATGCACCTTCCCCGCTTATAAGGGTGTCCAACCAATCCCTTCCATCCTTTCCTCTTTAAAATGAGATACCCCTCTGGAAGGATGTTCCGCCATCTTATGTAGTTGACCTTATTTCAAGGAATCCACTTAGGAACACGATTCTTAGATTTATGATTTTGTGTGTGCGATTCCTCAAAGATTTCTACATAAGATGGCTCTTTGAGACATTGAAAAGATGGAACTCGATGTGAATGATATGTCTCAAGAGGGATTGTGACGAATGAGTGAGCTTCAGTACTCACTTCCTTGTCATTGGGCCAATTTGAATTTGGTAGGGGCTCAACCTGCTCCTTCATTTCTTCTTCTTCATTTTCAGTTTGCATCTCAGGAGCGGGATCCAATAAGGCCTTAACTTGCTCATGTACTATGTCAAGGTCCAAATTAAACTCAAATTGAGCAAAGCTCTCTTCCAAAGGATCCTCCAGACTTAACTCTTTAAACCTCACAGCTTGCTTGAGGAAGTTGTCAAGATCCATATCATTTTCAATTTAATCAAAACACTCCTCTGATGGATCCTCAAGACTAGGCTCACTAAAAGTATCAACATGATCAAGCAGCCTATCCAAGTCTAGGTCATCTCTACCTGGAGCAAAGTGTCCCATCTCAGGAGCCTCTAAACTTAAATCATGCAACACACCATCTTGCATCCCTAGCCTATCAAGGTCTAGGTCACAGTCATCTTGGATGAAGCATTCTATCTTAAGGTCCTCTAAGGTACACTCACTTGCAATTTCATCTCCAATTTCCTCATCAACAAGTATGGTGGTAGTTTGGGCATTGTCAAGTGCAGACTTGTTAACTTTAGTCATGTAATGATTAATGAAAGGGCAATCATCAAATTGGTGAGAATGATGATAACAATATTCACATGACTGATGAGGTGTGTGAGTGTGAGAATGTTGGGTATGGGCATGTCTGGCTGCCATGAGTTGGTTCGCCCTCTCCTCGAAGTCATTGATATGAGCAGTAGGAAAATGTTGCACAAATGACTCTTAGGGAGAATGAGCCATCTCATGACTTTGAAACTCCTCTTCCTCCATTAGGTTGAATTCAAAAACTAAATTACCAAACTGTCCTTCCAACCTTACAACTCCTTCAATGTTTGCCACATGGGCATCCATGATTTCCTGACAAGGTTGGTTGACTGTTTGCCTGAACGCATAAAGTGTGTCTTCTAATGATGGTTCATGCAATACAGGAATTGTGGGTTGGTCGACTAGTTCCTTGAATTTCTTAAGAGTGTCTTCCAAGGAAGATTTCTCATGAGGATAGTCATATGATAAATGGGAAGAAAAATGATTGTCAAACTGTGGATATTCAAGGAAGTGCAGTTTGTCAACCTGGGGAGCAAAATTTTTTGTAGCATGATCATGCAACGAAAAATCAGAATGGTTGCTCTAGTTTGGGTTATAAAAGTTTGAATTTGATTCAAACCCAGGACTGGAGAAATTGGTGTTCAACTGCTCATTTGAAAAATTAGAAAATTGTCCCCAATGTGGACAATCACCTAAACTATGGTAAGGGCTAGAGTAATGTGAACACGGTTCATGTGGGTGCAAAGTGGTAGGGGAAACATTAAAATAATCAAACGGAAAACTCATGCTTCACCCAAACAGTTCAATATATCCCACACGAAACAATATACAAAAATAAAATAAACAAGAATTAATAAAAATAAACTTAAACAAATAACCAATAAAACAACAAACTAATTTAAACAATTAAAAATAAACTAAAAAAAAAAAAGGAAGTGAATAAATAAACATAGGCAGAATAAATAAATAAATAAAGATTAAAAATAAAACAAGATAAAGCGGAAAATAGAACACATACCTGCCTTGGGTTTGCTGCTGCAGCAGCTAAGGTGCGCTCGAGCGCAGGAACGATGATCAATCGCAGCTACGTGAATATGTAGCAGAGTCTGCAAGTGCGTTCGAACACAAAGAATGTGCGTTCGAACATAGCACCACACTGCTTGTTTGAACAAGGGCGTACGCTCGCACGCAGAGGCGTGTCAAGTGAGCGCAGGTACGAGACTATGCAGGAAAAGGCTAAAGTACGTTCGAAAAAACTGTGTTCGACCGCACTGTGTCAAGCCAAAATTCCAGGGACTCGACAGAATCAAAAACAGTAAGCAAAAACGCTAATCTAAATTTTTTTTTTTGAATTTTATCTACACAAAAGTACAAAATAAGTAAAATAAATGCATAAATTAAAATAATTAGTAGAAAGATAAAATTAATCTAAGCACAAAAATTAATTTTAACAAAACACTGAATTCCCTAGCAACGGCGCCAAAATTTGTTATACAAATTTAATTGTACTCGCCAATTGCATGAGTCGATCGTAATAGAGTGGATGTGTAAGTGCGAGTGTCGAACCCACAGAGAATCGATTTTGCTAAAAATCAACTTTAAAACGCCTAAACTAATCTTATCTTAACCTAGTCCCAATATCGAATAGGTAATGTGCAGAAAATAAACTAAACTAAAAATGCATTAAAATAAAGAAATAAAATAACTAAAGTCCCAAATCCACCTCATAATAAATTAATTCACATATAAACATGCTTAACTCATATGTATTAAACATTTATGCTACAAGGCATACTCTGAGCGATAACACATTGTTCATATTTCCGTCTATCGATAAAGTACATATGTATATCCTATTGTTGCTACACAATCTTGTCAAACTACTCGAGGCAAACACTGTTACAAGAAGTCACAATGGATAATGGTCCATAGACGAATATCCGATGTATCTCCGGTTGCAACGAGTGTTGACGTTTAGCAATTTGTAAACAACAATCAACACACTTTTGTCACGAAAATGCATTGAAACGAATAAACATAAATCTTAAAAGATAGAATAATATGAACTAAACATAAATATATATAAACAAATTAAAGTCAAGGAATAAAAGACTAAATAAAAGTAAAATAAAACATAAATTAAATAAATGACAATTTATGAGGGATTTACAGGAAAACAGAGGGTTTTGGGCCTTAGAGGCACCTCCCAAACGTGAAAAACAAAAGAATACACGAGGTCCTATTTATAGGCTGGCGGGACACTAGAGTGCATTCGAACGCACTACCTGCGTTCGAATGCACCAGTTATTTGTGGTCGAACGCAGGGCACACGTTTGACCACAAATAAGCTATGTAATGGCTATAAAATTTGGATGCATACATTTGACCCTGCTCCTGCGTGCGACCGTGGGTGCGTTCAAACACACCAAGTGCGTTCGAACGCACTTGGCAGGAATCAACTTCTTCACTTGGTGCATTTTGCCTTTTGCTAGCCATGTTTTAATGCAATGTCCTGCATAACACAAAATACTAAAAACACTAAAAATAATTAGATATTAACAATGCTAAAGGCCTAACGAATATAAATTAAGGGGTCCAAATAAGCACTTTTAAGCACCGATCACCAGCATTTAATGTTGTTGACATACCCTAAATCAAGAATCAGCTCTTTAATTTCCCATAAGCTTAGGTAGTCAACATCATATCCATTGACTTGTTGTATGTCACCACCAATATATGTAAATGGGTTATGGCGCACTATCCTCGTGATGAATTGTTATATTGATACACCCCATTTATCTGTAAGTATAAAACAACAACAGAATATTATGAAATAAATAAATACTACATAATAGAAAAAACACACACACACACACAAAAAAAAAATTTGCAAAAAAATAAAACTCAAGCATAATATTTACAAATCATAAACTACTGCATGTAAAGCTCTAAGTATAACAAAACTGCATGCAACATGCAAGTTTGCATGTATTTGAGAACGTACATTGAAACTAATGGACAATAGTGGACAATTTTCATGTATTGGTAAGTACCAAACTATCATCCCTATCCACCATAATTACCCCCAACTCTCCCTACTACCAACAACCAATTGGCAAAACAAGACAAATTTGGCAAAACAAGACAAACACACGATCTGCCACTATACTTTAATAAAGCACCACATCAGATATTTTTCTCATTCCAGGGCAATGATCGAGACATCCATGGACCACTAAACAACTACAGTCAACAACCCCCTGCCAATCCCTATCAATAAACTAACTTTCACTTGAATATTCCAACACAATAGGCACTGATCAACATAAAAAAAGTAGGAAAAGTAGAAAAAACATTTTCATCTTCAATACTTTCGGCCAAATTACCGCATAAAACTACATAAAAATGCAAGGCATCACAAAAATGCATCCATTCCTTTCAACCAACAAAACCCACATAAAAAAATTCAAAGAAAAAAAAACCTTAAAAAAATCCCACAATGGAGCCTTAGCCCCAATCTCGTGTTTCTTACCTGTGCCAGTGGGTTAGGTTGAAAAATATGACGGCGACCGTCAGTGGGTCAATTCTGGGTGCGCCGGTGGGAGGAGCTCCATCAATCTCGCCTCTTTCGTGCTTCGCCGACGAATCGGGGTCGATGGATTTTCGAGATGCGCTGGTGGGTGGGTGGGTAGTTTCTTGGTGCATTGATGGGTGAGGGGGCTTTCTAGCTGCGCCGATGGGTGGGTGGTTTCTCGACGTGCCGGTGGGAGAGAGCCGTCACTATCGCGGGGTGGGGGACCATGGGGTGGGGGACCGAGGGTGTGGGGCGGAATTTTGAAGTAGGGCCCTAAGTCTGGACCGATCATATTGCCCCTATAAACCCAGTTGAAACGCATCATTTTGGTTGGGGTTCAAAACGGTGCGTTTTACCCCAACAAGTCTGTGTGTGGACATGTGGACATTCCAAAAAGTCTGACATGGAACCTACAAAAAAGGGTCGTTTCACTTAAATTGACAGCAAGTAACAGAACTTAGCAAAATAGACGGCATGGATTTTAGGGTACAACTTGACTCACCCATGCCTATTTTTGTCAACAAAAAAAAAAAATTAAGGATTTAATAATTTTGGGCCTCTGAACCATGCCTATCTGATATAAATTCCCTAATTAAAAAAAAAGAAAGAAAAGAAGGTAAAGTCCATATTCCCCCCTCAAATTACCACCCAATTGGCAATGTCCCCCTCAAACTTTTAATTGTGACAATGTCCTCTCTAAGGCTAGCAAAAAGATTAAAATGCCCCTATATATTTCTCAATAAGACAAAAATACCCATATAAGCTTGAAGAAAAATTTATTTAAAAACAAAAAAATAAAAAATCATATCGATTGGTCTTGATATGATCAATGATCAAATGATAATTCGATCAATCCTAATGAATTAGTTTGATTGACTATGATATATTCAAATGACTGATCAATTATTTGATCGATCCTAGTAAATTAGTTCAATTGATTGTGATATGATTAAATATTCAATCAAACGTCCGATCGATCTTAATGAGTTAGTTTGATTGATCGTGATAGGATTAAATGTTCAATCAAACATCTTATCGATCCTAGTGAATTGGTTCGATTGATCGTGATATGATCAAATGATCGTGATAGAATATTCGATCGATCCTAGTGAATTAGTTCAATTGATCGTGATAGAATCAACTGTTCAATCTAACATTCGATCAATCCTAATGAATTAGTTCGATTTACTATGATATAATCAAATGATTGATCGATCATTTGATTGATCCTAATGAATTAGTTCGATTGACTGTGATATGATCAAATGATCGATCGATCATAGTGAATTAGTTCAATTGATTGTAATAGAATCAATTGTTCAATCTAACATTCAATCAATCCTAATAAATTAGTTTGATTGATGATCAATCGATCATCCGATTGATCCTAATTAATTAGTTCAATTGATAGTGATAGAATCAACTGTTCAATCAAACATTTGATCGATCATAATGAATTAGTTTGATTGACTATGATATGATCAAATGATTGATCGATTGATCATCCGATTGATCCTAGTGAATTAGTTCGATTGATCGTGATAGGGTCAAATGTCGAATCAAACATCCGATCGATCGATTATCTGATCGATCCGGATGAATTAGTTCAATTGATTGTGATAGAATCAACTATTCAATCTAACATCCAATCGATCTTAATGAATTAATTCGATTGACAATGATATATTCAAATGATCGATCGATCTTAGTGAATTAGTTTGATTGATTATGATAGGATCAAATGTTGAATCAAACATTTGATCGATCCTAATGAATTAGTTTGATTAACTGTGATATGCTTAAGTGATCGATCGATCTTCCGATCAATCATAGTGAATTAGTTCAATTGATTGTGATAAAATCAACTGTTCAATCTAACATCTAATCGATCATAATGAATTAGTTCAATTGACTATGATATATTCAAATGATTGATTGATTGATCATAGTGGATTAGTTCAATTGATTGTGATATGTTTAAATGATCGATCGATCATTCAATCAAACCTAGTTCGATCGATCCTAGTGAATTAGCTCGATTGATCATAATAGTATTAAATGATCGATCAAACTTGACACAATGTCTTACAAGTTTTAATTTTTTTTTAAAAAAAATTTAATTAATTGGCTAGCTTATATGATTCACTAAAATAAAAGTTTTGTTGCAATTTAAGTTTTAGGGTTTAGTGTGCTTGTCACTGCATGATAGGAAAACATAGAGAGAGAGAGAGAGAGAGAGAGAGAGAGGAAAATTGGGAAAAAAGCAAAAAGGAGTAATCAGAGAAACAGAGAGAGTTTGGGGATTGAAAAACAAAGAGAGCTTGGGAATTAAGTTGAAAAGAGAGAGAGAGAGTTTGAGAATTAAGTTGAAAAAATAGCTGAATTTGTGGAGGAAGGACATTCTATAAAGAGAGAGACTTATGTCTCAGTTGCAAATGGGGTGGTCGCCTAGCCACCCCCACAGGCCTGGGCACCGGCTTGGGGTGGCTAGCCACCCATAGGCATGGGTTGGCAACCTACCTCCTTAACCACCATTTTTATTTTTTTCCTCAAACGACGTCGTTTTTTAGGACATTTTTAATTTGATTTTTTCCAAAATGACATTTTAGTAACTTAACCTCAAAAAAGACGTTTTGTATTTTCCATCCAATTTAACGGTGTTGACTAACTAAGAGGGCCAAAAATACAACTGTTTGATAGTTCGATGGGTTAGTTTATCATTTTGAAATTTTAGAGGATAAATCGTAATAAACTGATAGTTTGTGGGCTTTTTATATTTTCCCATAAAACTAAACACGGGATCATTTGGCGCTTATTTTTTCGGTAGCTTCCCCCTTTTTTTTTTTTTTCTCTTCCCCTCTTTTCTCTTCCCCTTGTTTTTCTCTCATCATGTGCATACCCCTCTTCCTCTCTCTAGGTCTCTAATTTTTCCTTCTTTTTCTTTCCATCGTTTTCTCTCATTCACTCTCTCCTCCGTCGCTTGGTCAGTCTCACAGTCGCTCTCTCTCTGCCAAAATCATCTCCGGCCGTCACTCTCTCTCCCTCCGGCAATACTCTGGCCGCAAGTACCGGCCGATGGTGGCCAAAGATCGAGTCATGCTTGAGATGTCCTCCATGGATCCTAGATCTTCTTCCTCCCCCTCCTCCACCTTCTCCGATCACCAAGCTTCCCTCAAGTAACTACTCTCTCTCTCTCTCTCTCTCTGTGCATGTGTGTTTGTTTGATTTGAGTGCGTAATGTAGTCCAAGCAACTGTATGTGATGGGAGTTTTGTCTCTGATCTACCTGGTATGCCATTTTTTCCCCTTTTTAGTTTTTGTTGAGTGCCATTGTTGTTTATTTGTGCTATACCCACATGTACAGATTGACAAAATTGTGTATATAGTGCTAGATTATTGATTTATTTGTTTGTTTGAAACTATTACAGGGCCATACATGTAAGTTCTGTTTTTCTCTCGACTTCAGTCTTGAGGTGAAGTTCTGTATCTCATCAATTTTTTAGGGCTCTTGGTTATGCCATTTGTGTCTGATGGATTTGATTATAAGTTCATATGATGAGTGGGTTTATAAGTTTATATGATTAGTTTACGTGAAACAACATGTAAAGGAAGGCTTGCTTGAAATTTATGAAAAATGGTGCAATTGATGCTCACATATGTGAACAAATGAGACAAGTTCTCTTTGTGAGTGTGCTATTTTGTTTAGATATATTGGAATGGCAGCAGAGAAGAACCTTGTGTCTATGGAAAGATAGTGGTGGGTTTTATCAGATAATAAACAATAGCAATTACTTTTAATTGGTTGGCAGTGGTCAAACAAAATTCATATGGAGTACATACCTTTAAGAATATGATTGCAAATTATATGCTGGTTTGAGCGACCCAAATACAAACCCATTATATGCTCCTTTTTACTTCAACCAATTTATTACTTGTGTGTGATATTTAACATTGGTCCTTATCTTACAGAAGCTGGAGAGCATGTTGCCATCAGCACCTTCTCTCGAGCCAAAGTATCAGCTTCGCTTCGTTTGGTTTACTTTAAGGTGGATGCATATAGGCACTCTCTCAATCCTTCTCTGAATGAGTGTCTTCTTCTGCATTTTCTGGGATACCCTGTAAGTATATGAAAAGCTACTCGCTGCACTAACCTCTCTTTCTTCTCGAATTTCCGTCGATGAACTTGGTCTGACAGATATGTGGGGGCTTTTGGGGATAATTATTTTGACCCTATGAAATGTTTTTTAAATAATGTAGTTGTAATATGTAATGTGTTGTGCTGAAGGTGTTGTAATTTTGATCCTAAATTCTAATCAAGGGACGAGGTCACCCATTTACTTAGTTGTGCTGTGATTATGAGATTTTATACTAACTCTTTGATCTATTCGCTAAGATTTTCTCTTACCTAGATTTCTTTTAGAGTAACTTTTTGATCAATTGGTTACCATGCTCTCTCTTGATGTCTTTTTGATAATGTGGATTTTGAGCTCTAGGAGACAAGGTTGCCAACTTAGTGATGCAGAGATTATGATACTTCACAGAGGATTAATAGCTTCTGTTTTCAAGCATTCCATGTATACTTTTTGCTTTCTTGTTTTGTTGATCGTGAATGAATAATACTACTCTTCATTACCCATTTGTTACATTTATGTAACCCCAAGGGGTTGGCTTAGTGGTTGGATAGTTTGGGACTTTTGAGTATTCTCATTAAGGTCTTAGGTTCAAAACCCATTAAGTGCAAATTGCTTTTTGGGTTGGGGTCATCGAACTAAGGGTACCTTTATGCAATTAATTGGGTTAACTGCATAAAGGTTTTATTTTTCCAATTAATTGGATTTCTATCAATGCCTGTTTTACATTTAAGTTACAGGGAAGTCTCAAATAGTTCAGGATGAGCTGGTGAGGCTTGGTGAGCAGATGGTCCAAAGTTCTGAGGGCACCCGAGCTCTAGCTTTGGAACTTTGCTTTGAATTTGAGTATAAGTTTCTCCTGCATGTTACATCTAGTGAGGTGAGGTGAGGGTTTTTTTTTTTTTTTTTTTTTTTTTTAATTTTTATATATATAATGAATTTTTAATAATAAGTCTTAACCCTAAACCAATGACTAGATAAATTTTGTTATTAATTTAGCATAAATAATTTTATCATTTCCTTGTAGCATATTATTTACTTTTTGAAAATCTCCTCCTCTATATTGCCTAGGTGCATCCATATTGAGGTTTTAAAATAGCTTTTTTATTTTATTTTTTTATTTTTTATTTTTAATTTTTTTATAATTATTAGGGTTGTTTTATTATTATTTTTTTAGTTTTATTTAATTTATTTAATTTTATTATTTTTTTACTTTTCTCCTGCATGTTAAAAAACCCTAAATATAGTGGACGCTAATGGTTATTTTTTTAAAATTTTTTTAACTATCAGTGTCCACTTTGCTTGGATGCTGATAGTTATTATTATTATTATTTTTTGAGACTTACTATTAGCGTCGACTTTGGCTTCCGTCCATTTAGTTATTAGCGTTGAAACTACAAGGACTTTTAGCGTCGACTTATAATCGATTATTAGCGTCCACATGAGGTTGACGCTAATGACCTCATTAGAGCGAGTTAGACTTATAGCATCTACCTCATTAACGTCAACCTCATTAGCGTCCAAAGGTCGACACTAATTGTATTAGCGTCGACTTTTGGAGTATAAGCATCCAAAAAGAGTCGACGCTAATAATACCTGTATTTCTTGTAGTGATAAGACAAGTCATAAGTCATAATATGCTCAAAATAGGCTTTCTGCTTGACCCTGAAACGTTTGGATAGAGAGAATCTAACGTTCGGCTATGACATTGATCGAATGTGTGGCAGAGAGATATTCGGTGCTAAGTAGAAATCCATTTTTAACCAAAACCCAACCAAACCAGGCAAGTCCTACGGTCTTAAAATAATCCCTAAAAGAGTCCTATGCCATAATAACACATCCATGAAGAAGAAACTACGTCAAACATTATCAAAACGCTAAAATATCATCAAACTAAGATTAGGGCTAACAAAGCAAACTAGAAATTAAAACCCATAAGTGAAGCTAGGTAAACAAGGTAGACACAATATAACAATATATAACTTAAGAAACGAGTTATTTAAGCGAAGAAAGTTATCTCCTATGTAACAAAGAGCCAATAACATCTTTTCTCCTCCAATGCTAATCGGGCCTCGTGACGACCACAGAACAACCACATCGTTCCTAGCTGTTGCCATTGTCTTCCTTTCACCATTGACAACCTTGGTCACTGCTGCCAGCCTCCATCCTGCCACCCTAGTTAATTAGTCAACCCAGCCTCTTTCTCCAGCTAGATCTGGCCACCATTGCCAGCAACTCCAGGAGCAGCCCCGACCACTGCAGTCGTGCTGTTCCATCTCTACCCATTGCTGCCCATCTCCTCAGTTAGCCGGCCATCATCCCTGCCACTGCGATCTTCGTCTCCGGCTTTCGCGTTGTTCAGCAGTCCCTGCCACAAATTGGTCGAGCGCCTATGGCTCCTTCCATCGTCGCCGACGGCCCACCATCGTCGTTCACCACCAAACCCAAGAGAGATGGTGGCCTATCTACCCGTTCATGCAAACTAGGTGTCTCGTGGATCTTCCACATGCCCACATTGGATTTCTAACCCAAGAGAGATGGTGGCCTATCTACCCGTTCATGCAAACTAGGTGTCTCGTGGATCTTCCATATGCCCACATTGGATTTCTATTAGTAAGTTTTATTCTCCTTATGGTGGGCGCAAAACATCAAATTACAGCCATGTGGTTTCACTAGCCTTATGGTGTTTCTGCCCACACTAGATAAAAAAAAAAAAAAAAAGTAAATAAAAAAAATTTTAAAAAAAAAGAAGAAGAAAAAATAGGAAGAATTGGTCCAAGAGTGACCACATCATGCGCATCATGCGTTGGTCAAGTTCAATGCGTCGATTTGACCACCGCCCAAGTGGGCTCATTTTCTTTTTATTTTTAGCCCAAGTCGGCCAATTTTTTTTTTTGCTCATTGTCGGCCCATTTTTAAGTTTTGGCCTTAGTATGCCCTTTCGAAGTTTTGGCTCATTATTAGCCTTAGCCCGTTGTTGCGGCCCATTTTGGATTTTGGCCCATCGTCGGCCTTTTTGAAGTTTCGATCATTGTCAACCCTAACCCATTGTTTGCCCTTTTGAATCTATATTCACCAGCCACTTGCCACCGTCATTGGCTGCCCTAGCAGTCTCTATCTCTTTTGGCAATCACCATCATCTACGGCTTGTTCTTGGCCTCTACCATCGCCATCATCATTGTTTGGGATTTCAAATTCAAGGTCGCAAAATATTCTACCTTGAGTTTGAGGGGGGTGTTAGAATACATGGAAAATATATAATATTTTTTGTATATTTTATAATTACGTTGATATAATATATTATCTATTTATGGACTGATTATATCAAATATTAAGATTGTAATCAAATAAAGGAGATTTGATTACCATACTTGTATTTAAGCATTACCTTATAAATATGAACATTTGTATTGTAGACAAATTAAGTCAATGAACACAATGTAGCTCTTGGGAGTATTCTGAGTAATGGACTTAGGTGTCTAACACCAAACCACTCGAAAAGTTCTTTGTGTTCTTTATTACTCTTGCATCTGCTCATGTTTCCGCATTATCATTATTTCAACAATTTATAATCTAACACTTCCAATAAAATTATTACTTCAAATCCATAAAATTTTTAGAAAAATCTTCATTTTAGAAAAGAAATTAATATATTTCAATGCTTCAGAAGAAACAAAAGGTCAAACAATTTACTTCAATTCCATAAACTTGTGCGAACAATTTATGTACCTTTTTTACTCATTCTTCTCATATTGATCACACTGAATTATGTGAATATACTCTATATACATACATGATACATAATATCAAATTCCTATGCCTAATTGCATATTTGATTTCATTTATAAGCAAAGAAGAAATAAGAAAATCTCGCGACAAGAAAATATAAAAGGCATCGTTGAAGTGATTGACAGATTGATAAAGTTATTTAATTTGTTTCATCTTTTTTGTTTTCTTTTCTGGTTGATAATTGGATCATTGTTTACATTATCTTATATTTTGTATGGATTAGGATAGGTACGATCAAATGAAGGTGGTGAAAGAGGCTTGGAAGAAATTATGTTGCAGGTTCCATTGAATAGACAAGGGAGGCCCTCCCGCCATGACGTAGCGGTAGAGTAAGGTAACTAACTTAAGATCAATGTTTTTTAGTCTGCAAGAAGAAGCATCTTTATCTTCTACCGAAAAGATAAAAACAAGCCCGCATGCTAAAAGAAAAATAAAATTTCGCAGAATATTTGAGAGAAAATTCTCTGATTTGATAATAATTCAATGAGTGAATTTACATAATAAGCTAACCTGAAGAGAAATACTTTTAGAGAAAGTAAACCTAATCCTAATAGTAATAATAAACCTAATCCTAGAAGCAATATTAAACCTAATCCTAATAAGGGAAGGAAAGTAATTAAAGCAAATCTAATTCTATTAAAAACATGGGTTTGCTAGGAGTTCTCGTGACGTTCTTCTCTAAGTCTTACGTAGAATATGATTTAAGAAAAAATAAATTTGGAGTACCTTTTTTTGCTAACAGATTAATTTTTTTGAGTTAATAATTAGGCTATAATGCTTTAAAACTTGTTTTTGGATTCAAAACTAAAACCTAAGGGTGGAAAGTTAACCATTTATGGATGATATCATCCAAAATAGATTTAATCATCATAAATTTGATGATAATGCCTCAATTTTGATGCTAATGCCTCACAAATTTGGTGCTAATACCTTAAATTTGGTTCTACTACCTAAAAAAACTGGTGGTGGAGGTCATTACAAATTTATTTTTTCTTAAATTATGTTTTACATAAGACTAAAAGAAGGCCAAGAGAACCTACGAGAAGAACCCTAACATTTTCCTTAAAAAAATGAAATAAAGTCCTAATAAAATAAAATAAAATCTTAATATAAAATTGACAATCAGCGAAATTATGGCAATCTTTCCTTTTATACTTCTATTGTCCTAAAACGGATAAAACTCTAATCAAGCAATGCTTTAATATTATTTTGATATTTTCGTTATTTTGTTTTACGAAAATATAGGTAAATATTGTCCTATGCCTAATTGCATATTTGATTTTATTTCTAAGAAACGAAGAAATAAGAAAAACTAGCTCTAGCTTATGCTTAATAAGAAAATCGCACTACAAGAAAATAAAAAGGCATCTTTGAAGTGACAATTGACAGAATGATAAAGTTATTTCATTTGAACGTTTCTTTTTCTTTTTCTTTTCTTGTTGATAATTGGATTCATTGTTTACATTATCTTATATTTTGTATGGATTAGGATAGGTACGTAGGATTAAATGAAGGTGGTGAAAGAGGCCCGGCAAAAAGTCTAATGCTTGTTCCATCGAATCGGTAGGGGAGGCCCTCCGTTTCAAAAAGAGATTGGTTACATTACTTTCTGTGTTCTACTTCCACACCGAATTTCTTACCTTCGATCTTCATCTGGATGCTGATTTACAGTCTTCACACTGATGCAAATGTGCGAGTTTGATTCGTTATGTCCAATTGATAGAAATTGAATTCAAATTGGTTCATTTTGCTACAGCTTTTTTGTTTGGTTAGTATATATTCAGAGTTGCGCACAATTCATGTCTACTACTACATAATAATGGCGGTATAAAACATATTTGGCTTAGGGCGAGGGGTGGACCTAGCAATTGCCAAGAGCATGAAGAAATTCATAAATAAATAGGGAGTAAATAAATTAGAAGAACAAATAGAGAATGGAGACACTAGCAAAGAAATGGCTACATTCTACTCTTATTTCTTAATTATATTTTTAATATAAAATGATCCTATTTGAAAGATAATACAAATATGAAATCATTTTTAAATACAATAAAATTTGATTATCTAGAACGTAGGAGATTAGAAGCAAATTTGAAATCAATTACAATCTGGTAGTACATTCTAATATCCCCTTAAATTCTATGTGGAAGTTGGTGGAATCTTGAGTTTGATATATTTTTGCTTTTTGTTTTTTTTGTTTTGTTTTGTTTTGTTTTTTGGTTTTCCTCAAAAGGAAGATAGAGGCAGCTGACTATTGTGGTAGGTGGCGGTGGCCAAATATAAGGACAAACTTATACTTAAAATGGGCAATTTATAGGGCTTTAAATGTGCCTCGATCATGAAACAAGATCAACAAATTAAAGCCGAATTATTAGGTCAACAAAGGGCCTAAAGATGAGTTATATCGACCAAACATAGGCCACTTGGCTTCTTCTTTTTTCTAGGTTTCCCTTCTTCTATTTTATTTTTATTATTATTTGAAGTGGGACTAATAAACAACTAGATAAACTGACTGTCGTTTGAGAGAAGTTGAAACATAAGGATTAAACGATTCTTCTTCTTCTTCTTTTATTTTATTTTTATTATTATTTGAAGTGGGACTAATAAACAACTAGATAAACTGACTGTTGTTTGAGAGAGGCTGAAACATAAGGACTAAACAATACCGTTGTTTGTTCTTTTGAGAAGACAAGCCTGAAATGACAGTGAAAAATTGAAAATCGTGGTGTCATTCTTTAAAGAGGATCAAGGAAGTGGGGTAGTTATTATCCTTGTTTATGTTAATTAGTGCTACATGGGTAGTTAGTATTTTGTTATTATGTTATGTTGGTGGGTATATGTGTTATGGGCTAGTGTACATGTATTATGGTGGTTATTAGATGTGTTGTGAGTAATGGTTTGTAAGCCTAGCATAAACTAAGAGTCTAGAGGTTGTTTGGAGGTATTGAATTTATAATCTGACTTGTGTCTTTGTGGTTTGTCTTCAACCCTTAAATATAATTCATTATCTATCAATTATTATCTATCTAGTTCTGTTCAATTTATGTTTGGTTCCTATTACTTTACAAACGAGCAATATAACCACATGGGCTGCGTGCACCTGAAACTAAAGGTAAATTGTTTAGCTAATTTACTGGAATCAGCCATTGAAGTGCAAAGGTGTTTCATAATCAAATCTTCAGCGTTTGGATCAAATCTTCAGTGTTTGGATCCAACTTCCAAGTGCTTACAAAGTCCAGCAGGAAACCAATCAACCCTACACTCGACCAAGCAAATACAATCAAATCAACTAAAGCGTAAATCTGGAGTTGTTTTCACACCGAAAAAACACGTCTTCTTTGCGAGAAGCGGGCCATCCACTTATTCCTTCCACCATGATTAGCACGTCCACTAGTACTTGCTCGCGGAACCTTCAAGCATCCTTATCTTTGATCACTCTTTTCATAATTCACTTGCTTCTTTAACTTGTCACAAATGATAAACATCTTAATATAAAATAAAAAAGAAAAATGCACGATCGCAAAAGCCAAAAAGCAAAACTCGCCTTAATTATGATGATTCATTAAGTAAAAAATAAAAAATAAAAAACCAAAAGTAACAATGAATTTTTACTAACTTTTTTTGGGGAAAAAAAAACCCACAAGTATAAGTGATTTACTAATTAAGAAAATGTAAAAATAACAATCATTCATGAAAAACGCCCCACTTATCCCAAATAACACTCGGAAGTTAGAAGATGATGACATTGATGTTTTTCCAACAACCCCAAACAATTCTTCAAATTAGCTGAATCACTCTTTAAAAGTAGTATAAAATTGTGACATTTGGTGTGAACATATTTTTTTTGAAGGCTAAACAGGTTTTTCAAGAGTGAGCCTGTTTTTACTTAAAAAAATCGGTCATTAAATTAGCGTAATTAATGACATTTAATTATATTTGTAGTTTTTCATATACAAATTATTCAATAAATTAAATATTATTAATTTTAAAATCAAATAATTAAGGAAACAAATAATACAAATCAAATTATTATGTATTATTATGTTTAATCACTTTAATATGTATATATGATCATAATATTATATGTTATCGTTGAATTAGATTAACTAAATGATATGATGTAGAAACAAAATAGAAAAAAAATTCATTGCATTATTAATAAAAAAATTATAAAAAATCGGTATTTTAAGAGGCATAAAGATTATTAATCAAAAATTTCATTGGATTATTTTTTATTTTTTTAAATATATAATTGTATATTTATTATTAATTTTATAGATTATCCAATTTTTACTCAACATAATGATTATGTATTTATTTTTGATTTTATTAGCAAAAATAATCTTTATTAATAAAAAAATATATAAGTCTTACATGTTGCAATTTTAAGGTAACTCTAAGAACATTCACAATGGAAGAGCTAAATGTCATTTTTATCTAAAATAGCTCTTTAAATTGATAAAATATCCTCTACATTGGATAAGCTAAAAAAACTGTAGAATAAAATTTTTGTTAAATGAGCTAAAAAAAAAGCTACATGTAGCGGCAATATTAAAAGAGCTATTTTCCTATATTTTCTCCCACGTCTATTTTTTTCTCCCACTATCTCTCACAAAATGTTCTTTCCACGTTTTTTTATTGTTTCTCTCATCTATTTTCTCTTTTTTCAAAATTTTCTTCTACTATTTCTCTTTCACATCTCATTTTTCCAAAATTTTCTCTTATTATTTTTCTCTCCACATCACTTTTTTCTCAAAAGTTGAAAAATAAGATATTAAGAAAAATACAATCATTATAAAAAATAAAAAATAATTAAAATTAAATTATATAGATAAAAATATAAGTAATCGGATGCAGGAGGTCCTTAAAAAGTTATTAGCTAAACTAGATAAATTGAGTTTTGAGGAGCTATTTTACATAAAAAATTAACTCCATTTTGAATGCCCCTATTTTATATATGCATATATATGATTAACATCTTACGAGTAATTATATATTCGATATTCAAACCAAAGTGTAAAATCACAACGGTTATCTAGGGGCTTATCTTTGCTTAGCGTCCCTTAGTTTATAAAAGCATTAATTGTTTAATATAGCATGTTTCTTATTTGATATTTGTTTGATGCCTATTCGCCAATAAGATTTTTTTGTTTATTTATATGATTTACTTGGATTTTCAGATATTTTTTTAAAGTATTTTTTTTTTATTTTTATTGTTTTTTATTTTTAGGAAAACATTCTAGTCACATTCATTCAAAGATAATATGATCATAAAGCTCTTACAACACCGAGCATATAGTCAACGCTATAAGGTTACAAACGTCAAAGATACAACCAACCAAATCTCAAAAAGATCCAATAACCCATGATTAATCTTTAGATAGAACAGCAGGTCTATTCTAAATATACTCATTCGAATGTATAGACAGCTTTTATTCCTTAACCCTGGGAGTAGAAAACCCCCATGCCCAAACTCATCCTCCTCGACCTAAAAGTTAGAATATAGATCTCATCTACAACCCAAAGGTCTGCGCCATAAACAAATACCACACAGATCAACAAGAGAATATACCCTTATTACAAGCAACAAAGCAATATAAAATAGAAAAAACAAGAACAAATGACATGGGAAAAAACAACAGAAAACAAAACATAAAGAAATCAAAGTAAAAAACCATAAAGCTAATAAACAAGAGCATACTATAAGTGGATGATGGTTGCCGGAAGAAAGTCTAATTGCGTGCTTGCTGGAAAGTACTTTTTATGCTTTTGAAAGTAAAAGAAGGCCAAAATTTATTTGATTACTATACAAAAAATAAAGAACTTCGAAACATCTAAGAAATAATTAAGCGTTAAATATGATGCGAAATGATTATTTGATTGCATTATTGGTTAAAATATTTTTGTATTATTTTGCTATGTACTTTTTTTAAGGCTCATAATTATATGGGTTTTATAATTTGTATGAAATATAATATTTTTTTTTTTTTTGAAAAGAATTCCACTTTATTAAAGCTTCAATAAACAAGAGACAAAGCTCTTAAGAAGATAGAGCAAATTGCTCTATGGTTACAATATCATAAATGGTACTAGGGATCTCTTCCAGCCAGGTCCTTTCACCCAAGTCCTTGACAGCTGCTTTAGCGAGACCATGAGCAGCCCCATTCGCCGTCCTCTTAATATGACCAATATCCCACCAGCGAAATGTCTTTAGCACCTCCAGAATATCGCCAATAATATGGCCAAATTTACACCAAGTGTGTTCCTTTGAGGAGATTGCCATAACCACCTGCTTTGAGTCACCTTCCAGTATAATTTCATTAAAACCCAGTTGTTTGGCAAACTCCACTGCTCCTCTCGCCCCCAAGGCTTCACCAAAAGTTGGTTCTTGAAGTGAATTCAGTGTTTTGCTCAAAGCGGCAGCTACTCTCCCCATTTCATCTCTGATGATCACACCCAATCCCATACATTTCATGTGAATATCAATAGCAATATCCCAGTTAACTTTGTACTTCCCACAGGGTGGGCCGCTCCACTTCTCGTCTTCACTATTTTCTGGTGGCCCCTGCTCTGTTTCTTTATACTCTTTCGTGATCTTAAAGAGATTCCAGCTGTTGACCGCTCTACTAACTACCGTGTTGGGGTGGACGAATTCTTCACCAAATATAATTCCATTCCGTCTGGCCCATATAGCTTTGGCTATGACCGCAAAGAGTTCAACCTCCTCTTCATTACAGCGCCTACGCACCTCTGCGAACACCATCATAAAATCGTTGTACCAAGACTGCATTTTCTGGAGCTTCAAGCAGCATATTCCCCATACATCTTGAGCTGCTGGACATGACCATAGAGTATGGATCGCCGTTTCAACCTCCCTGCCACATAAATCGCAGGTGTCTTTTTCCACCACTCCTTTTTTCGCTAGCTTAGCTTTTGAGGGAAGAATATCGCTGCACGCCTTCCATAGAAAAGTTTTAGTTGCATTGGTGATTTTCAATTTCCATATATCTTTCCAGAGACCTTCTTCATTCAAGGGAGAGGAAGCTTCACCAGAATCTCTTTGTCTTCGATTTAGCTCCATAAAATAAGCGCTCTTTACTGAGAAGTTCCCATTCGGAGTGCCCCTCCAAAGTAAAGTATCACTCTGTCCATACTTGCTTAAGGCCATATTACATATAATATCAGCTTCATCCGGGTCAAAGATTTCCCTAACCAAGGTAGTGTTCCAGCTGGCTGTCGTGGTATCAATAAGATTATTTACCCTGTCCTCAATGTTAAGAAACTGACATGGTGATTGAACTTTGTAGGATGTCGGTTTTGGAAGCCATCTATCTCCCCAAATTTCCACCGATTTCCCATCTCCAATTCTCCATATCAACCCCTCCTTGAGTAAATCATTAGCCGCTAGAATGCTCCTCCATGCCAACGACGGTCTATTCCCCTCCTTAGCCTCCAAGAAAGTCCCATGTGGATAGTACTTTGCCTTTAGAATAGTTGCAACCAGCCCCTCCGGGTTTTGGATAATCCTCCACCCTTGTTTAGCAAGAAGCGCTATGTTGAAACAAACTAAATCACGAAACCCCAATCCACCTTGAGCTTTAGATCTTCCCAACTTCTCCCAACTCATCCAATGGATTTTCCTATCATTTTCCTTGTGACCCCACCAAAATCTCTGCATTATAGAATTAATCTCCTTGCAAATTGACTTGGGTAATAGGAACAAACTCATACTATATGTTGGAATCGCTTGAACTACAGCTTTCAACAAGACTTCTTTCCCTGCCTGAGACAAGAACTTTGTTTTCCAATCATTTACTCTATTGCGAACTCTATCCTTAATAGATTGAAACTCCCTTATTCACGATTTCCCCACCAAGGCTGGCAAACCAAGGTACTTGTCATACCTTTGAGTCGCCGGGATGCCTGCAATCGCAAAATAATCTCCTTCACCAAGTCATTAGTATTACGGCTAAGAAAAGCAAGTCTTGTCTCTATTAAGCATCTGTCCTGAAGCTCTCTCATATAACTCCAGTATTCCTTCCAACCGATGCCATTCTGCCGGTGTAGCTCTACAGAATAGGAGACTGTCATCTGCAAAAAATAAATGGTTAATCCTAGGTCCTTTAGGGGAAGTAGGAACCCCTTTCAAAAGGCATGTCCTATCTGCATTTGCCAGTTGTGCACTCAATGCCTTTGCACATAAAAGGAATAAATAAGGGGAAAGGGGACCCCTTGTCTAATCCCTCTAGTAGGGCAAATTTTCCCCGTTGTTTCACCATTTACTAACACAGAGTATTTAACCATAGTCACACATTTCATGATTAGCTTCACCCATTTTCCTACAAACCCCAATTTCTTCATAACCTCAACTAGAAAGACTCACTCAACCCTGTAATATGCTTTACTCATGTCCAACTTAAGTGCCATATAACCAGTTTTACCCCACATCCGGGTGTGCATAGAGTGTAAAGTCTCATATGCTACCAAGACATTGTCAGTAATAAGTCTCCCTGGTATAAAAGCACTTTGGTTGGCAAAAATAATAATAGGCAAAATCACCTTCAGTCTATTCGCCAAAGTCTTTGAAATAATTTTGTAAAAAACATTACAAAGAGAAATGGGGCGAAATTCTGATACCTTGGTTGGACTAGCAATTTTAGGAATTAAAGAGATGACTGTGAGATTAATCTCATCATCAAATCTGCCTGTACTAAAAAAATCAGACACAACCGAATATACCTCTTGCCCGATCAAGCTCCAGTTGTCAAGAAAAAATTCTATAGGCAAACCGTCACACCCCGGGGCCTTGAGATCAGCCATTTGTCCCACTGCTGTGCTGACTTCTTCATAAGTGCATGGCTGGAGCAACATATTATTCATATCCGTTGACACTTTCATCGTGAGACCCTCCAGGCAACGATCAATGTAATTTGGATACGAGGTGGAAAAAATTTCCCCAAAATAATTAACAAAGGCTTCTTTCATCTCACAGTTCGTACTGCACTACCTTCCATTCATGTCCATAATCTGCTCGATAATGTTGGCTCTCCTTTTTTGATTCACACAGGTATGATAAAACTTGGTATTTTTGTCACCAAGTTTCAACCAATGTTCTTTGGCCAGCTGCTTCCATTTTAGATCCTCATCTTTCATTATATTATTGATCTCAGATTGTAAAAGGGAAATATCCTCCTATGCCTCCACTCCCCCCTGCTCTTGGAGATTTTTAAGTCTCCCAATCTTTTCCTCAACACCACGATCTCCTTCTTGGGCTTTTTTCTTTCTCCATTGGACAATAGCCTTTTTACTAGTCTCCAATTTATTTCGCACTTGAGCCCATGAATTGATTTGAGTTTTTTTCACCCTTCAAATTTTCTTAATGGTCTCCTTATTTTCTTTATGCTTTCCCCACCCAGCTGCATAACAAAAAACTCTAGGCCGAATATTAGAGTTAGCCCGAGTGCAATCAAGCGCTACTACCAGAGGCAAATGGTCTAAGTTACAAGCTGCTACCACCTCCACATTATAATTAGGAAAATTATCAATCCAAGCCGAGTTAGCCAACGCCCAATCTAGCCTTTCTTGCATAAAGAATACATCATGCCTCTTATTAATCCAAGTAAACTTGGGCCCTGTGAAACCCAGATCATATAATCGACATATCTCAATGGTATTTCGGAAATCCTGCATTTGCCATTGAGGTTTTCTTCTACCCCCCCATTTTTCACTTTTCTTTAAAACTTCATTAAAATCTCCTATACATACCCAAGCTACTGAAGGAGAAGCTCGAATATGTTGTAAAAGACTCCATGATTCTTTACGCCTTACTACCACTGGATGGCCGTAGAAACCTGTGAAAAGCCACCGGTCACGCCTACTCTTACTCCACACCTCCGCATGAATATGCCAGTGGCTGTAATTTATAATGTTAACAACAAAATCATCATTCCATAAAAGTGCCAACCCTCCGCTTCTCCCTACACAATCAACTGTGAAAATACTTCCAAAGCCCAATTTCACTTTTAGGTTCTCCATTTTTGGCACTCTTAACTTAGTCTCCATTAAGAAGACCAAACTGGGTCTCTTATTCTTCACCAAACGATGAAGATCTCGGGTGAGGGTTCCCAAGCCCTCGACAGTTCCGACAACAAACTCATTGTTGGCGGTTTTTCCTTTCTTCGATTTTTGGTTTTCCCTCTTCGACATCAAAACTCGTCTCTTCCCACCAATTGAAACAGCAAAATTTCTGGAATCTCATTCCTTTCCATCCTTCGTGCTTGTTTTTTCCATTTCTGGATCTTACCCCGCTAGTTGGGCTAGCAAGACCCACCTCTGAGTCTGTCCCTGACCTTCACGTTGTCCTCCACACCATGAATGGGCCCTTATTTATCCACGTGTCATTCCTGATTTGCTGCTTCCTCCATTATTTTCATCTTTTCTCCATAATTCCTCGTCATTAACGTGTCCCGCATACCTCTCATGCAGAATGCCTTACTTGCCTTAGGATGGGTCTCCACGTGTTGAGCATGTATTAAGTTGGCCGAATCCTGTGCTGAATTGGCCACTTCATCCCTCAATTTCAGCTTCCCCCCATCATTAATGCACATAGGTGTATCTTGTATTCCTTCCATGCCAATATTCTTGCTACTGTTAATGGGATTCTCCACGTAATGAGCGGCCCCACTGTTTTTAATACTCTGATTCATTCCAAAAATAAATTGGTCTGCTAATACCCCTTGATTCCCTTCTTCATTCTTCTTCTCAGTAAGTCCCATATCAACGTTTTCCCCATTAATGCTCCAATTCTTTCTATTCCGAGAGCCATCATTCAAGGGGTTAGAATCATCCGTTTCCTTATTTGTCGGAAACGTGTGATTTCTTTCCCCTAAATTAGCGTTGCTTGTCCCTTCTCGACTTGAATCGTGCTTCCATTGATGAGCTTCGGTGACGGATTTTCCCGATTTTGCCTTCGTCATCATCCCGGTGGTTATTGCCCACAAACCGCCTCTCCTCCTGTCGATCTCTCCTAGGAGAACATAACCACGGTCCATACTCCGTACCATCAGCATGCTTCTCTTTCGCTTGCACCCATCGACCCCATGCCAAATAATGCCACAATGGTAGCAAAATTTGGTATCTTCTCATCAAATCGATCCAATATGATCGATCCTTCATCTTCAACTAGTCCCGTGCAAGCGGTTTCATGACATTGATCTTGATTCTAACTCAGATACTCTCTATTGGTGTCCACCTCCTCCACTTCTCCGAGTGGCCCCCAAGCGGGATCCCATCTCCTACATCCCGACTAACGGCAAATCATACATTCTAATCCGAATGATTACGAATTAAAGGTATCATTTCGAGGATACTCCGTCAAAATCTTCTACGAATATATAGTTCCTTCGAAGATCCAAGGTCGACCTTCCAATACCCTAATCTTGTCACAATGGTTCGTAAACTCGATAAGGAAGAGATTCTCACCCAGAACCTTAAACGAGATGTGTTCCGTTGGCTGCCACCACCGTATCATAGATGAACGAATCGATTCCTTTCCTACCACCCTTTCCACCAACAGTTTCCCCACTAGGCAAAACTGCCCCTGCACCGTCGCTTCCTCGAAAACCTCCTCTTCCGCTTCAAAACCAACAATCTCCTCCTCCGTCAATGTGAAATTCCCCCATAGTTTGCTGAGATCCTCCTCCATCTTTTCCGTTTCTCCTCTACTCACCAATAGAACACAAAAACTATACTCCACCGTGGTGGGCAAGCTTCTACTCTAGGGTTTAGGAAGCGCTAGAAAATTATGAAATATAATAGGTATAACATAATAATATTAATGATTTACTAACTTTCTATTAATGCTTTGATAATCACAATCCCAATTTTCTTTTTCGCTATTTTTTCCTTTATATTTTCATTTTGAACTATACATATGCAAACAAAGATTTTAACATGTTTTAATGTATATGAATTAAACTAATTAGAGTTAAAGGTCTTATAATAATAAAGTTTTATGTGACTTATACAGTTATGCAATGTTTGTGTAATTATGTTGAGTAATATATTTGTATATAACCTTTAGTATGCCATTTTATTTAAAGGGCATGATATTTTATTTATTTTTTACAACCTATAATGAAAATTTGATAGAGATGTGTTTAAATTTTGAGATTAAATTATAACAAAGAATATCACACATATTTTTCTACAACCAAAGTACCTTTTGAATGTTCATAATTATGACTTTTTATTTGTGTTGAAATCTAACCGGAACTAATTTTTTTTATCAAGCAAAATTCAAGTTTTCCTTTTATTATTATGAAAAATAAATTTCGCAATGCTTATGAAAAATATGATTATAATATTTTTAAGGGGAAAATACAGTTTACCTCCTGAATTATCCACCCATTTGTACTTTGACATCTAATGTTTAAAATGCTACACTTGACCCCTCAAACTTCTAAATTGTTGCAATTCGACCATTCTGATTTTTTTTCCTAAAATGCCCCCATCCCAACTTTTTTTTTAAAATATATATTTTTAAAAAAAAAATTTAAAAATTAAGGGGTGGCTAGCCACCCAAGTTGGGCCTGGGTGTGGCTTCGACCACACCAGACTGACCACCCCTTAATTTTTAATTTTTTTTTTAGGAAAATGTATTATAAGTCATTGAGTCAACCCTCCAAAATTAAAAACTCTTTTAAGTTTTTATTTTTGAAAATTTACTTCTTGAGTTAATTGAAATCACAATAAACTCCATACCGTCAAATTTTTTTAATAGTCGTTAGTATGGGTCAAACCGCACCGTTTTACCTTATTAAAATATTATTTTTTTAAATTTAATTTTAAAATTTAAATCTAAAAATTAAAAAAAAAAAAGAACGCCAGGGGTGGCTTGTCATTTTTTTTTTTTTGCCTTTTTTGAAAATTTACTTGAGTTAATTGAAATCACAATAAACTCCATACAGTCAAATTTTTTTAACAGTCATTAGTCTGAATCAAACCACACTGTTTTACCTCATTAACATATTATTTGTTTAAAATTTAAATCTAAAAATTAAAAAAAAAAAGAACACTAGGCGTGGCCAAACCACTCCCATGCTAAATGGGGTGGCCTATCATTTCTTTTCTTTTTTTTTTTTAATTTTGTTTAGATTTAAATTTTAAAATTAAATTAAAAAATTAATATTTTAATATGGTCAAATAGTGCGTTTTGACCCAGACTAACGGTTGTTAAAAAATTTTGACAGTAAGGAGTTTATTGTGATTTCGATTGACTCAGAGATTAAATTTTTGAAAGAAAAAAAAAAAACTTAAGGAGTTTTTAATTTTAGAGGGTTGACTCAGGGACTTATCATACATTTTTCCAATTTTTTTTAAAAAAATTAAAAATTAAGGGGTGGCCGAAGCCACCTCCAAGCCCAACTGGGGTGGCTCCACCCCTTAATTTTTATTATTATTATTTTTTTTAAACTTGAGATGAGGGCATTTTAAGAAAAAAAGAAGTCAAAATGGTTAAATTGCAACAATTTGGAAGTTTTGGGGGAGGTCAAGTGTCACATTTTAAACATTAGTAGTCAAAGTGCAAATAGGTGGATAGTTTAGAGGGTTAAAATATATTTTTCCCAATTTTTAAATTTTATAATTAAATTGTAATGAAAAATCTCGTGCATTGCTCAAGTTATAAGCTAGTTAATTCACATAATTTAGCATTCTATATACATACATGATACATAATATCAAATTCCTATGCCTAAAGGCTAAATGCATATTTGATTTCATTTCTTAGAAAAGAAGAAATAAGAAAAACTAGCTCTAGCTTATGTTTAATAAGAAAATCTCGCAACAAGAAAATAAAAAAGGCATCATTGAAGTGATTGACAGATTGATAAAGTTATTTGATTTGTACGCTTCTTTTTCTTTTTCTTTTTCTTTTCTGGTTGATAATCTGATCATTGTTTACATTATCTTATATTTTGTATGTATTAGGAGGATAGGTAGGATTAAATGGTGGTGAAAGAGGCTAGGAAGAATGTCTGCTAGCTGCTTGTTCCATCGAATAGGTAGGGGAGGTCCTCCGTTTCAAAAAGAGCATGCTGGTTACATCACTTTCTGTGTTCTACTTTCACACTGAATTTCTCGTACGTATCTCACCTTCAATCATCAAATGGATGCTGATTTGCAGTCTTCAAACTGGTTCAAATGTACGAGTTTGATTCGTTATGTCCAATTGATAGAAATTGAATTCAAATTGGTTCATTTTGCTACAACCTTTTAGTTTGGTTGTTAGTATATATTAAGAGTTGAGCACAATTCAGGTCTACAAGTATATAATAATGGCAGTATAAAACATACTTGGCTTAGTGTCAGGGAGGACCTAGCAATTGCCAAGAGCAGGAAGAAATTCATAAATAAATAGGGAGTAAATAAAATAGAAGAGAAGCTATTTTTATTTGTGTCGGCTAGTTTTTGCTTCTACAATATATAATATTTGGAGAAATTATAATGCTTTGAGACATAACAGTAATCTATGCACTCAAGAGAAGCTTATTCAACGCATTAAATGGGAGGTGAGGATCTGGTTTGTTACAAAAGGTAGATTTAAAAAGATTAGAGGAAATAATGTTATTTATACGTAGTGCTTGGGGTATAGATGTGATATTGGTTTAATCT
The DNA here is from genome assembly GCA_013348765.1 of Carpinus viminea. Lineage (NCBI taxonomy): Eukaryota > Viridiplantae > Streptophyta > Magnoliopsida > Fagales > Betulaceae > Carpinus > Carpinus viminea. Next base: position 52,218,337 of record CP054667.1, read on the forward strand.
TATGAAAATTTTGCATGTATAGCTGTTTTTAGCTTTAGCTAAGTGCTTTAGCTTTTCTTTGTGAAGTGTTTAGTTGTTGGTAAATTAAAGTTACTCATTCATCAAAAAATAAAATAAAATAGAAGAACAAATAAAGAGTGGAGACACTAGCAAAGAAACGGCTACATTCTACTCTTATTTCTTCATTATATTTTTAATATAAAATGCCCATATTTTAAAGAGAATTAGGGTAGGTGAAGATAATACAAATATGATAGATAGAGATATTATCAAATGGAGGAGTGCTACAGATCCCAAATTTATTTTTTTAAAGTTGGTTTTCAAATGATGTGTCATTATCTCATGAGATTTATTATTTTGGAAAGTGTGTCACTAACTCATGAGATAATGACACATCATTTGGGAACCAACTTTTATAAAATAAATTTGGGATGTTTAGCATTTCTCTATCAAATCATATTTAAATACAATAAAATTTGATTATCTAGAAGGTAGGAGATTAGAATCAAATTTGAAATCAATTACAATCCCCTTAAATTCAATGAAAAGTCGGTGGAATCTTAGTTTGATATATTTTTGTGGTTTTTTTTTTTTTTTTTTTTCTCAAAAAGAAGATAAGAGGTACGTCGGTGGTGGCGGCCAACTTAAAATGGGAAAGCTATAGGTCTTTACATGTGCTGTGGATCATCAAAAAAGATCAACAAAAGCTGAATTATATGGTCAACAAAAGGCCTAAAGGAGAGTATATGGACCAAATATAGGCCACTAGGCTTTTTCTTTTTTTCTAGGTTTCCCATCCACGTGGTCGCGGAAAATAACCCCTCCTTATCTTTGATCACTCTTTTCATAATTCACTTGCTTCTTTAACTTGTCACAAAATGATGAACATCTTGATATAAAATAAAAAAGAAAAATGCACTATCGCAAAAGCCAAAAAGCAAAACTCACTTTAATTATGATGAATAAAAAATAAAAACCAAAAGTAACAATGATTTTTTTATATATAAAAATAAATTATTCACTTTTTTTGAAAAAAAAAAAAAAACCCACAAGTAACAGTGATTTACCAATTAAGAAAATGCAAAAGTAACAATCATTCCAAAAAAAAAAAACATAAACAAAAACAAAAAGTAACAATGAATTTTTTACATACAAATAAATTTTCAAAGAAATGAATCACATTTTTTTTTTTAAAAAAAAAAAATGATAGAATAAGTATTTATAGACAACAAACTCCAAAACCTAATAGAAATTGAAATTAAGTTGGTTTAACAAAAGAGTTGCAACTAGTTCGAACCGTGGGGTCTCGCAGTTCAAATTGCTAAAAATATAACTCCATGCTAAACCAATTTCAATTTAAACACTTGCAACTATTAACTCCAAATTAGGACTCCAACTCTACTAAGAAGAATCAGAGTCAAACTCCGTATTGGAGATCTACTCCTTATTAGACTCTAACGTACACGACTCTTGCAAGACCAGATAATTATGATTACATCATTGAATTGCAACTTGGGACGCCAGTTTCTAGCTCCTCTTTCTACGTCTCTTCTTCAGGCAGTTTGTATAGGCGCTAGACCTCTTGTTCGAACGCCCACACACTAATCTGGTCCAAACTTCTTTAGAATCTCAAATGATGTTCGATCTACATCATCAAAGATTGAAGGCATAGGGATACCCAAAAAAAAAAAAAAAATCTTCAAGAACAAAAAACAATGGCCTCAAGGTCTTTTAAAAATCTTGCCTTATGATGTTTTATATAGATCTTGAGAAAACTGAGGTTTAAGGTGTTATGTGTTGGAAAATAAAACCATTATATATAGAAAAAGCCTGAAGTAGCCTTTTTAAAAAAGTAACATTTTCTGGCTCCCCAAAGGCTCCCCATAATGCAGTTTTGGTCCTTTTTAGAGCCATATATGTACTTTTTAAGTTTTTTTTACCAAACTAACATTTTTTTTTTGTTTGCCTGAAATATATTTTTAAGTACTAAACAATTTTTTAAAACTCATTAAGACAATTCCAAGGAGGCTTTAAGTTAATTTAAGAAAAACACAGTCTGCATTATGAACTTATACAAATTTAAGTTATATCGTCATACTCTTATTCAATTGTGTATTTATTAGCTTATAATGATTAAGTAATTAAATTTATTGCCAATTTAACATGGTATCAAAGCTTTAACACTACTCCTCACGTGTGGGCTCAAATTTCCTTTTAATATGTGAAACTCAACACATTGAATATTTAATTGAAATTGAAGGTAAATGACGAAGTCAATGTTCAATTTCAAATATTGTAGCTTCTCAACAACCCATTGGTTATTATGTTGAGCCCGTTAGGGAGGGATTTTAGCATTTTGGCTCAACAAAATAGCCAAAAAACTATTTTGTTGAGGCCAATGTGAATGCTCTAATAGCATTTAAAAATAAAAAATTGACCTAGAGTCCTAAAGTAAGAAGCACTATGGATGGCAAAAGAAAAGAGAAAAAACAAAGGCAACAAATCTATCAAGGGAACAATCATTCACTTTCAAAAAGAAAAGTGAAAATCTATTAAAAAAAAAAAAGTAACAATGATTCCTTTAGAAAAAATTGAAAGTATAAGAGACATGTGATGATCTATAAATAGAATATTATGTTCAATCAAATAATTAAGATAAGATGTAACGAAGAAAATGAATAATGCTAGAAGTCACTCTTTTGTTTTTTTTATGTCACTCAAAAAATGATGCAACTTCTAAAAATATTATTGGCCTTATAATTGATTATTATTGAATTTTGATCAAATGACAATTTTAAAAGACACTTCATTCTTTCATGTGTGGACATGGGACATATGCCAAACCATCTAATTTTGTGTCTTTCTTTCATGTTTTAATTTCTTTAGATTATCTTGAGAAGAAACATGTAATTATTAAATCTTACATGGTATTATAGCCTTTTAAAGGCATCACTGTTTTTTTTCCTCGATTCTCTATTCTACTTTATTCTCAATGGCCCACCATCTTCTAAAACTCCCTAGCCTCGCCAATTACCACTGTTGGGTCCACAATCCAATTCTTCCTCTATAATTTGATTGAAAAATTGAAAGGATGCCCTAGGAAAAAAAAACCACACCATCTTTTGTCACCTTCACTTCAATCTATTCGTTTTCTTCTCGTATAGGTTAGGAAGAGTAATTTGTTCCAATTCAAGCCATAGTAGCCATTTGTTTCAGCCCTTTGATATTCAAGATCAAACCTCAACATACATGATCTACGTTGGGTTTAAAGGGGTGTATTAAAATAAAAGTCACATGAACTTAAAAGACAAAAGTTACAAAAACTCAAGAGTCACAAAATGGTTTGTGTAAATTCAATTTATTGTTGTTAATGTAGAAATAGAAGAGGCATGTAATGTTCAAATTCATTTTTCTATAAATAGAATCTTGTATATAATCAAATAATCAAGGAAAGACGTAGCCAAAAAATGTTTTAATGTGTGAGCAAGCCATGTTTGAACAACCTTAATTTTGTATGTTCCTTTCTTATTTTCATCTCTTTAGATTATCATGGGAAGAAATATGTAATTCTCAAATCTTACAATGTATCTCCAACATATGCTTTAAAGGGCTCATATTAGTCATGTTGGCTCTCCGCATATGCTTCAAAGTAAAATATTGGCTAGCTACAATAAACTTTCAAGTGAAACTTCATTATTTTTGTTAAAATAAAAATTAAATAATTAAATTTACTCATTCCTATTAGTTTAAGCTTTTAAGATAAGTTGTAATTTAATATAGTATCAGAGCAGAGGTCCTAAGTTTAAATCATGTCTTCGTCAATTCACCCCTTCATTTCAATTAAATATCCTACATGTTGGCTCTCACATATTAAAGAAGAGTTAGTGATTCAATGATTAAATTTATCCCATTCATGGAGTTCCATGACGAAATCCGACCCACTCCGTAAAACCTAAACCTTGGTGGCCGGATAGTATTCATTTTGTTAGGGTAGTGGATTGGATTTTCCAAACCAGTGGGGTGCAGGTCGGGTAAGGGAAAAGGCAGAAATTTGCCCAGCCCCGACTTGTGCCCACTCCTATTGAGGGCGATGATTTAATATATATTTTTTATTTGTTTCACTCTTCATTCTCTCCTTCAAATATTAAAAGAAAGTGAAATAGATACTGAAAATGAAATAAATAATTTGTTAGAGTTTATATTGAAAATGTAGCAGTTAATATATATACACACATACATACATAAATAAATATATATATATATATATATATATTTATATATATATTTTGGATAGTTAAAATAGTTACTAGGGTTGGAGATGCATAATTAAGAAAACAATACCCATAAACAATATTTGATGGGAAGGCTAATAAATATGTTGACAGGTCATTTCGAAAAATTTAAGTGATGTGGCATCATTTACATCGATCTAAAATGTTTATAAATAAAATTAAATGCTTATATTCTAATCTCGGATCTGGCTTATATGTTGTTATTGAAATAACAATATATATGCTGTTATAAATTGAATAGTGAGGATTTAGTTAAAATAATTGAAGGGTTCAGATCTATCATAATAAATATAAATTTTCTCTCTCATCCATTATTTCATTTATTTATTGGCATTTATTATGATAAATCTAAACCTTTTAAGTACTTCAATTATTTATTATAATAAATTTTCACCATTCAATTTATAACAGCATACATGCTATTATTAAAATAACAACATATAAGCCAGATCCTCTAATCTCCTAATGGATGATGAAACATTTATGATCATGTTAGACGTAGATGACATCATTGTGAGAAAAGAGAGAAGAACAAACAAAAAGGAAAATAGAAAGAGACAAAAGATTTCACAAGCACTTTTTTGCGTGGTGTCTCTTTAGTTTCATAGGTCTAAAATCCCTAATGTAAATTTTTCAATGTTTTCAAACATACTAATACCTTCCACAACTTTGCCTACAAAATCATATAACAAACGAAATATTACTTGAAGGTTTTGCTCTAAATATGTTACCTAAATAGGTTAAGCTGCCAAAGCAACTTTAAAAGAGAGATTAATGTTAAATCACATTTTATTTCAAAAGCTTAAATTGATAGGAATAGATAAATTTAATAATTTAATCAATACTTTAACACTCCCCCTCACATGTAGGCTAAAATTCATTTTTAATAAGTGAGGTTTAATATGTGGAATATTTAATTTAAATAGGGTGAATGATAGAGTCAAGATGTTAAATCACATACTGATTATCTAAAAAACTTAAGATGATAGAAATAAATAAATTTAATCATTTAATCAATACTTTAACAATTAATGGATAGATTCACAAATGCCCACTTATAACTTTCGGCTTAGTTGATGACTTCCATAACACGTATCAAGAAGGTGACATTCACATTAGTAAAGGAAAAAAGAAATGGGCCACATTCCTTTGATGACCGAGAAGCGACCTAGTTAATAGGTTGTCCATTATGTATCATATTCAATTGAAAGGAATCAAGAGGGGCCCTTGGGAACCCTGGTGAAGAATGAAGATATGCTAAATAATTCCACATTCTTGTTTACTAACGAGGTGGTATTTGCCCTTGGGAACCCGTGGGTTATATAAATATGTTTATGAAACATTACTTGTGACTACTACTTTTATATGACAAGGTGTTCGTGGATGAGAATAACTTTTCTTTTATGCCCACCAGTGAGGTTAACACTTAAGCTTAGAACAACTTAAGAAAAAAAAAATACAAAATCGCTTGATCATACCAAATTTGAAAAAAAAAAAAAAAAAGGAAATAAAATGCTATCGGTTCGTTAATAACACGATGCCTTCCTCTACATCCATCAAAGTCCTCTGTAGATTGGGAGGAATACAATCTACAGAGGACTTCCTGTCCATCCACGTACACTCTGGTTGTTCTTCGCGGTTTGATGGATGATATTTCAAAACGATGGCTTCCACTGCATCCACATTTGAAAAAAAAGGCTTTTGACAAACTGATATTTGAAAAAGAGGTGAATAAAGACTGACTTCGATGGAGGAATACCAAAATCATAAGCTTCTTGGATTTTCAAGAATGGAACTAGGGGTCTTGGCCCTGGATTGCGTGCTGGAATTTTTAAACAATATGTCATAATTATGAGAGTTTTTTTGCTTCCAATATGTAACCCCATACAAGTTGCACTCGTTCTTGGATTCTTACTAATTCTTCTGTTGCTTCCAATCGTCCGTTCTCTTGTGCCATTGGACACACGGTGTACAATGCTATGTTTTCAAGTCAACAGGAGATTATTGCAAATTAAGTTTCATTAGTGAGAAAAGAGATGTCGGATATTGCTGCCCACAATCGATTCTACATGAATTAAGTGCAATATATATATATATTTTTTTTGGAATTAAGAGCAATTTTAATCATGTTTATATGGACTTTTACACTCCTTTCTTGTAAAAGCACTAACAAATTCCTTAAATTTTATTTACTTCCCTAAATGTATGAAAAACTCGTAGAAAAACTTTTTGTGTTTTGTAAACCGAAGGTACCAAAAGTGCTACGTTTGCTTTAACATGATTTTAATATAAAAAGAAATATTTCTCTCATTTATTTGAAAAAAATATATATTTAAATACCATATGGAAAGAATAATGAAAGTGATTATGAAGTTTATTTGGATAGGAAAGCAAAACAAGAGTTTTTTTTTTGACAAAGTTTTCCTTTAAATTGGGTTGGAAGAATTTTCTTCAATTCAGTCTATAAAAATAACATGTCCCTCTTTTTAATAATATGTGAGATGCATATGAGTTTTAATATTATTTATTCCAAGTTTGTTTCTACTATTCAAAAAATATGTGTATCTCACATGTTCAAATGACACATGTCATTTTTATATATTGAGTTGAAAAAAGTTCGTCCAACCAAACTTAAAGGAAAACTTTATCCATTTTAAAAAATATATATATATCTTGTTTTTTTTTTTTTTTTTTTGTTGGTGTAACAGACTTGGCATTAAACAAAGTAGAAACTTACAACCTCTCAAGGAGGAAAGAAAACAAAAGGAGGTGCTAGACCACTGCAAGAAGCCGAATGAGAAAGGGGTGAAATGAGAATGCAGATTGAGAGAACTCTTACCATGGCCCAATATGCCACATAATGGGCGCAAAAGTTCACACTTTTGAACAATATCTCTTAATTGATATATATATATAACAACAAAATGGTACAATTTTTTTTTTTTTGACATATCCGCACAAGAGGGTGGAGCAAAAGGGTGCAAATTGCTCCTTAATACAATTCCAAAAAAAAAAAGACAATCTGGAATCTCCAAAACAGAAATAGTATCTACGACACACAATAATCTATTGGGCTATTACAAGACAATATCTTTAAATATTATTATCTTTATCAGTTTCAGATCTACAATAAATCTTAGTGAATCATGTTTTTAGCAACTGCTGAGTCATTGATTTTCGAGCTTTTGCATTTCTACTACAACTACATTTTCAAATGCAACCCCCTTTAGGTGCCGAACAAAACTAGCATTTTTTTTTACAAAGTTTTCTTCCAAATTGGGTTGGAGAAACTTCCTTCAACCCAGTCTATACAAATGACATGTGTCAATTTTTTTAATAATATATGAGATGCACATGAGTTTAATTATTTGGATAGGAAAGCAAAACTAGCATTTTTTTTTTTACAAAGTTTTTCTCCAAACTGGGTTAGAGGAATTTCTTTCAACCTAGTCTATAAAAATAACATGTATCCATTTTTTTAATAATATGTAAGATACACATGAGTTTTAATATTATTTATTTCAAGTTTGTCCCTATTATTAAAAAAAAATATGTGCATCTCACATGTTTAAATGACACATATCATTTTTATAAATTGAGTTGAAGGAAATTCTTCTAACCCAGTTCGGAGTTCGGAGGATAACTTTGTCCCTTTCTTTTTTGAACAATATCTCTTAATTGATATATATATATATATATATATATATATATATATATATAACAACAAAAGGTTGCAAATTGCTCCTTAATACAACGTCAATAAAATACAATTTGAAATCTCTAAGACCCAAACAGTATCTACGACACACACAATAGCCTATTGGGTTATTACAAGACAATATCTTTAAATATCACTATCTTAATCAGTTTCAGATCTACAGTAAATTCTAGTGAATCATGTTTTTAGTCACTGCCGAGTCATTGATTTTTGGGCTTTTGCATCTATGCTACAACTACATTTTCAAATGCAATCCCCTTAAGATGCCTAACAAAAATTTTTTGCAAACTAGTTTGCAGCTAATCTATACAAACTCATCTAATAAAGTCACATGTCTTCCTTAACATGTGAGAAACACATGTTTTTTTTAATAACATGTAAGAAGCCCATATTTTTTTAAAATATGTGCTTCTCACATGTTTTTTTAACAGTTATAGGGCACATATCACTTTATTAGATGTATTTGTATGAACTAGCTACAAACCAATTTGTATCAAATTTTTGTCCTTTAGTGCATCTACCATAGTGACAAGTCTTCTATATACTTGAAAAACTCTTCTGCATTGGTCAATGATTTACTCATAAAAATAAAAACAAAAGAAAACAAAAGACAAGAGAAACCTAATACCATTACTCTTAAGGATTCGTATAAACAAAATCTTAGAAACAACTAAACCTTCACTCCATAGATTGCTATTGAAATCAAATCTAGAGAGAAGACAAAACAAACCCAAAAATGCAATAGAAAAATACATGAGAAACAAAAGCAACAAAAAAATATAAATATAAATAAATATGTAAATTGACGGACGACAGGGGGAGAGGTTGCCGAAGGGGAGGTACGTGTCATGCTAGGTTTGGTGTAGGAAAGTAGATCTATCTTCAAAAGATTTCGAAATTAGAACCTTGAGAAATCCAACAAGAAACAGAATCGAGATGATGAAAAACCAGTGTTGACTATGGTAGGGGTTTAATCTCTTGGATAGTGCCTCAAAAGAAGCGGATAACACATCCGATGAAGCAAAGTAAGGCCTCAAAAGAGGTGGATAGAAAGACCTCCAAACAGGCAAGAAAGGGAGGAGGAGGAAGGAAGAAGGGATGGGGGAGGAGAAGGAGCAAAGCTCCTTCCTCAATGGCATCTCATATCTCACTCATTTCTTTAAGCAAAAAGTAGCTTGATTCTTTAAATTTAAGAAAGTTGTTGCAAGTACTGATCTAAACCAAATATTTAGGGTGAATTTTACCTGAAGTTTGTATGTATGGTAGGATAGTCGTGAGATAAAAATGTGGTATCTAACATTAATTAATCCTTATAAAATTCTAAAACTCCAAATTCAGTTGTTCCACAAGTGAGTAGACAAACATACCCTTTCCATGAAAGGATACTTAGTTCCAAACTGTAGCTAATACTTATTTTATTAGAAAGATCAGCTCATAATCAAGCGTACGTACGTCCAAGCACGCTCATTTGAGTAATTCCATCATGTATCATATTAAACATGTAATAGGGTATGAAGAAATTTATTTTAGAGTATGGTACAATCCTATCAAATTAACATGTAGTTACTTAGAATTCTCATACTTGTTGGCAGCATATTTTAATGGTAGTCTTATAATAGCGAGGAAAGATAAACAAACTAGTAATCATTATAAAGCTCCGCTTGTTTGCATAAAATGATTTTTATAAAATATTTTTTATTTTTGTGTTCAATGTGAAGGAAAATAAGAGTCAATAGAAAACATTTTCTATTTGACTGAAAAAAAAGCTTCTTTTACTTTTTGTAAAATGGTTTCCCTTTTATAGAACCACAAATCAATTTTTGAGCTTGAGCTTCTCATTCTCAAACCACGACTTCACTGAGACAAAAAAATGCTAACATCGCACTACCGGATGGATAACCAACAAAAAGATCTATTGTACCTTTTTGTTAAACTAGGAATCTATTTTTGTGCGTTGAATTAGGAATTTATGTCAAATATTCAGTTCATTTAATTAAGACAAATGAATAAATCCTAACAATAATTATTTAACTAATAGCATGAATATATGAAAATATAATCAGTCATGATATTTACATTATATAATTAATGAATGAATAAGATAATTGAGAAGATCATGAAAAAGTTTGAATTAGTTTGAAAAATAAATGAATCAAGCTTGAAGAGGGTATCTAGTTCGGTTACAAGCTCAAACATGGCTCTTGCTTGAAATAAAACTAAATGAACCGAATAATCTTAGTTTAATATGTAACCGTGACCTACTAGGTATAAAATTAAATAGCAAGATAAATAAACCAATAATGTAGTGGACAGTGTTTTTTGTCTCTATATAATGATGAATCCTATATATCGTGAACATCTACTCCACTCTTTAATTTAATCCTATCAAAATAAAGACACCCCGTTTCTTCGAAGGCTCTGAAGCTCAATCTGTAAAGGCAAGAATTGGAATAGTAAGTAATATCGTCAAGTGTAATAAATCTTCATCATAAATATTGTTGTTATCCTCATGAGTTTTGCACTTTTCTCTTTCTCCGATCCTCACTATTATTCCCTTTATTCTTACCTTTGTATCTCTATAATATTCTTTCATTTTTAAACACTGACAAAGCATCATGCCTTTTTTTCTTCTTTCCGAATCTGTAAATCCAGATCGTGGTACTTTTGTCATGGTGGATAATTCTTGTTTATTATTTAGCAAATCTGGTAGAAGAAAAGTTTACGGAAAACCAGAAGAAAAATGAAGAAAAGGATGAATAAGTTTGTTGTGAGGGATCGCTTAATGCATGAGATTGTCATTGCTTAATTAAATTTGATCTCAAATCATGACAAAAATAGACTACAACCAGTGACGGACTACGGCGGGGGAATTGTTTTTCGGTTTTTTTTTTTTCTTTTCTTTTAATTTGGCCTCTTAAAAAAAAAAAAAAAAAAAGTGTGCATTCAACCCTGTACGTCTCGCCCTCTAAAGTTAAATTTGTATTTATGCCCAAAATTCAAAGAAGAAGAGTACATGAAATGATCAAGAAAAATTACAAATATATATAACTTGTAGGTACGTATCTCAATACATAAATTATGTAAAAATGTTCACGTCAATTTTCTATTAAATTTACTTTTATAAAACCAGAAGAAAAATGGAAGACGCTACATCCATGCCTCAGAATGGAGGACAGGAGGCAAATGAGAGAATGGAAACGAATTCTTCTGGACAAGCTATCCACAAACAAATATCCTACTGATCATCTCTCGATTAGGATTGATGGGAACTTGGACGCAACTAATGGGAGTAAGTGCCTCTCTTTCTCTCTGGTCACAGAACTGGTGATCGAGTTTAATTTCGATTTGTCTGCTTTTATATATACCATGCATTGTGAATGTTCTGTTATCCGTCAACCAATATTATCTCCTACAAGGCTACAACAGGTTTCTATCGGTCTAATCTTCCTCCTAAATCATCGACTTCTGATGAATCTATTGCAGCCCATCAAGGAGCTGCTTCTAATATCCCAAGTACGTCAAATTCAGAAATAACTCCAGCAAGCAATAATTCAGCTGGGACATCACAAGGACAGTCCTCAAACCCAAATGAACGTCTTGAAAGTAAGCGTCTATCTCTTTCTCTTTGGTCATAACAGGTGACCAATTTAATTTCGATTTGTATTAGGTAAAAGTGTTGCGAATGCTTTTATATATACCATGCATGTTATGTATATCTCTTGCAAAAAACTGCGTTTTGAATGTTCTCTTAAGCAACTTCTGCATATATCATTTACCTCTTCTGATTTATCACCATAATTGTTGTTATCATCATGAATTTAGCATTTTTCTCTTTTTCCTTACCATTATTCTTTTATTCTTAACTTTGTATCTGTATATTGCTTCTATTTTCCAGTACACAAACCAAGCATCATGCCTTTTTTTCTTCTTTCGAATCCTTAAATCAAAATCTTGGTACTTTTGCAATATGGAGGTTGTTATTTACAATTTAGCAAATCTGGTAGAAGAAAAGGATCAATTATAAGTTTGTTATGAGCTAGGGATCGCATAATGCAATGTGATGGTCCTGCTAAAATTGGATCGCAAATCACGTTGAAGGAAGAAAACATGAAATGAGCAAGAAAAATGTAAAATATTTACAAAATGAATTTACCCTTGAATCATTTCTCTCCCTCCCTCTAAATCTTTAACTTGTAGGTTCGTCCTACAGCTCTACTCCTAAAACATCGTCTTCTGATGGTAATGCAGTCCACCAAGGAGCCGCTCCTAAAATCTCAAGTACATCAAATACAGAAATACCTCCAGCAAGCAATAATTCAGCTGGGACATCACAAGGACAGTCCCCAAGCCCAAGAGGTAAAAGTGTCTCTCTCTTCCTCTTTGGTCATAACAGGTAAAAGTGTTGCGAATGCTTTTATATATACCATTCGTGGTATATATATATATATTATATTGCAAAAAACTGCATTGTGAATGTTCTCTTAAGCACCTTCTGCATATATCAGCACCTCTTCTCATTTATCTTAGGCCAAAATTCCAGGGATCAAAGAACATTAAATTACTACGGTCCCTCCATCAAGCGGCCTTAAAAGGTGATTGGCTGCTAAGTCATTTATGATAAAGACGAACACTGTGTTAGAGCTCCCATAGAGATCAATGAAGGAGAGCACTTCACGTTGCGGTGTCTCACCAACGCACCACTTTTATAAAGAAATGGTTGACATTGATGAAGCAGGAGGACTTGAAATTGCAAACCGATTATGGATTTACTGCCCTTCACACCGCTGCCCAAGTAGGAAACGTCAACATTGCTAAGCAGCTGGTGAGTAAAAACGATGAGCTGCCATCGATCACTGATGATGAGGGAGACACACCACTCACTGTTGCAGCATATGTAGGACATACAAACATGGTCTCGTATCTATTCTCTGTGACTACTCTTCAAGAGTGGACTGATGAAAAATGCATTGAGCTCTTTCATCATACTATTTATAATGATATGTTTGGTAAGCCCTACAACTGACTACAACTTTGTTTGATGAATTTGAGGCACTTACACAAGTTGGATCAAGTTACCACTTTTATTGCAATATTAGCGACTCTATTATAAGCATTTCTTAACCTTCCTTTTTTATGGACAGATATAGCATTGAAAATTCTGAAATTGGTTCCAAACCAAGGAATTGCCGGCACTGAATGCCGGCAGGAAGCGTTGGAAATGCTGGCCAGGAAACCTTTCTCAATTGGCAGCGAAAGTCAGCTATCATTCTGGAAAAGTCGCATAAACTCCTGTTAGTTTGCCTCAAAACTTCTTTAGTTGAAATGATCATGTCCCAAGTAGTTCTTTTATTACATTAATCAGAACTTGGTGACAATTTTACTCATATTAACTTGGCATCGGAAAATGCTTTTATTTGATTTCATCAAATCTTTAGATGATATCTACTTATAAATTGTACGTGGAAATTTCTATGAGATTACAAGTTATTTTCTATTCTCTGTGTCTCATCAATTTATTTTAATACTTGTAACCATTGCTTTTATACACGCACAAGAAAATTAGTACTGTTTCATCTTTTTGGCAAAAGCTAGCGTTTCTTTTTAAAGACTTTGATAATCATAAGTATTTTCAAATGTATTGCCTTACCTTAACAATGGTATAGGCTTTGTATTTATAATTGAAGTTGTTACAATAGATAACAATTTACAAATTTGAATACATTTGAATTAAATATATCAAATTACATTTTAATTGAATAATTAAACTCCTAACTCCTCTTGATGCTTATCGATTGTAATTGCATAATTTTTATCTTGAGAAGCTTTATCTTGGAGACTCTTTTGAATTTGAACTTGGATATAATCTTGAGACTTATCTTTATCCTTATGCCTCCTCAAGGTCAACGGTAAAGGAACGACGTTGAGGTTGAAATGAAGAGATGCAAACCGAGTAGATGATAGAGGTTTTGTAAATATATCCCAAGTCGATCTTTAGTAGATAGAAATTGAATATCAAGTGTCTTCTTGTTGACCATATCACGAACGAAATGAAAATCTATCTCTATGTGTTTCATGCATGTGATGATTGGATTTGAGGAGAGATAAGTGGCACCAATATTGTCACACCACAAAACTAAAGCTTGAACCAAAACACCAAGTTCATGCAATAATGATTTTAACCATTGGATGTCAAATAGCGGTGTTTGCAAGGCTTTATACTCGCTTTTGGTGCTAGACCTAGCAACCATTTTTTTGCTTATGGCAACTCTTGAGATTAGATTTGGGCCAAGAATAATAGAGAAACCTCATGTAGAATGGTGATCATCACTGAGCACCAATCCTGTCGAAAATGCTAGAATTGAATTTGAGGAGGAACATTGAAACTATTGACCAAATGTCATTGTCTTTAAGATAGCGCATGAGATGCTTAGTAGCCTATCAATGAGGCTCAAGTGGCTTGTGCATGAATTGTGATAGCTTGTTGTTGACAATGAAAGCAATGTCCGTCTCGTAATGTGTAAATATTGAGAGCTCCTATTATGCAGGAGTCATAAAAATAGTCCCTTCAAAGGTTGAAGGTTGAAGGCCATTGGTGAAGCAATCGGTTTGGCATCACCCATTTTGTATGAGTTAAAAGGTCTAGGATATACCGGATAGGTATAATTCTGATGTAGAACCTCAATGCCTAGGAAAAATTCAAACTTCCAAGATCTTTGATAGCAAACTCGAGTGTATTTGTGAGATCAAATCACTATAGAGCATGTAATAATTATGTCATCCACATAAATAAGAACATACATGGTCATGGCAGAGATTTATATATGAACAATGATGTATCGATTTTGAGCCATGAAAACCAAGAGCAATTAAACGAGTGCTTAACCTTGAGAACCAAGCTCGGGGGCTTGTTTAAGCCCATAGAGCTTTTTAACTTGCATAGGTGTAGGGAAATTGAGGATGAGTAAATCCGAGAGTTGAGTAATATAGACTTTTCAGATAAAACCCCATGTAGGAATGCATTGTTTATGTCAATCGATGAATAGCCCAGCCATTTGAAATTGCAATAGAAAGAACTATGCATCGTAGTGGGTTTAATTATAGGCTGAATGTTTCACCAAAATCCACACCAAGTTGTTGATGAAAGCCTAGCAACAAGACGTGCTTTGTATCTTTCAACCAAACCATCACCATCATTGATCTGAAATACCCATTTACATCCTACAATATTTTGAGCCTCTAAAGGAAACTAATTTCCATGTTTGATTCTATAACAATGCATCAAATTCATAGTTCATTGCTTTTCTCCATTTGTGGATGCTTGATGGCGAAGAGTAGCATGTTGGTTCCACCAAATCAAGTTAACTTCGGTTAGTAGAGCATGAGGAGAGGATATTTTGTGGTACCATCGATGGGTATTTTTGGTTTGACAATACCATGTTTTGCTCTTGTAGTCATGGAATGTGTGTTGTTTGGAAATATTTTGGCTTATAGTGGGGGGACCTATGGATGTGGAAGTGTTTGTGTTGAGAGTGGCTAAGGATCCACGGTTGGGTGACTATTGGGTGAGCCAAGGGTGGGGTAGGTGTTGTCTTGAGGGAGGCTATGGACTGGACTTGTTCCATGGCTTGGGTGACTATTGGGTGAGTTATGGGAGGGTAGGTGGATTTTCAGCATTATGGCAGGACTTGATGAGAGTAATATGGACTAGTCATTGATGTGTATGTGGTGATTACTTGGGAAGCCATAGAGGAGGTAGGTAATGTGGTGTTGGTCTAGCAAGGTATGGAGGATCTGTAGGTGAGGTGTTTTGCCTATGAGGAGTGACATTGATTAGGTGAGGAGATTAGCGTGAATGTTGTTGGGTGCACACTTGTTGCTGCACTGGAGATATCATGGGCTGGATGAGAGAGAGGAAAAGGAGCTGGACCCAAAATTGATGTAGAAGTGATTTTTCAGCTTGAACAAGGAAAAATTTCTTCTTGGAAAATCACATCTCGTGAGAAGTAACTCTACCGGTTTGAATATGAAAACATTTGTAACCTTTGTGTAGAAGACTATATCCAAGGAATAGACATTGACAGATCGAGGTTGCAACTTATTAGCATTGTATAGGTAAGTTTGGCCAACAAAATTTGAACCAAAAACCTTTAAAAACTTATAGTCAGGCTGGATTTTGAAAAGAATTTTGAATGGAGATTTGTTTTGTAGAATATTTGTGGGCATTCAATTTATAAGATAACATGCATTGACAAAAGCATCTTCCCAAAAAACGAATAGGAACAGATGCATGAGAGAGAAGAGCTAATCCAGTTTTAATATGTCGATGTTTTCTTTCAATAGCCCCATTTTGTTGATGGGTATGAGGACAAGATAGTCTTTGAGTAATGCCATTTTGTTGAAAATATTTATGGAGAGCAATATTGCCTCCCCAGTCAAATTGACACACTTGATTTTTGTGTTGAAAAATCATTCAACATAAGATTGAAATTTAACAAAAAATATCATAAACATCACTCTTTGCATAATTGGAAAAGCCAGGAATAGCAACTAAAATCATCCATAAATGAAACATAATATTTGAAACAGATTTGGAATAGATGGGGAAGGACCCAAACATCGTGTACATTAATTCTAAAGGAAATTTACTACAATGTAGAGACTTGGAGAAGGGTAGTTGATGACTCTTGGAACCAAGGCAAGCGGCGCCAGAAGGTGGGTTCCTTTTATTTTTTCACAAATGGAAGCTTGAAGGAAGATAAGACATGGATTACAACACTTAGAGATGATGACAACCGGAATGCCGATAGACGAGACGCGTTCACCTACCAAGGCGGTTGGATCACGCGATTTATTGACGTTTGAAAAAGAAGGAATGAGGTAGAACCCGTGATTACTCCGGCCTTGCAGAAGAGTGTTCCCGTAACCTAGTCCTTCACAAAAAATTTATATGGATGAAACTCAAAGTAAGTATTGCTAGCTTTGGTAAATTGATGTACAGACAATAAATTTTTTCTAATTTGAGGGACATGAAGAACATTATTTAATTTAAATTTAAAGGAAGGGGTAGAAATTTGGGCAATCCCAATATGCTTGATAGAAAGGCCAGTACCATTACCAACACGGATTTGGTCAAAACCACCATACTCTTCAGACTTCAATTTGAGATTGGCAAGATCCAAAGTGATGTGATGAGGCCCAGTGGGTACCAATTTTGATCCATGAGAGAGGAGGTGTGGCAACATAGGCTGAGCATTTGATGTATGCTCTTGTTGAAAGGACTCATCAAACGGTGGTTACATGATGAGAGCTCCATGACCAAGTTTTTGACATACGACAAAAAAGTTTAGGCCGAAAATGAGGGGGTCTTCCACCACCCCGCCTCTTTGATTTCCAAATTGGTATGGTGGCGATTTTGATAGTATCTCCCACCACAGCCAGAATTAAAATTGGATGAGGAATGGTGACCTCCACGTCCCAGATGAGGCATATTTTTAGCCACAAAAGTTTGCATCTGTAGGGCAACATTGTGAAAAGGCGGTGCTCATGAGCAAGGAGATGCCCATGTAGATCATCAAGTGTCATAGGAGTCAACGGGTGGTAGTCAGATGTGACAAAAGAGTCATAATCGACCCAAGAGTTGGCAAGGAGAAATGCAGTGAGCTCAAAATCATTGAGTGGTTGATCAATAGCAGCAAGAGTATCCACAAGGCTTGTGAATTTCTAAAATAATCGAGATAGAGGAATCACCCTTCTTGAGTAGCAAGTTGAGATGAACTTACATAAGCGAGCGTGAGAGTGAGAGGTGAACAGCGTTCAAGAGTGAACCGAGATCACGGGAAGTTGTACACTTGAGCACATAAGTGAGGATGGACTGTTAAGGAGGATGTAAGAGCACCCAGATTAGTTGATCCTGCTAGTTCCATGTCGCATACTTAGCATTTTTTTTTTTTTTTTCCTTTTCTACAGCTTCAACTCCATCAGTGGTGGAGGACACGACTTCAATGGCTTGGGGTGAAGGTTTGATAGTGCCATCAACGAAGCCATAGACATAGTGGCCTTTAAGAATGGGCCCAATAGTAGCCTTCTACAAACGATAATTGTCTTTTGAAACTTTGTGAGTAACAGAATTGTGGGTAGTGATGGCTGCAGTGGTGATGGTAGTATGTGGGGTGGGAACAACAATGGAAGATGATGCATCAGTCATTGTGGTGGAGAGGAGTGAAAAAAAATTTCTGGATGGGATAGTTCGATAGATAAGGACGGACTCTCACAGGTAGTGAGATGAAAAGGAAAAAAAAAAATGGTTTTGTGTAGTGGCTTTATGGCAGCAACTGTACGTGAAAAGAAATTTTTTTTCCAAAAAAGGATGAAGATGGGTAGCGGGCAGGAGGACAAAGAAAACTAACGTGAGAAAAAAAAATTTGCGCTGATGCCATAAAGACTTTGATAATCAAAAGTATTTTCAAATGTACTGCCTTACTTTAACATTGGTATAGACTTTATATTTATAATTGAAGTTGTTACAATAGATAACAATTTACAGATTTGAGAATACATTTGAATTCTGAAAGATATGAAATTACATTTGAATTTTGATAACAATTTACAGATTTGAGATTACATTTGAATTCTAAAAGATATGAAATTACATTTGAATTTTGAGACATATAATTAAACTCTAACTCCTTTTATGCTTCTTAATTATAACTGTATAATCTTTATCTTGGAACGTCTTTTGAATTTAAACTTGGAGATTATCTTGAGACTTACATTTACCCTTTTAACACTTTTTACTTAAATTCAAAAGATAGAAGAGATTTTAAGTGCCTGTGTTTTGCGAAGAGCAAACTTGTCTTAAGACGTACATCAATAATCAGGACACCAAGTAGCCGCATCTAATGCTTTTGTTATCTTCGCATTTTTATTTTATAAAACTTTCAATATAACTTCTTATTATGGATATTGGCAAAATAACTATATAGATTTAATGTTTCTTTATTACCAAACCATCTCTATTTCTGAGTAGACTATTTTCTCAACCATAGGGTTCACAGGGAATTGTAACAAAGCTTTGATGAAGACATTGGCCCATCAATTAGTTCAAGAAATTCAAAAAATGGTTGGAGTTCCATACAAAGAGTTCTTGCAAAAATTGGTTGACTTAATTGTTGAAGCTGGAAATGTTGAATTTCTACTTATCCTCGTACGCTCTTATCCTGAACTTATATCGAAACTAAATGAAAATAACATGAGTATATTTCACACTGCTATTGTATATCGGCAAGAGAGTGTGCTCAATCTAATATATGAGATAGGTATTGGGATGCATAGCTTTGCATCCTATCTTACTAAAGATAACAAAGAGAACATGTTGCATTTAGCTGGAAAATTGGCTCCTTCAGATCGACTAGAAATCGTATCAGGACCAGCCCTTCAAATGCAACGGGAGTTATTGTGGTTTAAGGTGAGTAATAATATTATTATTATTTCTTCCAATTGCATACATAATGTTCAACTGTTACCTATCAATCTATATCTCGTCAACTGTAGGGAATAGAAAAGATTGTCCCAAGGTCATACGTGAAGGGGAAGAATTGGGAAAACCAAACACCTAAGGAGATATTTGTAAAGGAACATAAAGATTTGCAGAAAGATGGTGAAAAGTGGATGAAGGACACAGCAAATTATTGCATGCTAGTTGCAACATTGATTGCCACTGTGATTTTTGCTGCAGTATTCACAGTACCAGGTGGTAGCAATCAAGATACAAAGACTGATATTTTGTTTAGAAGTAACTGGTTGATGGTATTCTTCATATCAGATGCAATATCATTGTGTTCCTCTTCGACTTCAATATTAATTTTCTTGTCAATTCTTACATCCCGTTACACAGAAGATGATTTCTTAAGGGCATTACCTTCAAAGTTGCTGTTTGGACTTGCCACACTCTTCATTTCCATCGCGGGCATGATGGTAGCCTTCATTGCAACTTTCTTTTTGGTGTATGTAAGAGCAAGGGCATGGACTGCAGTTGTTGTAATCACTTCGGCTAGTATCCCAATTATTTGGTTTGGCCTGCTACATTGTAAAGTTTGGGTTGATACATTCTGCTCAACGTATAAGTCCGGATTTCTTTTTCAGCGACATAAACAAAGACTTTTCTAGCGGGAGATGCCGATTGTTGGAGGTTCACGAGATACTAAACAAGGAAGGCCAAGGAAAGAATTAATTGCAAATAAAGACTTTGGATTATAGTTTGTTTTAACTATTCCATTTACTGCATGTGGTTTATGCATACATTATAACCTGCGCATTTTTCACTACTATATCATTTTTATTTTTATTTTGCGGAAAAAAGTCTAAGAAGATAATTGCAAAAAAAAATATAAATAATAAAAAAATAAAGGTTACAGAGGAATTTATTAAATTCAAACAACTATTGATTTCTGCGGTATGGACTGGATCGAATTAAATCAACATTAAAAAAAAAAAAAAAAAGTAAAAAAAAGTAAAATGCTACCTGTAACAAATGTAACCACCGTCCCCAAGGGGTAATTCAATTGGTTAGGATCACACTTAATGAAGTGGAGGTCACTAGTTCGAATCCCCCCTCCCCTCCCCCTCTTGTGTGGACATGTCAAAAAAAAAATCAACCACCCAAAAACTATTTTATATATTAAATTTTGGTTCTTTTTTTTTAACATAGTTTTTATTAATTTGGAAAAAAAATATAAACAACCTCCTAAACTAACCACAGTTTTTGAAATAGCCACATGAAGTTTTAAGTGTGCTAAAGTGGTACATCAAACTACAACTCGTTTAATACATTCCTATAATATTTTTATTCTGTTAACAACTGAAATAAAAATTAATAAAATAAAAAACTAGAAAAATAATTTTTTATATCAAAAAATTAATTTTGTAGTTTAATATATGTTTATTTTTTATTAAGAGTGACATATGTTGCCATTTGACTGTTATTGAATTGACATCTAACAGAATTTATCAAATGTTTTA
This sequence comes from Carpinus viminea, assembly GCA_013348765.1. Classification (NCBI taxonomy): domain Eukaryota; kingdom Viridiplantae; phylum Streptophyta; class Magnoliopsida; order Fagales; family Betulaceae; genus Carpinus; species Carpinus viminea. The sequence goes on from CP054667.1 coordinate 52,239,364, forward strand.
ACAAAATTTGACTCTAGGGGCTAAATTATTTTTTTGGCATATCTTATGGACCTTTTAGTTAACTTTACATTTAGTAAAAATTAATAAAATTAAAAAAAATAATTTTTTTAAATCAAAAAATTTATTTTGTAGTTTAATATATGTATATTTTTTTATCGAGAGTGGCATATGTTGCCATTTGACTGTTATTGACGTGACATCTAACAGAATTCATCAAATGTTTTAACGAAATTTGACTCTAGGGGTTAAATTATTTTTTTGACATATCTTAGGGACCTTTTAGTTAACTTTACATTAAACAATTTGTAATTTAGGCCAACCACAAGGTTTTATTTTATATTTATCCCTATCTTTTATACCGCAAGAGAGATTTATAATTTAGGCCAATTACAATGACTAATTTTTTATTTATTAAATATATATATATATTTTTGTATTTATCCACGCTTTGGGTGTTTTTCTATAAAATAGTTTAGTTTAGTTTTTTATTTTATTAATTTTTTATTTTAGTTTTTAAGAGAATAGGGGTATTTTGGGAATATAATAAAATAAAATAAAAAGTGGCATTTTTGTCACATGCACCTTGGTAGTTTGATGTACCACTTTTCCTATTACAATTTTTAGTAAATTTTTTGAACAACTAATTAACGTCTATTCCAAGTCTGTAGCTGCTGGAAAGTTTTAATTTGGACTATTTAACAATTTTAGCAATCATAAAACCATTTAAAATTATAACTTTTGGTTACTAAGGAGGTAATGTAATGCCCCGAGAATTTAATTAACTAGCAATTAAATTATCAAGCACCTCCTATACCTAACCACAAAAGTGGTAAGTCCACATAAATCTATTTTCCTCAATCAGAGTAATTAAGCAAGGAAAGTTCATAAATTTATTTCGATCTGTAAGTATTTATCACTACAATTCAAAGCATTACTAAAACCTTAGTATAAGTTGAATCATCAATTATATATGATACTACAAAGAATAGCTACACTCTCCTGAGATATACAAATACATTTCAAAATGCTAGATATCACAAATAACCCTCAAAGTTCTATGGTGGGTCTTTAATTAACTCATAGCCCAATCAATATCTTTACATCAAACGACTGCATCTATCTCCAGGTCAAGTCTACTAAACCCTAGCTAGCTCTTCTTTAAAACAATGTCATGCTCTCTTGGTGTAATAATGTAGGAGATAAATCCGACAACTTAGTAAGTAAGTAATCTTGTGATAGTGTGTGACAGTGAACAATTTATGTCCATATAAAAAAGGTTAAACATGGATATCATTATTAACAAAATATTCATTGGGATGCATTCACAATATTATAATTAATATTAACCAAACCATTACTTTGTTTGCTACTACTTGAGTCATCTACAAAATAAGACTAGATTTTTATAATATAGCTCGCTCTATTTAACCCCCTGAATAAGGTTATACTTGTTCTGCACATCACCTTTCGGCAAGGATTGGTCCATTCATCCCCTTTCTACATAACTCTAAGCCTAACTCCCTTTACTTAGAGTTAACGACTTTTGAAGCCATACCTAATAAATGGTGTGTTGCATTGCCTCTAAACATTTACACATAACACACATGGTACTGGTATCACCACATTTGTCACATCATAAATAGTATCTCATCACATATAATATTATCAAGTATAGTCTAATAAACAATTCATGTATATTTTCGAGACAACTCGGGTTTGTCTTTGAAAGCATTATTATAAAATGCACCGATCGTCTTCAAGAGGTAGCTCAATCGGCTGTGAACCACGCCTTATGAAGCGTAGGTCACAAGATCGAATCCCCCCTCCCCCTACCCTTGTGTGGACATGTCAAAAAAAAAGCACCGCCATCATATATCATATATATATATATATATATATATAAGCTGAATCACTCTCAGAAGTGCCTTAATATTGCGACATGTAGCATGAACCCTTTTTATTTTAATGTTGAACCGGTTTTTTAAGAATGAACCGGTTTTTTAAGAAAAAAATTGGTCATTAATTAGCATATTAATTACATTAATTATATTTCAAGAGTTTTCTATATATAAATTATTTTCAATCAAATAAAAAAACAAATAGTATAAATCAAATTATTATGCTTAGTCAATTTAGTACGTATATTAATACGTTTAGTATTCTCAAAAAAAAAGAAAAAGAAAAAAAAGACATCATATATATATAAAATCGGTTATTAATTAGCGTCATTAATTGTATTAACTAAATTATAATCCGTGTATTATTCTTGCTATTTTTTTTCTTTATACTATTTCATTTTAAATCATATATACTTATAAGAACAAAGATTTATTTATTTTATTTAAAAGGTGATATATATATTTTATACGTCTCTTTAACTTATAATGAAAAATAACATGTTTAAATCATAATGAAGAATCCTGCGCATAGCACCTGTTATAAAAATTGAACTAATTAAAAATTAAACCGGTTCATGTGTTTTAAGTGAAAAATTGAGTATTTTGTATTTTTGAAATTGTGCATTTAGTATCTCATTGAACTCTCACACAAACTTAGTCTCTATATATAACTCAAACATTCAAATCCCTTTAAAAAAAAAAAAAACCCGACCATTCAAATAGGGTTTTCTCCATTCTCCACCGTCTCTTTTATATCTGTCTCTTTTTCTTGCTTCTAGGTTATCTATGTTAGCAATATATTGTTGTATAACTTTTAGTATATATTTTTTTTAATTGAAATAGGCATAATAGATTTTTTTACACAACTTTTTTAATCCATAATAATAATAAAAATGATGGAGATGTGTTTTAAATTTTAAAATAAAATTATAAGGAATGATGTCTCCACGCATTGCGTGGGTTATGACAAGTTTTTTAAGAGTGAACCGGTTTAAAAAACAAGTCATTAATTAACGTAATTTTATTTTAAGAGTTTTTCATATTTAAATTATTCAATAAATCAAATCTTATTAATGGCCAAATCAAATAAGAAAATAAATAATATGAAGCAAATTATTATGTAATAATATGTTCCGGATTCTCAAAAAAAAAAAAAAAAGACGTCAAATATATATATAACCGGTTTTTTCTAAAGATATAGATATACATTAATTATATTTAATGTAATTAATTATATTTCAATATAATTTATATGTCATTAATTGCGTTAATTATATTATAATCCATATATTATTCTTGCTAATTTTTTTACACTATTTATTTTTAATCATATATACTTATAGGAATAAAGATTTATTTATTTTTATTTAAATAGGTGAGATATATTTGTATGTCTTTTCAAATTATAATGAAAAATAATATTTTTAAATTTTAAAATTAAATTATAATGAAAAATTTCGCGCATTGCACAAGTTATAAGCTTGTATATATAAAAGCCGAATCACTCTCAAAAGTGCCTTAATATTATAATATGTGAAGTGAGCCTTTTTTATTCTAATACTAAACCGGTTTTTTTATGGTATAATTTGTAAACCAAATTTTAAGAGTAAACCAATTTTTACTTAAAAAATCGGTCATTAAATTAGTGTAATTAATGACATTTAATTATGTTTGAAAAGTTTTTCATATATAAGTTATACAACAAATTAAGCATTATTAATGTCAAAATCAAATATAAGGAAACAAATAATACAAATCAAATTATTATGTTTAATCAATTTAATATACATATAACATAATATTATATGTTATAGTTGAATTAGATGAACTAAATGATAGGATGTATAAATAAAATAGAAAAAAAAAAATCATTGCATTATTTTTTATTTTTATAAATATATAATTGTATATTAATGATTAATTGTATAGATTGTTCGATTTTTACTCAATATAATGATTAGGTATTTATTTTTTTATTTCATTAGCAAAAATAATTTATATATATAGTATTTTATGAACAATTATATATTCGATATCCAAACTAAAGTATAAAATCACAATAGTTATCTTGGGGCTTATTTTTGTTTAGTTTTCATTAGTTTATAAAATTGTTAATTATTTGATATAATATGCTTCTTATTTGATATTTTTTCGAGGCTTATTCACCTATGAGATTTTTTGTTTATTTGTATGATTTATTTGAATTTATATGTTGAGTAATATATTGGTGTATAACCTTTATTATGTCTTTTATTTAAATGATATATTTTTATTTACAACATATAAAGAAAAGTTGATAGAAATGTTTTAAATTTTGAAATTAAACTATAACAAAAGAATCTCTGCTACTTTTTTTTTACAACCAAAGTACTTTTTGAATGTTCATAATTTTGAGTTTTATTTATATTGAAATCTAAAAAGTATTATACCAACAATATTATAAATTATTTCTAATTTTATATTAATATTTTGATTAAGCAAAATTCAAGTTTTTCACTTATAATTATAAAAAATAAATTTTATAATACTTATAAAAAGTATGATTATAATATAACTCTAAAAATCAAGAGAATTGTGCGGGTTATAAGTTCATTTTCATAAAAATACTAACATAAGATAGCCCACTTACCTTTATCCTTATATTCGCCTTCGTCACATGCACCGATGTGTAGCATTCTATAATTGTAGTTGATCCATTGAAAACCTTTTTAGAGTCTTTATATAAAAACCTTATATTAGTGTCACATAATAACCTAAGCATTATTATAAAATGCACCTGATCATTATTCACGAAAATACTAACATAAGATATCTCACTTACCTTGATTCTTATATTCTCCTTCATCACACCAATGTGTAGCGTTCTATAATTGTAGTTGATCCATTGAAAACCCTCTTATAGTCTTTGTATAAAAACCCTACATTAGTGTCACATACGAGCACCTATATCAAGCTCTCTACTTTTAATATTTCTCTAAAAATTTAACAAAACCTACAAAAGTCCCATTTATCAAACTAGCTATCAAAAGTTAAATTTAATACTTGTCAGACTTCCTCTTCAAATTTAAAGAGACCAAAAGCAAATGTTAAAATATTTTTATATTATTTTATTGCAGTCTGTCGCCAGTTTCATTTTTCTCCCTTTCCTTTCCTATTTCTTTCCCTCCAGGCTCCAGACATCCCCTCCTTCTCCCCTTCCATTTTTCTTTTCATCACACAACCATAAAGGGAGATCTACTATCAGCCATTAGAGTCCATTCCATTTTCCAGAGAGATCGTCACTACCTCTTTTTGTCACACAACCAAAGAGAGAGGTCACCGTCAGCCATCCAAAGAACTTTCTATAGGTATTTATTTTTTGTTTCATCTCTGGATGTGTTTGATTGTAAATTAGTTTGCTTTTGGTTGAAAATGGAATTTCTATTACTTGCTTTGAGTATGGGTTTGATTGTTGATTTGATTGGGTTTCTGAATGATTTTGTAAAAGGTTGGTTGTTTGGATGTTAAGAACTATGTGTTTGATTGTAAATATGGGTTTGTTTGAGTATGGGTTTTGATTGGGTTTTGAATCTGTAAAGGTTGGTTGTTTGTGATAGGCAATTTTCAAAAGGTTGGGTTTTGCAGTTAAAGGAAAGCTATTGAGGTATTGTCACGAAGTTAAAATTTTTCATTTGGTTTTCTGCCTATATGCTTCTTTCTAGAAAATCAAGGGAAAGGAAAGAGAACGAAGGTAATATAATATATATGGTTTTAAACTTAGATTCCATTTTATTTGCTAGGTCTCTGTTGGTTTTGGGAAAAAAGTTGAGCACAAGAAAAGCTATTGAGGTTTTAAAAATCTTTCGGGCAATGTTGTTTTGGTTTTGAAAATGAAAACCGTGTTTGGGTAGAGATGAGCAAAAACACAAGTCAACGGACGAGCAAGAAGTTTATAATGCTTTTCTTTTCCATCACTTTCAATACAACCACTAGGAGTTCATTAAAACTTGAGGAGTGAATGGTTAGGCAATGAAAATAACTTTTAGCGATATATGTGTCCCTACATCTTTTGTTTTAGACAATCGAAAATAAGAAAGTTGACTCTTTTGAGCCTCACTTTTGTTGCTTTATATTTGTTTTAGTGAAATGTATTTTGATATTGTTGTGCTAGAACTTAAAAATAATGGTTCTTTTGAACTTGAATAATGGATTGTTTGATTGCTTTTATTTGATTTGGGAAATATGATAAGCAAAGTCTACATGCTGATGGTAAGTTGTCTTATTCATTTCTAGAGTTTTGATTCTTCTTCTCAATGTATGGTGACATCTCATGTTGTTTCTATACTTACCTCAAGTTGATTGGAAAAGAGTGATGTATCAGATTGCCTTGGTGGTGAGATTTTATTGAAGTGTATGGGTTTTATATGCCTAAGAGCATTTCGAAATCCTAGAGTTTTGCATACTATTAGTTGAAAATCATCCCTTCTACAGTTCTACTTAATCATGGGCATCATCTCCATGATTAGCATGCATTGTCCCCCACAAAGGGTGTTGGAAGATCCGGCTTCAGTGCTATTAAAAAAAGAACCACAATCGTGTGGTGTGGATGACCTCTCAATAAGATTATTTGACTACTTTAAAAGGTTTTGGACATAATTGTGAGTTCCATCAAGTGAATGACCTCTTAGCCCCACACGTAATCATTATCCTAATCTAATTATCATTTTATTTTTCATGTGCTTTGTATTAGTATGGATTCTCAAACTCATCAACGGGGCTTTTACACCAATCTTGTTTTAAATGATGAAGACACTTTTATAGAATTCACAAATAAAGAGTGTGAACACCAAGAGTCTCTACCTCAAGTTGAGGTTCATGAACTTATCGGTAAAAAATCACAACGGGGTGGCAACTTCACCGTAAATGAGGACAATATGCTTGTGTCGGCATGGAGTTGTGTTGCCTTGGATGCGGTAATAGGAAATGAGCAAACACACAAGACATATTGGGAAAGAATTTGCGCCCATTATCACAAGCACAAGACCTTTGACTCTAACTGTATGAACACATCTTTAATGAATCGATGATCTGTGATTCAAATTGCGGTAAATAAGTTTTGTGGTTACTTAGACCAAGTTCAAAGGAGGCAACCAAGTGGTTTGAATGAAATAGACAAGGTATGTTATAATTATGCCTTTTCATTAATTTATTTGGACTATGTTATATCTATTCCAAAAGATTTTAATTATGTTGCATTTATTATTTTTTTCAGATTGCCCAAGCAAAAGTAATGTTCCTCAAATTTCGAAAAACACCATTTCACTTTGAACATTCTTGGATTTTATTGAGGTATCATCCTAAATGGTGGGCTCACATGGAAAGTTCAAAACCGAAGAACAAATCACATGTGATAAATTTAGGGGAAGATGAGGCCTCACAAGGAGCTTTTGTAGACTTGGAGCGACCAATAGGTCGGAAAGCCGAAAAGGAGAAACGCAAAACCAAAGAAAAAACGAATCCGAGTGTTGTTGCGATACTAAATGACATGAATGAAGATAAGAAGAAGAAAATCAAACTATTTGAAGAAGCACGTGAGCAAGACAAAGAGATGTTAATTCTTAATCAAGAGGAAGTGCGCCTTAGGCAAGAGGAATTGCGCCTTCAAGAAAAAAAGATTCAGTTGAAAGAAGAGAGAGAGGAAAAAGAATTTATGTTTATGGATACAAGTCTATTGGATGAAGATGCACAAGAATATGTTCGGCGACGCAAAAAGGCAATCCTTCAAGGTCAAATTCACCACCCTTGAGGGTCCAAATATCACTTTTTGTTAGTTCTTTTACTATTTGTAGTCATGGGTTTTAGCGTAAATTCCATTCTATTTTGAGTATGTATCCAAGAGGCTTAATCATATTTTTTTGTAGCCACTTGAAGGCCTAATTAGATTGGTTAAATTATGTAAAAGACATTGAGAATATCACTCTTATATAGATTTAATTAACTCTATATAGTTTTTGGAGTAGTTCTTATTGAGCTTTCATATCATTCTCTCTTACATGATGCCTCTCTCTATAGGGTGTTTTTAATCATTTGTGTTGTAATTATTGTGCACCTAAACTAAAAGAAAAATCTTGGATCTCTATTCTGAAACACCTGGCTTTCAAAAACACCCTTCTGGGTTTTGATTCTTTTTGATGTTTTCACACAAATATTTTTTGGTTCCAACCCAAAGAAAACAGACCCCAAAACAAAGCTTTAAAGACAAACGATGACAGAAAGGGATTCAGAGAAGTGGGTGGAATCAGAGAGATTGGGGGAGGAGATTAAAGAAGGAAACTTATCGAACACAATTTGCAGAAAAAGTACAAAAAGAGATTAAAGAAAGGCTATTATATCACTCTTTTCTTAGTGTCCGTACTCACACTCTTGCATTTATAGCCTCTAGCCCATAGCTTGTCTCTGTTTTCTCTCACTCATGATATATTTGTTCAGGTTAAGACCCTTAAATAACTCCAACAATAATAATAAGATTAACATAACAAATATATATATATATTAGTGCTTTGTACTAATACTAATACAAAGATAACATGCAATTTGAAATACAAAATACTCCTAACAATACAAAACACTTCTAAAAATATAAGAACAATTTCAAAAAACTAGAAATAGTTTCTATGCCTCGCTATGTAGCTGCCATAAGTGCTCGACAAGGTCCAATTGGAGTTGAGAATGAGTTTCTCTATCTCTAATACAATGATGGCGTTGAATGAACTCACTAAAGTCATTTGTAGGTCCTCGTGTCACTGGCTCAGGTGGTTCATTGAGTTGTTCATATTCGAAGTCTTCTGCTTCATCATTATCTCGCTCATTTTCAATGATCATGTTATGTAGAATTATGCATGCCATCATAATATCTTTGATCGTCTCAAGGTGAAAAAATCGTGCAGGACCACGCACTATTGCAAATCGTGCTTGAAGTACTCCAAAGGCACGCTCTACATCTTTCCTCGCTGACTCTTGGGCGGCAACAAAGTGCTTTCTCTTATTCCCTTACGGAGATGAAATTGTTTTCACAAATGTTGCCCACTGCGGATATATGCCATCAGCAAGGTAATATCCCATTGTATAGTCATGACTATTAATTGTGTAGTTGATAGGAGGAGTACGTCCTTCAGCAAGGTCAGAAAATATAAATGACCTTTCTAGCACATTTATATCATTATGAGACCCAGGTAACCCAAAAAAAGCGTGCCATATCCAAAGATCATATGAAGTCACTACTTCCAAAATAATAGTTGGTTCATGGAAATGACCAGTATACATACCTTGCCATGAAGCCGAGCAATTCTTCCATTTCCAGTGCATGCAATCAATGCTTCCCAACATGCCTGGAAATCCACGGTTTTTGCCATCTGCTAGTAATCTAGTGATGTCTTGACTGTTGGGTGACCTTAAGTACTCTTCAGAAAAAACTGAAATCACTGCTTTGACAAACCTTTTTAGACTCTCTATTACGGTGGTTTCTCCAAGCTTCAAGTATTCGTCCATTAAATCAGCTGCAACACCATATGCAAGCATCCTAATTGCAGCGGTAATCTTCTGAAGGGAAGAACAACCGAGTCTTCCAGAACCATCTCTTTTTTGGACAAAATAAGTATCGTGACTTTCCACCACACATTGAATACGTTGAAAAAGAGGACGACTCATCCGGAACCTCCTCCGAAAATATTTGTGAGGATATAATGGTTCTTTAGAAAAATAATCACGTAAAAGATCTTTATGGGCTTGCAAGCGATCACGCCAGATGAACTTGCGACGTTGTTTAGAACAACCATTTGATGTTGATATTTCTTCTTCCATAGCAAGTTTTGCTATTATCTCCAACTCTTCATCAGAGTCTGACTCGATAAGAGACATTTTATGAACAAGAGAACGATCCATAAAGAGAAAACAAAGATTGAAAGTGAAGGCTTTTTTATTACAAATTGCCAAGAACAAAGATAAGTTGAAATGGGTTGTAGACCAATTCTAAACCGAGTCTTCAATAAATAGTGTAAATGCATTAAATTTAAGTGGTTGACATATTAGTTTATTGATTGCCTATTGAAAAGTGGTTCTAATTCATTGATTGCCAATTGAATGCATTACAAAGTTGGTTCATTCATTTATTGAAGAATGGTTCAAATTGATGCCAATTCTAATTCATTAAGATAACAAACATTCTCTTTTGAAGAAAAAACAAAAGGTATTAACCCCAATTTATTATTGTTTGTACCATATAATTTGTGGATACAATAAATAGAGTGTGCATCCCTACAAGTAAAAGGAACACTAGGACCAAATCAAACATTTCCTTAAAGTAAAAACAACTTTACAAAAGCTGAAGATTTTATGAAATTGACTCTTCAAAGCTTCTTGTTGATCTGCCATGCTTTGCCTTCAACGTATAGAATTCTTGAGATCAAATCAATATTATGTGATTGCATTGATAAATAAAAAAAGATTCACTGGCAACGTCAATTATGATTCATCAACATTAATTCATGTGCATTCCCCTTTTCTCAAATTTAAAATTGCATTAATTGACATCCATCGATCGGTTAATAAATTAAATACATTCATCAATAAAATCTTTTGAATTAAAGATACAGTTGGGCACAAAAAATAATTCCATGTATGTGAGCATGAAAGTGGGTTTCATGGTAGTTAAAGTAGTTTGGTTTCACAATAAAAAAATAATATTTGGTAAAAGTAGAAAAATATTTAAAGAGTTTGATATTTGATAATCTTTAAAAGTGACTAGCTATATCTAAAAAAGTACACTTTGAAAGTTAAATTTAACTAAATTTTACCTAACTTGATGTGGATGCTCTAATAACCTAGTTAAAATAATTCTAACTATAAGTATTTCTTACAATCTAATCCTCAAAACTCCATTACATTGCTATCGTGACCCTCTTATAAGACCATTATGGAACCCAACTAATTGAACTGAGAACCTAAGTAAAATTAATACTAACAACATTAATCCCAACCAAAGCTAAAAACACCCCCATCGAATAAATCCTTATAATCAGCCAACACCTCTCCACACTTGTGGTCATAACCATAATCAATATCCTAAAATTAATACGCAACCGGCTTCCTTTAAATCAAAGCATTAAAACACTATTTGCTAACAACCCAAGTGTCATAAAATAATAATCCAAGAATGCCATAATCGGTCAACAACCTATAAACACCAAACGAATAATTAAACCTATACTTAACCCTCAGTATTTAGCCACCATAATTAATCCTCCCAAGTTAACCCTTATTCCTCAAAATCACTAAGAATCAATAACCCAAATGCTAACCTTAAATAAGGGACTAAAAGTCATAACTAAAAACCATCTAATAAAATGTCTATCTTCAATAACAAAATAAAATTACTAGAAATATCTTACCCACTGGCGTCGGGGTTGCTCCTCCGTATGGAGCCACCTAGATCCAAGCACGGATGACCCGCCCAAAAATCACACTTCTCTCTCTTGGGTTCTCTCTCAAAATCACACCCTTCTCTTTCTCACGTTCTGGTTGGGCAGGGACAATTCTCCCCTCTCTCTTTCTCATGTTCTCTCTTTCAACCCACGCTCATCTCTTCTCTCTCTAACTCTTGGGTCTCTCTCTAAAACCGCAGCTCTCTCTCTCCCCAGCCCTCTCTTTCTTTTCTCCTTCTCCTTCTCCTTCTTTCTCTCTTCTCTCCTGTCTGGTCTAAGCAGGGGAACAAACCCTTTCTCTTTCTTCTTCTTTTCTCTCTTCTTCTCCTTTTATCTTTCTTTCCTCTCTTTTCTCTCTCTCTCGGTTTCTCACTCACAGCAAGGGGTACGTTGCTCCCTGTTTGATCTTAGCTGAGGGGGAAAACGTCCCCCCCTTTATAAGCGCTTGGGGACCTGCTGGTCCCCAAGTCTTCTGCTTGCTTCACGTGAGAGACAGCAGGCGTGCTGCCTGTAAGTGAATCCCCCTCTCAGAATTTCCTTTCATTTCTTTTCCTCTGAAACCTTCTCTCTTTCTCTCTCTCCCATTCTCTCTCACACGCTGGCCGCACTCACACCTTCCTTGTGAAGGTGTGGCAGGTGCTCGCAGAGCTTGGCTTCACGGCTTTCACGTGATGGTCAAGTTTCTCACTTCTTAGAAACCTCCTTCCCTAAAAGCCCTTAGCCTTATCCTGTGCTTTACAAAATTGTCCTTCTCTGCCTTTTCTTCCACTTCATACACCTCACGTGAAGACTTATTTTATTTCTTGTAATTTTATATAAGGCGAAGTTTCTCGCTTCTTAGAAACCTCCTTCCCTAAAAGCCCCTAGCCTTATGCTATACTTTACAAAATTGTCCTTCTTTGCTTTTTCTTCCACTTTAATACACCTCACTTGAAGGCTTATCTTATTTCTTGTGATGTAATATATATATATATATATATATATATATATATATATATATCATTTCCTAGTATGCCTTTCACCTACTTTTAAGTATACCAAATTACTTCTCTAAGCCCATTAAATCACAAAAGACCCATTATCCACAATAAAACTTTTTTTTTCTTTTTATGGTTTAATCAAATAAATCTAAAACCTCAATTTAAACCCTCTAATATCAAAGCCTATAATTATCTTCTCATTAACAAACCTAAATCTCCTAAAAGAAAATTAATTATGACAAATATTAAATTATCCTTAAATTATTTCCTTCAAAATAAAGAAATAACTGTTAGGATATTACAAGTAATAATATTAATTTTAGTACATTATAAAACAGTGTTTTACTTAGTACCATGGGGAGATAAAGATACCTGTAGCGCCTTGATAAAAAAAAAAAGAGTAATTTTTTTTCGAAATGTTGAAGGCGTAAAATCTCATGTAGGCTCCTTCAAAATATTTTTAAAACCCTATAAAAAATAAAAATAAAAAAATTGACTCAACCTCCAAGTCTAGGAGTCCAGACCAACATGGCACAATTTAAAAAATTATTAAAAAAAAATCTCAAGATCAAAAGCTCTAGCAAGACCAACATGTTACACGGCACAATAAATAAAAGGAAAAAAACAAATCTTACCCCAAACCCTAACCCCTCTCCGGCTCTTCCATATTTCAACCTCTTGCAGTCGACGAGAAGCACCAGTGCACCATGCCTACAGAAGAGTCTTGACCGAAAGCCTATTTCTTTGACTTGTGAGTATGAGTACTCTTAAATATGGCCTTTCTTTATTGCCTTTATAGCTTTTTTTTTTCATTGAGTGAGTCGGCTCCTAGGGAATATCAAAAGAAAGAATGAAATTTGAGTTTGTTTTTTGTCTTTTACTTTTAATTGATGCATAGTATAAAATAAGTATTTTACTTTTTGTTGTTGCACAGCCAAACAGATCCACGAAAATTGAGCTTTTCTTTGTCTTTACTTTATTGCTGCACAGTGTGAAAGAAGTGCAATGCTACCATTGTAATCCTTTTTTTTTTTTTCCTATTCAATAATTTTATTGTTTATTTATTTATTTTGTAGATTGTAATGTAATGCTCTCATTGTAAATGTGTATTTCTTCGTTAATTGGGCAATTTGCAAACTCATGATTAACTAAAATTTATGGAGCTTTTTATTTTTGATTGTATTTACCATATTATAATAAAAATATAATATATAAAGAGAACAAATTTTTTATTATTATTATTATTTTCTTAGCGTCCCTGGTAAAATGAATTTCTGGATCCGCCACTGCTTAGTACTATGCTTATTATTGCCATTGGAATATTTGGGCTTTAAAAAGTTCTTTTACCTTCCGGCCGACTAAACTACTCATTTTCATGCTTCTTTATACTACATTACAATTTAATTTCAAAAACATTTTTACAAAAACGTCTTAAAAAATAATAATAATAATGAAAAATTAAAAGAAATTTAAAAATAAATAAAGGAAATGTTATAAAGCAATTCATTAAATTCAAATAACTGTTGATTTTTGCCTTACGTACGGTTATTATTGAGTGGATCGAATTAAACCAACACTAAACAATAAGAACGAGTCATAAAATGCTACTAGCTTGTAGTAGATTTAACTATCTTGAAACTATTTTATATATTAAATTTTAGTTATTTTTACCTACTTTTTATTAATCATTGTTAGTGAAAGTTCCACAGTTATTAAATGTATAAGCACCCAAGTATGAAACTACTAAAAAGTTTTGGCATGTTTAACAATGTCAACCCTAAAACCATTTAAAATTTAAAATTTTGTTTATTAAGGAGGTTTCTTATTTTAGGGCATTATTTACTAATTATTTCGTTAGTGGTGATGCTTATTATTATCATTGGAATATTTAGGATTAGGAAAGCGCTTTTTTGCAATTTTGCTTTTACCTGAGCTATTCATTTTTTCAATTCCCACGCTTCTTTTCAAAGATTACTTTATAGTTTAATTTCAAAAAAAAAAAAAAAACACGAAAATTTCAAAGAAAAGCATAGCAAAAACTAAAAAATTAAAAAAAAAAAAAAAGAAAGAAAGATGAAAGGTTATAGAGGAATTCATTAAATTTAAACAAGTACGTGTTGATTTTTATGTGATGGTGATGGTGGGTCAAATTAAACAAACATTAAACAACAAAAAAGATAAATAAAATGCTACTTGTAACAGATTTAGCCCACTAAAACCATTTTATATATTAAATTTTGGCTATTTTTTAACCAACTTTTTCTTAACCATTGTTAGTGAAAATTTTCACAACTATTGAAATTATAAGTTTTTAAGGTTTACACTTTAAAGTCCAATTACTTTGAATGAAATTTTAGTTTTTATTAAATAAAGATGTTTGTTTATTGATTTATTTAATAAATATTAGGCACATATCTATTTACATGTATGCATCAAAATGATTATTATTTATCATGTACATACATGGTCCATGGGTTACATTGAAGATGACGTAAGTGTGAGTAATGACATCGTCACACAGAATATCAAAGTCACAAACATTTACTACAAAAATTCCCACCACGGCTCAAAAACAATATGTTACTAACTATTTAGTAATGTGTCATATTTGACACGTCACTCATGATCTTATCGATAAGATACAAAGTCACCCTTGGGTGACGTGTCAAATATGACACATTACTAAATTTTTATTAGTAATTTTTAATTTGTCACTAAGGTGTCATTACCAAAAAAATATATTTTTGTAGTAAATGATCTTAAGAATTTAATGTCTTTTAAATATTTATAGACATTTAACATTATTTTAAATAGATTTGACAACATTTCCTTGAATTAGAGGAAATTCCTGTCTTTTCTTTTAATAATAATAAAAAGTAATTAACTAAATATAAAGTCGAAAGAAGAACAAATTAATAATGAGGTGAAAAGAAAAATTATTGTTTTATTTAAATAATAATAAAGAATAATTAATATGGGATAGAAATTTTCTCCAAAGGGAAATATCCATAAGAGTTGAGAGAAAACTGTGTGTTGGATATTGGACGATTAAGAATTTCAAAGGAAAGTTGATGGAGTACATAATTTATCTAACTACAGTTATAAATATTGTCATTTGTGTTTCAATAAGCAACAAGTCCTACAAATATGAGGACCACTCGAAAAGCCCATGTGTTCATTGAAGTCTCCAATCTGCTCAAGGAAACTGAATCCTTTTCCGTGTACTTTGTAATTATAGGCTTGGAGGGAATTACTTTTTATGTACCAGCTTTTCTTTTCCTAGTCCTGCTAGAATAAGTAGATGGCATCCATATAAAGATGGATCTGTACCCATTAACGATTATCAATGAAAGTTATATTTTATTCTCTACTATCATGAGTGAGATACTCTAGTTGCGCGAGAGGCTCTTTCTCTTTGTTGGTGTAACGCCAACCTTGCTCTTTTTTGTCCTAAGTTCTAGCCTTCCCTTGGTGCAGCAACAAATTGGTATCAGAGCAAGAATCAATTGTTTTTTACAACAATTGACGATCTGCACCCCTACTGCCGCAAGACATCACGTACAGCACCAAAACTGTGTTCCATAGATTGCTGTGTAAGTCTGATACAGATCAGATGAAGCTGGTAGAAGGCTCTATTTGAAGTTCCGTTCAAATGGCTTATGTTTATTAGTCTCCGTCCGGGCATCCAAATGTCCTGTCAAGACAAGTAGCCGCATCTATTTTATTTAATTATTTTTATTTTGTTATTTTATTAAGTTTAAGATTTGAGAGTATTTATGTTATATTTTATTAGGTTTTGGATTTTGGGCTATAAATATATGCTTATAACCTTCAAGAAAATTATTATTGATTTTGAATCAGTTTTCCCTGTTAAGAATTACGTACTCATATATAGGTGAATTTTCTTCATATTTTTCCTTGAACTATAGACAAACTCTATAGTCTTAAAAAGAATTATCTGATTATTGACAGACTCGAGATCTAGAATTAATTATACATTACGTATTTGTTGTTTTTCGCTGTAACCCGCCAAGTCAAGCTGTATAAAAGTCTCAACAAACTCCACTCGAATCATACACATCACTCTAAAATTATTCTACAATGAATAGCCGCAGCGGTAGGTCGTATGAACTCAATTGCTGATCGGTCAACAACAAAGGGTTGACCAGCTGCTTGAGATGGCTCATCAGTTTGGCTCACTACACAAGTGGGTGGATACCCTATGAAGAAATTCATAATGAAATAGAAAAATTAAGTAATAACAAAACTAAAATAAAAGAGACACAAAAGATTTTAACGGATAAAGTTTAAGGGTTACATTATGCTTATTGAATTGATATCTTTTACAATACATGATACTCCTATTTATAAAAGAATTGAGATAGATAAGTTTAGTGATCAAATCAAAGATTACCATCAAATTAAATTGCAACAAAATCAATCAGATTTGATTTACCATCTAAATCAAATCTGATTATAGGTGTTTAATTTATTTATTTATTTTTTTTTTTGAAGAAATTATAGGTGTTTAATTAAAATGAAATCAAATTCCCTAATATTCTCTAACACCCTATGTAATCACGTGATTGACAAACCGGAGAGCTCAGGAGGAAAGACCAAAATTGAAGATACCGTCAACAACGATCAAGTAGCAGCAATTGGAGTGGAAGACTCTGAATCTCATGAGAAAGTGCAATTTGTTTCTCAACCCCACCAGGAGACCCATACCCATCCTCCATTGGGCAAGGAGTGGTCGTACACGCCTCCTCCACACCGGGACGCACGTTCACTAACGTTTGCTCCTTTTTCAAATACCACACCAAACCATCGTACTCCCTGGCAGCAGCTTACTGAGAGAGCAGATTCATTTGACCATCGTGTTGATGATGTGACCAAACGAATCCGTGTAGACGTTGCAAATTTTCATAGCAAAATTGACCCTCAGGCATTCCAAGATTGGTTGACCTCATTGGATGACTATTTTGGGTGGTTCAATTTACCCCCTGACCGCAAGGTTCGATTTGCGAAGATGAAACTTAAGGGGCATGCTCATGCGTGGTGGCACAGTGTTGAAGAACAACTATAGAGGCTGCGTCAGCCTCCTGTTTCAACTTGGGAGGAGATGAAGTTACGCCTGCAAGAGAAGTACTTGCCCATCCACTATGAAGAGTCCCTTTTCGAAGCACTCCACGCCCTCCGACAAGGAGACACAACTGTCACTACTAAAAAAAGGAGGTTTAGCGACACTGATATTTGGGGCATTTTTTACCAAAAAAATGCTTCCAATGACTTAGCAACGCTTTATTAAGGTCACTTAGAGAATGTTAGTTTTCATAGCGACTAGAATATAAATTCAGGACAATTTTTATTGAAAAATGCCTCTAAAATGGGACATTTAAAACAAAGCGTCACCTTTTTAAAAATGGGGCGCTTACCTAGGAAAGCATCCCATTTTTAGAAAGGGGACACTTGACTAGGAAAGCGTCCCCTTTTTAAAAAGGAGGCGTTTACATGCAAGCGTCCTCTTTTTAAAAAGGAGACGCTTTCTTAGTCAAGCGTCCCCTTTTTAAAAAGGGAACGCTTTCAAGTAAAGCATCCTTATTTCTATATTTGAAATATATATATATATATATATATTAGATGAATAGCTTTTTTCATTCTACACAAAATTTACAAAGTTCTCTTCAGAAGACTTCATGGTAGAAACACCATACCAAAAAAAAAAAAAAACCTCTGCTATACTATTACAGCAACAAAAACCACTAAATTTGAGATAAAATAGAACTTCATAGATATCAAGAAACAAACTAAAACATCTCTTTACATCCACATAACCTCATATACACAGAAACTATATCTGCTCAACAATTGTACAACCAAAACAAAAAATAGAAGAAATAGGCTTCTCCATAGCAGTGGTAGCAATCTGCATTTACAAGGAAGATGAATCTCTCTTTTTGCAAATGGCATAAACATGATGCCCTAGCATCTCTACCTCTCTGAAATTGCCAAAAGAACTAGCCGCAACCCGCAAAGAACAAAATAGCCAGAAACCATAACCCGCAAAGAAGAAATCGGCCTGTGCATTGTCAGCGTCGTATTAAAGGCAGTGTTAGGCCATCTGCACACATATTGGGGCTGGAAACAGATATCCCTGCTTGTTTCACCGAAGAATCCACTCAGAGCAAAATAAAAAAAAATATCGATAGAATTCGATAGAATTTAGAATTATATATATATATATGTTACACATTCTACACCAGCATTCTCCCCATTTCAGGTAAAGAGAAAGCATCTCTATAAGATAGAAATTGGGTCTTCAATTAATCTCTTTCCATATCACAGTAAAAAAGTTTGTAACATGTAAGACATGGGTAAATGATGCATGTAAACCAGATAGTTTGTGAATTCGATACGAATTTAAGAAAAAATTGTAAAGTTTATACAAACATGAAAAATAATTGAGATGCTTTACGGTTTAATGTATAGATGAACGTATAAGCAGTGTAAACTACAGATGATTTAACTTCTAGTGATGGTAGTGTACTCACCAAACCCCCAACGTATTTACAATCTTCCAAGGACTTTTGTGCATTCAAAACTGCAGACTTAAGTTCAGGCAACCATTTCTCCATGACAGTCTTTTCTTGTTCCGGCCAAATTCAAACAATAACTTGTTGTCCTGCAAGATGTAGTCAATGGATATTAACATAGAGAGACAAAGAAAATCACAGATAATATACAATGCATATGTGACCATTCCTGAGTCGAATAGCTCAATCATATAGAACAATTTCCAAGATAGCACAAGAGCTGTGTAGACAGGTCCAGGTAGAACTTAGAAAGTAAAAGAAAGGCAAAAATTTTAAATAAATAGGCCTTAACTGCATCTCTCAAAAGATACAGATCTCAGAGCCTAAAAAAAAAAAAATGAAACAAAGCCAGACTGGTAAAGACCTTGCCACAAGGTCATTGGTGGTTCAAACAATATTCAAGTTCATTGAGAAGACTAATTTCAATGAGAGAGAAACTGCCAGCTAAAAAAAAAAAAACTTTTCTCAGCAAGAACACATTTTCAGCTTTACCTGTCATATTCTTGTTGAGCACGGTAAGCATGTTTCAACAATGCGTGACCACTTTCAACAAGTTCTTGCCGTATATGAACCAAATTTATTGCCTTTGCCAACTCCTCCAACACACTAGCCTCGGAACCACGAAGTTTCAAACAGAATTCAAGGGACTCCAACACTGATGCTAAACTAGCATCTGAACCCTCCAAACCTGATTATCAAGTAAAAGTTATTAGTTGATCATAAACCATGATTTGGATCAGAAATGGACATAGAGCCATCATGTGGGCATTTAATGCCCTAAAAATAATCTGTGGATTGAATCTATAAAACCTGTCGTTGGTTTCCCTGTTGAGAAATTGTAAAGTTTATACAAACATGAAAAAATAAATCCCTTTATTCACTAAGCTCTGAAAGAACACTTCTTACAGCAATTAGAAACGTTAAAATAGATTTCACTTATGTATATGAATCTCACTAAGCAAATGGTTTCTGCAATTTATAGTCTTACAAGATATACGACCTTTCAGGATTTGGAACTGGATTTAGACTGAAATTCTGTATCATAGGTTGGTGATTCTATTGCCATGAACCTTTTTTATTTAAGATTGACACTAGAGAATTGGGATTTCACTATTGCCTGCAGGGTGTTTCTCAAATCAAAGTTGTAGCCAGCTTGGTTTGCTGAATCAGTGGAAAAGCCTTCTCCAGAAGATTGATAGGAAGGCAACTGTGAATCATAAGTCCTGGAAAATTCGGAGCATAAAGAGGGATTGATGTATACCACAATGCTTGGGACTATATGAGAAGGACCCGGAAAGATGGTAGCGTGAAGACACCCCGAAAAATGGTGACACGATCTAATGCATGGAAATTGAAAACTACTATTTTAATTATGCATGTGTGTTTTAATTTTCCTTTTAGAATAAGGAGTGAGTTTTCCTTTTCCATTAGGATTAGATTTTAATAAGGATTAGGTTTTTCTTTTCCTATTAGGAATTGTTTTCTTTTCCTATTAGGAATTGTTTTCCTTTTCCTTTAGGTTTGTTTTACTTTTCCTTGTTAATTTAGGAGATGCCTAGCCTATATAAAGGCATCTAGTCATTGTTGACAATTCAATTTATGTTGATTATCAGTTTTCTCAATAAGAATCTCGAGTTGAGTTTTCTTCCTTTTCCTTTAATTTATAGATAGACTCTATATTTTGAAGAAGAATTCCTAGGTTTTGAGAGTTTTAACTCCTAGGAATTATTTATCTTTCTTCTTGGACTGTTTTATTGGCTTCCGCTTCGTCAGGCTGCATCAGTTGGTATCAGAGCTCGGTTTTCTTTCCATGGCACCAATCACAAGAAAGGGGGGCAACCGCTATGCAAGTTTGCACGACGTGTATGAGCGTTCTGATTCAGTTCATGAAGACCCAGAGGCGACACCAGAGGGACATGAGGAGGACCTGCAGGCGGCATTGAGGGCACGGATTGAAGACCTCACCCGCCAGCTGGATGAATCACGTCTCTACGACATCCGTCAACGACGTCGAACTCCCTCCCAGCAGAAGGAAGAGGACGGCGGAAGCGACGACAGTTATGGAGCTGCAAACCTTTTTGCGGAGCGCCGAACGCAGGGCCGTCGACCCCCTGCGCAAGCTCATGCTAATCGGTGGGAGAGCGGGTTCAAGCTGGATATTCCAGAATTCTCAGGGGGTATGCAACCTGAGGAATTTTTGGATTGGGTAGCGGCTGTGGAAGAAATTCTAGAATTCAAGGAGGTACCTGACGACAAACGAGTTCCTTTGGTCGCAACCAAGTTTTGGGGAAGGGCTGCGGCATGGTGGCAGCAGAAGGCATAAAACGCGGAAGGCAAGGCGAAGATCACTAGTTGGGTAAAGGCTGTTGAAGAAGATCACCAACTTTTTGCCCCACAACTACTGGAATTATGTATCAACGGCTACAAAATTGTAGTCAAGGGGTCGGTAGAAGAGTATCTGGATGAATTTCACCATTTGTTGGTACGCGTTGACCTATCGGAGTTGGTGGAGCAATTGGTGTCCGGTACATTGGGGTTTGCACCAAATTCAAGACATATGGTGAACCTTTTGACCCCATGACTATTTCGGCAGCCACCAGAGAGCCTTGTTGGTTGAGAAGAATTTGGCAGGGGTCCTTGGGCATTTTGGACGTGGAGGAACGGGGCTACAACCGGTCGGGAGGATCATTCCCAAACAGGGGACTACTCCATCAAGCGGTCCAAACAAGGGAACCACCACATGAGTCAATCTAGTCAGCTGGAGCACCTACGGTCCCAAGTGCTTGATCGGTGGCCGGGTCATCGGATGGCGGATTGTCAAGGGAGAAGTGGCAAGGTCTTCTGGTTGATTCGGGAGGTGCCTTTGAGGAGCAAAGGCGGAGGAGAGGAGCAAGGCGCGCTTTTAGGAAGGCGGAGAGGCGAGGAAGCATTTCTCGTGGAGATGCGAAAGTGGTCCTTTATTCATGGTGAGGAGGTGTGCTTCACTCCTCGAAAGGCGGAAGATGAAGATGAGCGGCGCCACAATCTTTTCATTCACGATGTCGATTGGGGCAAGGTATGCCAACTTGTCATCGATTCGGGCAGTTGTGAGAATGTGGTGGCGGAAGAAGTAGTGGAGAAGCTGGCCCTAGAGACAGAGAAACATCCCAATCCCTACCGTTTGGAATGGCTCAAGAAAGGCAATGAGGTAATCGTAACTAAACGCTGCTTAGTGTCTTTTTCCATTGGGAATCGGTATCAAGACAAGATGTTGTGTGATGTCGTGGCGATGGACGCTTGTCACTTATTGTTGGGTAGGCCGTGGCAATATGACAGAGGGGCGCACCATGATGGAAGGAAGAATACATATAGCTTCATAATAGGTAAGGTGAAGATAACCTTGTTGCCAAGCTTGGGAAACAGCCCCAAACCCACCAAGGGGGCGGGTCACTCTCAATCCCTATTGACACAACGAGAATTTATTACGGAGATGTTGGCATCGAAAGTGGTGTATGTATTGGTGAGCAAGGATAATTGCAAGGGTGAAGAAGTACCGTAGAGGCTAAAGGGGTTGATGGAAGAATTTGCGGCGTGTTTCCAGGAGTTACGATGAGCTGCCACCACTTTGACATACAACACCAGATTGATCTAGTGCGGGATCAAATTTGCCCAACCGACCACACTACCGCATGAGCCCCAAGGAGCATGAAGAATTGAGGCATAATTGGAGGGTTGTTAGCTAAGGGCATATCGAGAGTTTGAGTCCATGTGCGGTACCGGCATTGCTCACGCCCAAAAAGGATGGTACATGGAGGATGTGTGTGGACAGCCGAGCCATTAACAAGATCACGGTAAGATACAGATTTCCTATTCCCCGTTTAGATGATTTGTTGGACCAATTGAGTGGGGCTAGAATTTTTCAAAACTGGATTTCTGAGTGGGTACCATCAAATTGGTCCGCCCGGATGAGTGGAAGACTACATTTAAAACACGTGAGGGGCTTTATGAATGGTTGGTAATGCCATTCGGGCTATCTAATGCCCCTAGCACTTTCATGAGGGTAATGAATCAAGCCTTTCGCCCGTTCATTGGCAAGTTTGTAGTGGTTTACTTTGACGATATTCTTATCTATAGCCCCAACCAAGAGAAGCATCTTCAACATGTGAGGGAAGTACTTGGTGTGCTCAGGAGGGAGAAATTTTATGCTTCCCCCAACAAGTGTTCATTCATGAAGGATTCGGTTCTTTTCCTTGGGTATATGGTGTCGAAAGATGGATTGGCGGTGGATGAATCCAAGGTAGCAGCAGTGAGAGATTGGCCTCTTCCCACTACCTTACATGACATCCGAAGTTTCCATGGGTTGGTGTCCTTTTATAGGCGTTTCATCCATGACTTTAGCACTATCATGGCGCCTATCACTGAATGCATGAAAGGAGGGAAGTTTTCTTGGAATGAAGCTGCGACGGAAGCTTTTGGAGTGATCAAGCTCAAGCTTACAACAGCCCCATTGCTTGTGCTACCAGATTTTGAAGTCCCTTTTGAACTACATTGTGACGCCTCCAAAGTCGGTATTGGAGCGGTATTGAGCCAAGGAGGAAAGCCTGTGGCATTTTTTAGTGAGAAGTTGGGTGGCCCAAGACTCAACTATAGCACCTATGATGTGGAGTTTTATGCATTGGTGCAGTCATTAAAGCATTGGAGCTCTTATTTAGCCTATAATGACTTTATCTTGTACTCGGACCATGAGGCATTGAAGCACCTCAATAGTCAAGATAAACTTTCTGCTCGGCACGCCAAATGGGCCGCTTATGTGCAGCAATTTTCCTTCACCATCAAACACAAGGCGGGAGCATTGAATAGGGTGGCCGACGCCCTCAGCCGCAAGTCGTCGCTATTGGTCACTATGCAAAATGAGGTACTTGGGTTTGATTTTATAAAAGATTTATTGCTTCTCTTTCTTTGGTCCCATTGTTGGAGATGTCACTTCGGGGGTGAGGAAGGACTATGGATTGTTTAATGGGTTCCTCTTTAAGGGGCACCAATTATGCATTCCAGAGTGTAGTCTAAGGTTGAAAATTATCCAAGAACGCCATAATGAGGGGCACATGGGACGAGACAAGACATTCCAGTTGGTGGCGGAACAGTTCTATTGGCCGACTATGCGCATGGAGGTGGGTCGATTCGTGGCGAGTTGTAGGGTGTGTCAAGTTTCGAAAGGAGGAGCCACTAACGCTGGGTTGTATATGCCGCTGCCTATTCCGGAGGGCCCGTGGTCTAATGTGAGCATGGATTTTGTTTTGGGTCTCCCTCGCACCCAAAAAGGTAATGATTCCATCTTTGTGGTTGTGGATCGTTTTTCTAAGATGGTTCATTTCATTGCGTGTAAGAAGACTGCCGATGCTGTGAATGTGGCACAATTGTATTTTCGTGAGGTCTATCGACTACATGGCTTGCCATTGTCCATAGTTTCCGACCGTGACACGCGATTCCTTAGCCACTTTTGGCGGTGCTTGTGGCAACTGTCGCACACCAAGCTAGATTTTAGTAGTGCGTATCATCCTCAGACGGACGGTCAAACGGAGGTGGTCAACCGGTCCTTGGGGGCATTGTTACGGAGTTTGGTGGGGGAGAATCTCAAGTCATGGGACCAGCAACTGTACCAGGCAGAGTTTGCCTACAATCGGTCTGTTAATCGAAGTACGGGTCTTAGTCCATTCACTATCATCTATGGGAGTAACCCGCGGACACCGCTGGACTTAGCACCTCTCCACGATTTGAAGAGGACACACCAAGGCAGAGGATCTCATTGCACAAATTAAGGAGGGCCATCAATTAACCATCAAGAACCTACAAGAATCAACGACAAAATACAAGGCGGATGCGGACAAGAAGCGGCGTTCTTTGGAATTTGAAGAAGGTGATTTTGTGTGGGCAGTTCTAACTAAAGATCGATTTCACATTGGTGAGTACAATAAGCTAGCGGCTCGCAAGATTGGTCCGTAGAGATTGTGAAAAGATCAACCCCAATGCTTATCAATTGAAGTTACCCAACCACATCAAGACTTGGATGTCTTCAATATCAAACATCTTGTGCCTTTTACGGAGATTCATCGATGATGATGTGAATTGAGGCATTCTGTCCAACTGGGAGGATGATGTAGACCACAATGCTTGGGACTATGAGAAGGACCGGAAAGATGGTAGCGTGAAGACACCCCGAAAAATGGTGACACGATCTAATGCATGAGGAAATTGAGAAAACTACTATTTTAATTATGCATGTGTGTTTTAATTTTCCTTTTAGAATAAGGAGTGAGTTTTCCCTTTTCCATTAGGATTAGATTTTAATAAGGATTAGGTTTTTCTTTTCCTATTAGGAATTGTTTTCCTTTTCCTATTAGGAATTGTTTTCCTTTTCCCTTTAGGTTTGTTTTACTTTTCCTTGTTAATTTAGGAGATGCCTAGCCTATATAAAGGCATCTAGTCATTGTTGACAATTCAGTTTATGTTGATTATCAGTTTTCTCTCAATAAGAATCTCAGAGTTGAGTTTTCTTCCCTTTTCCTTTAATTTATAGATAGACTCTATATTTTGAAGAAGAATTCCTAGGTTTTGAGAGTTTTAACTCCTAGGAATTATTTATCTTTCTTCTTGGACTGTTTTATTGGCTTCCACTTGTGCATCAGATTCTCGTTGACATTCATACAAATCCCATGCAGCGTTCGGTTGCATAAAAGGCGAAGCTGGTGATTCAAAGCGGCTTATAATGGTGGTGGATGATTTTGTAGGCACATTATATTGCTGCTGTGATCCTCCCTCCATGGGAACACAAGTTCCCATCTGCCAAGGTTGTCTGAATCCAATTAATTGGGAAGAAGAACTACAATCATTGGTGATCACTCCATAGTTTTTATTAACTGGTTCTCTGCAATCTATCTTCTGGGTGTTCATCTACAGATGATGATCAAGGCTAACAAGAATAGCAAAGGGGGAGCTGATTTCTACTCAACCTTCCTGTCTACCATCCAAAACTAGATCAATTTTTTTCCTTTTCATATACCTTTCAGAAAGCAAAAGCCACAGGCAAAGTATACGCAAAATGGAAAAGTGTAGAAGATGCAGATTAGATGGGTAAACAACAACAACAGTATTGAATTATATTCTGAAAAAACTTGAGGTGTAAGATATGAATATGATTGTATAAAAGCACAATGCGATCATCATTGACACTACATAATAGTGAAATTCTGTATCGTACTCAAGATTGACACTATACAATTTCAGACAACTAGACAATTACTGGTTGATCATCACTTAAAGAGTCATAAAAACCCAAATTTGCAGGCACTTGAACTCCTTGTGCAATTGAATTATTGGGATTTTACAGGAGAGACAAGACTCCCACACGCAAGACTGTTGACATAATAGAGTGGATGGATATAGACATAAAACACGAAACATGAAGCACAAGCTCTATCAGCCGACTACCGACATATGAAGAGTTCCAACAGAAGAGTAATTCTTTATTACCACAATATAGGATTATACTGTAAAGGCGAAAATGATTTTCTCTTGAACCTCACTGTTCATGATGAGAAGCCACAACCAGGAACTGTCGTCTAGAAAGATTTAAGAGGCTAGCTCACCTATATAAAGCAGCACACACCTTGTTAGGAAATTAATCCCATTTCCCAAGAGATCTCTTTTCTTCTCTCACTCTGCAATACCCTTTTCTTCTTCTCTCTTGTTCACACGTTTTGTTGTGCTTGTCTCACAACTTATAGAATCTATAAAATCTATAAAACGTGTGGAGTAAAAGACAGAAAGAGGGGGAGAAGGCAATTGAATTTGAAACTGCTCTGCCTTTTGAGCCTAGACTCCAAGAAAATGCATTTTGAGCTCAAAATAACACTTGTTCCTAAATACACATCACATGAGCATTTATAATAATAATAATTTTTTTTTCTGTTTTGCCCATGTATTGTACAAAATACACGCCACAGTAACAACACTAACTACCTGAACTTTCTCAGTAGCATAACATTTTTACACAATCAAAGTGTTCACAAACCGAATTTAACATTAACCAGATAATTGAGTATACAAAGGTAAAAGAAAGTGTACCGCCTCCTTGGAAATGATCACCAGCTCGCCTAGTTTAAGGCCTTGTTTGGCAAACTCCCTAGCTGCGTATCCCTATTATGTCATTTGTCAACAACGTCAAATTCAGCGTAAAAATTAATTTAGACCAAAATTATTACAGATAAACATATCTAATTTGAGTCTAATTTTCCACTTCTTAGATTACCAAAAGAATGGAGATCCAAGGCCTCATACTTCCTTCAGTTCAATTTCAGCCAAATCAAGCTAGGGTTAGAAAGAAAGTTTTCATAAAAGGTTGGCCGAGTATATTTACCTGAGGATGGCTGGCCAGTTTCGACTAGAGGAGATGGAGGGTGGGGACTGGCGGGGCACTGGGCGATGGAGAGAGAGAGATAGGGAGTCGGAGATGGAGAGAGGGGACTGGCAGGGAGAGGGAAAATACTGAGGGGATTAAGCACTGCTTGAGAGGAGGGGAGGCGGGTTGCTTGCTGTGGTGAGCTTTAGGCATGTTGTTCGGGTTGTGGAGCTTTAGGCGTGATTAATAGATGATCGCGAGTTTGAGCTTCTGGCAAAAAGTTTGGGTCACTTTTCAACCAAGCACCCTAAAATTTTTGGGGTGCTTTTTAGCATAGCGTCCTTATTTAGGGGCGTTTGTCCGTTAGGCGCCTCTAATTAAGGGCATCTATTAAAAAGTATCTTTAATTAATTTTATTAGAATTTTATTTAAAAGCATTTGACCATTAAGTGCCCCTAATTAAGGACGTCTAATAGTCAAGCGTTCCGAATTAAAGGCATCTAAATAAAAAGTGTCATTAATTAATTTAATTAGATATTATTTAAGGGCGCTTGATTATTAGACATTCCTAATTAAGGGCATCTGACTAGTAGGCGTCCCGAATTAAAGGCATTTAAATAAAAAGTGTCCTTAATTAATTTAATTGAGATTTTATTTAAAGGCACTTGACTATTAGGTGTCCCTAATTAAGGGCGCTTAACTAGCAAGCACTCCGAATTAAAGGTGTTTGGATATAAAGTGTCCTTAATTAATTTAATTGGGATCTTATTTAAGGAAACTTGATTGTTAGGCGCCCTTAATTAAGGACGCCTAATTAGCAAGCATCCCGAATTAAAGGCGCCTCAATAGAAAGTGTCTTTAATTAATTAAATAAGGGCATTTACACATTAAAACGTCTCTTTATAGAGACATTTTATTAAAGTGCCCTAATTCCAAGCGTCATTAAACGTCATTTTTTTAGTAGTGTGTGGATGAATACACATTAGTTTCACGAACTAAGTATAAGTAGTCAAGTGTCAGAGACGGAGCGGCCGGCAAGCCATTACCCGTTTTAAAGCAGGCCTCCGTGAAGACATTGGCAGATATTACATCTCAAACCAATGTTGCTCACAAACAGCCAACGTTTATACCGATCAACCAGGATAAGACAAGCCTTAGAGATACAGACTTCAAGGCTATTGAATCCAGGGAATTTGACAGCCAACAAGATCCTAAAATCAAGGATACTCACAGCTGTACAATGCAGCCACATGCCAAGAAGAAATCACAGTTGGCAAGTATCCATCATGCATCAAACTTCTCTTCTACTAAGACCACTTGAACCTGCGTGTTTACGGTAGATTAGTTTTGCATATTGTCTTGTAAGCTAGTTGTAGGTCGTGTGACTCTCAAGTCACATGCTAGTTGAGATTTACGTTTCTGTACAAACATTTTGTAAGTAGTGCTAGGTTGACGTTATCAAAGCACTAAAAAGGATTAACATCCATCTCTATTCCTTCTTCTTTTTTTCCTGTCCCACGAGTATGTCTACCATCTCTCAAACGTCAACCACCACTCACTCCTCACCTACTCCCTCACTTCCTCCGTCACTCACCAACACCCACCACTCCTCCAATCTCAAACTTGTGAAAATTATATGTTGTGGAGCACCTTGATTGTTCCTTACCTCGAAGGACAATCCCTCTTTGGCTATCTCACTGGTGACACAATCTGTCCACCTCAGTTTCTTCCGTCCAGCAGCACCACTGAAGCCTCTACCCAGACACTTAATCTGGATTTTTCCACATGGTACCAACAGGACAAGCTTATTCTTAGCTTGTTGCTCTCCACCCTCACAGAAAGTGTTCTCACTCATGTTGTTGGGCTCAAAACCTCCCCAGAGGTATGTCTTACCTAGGAGCGATATGTTTGCTGCCCAGCCTTTGTGGATGATCTTATTCTTACTGGTTTTTCTATCCCTTTCGGCTTCTTTTCCTATCAAGGACCTTGGGCCCTTAAGCTTTTTCCTAGGCGTGGAGGTCACCCAATGTGCTACTGGTATCCACTTGTCTCAACACAAATATATTTTAGATCTCTTAAAAAAACCCACATGGCATTGGCAAAACCCCTTACTTCTCCCATGTCTACTTCCATTCCTCTTAGCAAATATGTTGGAACCATCTTGTCTGACACTACCATGTATCGCAACACTATTGGCGCTCTTCAATACCTTGCTATCACTCGCCTCAACATTGCCTTTGCCGTTAACAAATGCTTTCAGTTTATGCAAGACCCTCGAGATGTTCACTGGACTGCTGTCAAGCGTATTCTCTGCTACTTAAAACACTCCATCACTCATGGACTCCTCATTCAGCCATGCCAAAAATTTTAGCTTGTTGCCTTCTCAGATGTTGACTGGGCAGATTGCCCAGATGACCGGATTCCTTGAGTCCAATCTCCTCTTTTAGAACTCCAAGAAGCAGCCTACTATTTCCCACTCAAGCACTAAGGCCAAATACAAGGCTCTTGCTAATGCTACTGCAAAATTAACATGGATTCAATCCTTGCTCAAGGAACTTGGTGTTTTCTTACATTCTGTGCCTAATCTTTTTTGTTACAATATTAGTGCCACTTACTTGTCCTCTAACCCAGTCTTTCACACTCGAACCAAACATATCGAAATTGATTATCATTTTGTTAGGGGCCGTGTGGGTCTCAAGACTCACGGTCAAATTCTAGTCATGAAAGGATCAATTGGCAGATATCCTTACCAAACCTTTGGTCTTTGCCCGCTTTGCATTACTTTGGAACAAGCTTCACATTTGTTCTAATCCATCCAGCTTGAGGGGGTGTATTACATCTCAAACCACTGTTAGATTGGTCTGTATAGAAGAAGCATATCAACTAGCTATGAGGATTTAGCAACAACTCAGAAGCTTCACACCTAGACGTAATATTGCGTCAAATTGGAACATTGTTGCCAACAAAGGTTCTCAACCTTTTAACAAAGTTCCTTCCACATCCATAGCAGACAAAAGCACTATAAAATCGTCAAACATATCTGAACGGACTCAACAAAATAGAGATGAGTGTGGAAAATTGGTAGTAGGTCCACAGTTTGAGAGAGGCAAGGAAGAATGCTATCGTTGTGGTAGGCGTGGACATTTTGCTGTTGTGTGTCCAACGCGTGAATGGAAACCTGTATTCTTGTGCAATGAGGAAGGAGAGATCACTACCCCAGGTCACCTACTCGAAACACAGGAGGAAGTTGATGCAGAAGTTCCCGAAGAATGGTTGGATGGCTCTAACCTTCCTTTATGCGTAATCAGGAGGATTTTAACTGGCTTGAAAACAGAGGACAAGCGTGAAGAGGAATGGCTTCAGACAAATATTTTCCACACTCGTATTAAACATCAAGGTAAAGCTTTAAATTTAATTATTGATAACGGCAGTGGTATGAATGTTATCTCACATGAGGCAGTGGAAAAGATGAAATTTCCTACGGAGAAGCACCCAAAGCCCTATAAGGTTAGTTGGGTGGATGATACCTCAATTCCCGTCAAGACCCGATGTCTAGTTTCTTTTTTCATTGGGGCAACACTACAAAGATGACGTATGGTGTGATGTTATATATTCCAATGGAAGCTTGGCATATTTTAATAGGCAGACCTTGGCTATATGATAGGAGAGTAAAATATGATGGGTTAACAAATACATATACCTTTTTCTTCAAGGGGCGTAGGATGAATTTACAACCTATGAAACTAGATGATTTTGAAAAGCCCAGTTAGGAAGCACGCGTTTTGCCTCGCCAGAAATTCACAGAAGCTTGCACTAAGCGAGGGGTGATCCTTCTTGTGCTGTCACAGGCGAAGCACAACAACGATTGCAACGCTCCACCAGCTAAAGTTCATAAATTGTCGAAAAAATTTGCAGATTCGGCCCCGAAGAATTACCGAATGCATTACCTTCAATGAGAAACATTCAACATGCCATTGACCTCGTACCTGGTGCAATATTACCAAATCTACCAGCATATCGAATGAGTCTTGAGGAACACAAGGAACTTCAGAAACAAGTGCAAGAGTTAGATCGCAGATTTATTCGTGAAAGCATAAGTCCTTGTGCCATACCCGATTTGCTCACACCAAAAAAGGATGGGAGTCAGCATATGTGTGTTGACAGTAGGGCTATCAACAAGATTACAATAAAATATCATTTTCCAATTCCTCGCCTTGATGATATGTTAGATGTACTACATGGGGCCAAGGTGTTTTCAAAAATTGATCTCCAAAGTAGGTACCATCAAATATGTGTTTGACCTGGGGAAGAGTGGAACACCGCATTTATGGTTAGTTATGCCTTTTAGTTTAACAAATGCCCAGTGAAAAATTGCATTCATGGTTAGTGATACCTTTTCGTTTAACAAATGCCCCTAGTACATTTATGAGAGTGATGAACCAAATCCTCAAACCATTCATAGACAAATTTGCGGTTGTCTATTTTGAAGACATTGATTTCAGTCATAGTTTACATGAACACCTTGACCACTTGAGACAATTATTTCTCACTCTGCACTTTGACAGGTTCTTTGTTAATCTGAAGAAGTGCTCGATCGCACAAGATAGTATGGTGTTGTTGGGATTCATTGTATCAGCTAAAGGAGTAGCCGTAGATCCTTGAGAAAATTAAGGTAGTTCCTGACCGGGCTCCACCAAACAACATCTATGAGGTACAAAGCTTCCATGACTTGGCTTCCTTTTATCGACGTCTTGTCAAAGGCTTTAGTTCTATCATGGCCACTACTATTGAATGAACGAAGAAGGGATCTTTTTTGTGGACTACAGTCTCCCAGAAAGCATTTGAAATCATCAAACGACGCCTCACCGAAGCCCCTATACTCCAACTACCAAATTTTGGAGCTCCCTTTGAGGTTGCATGTGATGCCTCACATCTTGGTATTATCACATTCATAGAGAATTAAATGAAATTGAAGTTATTGAGAAAAACAAAACATGGAAATTGGTTATTTTGCAGCAGCAAAAAGAGTGCTTAGATACATTTAAGGCACCACAAGTTATGGAATAAGGTATAAGTGAGAAGTGTATATTTGTTGGATATAGCTTAATGTCAAAGGGCTATAGGTTGTACAACAGAATTTGTCATTTTTTGGGACGTGATTCATTACGGCATCTTAATTCTCAAAAGCGTTTGAACGCTAGACATGTTCGATGGGTAGACTTTTTTACAACAACACACTATTGTGTTAAAACATAAAGTAGGCAATGAAAATCGTGTGGCAGATGTGCTTGGTCGCAAATCATTTTTGCTTAACACCATGACTACTAACGTGGTGTGCTTTGAAGACATTAAAGGGCCCTACCAAGCTGACCGTGACTTCGGTTCTATACATACACAATTGATAGACAACCCAAGAGCATTGCAAGGCATCTACTCTTAATTGGGTGGATTTTTATTTTATGGAACACGACTGTGCCTACCTGATACGTCCATTCGTGATTTTGTCATCATAGAGCTACATGCAGGAGGTTTGTGTTGGAAACTAAACAAATCAAAAACGTAAGAAAGCTTTTAAGGGTCATAAAGTTTACTTAGTAAATAATGGCCTTTGATTTCTAAACTGATAAGCCTTTTTAGTTTTTCAACTGACGTATTGAAGTAAGAGTTTTTATTTTGTTGTTAAATGTAATAAAGAAAGGAGGAGAAAAGCCTTTTACGTTTGTCTCTGTATGCCTATATTTATAGGCCTTCGTCAGATGTGTTTTAGAACAATATTGAAATAAGAAAAGGAATTCCTCAACTTTTGTTCCTTGTCTTTTAGTACTTAAAAGAGAGAAAAGTGAGAAATAGAAAGGGTCCTTTTTCTTTCAAAGTGGTATCAGAGCTTTGTACGCGTTTTGCAAAGTCCCATTTTTTTCGTCCATTCTAGAAATGGGTTCCAACATAGTCTAGCAACAAATTCCTAGATTATCAAAAGATAATTATGAGTCATGGTCTATCCAAATGAGAGCCTTCTTTGGGTTTCAAGATCTGTGGGAACTCATTACCAACGGATATACAAAACCAACTGTGGAGGAGGAAGCTGAATACATAGCAGATGAGAAGAAGACTCTTAAGGAGCAAAGGAGGAAGGATAAAAAGGCCTTGTTTCTACTCTATCAAGCATTGGACAAGTCTACTTTTGAGAAAGTTGCCGAAGCAATGACAAGTAAACAAGCATGGGAGATTCTAGCTTCCATCTTCAAAGGAGATGAACAGGTGAAACGGGTCTGTCTCCAATCATTACGGGGCAACTTTGAGGCTCTTCACATGAAGGATGGAGAATCAATGTCTGATAATTTCTCACGATTGCTGGTAATCGTGAATGGTTTGAAAAGAAACAATGAGAAGGTCAATGACATCCGAGTCATTGAAAAGGTACTTTGATCCCTTTCCTCTAAATTTGATCATATAATTGTAGCTATCGAAAAGTCTAAGGACTTGGAGAATCTAACAATTGAGGAGTTGTTGGGTTTGTTACAAGTACATAAGCAAAGGAAGCAGAAGAATGCTAATATTAATTCTAGTGTATTAGAATAAGCACTAGAGTAAAAAATGACTATAAATGATCAAGGCAAATTCAACTCCAACTGTGGTCATGGTAGAGGCCGAGGGCGTGGTATTTTCCAAGAACTGTTGTGAAATTATCTACCTAAATTAATAAGCAAATAATCACAGTTTTACTTGCAAGTGCACAAGGTCAAAAATGTAGTAAAGAGTGTAAGTGCAAGATCGATCCCGAGGATTGGTAAATTATGCTTAAAATTAAATTAGCAATATAAAGTAAAAGAGATAAAAATTAATTTTGATTAAGCAATAAGGAAGAGGTAGGGCTTTGATTTCCCGCTAATCATGCTTATACAATAAATCAATATGCCAATGCTTTAATTACATGATCAATATTTAATGGTTTGCCAACCTAAGGGCATGGTGTATACTCCTTAAGCTATTGGTTTCCCTAAGCAGCAATTAGGCATGGTGTATACTCTAATTCTTTTCTTTCCTAAAGGATTTAGCATGGTGTATACTAAGTTGTTCTTTAAGAAAGCATATGAGCTGTGAAAACCGACAACCACATGAGACCTAGGGCATGGTGTATACTCCGGTTTCCCATGTTGATTAACCAAGAACCAGGCGTGGATTGCTTTTGTTACTAATGTTAAACCCAGGACTCGGTCATCCAAATTGATCTAACTAACAAATCCATACCACATGCATATGTTGATCGGAGCACACATGAGGAATTCATGAAAGCAATTATTAATCAAGTTAAATACTATCATGCAATTATCAAAGGTGCCAATATTGAATTAAAATACAAACATGATCAGGGCTTCAATCTAGCCCTACTAAAAGGTTTAGTTACACATGAAATTGATGCTAATCATCTTCATAAAATAAATAAAGGAAAAGAATAAACCGGAAAATTGCTCCTTGAAAGTCGTCAATTCTTCTCCCAAAAATCGTCTCTCAATTGTCTCTAATTGTGAGGCTTAGAGGTCTATTTATAGGCTTTAAGAGTCCTAGAAACACTAGTAAACCTAAGAGATTCGGAATTTCATCTCCTAGACAAATTAGGAGACAATCCTATTACAAATCGGAGAAGGATTCGTCCAGAATTGGGCTCCTATCTTGCAGGGCGATTTTAGCATTGCGGCGGTCCAAATTAGGAAAATGGTATTTCACAATGATTTGTAGAATTTTGAGTTATCTTTCCAATGCCGTTGGAATCACCTCAATCCGATATTTGAGCTGAAAGTTATGGCCAAAATACCGAGACATGTTCAGGATCCAAATTTAATCCGATTTTGACTTCAATTTGATAAATTCCGATTTAATCCTTTCCACATCTTCTAGATCTTCCCAATTTGCCCTTTAAGCTTGGAACATTTCTAGAAACGCTTCATTTTCTTCCATGACCTACAAAAACACAGAAAACACAAAAGGAAATAAAATAGACAAAATAACATAAACTAAAGGCGTAACAAATATAAATTGAGCTTAAATATGAATATTTAATTATTAATCAAGTTAAATACTATCATGCAATTATCAAAGGTGCCAATATTGAATTAAAATACAAACATGATCAGGGCTTCAATCTAGCCCTACTAAAGGTTTAGTTACACATGAAATTGATGCTAATCATCTTCATAAAATAAATAAAGGAAAAGAATAAACCGGAAAATTGCTCCTTGAAAGTCGTCAATTCTTCTCCCAAAAATCGTCTCTCCAATTGTCTCTAATTGTGAGGCTTAGAGGTCTATTTATAGGCTTTAAGAGTCCTAGAAACACTAGTAAACCTAAGAGATTCGAATTTCATCTCCTAGACAAATTAGGAGACAATCCTATTACAAATCGGAGAAGGATTCGTCCAGAATTGGGCTCCCTATCTTGCGGGGCGATTTTAGCATTGCGGCGGTCCAAATTAGGAAAATGGTATTTCACAATGATTTGTAGAATTTTGAGTTATCTTTCCAATGCCGTTGGAATCACCTCAATCCGATATTTGAGCTGAAAGTTATGGCCAAAATACCGAGACATGTTCAGGATCCAAATTTAATCCGATTTTGACTTCAATTTGATAAATTCCGATTTAATCCTTTCCACATCTTCTAGATCTTCCCAATTTGCCCTTTAAGCTTGGAACATTTCTAGAAACGCTTCATTTTCTTCTATGACCTACAAAAAACACAGAAAACACAAAAAGGAAATAAAATAGACAAAATAACATAAACT
Organism: Carpinus viminea; assembly: GCA_013348765.1. Classification (NCBI taxonomy): domain Eukaryota; kingdom Viridiplantae; phylum Streptophyta; class Magnoliopsida; order Fagales; family Betulaceae; genus Carpinus; species Carpinus viminea. The sequence continues at coordinate 52,275,448 of CP054667.1, forward strand.
AAAGGCGTAACAAATATAAATTAAGGGGCTTAAATATGAATATTTAAGCACTTATCAAGAACCACATCAAAGTCAACAGGAGACTCAAAGCTTCAAAGGTCAAGGACGAGGAGGCTACCGAAGGAGAGGAAGATCCACGTATGGACGTGGAAACTCCAAGAATGTCCAAAGCTACAACTGTAAGAAGTTTGGACACTATGCCTCGGATTGTTGGCACAAAGATGATGAACAAGCCACTATTGCAGAAGTAATAATCGAGGTTTGTAGTGATTCTATTTTTACTTCTCGCTCATGATGATTCATATTCACAAGATGAGGTTTGGTACCTCAATTCTGGTGCAAGCAATCATATGTATAGGAAGAAAGATCTATTCGTAGAACTCCCAGAAGGAGTTTGTGGAAAAGTGAACTTGGGAGACTCTTCCAAACTCTCAATTGAAGGCAAAAGGAAGATAAAAATCTGTCAAATTGATGGTAAGAAAGGGTACATTTCTGATGTTTATTATGTGCCTAACATGAAGAGCAATATTCTTAGTATTGGGCAGCTGCTCGAAAAGGGATACACCATACATATGGACACTATTCTCTCATTTTGAGAGATGCACGTGGAGGAATTGTGGCTCATGTTCCAATGACTAATAATTGCATGTTCCCGTTACATCTTAACATAAAGTCCAAGAAGTGCTTCTATGGACTCAAGGAAAGTGAGTCATGGAAGTGGCATCTTTGGTTTGGTCATCTACATTTCAGAGGCCTAAAGCTACTATCTTTAGCTGGCATGGTGCATGGGTTACCAGTGATCGAACCACCGAGCAATGCTTGTGAAGGATGCATACTTGGCAAGCAGGCACAACTTTCTTTCCCAATGGCAAATCTTGGAAACAACATCACCATTGCAAGCTGGTTCACACCGATATATGTGGACCAATAGAGCCCATGTCCTTAGGAGGTAATAGATGCTATTACCTTCATTGATGATTTTAGTAGAAAACTTTGGGTTTATTTTCTTAAAGAAAAATCAGCCTTTATTGTATTCAAGAACTTTAAAGCTCTTGTTGAAAATCAAAGTGGTCATAAGCTTGTAACTCTCCATTCAAGGTGGAGAATACACCTCAAAAGAATTTGATAAGTATTGCAGGAACATGGTATAAAGCATCGGTTGATTGGCTTACACACCACAAAAAACAGGATGAAGAAAGAACCGTACCATTCTTAATATGACCAGAACTATGCTCAAGGAGAAAGGGCTGCCAAAACAATTCTGGACAAAAGCTGTGGCATGCTCATCTTATCTACTCAACCGAAGTCCTACCAAAATTGTCAAGAATATGACACCTCAAGAGGTATGGAGTGGCTACAAGCCAAGTGTTGCACACCTAAGAATCTTTGGGTGTATTACATATTCTCAAGTTCCTGAATCCAAGAGGAAGAAGCTTGATGATCGTGGTGAAAAATGTATCTTCCTCGAATACAATGAAGAGTCGAAAGCATACAAACTCTACAATCCACTAACAAAAAAATTAATGGTTAGTAGAGACATTATCTTTGATGAAGAAAGGGTATGGAGTTGGAGTGATGATCGGTGTCAAATATTGTATATTAGACTCTCCTTAACTTATATTTGTTAAGCCTTTAGCATTGTTAATATCTAACTATTTTTAGTATTTTTAATGTTTTGTGTTGTGAGGCCCTTACAACAAAACATGGCTAGCAAAAGGCAAAGTTGAGTTAAAGTGAAGAAGTGGATTCCTGCCAAAGTGCGTTCAACCGCACTTAGTGCGTTCGAATGTACCCACGGTCGCATACAGGAGCAGCGTTTGAACGCATGCCCAGTCAGCCCTAGCCGCCCTAGTAGTTATTTGCGGTCGAAAGTGTACCCTATGTTTGACCACAAATAATCGTGCGTTCGACGCAGCGCACGCTGAATGCGTTGAATGGACCCTAGGTCCATTTGGTCGATAGCTTTCATTTTTGGGCGTATTTTTTAGAGCAATTTGCCACTGTTGGCCCTACTCTGCCCTTTTCTTTGTAATTATTTACTTTAGTTTAATTATAATGCTTTACTTTTGTTCATTTACACTTCCCTTGCTTATGGGAGGCTAAATCCTCAACTAAGGTTGAAGATGTAGCCTCACCATGAATTCTATGTTTATTGCTTATGTTTAAGTTAATTCATTCCGTTATTTCTTTGCTGCTTAAATCGTTCTCACTTGGTTTGGTGGCAAAACCAAGTGAGATTTCACCGTAGTCGTTTATTTTTGGTTTTTCGTCTGATGGATATATTCCATCATTCGATTTACGCCTATTTATCCACAGTAGTTTATGTCTTAACACATTCACTTTGGATCCTTTGGGCCTTAAACCGTTTATGGTTTGTCTTTTGTCAAATAGATGGATTCTTTGAATCCTTCGATAGTTGCAAGAGATTTAGTTTTATTTCTAACTGATAGATGGATGTATTAGCTTATCGTTTTCAATTCACATATTTGAAATGGTGAGGTGAAAACCTCAACCTTGGTATCTTTATTTTGTTTACATTTCTGCGATAATTTAGTTTAAAGTTGTCACAATCACCCACTGCGGAGCAGGGTTAAAATAACACTAACCTAGACTCAAAGTTATTTTCGCTTTAGAGCAATGCACGGTTCCTTGTGGTTCGATCTCGATTTTGCAAACACTATACGAAGTTGGGTTCAGATAATTGCGTAGTACCTAAATTTGGTACACCAAATTTTGGTCTGTGGTTGTTTTGAATTGTTTTGAATTTAACTTTGCTTTTAGATTGATGTTATTTTTCTACTAGTTTTTATTTTCTGCAATTTTATTTATGTTCATAGTTTATTTTGTGTTTCAGTTCATTTTTGTTAATTTTTAGCTTAGTTTTTAGTCTTTTTTGTTTCTGTTTTTGATTCTAGAAAATCAGGTGTTGAGCGGTCAACGCATCGCCGCTTATTCCAGTGATCGCGCACACTGCGAACGCCGTTCGCATCTACGTGCAAGCTCAAGACCCTGACAAGAATGCAGTGCAGTGCCACGTTCGAACGCACCTGAGTTGCGTTCGAACGCACTTGTAGAGCCTGCCATATTTTGTGCATTTGTGCAAATGAACGTATTGACCTGCGCTCGAGCACACCTCTGTTTCCAGCATCAACATACCTGAGGTAGTATGTTCAGTTTTTAATTTCTTTATGTTTTAATTAATTGTTAATTGTTTAAATTGCCTATTTTGAGTATTTTGCTCGCTGTGTTTGGTTTATTTTTATTTTTAGTTGTTTATATAATTTGCATATGTTTAGTTAGTAATTTTGTTAGTTGTTTAAATTGTCTTGTTTTTTGCTCTGTTTTGGTTATTTTAGTTATTTTATTCTCTGTTTTTAATATTGATTCTGCTTTTTTTTGCATCTTTTATATTTGTTTTGATTTGTTTTTGTTCACATGTTGCTTTTAGTTTATTGTTAAGTAGTTTTAGTTCATAGCTGTTTTTCCGTAGTGTATAGTTAAATTTCTATTAGTTTATGCATGGTCGGCGATCGTTGAACTTGGAGTTAACACCATTAGATCCCGACTTAGAAAGAAACATTAGGAGAGCGCGTCGAGCTCAAGCCAAGATGGTGAAAGGCCTAATCCAACAATTACATTATCCTAAATAAAGGAATTCGATTAGATTTGCATAAATTCAAATCAGTAAGCTTTATAAATAGACTCTTTTGTACACAATCACAACCATTTGGGTTTGGGAGAAGTCTCATCGATCTCATAGGGATATAGGAAAACTCAATAATTTCATTCAATGATCCTTCCAGATAGAACTGAAATACATCATTTATAAGTAGAGTACTACCTGCTTTATTGAAGAAAACGACAAACTAAAAGATTACAAGAGAAATGATAAACATTTATTTGGAAGACAACCATGTAATCTCCATTCCGTCTGCTGCTGCTTATATATATATATATATATGAAGAGTAATTGCATGTAGTGAGCCAGGACTCCCCGGTGATCTTCTATCACGAGTCTATATATATATATATATATATATATATATATAGAAGCTTGGCACCAGGACTTATTCTTCTCTTCCACAGCATGCAGTTGACACCAGAATGTAGATGGAGTCTTACTTTTACATTACATAACTTGTGGCTACGATAGGACAGTCGAAAATAAAATGCAGACACATTATAAGTAGGTAAACACAAACACACATGCAGGTAGGTTGATAAAGGACGCTGACTCCGTCCCCTCATGCAATTACCCTTCTGGCTGTCCAGCCGCCGGCCTTTTGTTACGCAACAGGCAAAATAAACATAGGAAATGTATTAAGAAAATAGAAACTAAAATAAACAGGATATATAGAATTGCTTGGTTATAAATAAATGTTCAAACAGCACAAGTCTAATCCTCATCAGTAGCCACTAGGTGGTTTCCCTTACCTCTTTTTGATTTCATATTTCTTCACAGCATTCTTCAAATCGGCTTCGAAGCTCGTACCGGACTTTATGAGAGGCTTAATTTCCTTAACGAGTTCATCACTGTCATCTGGTATATTCAATAACAAATTAATATTAACATTCTTTCTTAATTTAGAGTACTACTGACACCTTAAACGACATATATATAGATCATAACTTATGAACCAGATGATACACATTCTTTGGTGCCAGCGCTTGTCTCACCAATACCCGAGATCACGAATGGCACCAGATAACGCACAACGAGTCCCAAGCAGTTTTAATACGTGTAAAAGCAAGCCTTAAAACACCCCAAATCACATAACACGAAAATTATATATGTATGGGAAAGGTATAAAAAAGCCTCCAAACTACCAAAATGTATCAAAAATGCCATTTATTTTTTTATATACCTATAATACCTCTATTCTTTTAACAAATAAAATAATAAAATAATTGTAAATTTTTTTTTTTTTTTGCAAGAATACAAAATTATTTATTTATTCCAAAAAAAAAAAAGATCTTTTGTATTTATTCACCCATTGATTTTTTTTATATTTTTAAAAAAATTGTTTGATTTTTTCTACAATTATTTTATTATTTTATTTGTTAAAAGAATAGGGGTATTATAGGAATATAAAAAAATAAGTGGCATTTTTGATACTTTCTGATAATTTGAGTGACAACTTTATTACTTTTTGAATATTAGGAGGCTATCTTACAAACGGCCGGTAATTTGAGAGACTTTTTTATATTTTTTCCTCTCTCTCTCTCTCTCTCTCTCTCTCTCTATATATATATATATATATATATATATGCAAACACACACATCCGACGTTTCAATATGACAAATAGCTGATGATGGCAAGGAAAAACCTGTTGGTCTCGGTTGGCTGCTACCTCCCTTTCCTTGTGCCTTGAGGGTTCCCCTATCAGCTACCATAGTAGAACCAGCTCCTAAGCGTGTACTCATGATTGACCTGCATGCAATAACAAATTTCAACATGCAATAATTTTACTTCCAAAAAATCTGTTAGCCGGGGACGTTAAATCTTCCATATCTAGCTCCCCGAATAAAAAAACTGCAGCCAAAAAATCCACATATTTTTTTTGTTTTGGTTTCACGCACGGTTTCCGAAAGGAATTTGATTAGCAATGATATTTTTGTTAAGCTCATAAAAGATTCATCCAAATGTCATGACACTAGAACCTCCGAATCAACGCAAGATAATTCTCTCACCATATTCACTGCATTGCATTCAAAGGAAGATCCCAAGAATAAAGCAAACGTACAGCTGGCATCACAATATCAAAGGAGCAGAATTTCATATGCAGCAGATCCACCACGTATAAAATCTACCAACTGGCCACTGCTCAAGGCAACACGTGATGCCCAAGTTAGTAACAACCATGCGTGCTGTCCAAGAACATAGCACCAGCTCACACCTTGCCATATAACATCCACTCTTTCCTTTTATATTCTGCGCTCAACGGATGCTTGAGTTTATTGCCTATATTGTACATATTTTTCCTTTTGTAGTTTGTCGACTATGTAACATTATAAATATGAATATACATTAATGTTTTGGTCAAGCCTACGAAGTACTGTTTATAAAAAAGGGAAGATCGTAGAGTACGATTGGAGTGAACATAAAAATGAATAAATAATTAAACATTATTTAACTACCATTGCGAACATAAAAATGTAACTGTAATTTTTTTATGTTAATTTATTTTAGACAGTTTTTTATATTTTGATTTTTCTATATGATCATCAACACTTGAACTACAATTATATAGTTTACAAAATTAAAAATATATAAAGAATGTATATATACTCATCAACGAATTAATATAACTTAAATTAAAAGAAAAGTCCAAATATAAAAATTTAGAAAGACAATTTGATTACTTAAGTGTAAATTGAGACAATAAATCCATGTGAAAGTTTGTTAACACATTTAAAAAATTTCAAGAAGTTGGATTTGTGCCTTAATTTCTTTAAAAATTTATTTGAAAGAAACAATCATCTACTGTTATATACTTTTCTTTTTCTTTTTCTTTTTTACATGTCTGCATAAAAAGAGTTTCTTTTTATGACATCATCCCAATAAAGAAAAAAAGGAAAAACCTGTGTGTAAGCCTTTCACTTGAGCGTGCAGAAAAATATTTTAATCCTACGCTATGGTTTTGGGAAACTTAATTAAACTGCTATTTCACTGATTTGCCTTTTTAGTCTTTTACCGCTATTTGACAATTATTTGGTGGGGTACACATCAACTGCTACAAATTTGCCGTTTGTCATTTTCTACTATTTCTTTTTCTTTTATTATGAATGAAACCTTTTATAAAAGCAAACACACTCAATAAAACCCTCTAGAAAGATCTGGAAAACACTGCAAACAGCGGACAAACTAAGCAGAAACCAAACAAAGCAAACAGCTAGAAAACCCTGCCAGCAAGACAGTAACCAACAGGACATGAAGCCCATTGACTAGTACGTACACCAACAGGATTAGATTCCTACACTCAGAATTTCCTGTGGAAAGTTAATCGCCATGCATGCGCCTCTAGAATCGCCTTTTAGCTAACATTCTAGATCTGATTTCCCAAACTATTCTCTTCTCATGTTTAAGATTATTTCTCTGCATCCACAAATGACAAACAACACCTCCCAAGCTTAGTCGACATAAGGTCTCCTTCATTCCGTTCCCCTTCCAATCTTGAACTCCCCAACCAATTATGATGTGCTCCCAGTTTAAGCAAGGATCTCAATATCTTTCTCCACATCCTCCAACTAAATCCACAATCAAAGAAAAGGTGTTCACGACATTCAATACAATTCCTGCAGAAACTACAACTTGCATCCCCTGTAAAGCCCCATGTCAAAACTACAACTTCAGGAAGTCGACGTACTATGAATTTCCACCACAGTACCAGTATACCAGATCGTGCAGGAGGCCACCTTCAAAGATGTTTGTGGGGCAACTTGTATTGCTATTATGTTGAGATAATGTGGGAAACGTAGCCTACTAAACAATGCTTTTGAGTCATATATATATATATATATATATATATATGCATACTAGGGCCTTGCTCCAGGAGGTAGCTTTTCGTTTCTAGGGTGGAAAGAGGACAACGAGCCATTATAACCTTACAAGGTTAAGTTAAATAATATTTTTGATGCTACCGGCGGGTTTTTTTGCCCTCTCTTGCTCCTTACTGGCTCTACCCTTTATGTCAACTAATGATGAACGAATATAACTTGTGCAGCAACCTAACTTGTATAGTTGTATGTTTAACTGTCTGTTTTCGGGGAAGGGGAATGTTGAATGCTTATGTTGTTTAAATTTTATGTGGCTACTTCTTTTAAGAGTCTTTTTAGCCTTACAATTTTATAGGCTAAAAAGTCTATTTTTAAACAAATCGTGAAAGCCTCTAGCTCCTTTAAGATTACGTTTTTAAAAAATAGTAATTTGAAAAAATGAAAAAATATACATTTTCAAATTATAAGAAATGGATGAGTTATTAAAAACAGCCGATTTGAAAGGCCAAACTGCAATTTAAATAAATGTTTAGGTAAACAAATATACATATATTGCAGTTGTTTATAAAGAGGGAAGATTGCAAATTAAAGTACTATTGGAGGGAACTGCATGCAGCGTTCACAATATAAATCTATTATCTATGTAAGATCATATGCAATATTCTAGCTATCATCTATGTATGGTAATATACCAATATTACCCTAAAAAAAGTCCCGAAATGTATTTGAGATGGAAAGGGAAAAACAAATAGGTAATTAAAACTCGAGCTCAACTTAATTAATTAACAATAATGCTATTTAATACTTTTATGCTACTATTATACAACTAGAATAACGTGACAATAAAAATTAATTATTAATTTTTTTTTTAACTTCTTTTTTACAAGTGTTGATCCAAAGGCTAATTTGCATTGACACATCAAATTGTATGACACTCGTGTATTTAGAGTCATCCAAATAATGTAACTTATCTAATGAAATACTCTATAAATAGTGTAATTATATAAAAATTAAAGATATAAAAAAGCAACATAAAATCGAAAATATGAAACCCACTTTCATCACAGCCGATGCTATATATATATAGCTAAAGTACACAGGACCTAGCTTTCTGAACCTTTGCTTCACATCACTAGCAAAAGAAGATGACATATTAAGGAACTAGGTTCAGGTGATCAAATACTGAAATATATATATATACTATAAAATTAAAAAATATATATATATATAGAAAATTTTATTTTGTTTTGACTATTTTCTGGTTCTTTTTATACTCACTGGCCGATAAAGAAAAATGAAATTTCTATGTCTAAGGATTTTCACCATGTGAAACGCTTCACCTGCATCCAACAGATAAACTATTCTCTATCAAAAATGAAATTTCTATGCTTAAGGATTTTCACCATGTGAAACGCTTCACCTGCATGCAACAGATAAACTATTCTCTATCAAAAATGAAATTTCTATGTTTAAGGATTTTCACCATGTGAAACGCTTCACCTGCATGTAACAGAAACTATTCTCTATCAAACATATATAATCCTCGGACAAATTTCAACAAGCCATTTTGCACCCAAAAAAATCTGTTTGGTACGTTCTTCCATATATAATTAATTAGCTCCCTGAATAAGATAACTGCAACCCAAAAATCCACATCTTTTTTTGTTTGTCGGTTTCCAAAAGGAATTTGATTAGCTTTGATAATGTAAAGAGTACTATTAGACAAAGAAATACATACCTGTATAGAGAAGATAATCACTCAAGAAATCAACAAAACCTGAAGGTAGTGAAGGAGTGCAAGTGCTGTTTTCTCTCTGCCCTCGAGAATTTATAGCAAAAACCTAGGTAAGAGAGCGTCATTAATTATTACAAAGTCAATGCAATGAGCTGGCTTTTCATTTATTTTTTTTCTTAAGAATGTTGTCACCCCACTGATTTAATTATTCAAAGAGATATGATGCGGTTTCTTGCAGTGTTCTTCTCTTCTCATCCTACATAAATATTGTTTTCTAAAAAACATTAAAAAAAAAAAAAAATTAGGGGAAACTTCACTTACCCCCACGAACTAATGCGCTTTTCGCAATCACCCCCCATTGTTCAAAATCTTTCACTTTTGTGTATTAAACTTTAATTTCTTTCCACTTTCCCCTTTCTATGGCCATTAGGATTTTCTATTAAATTCTAACGGAAATGTGTAAAATGACTAAAATACCCTTAGTCATTTTTCTCATTTTTTTTGTTTAATTTAATTGTAATATTTAATGATATGGAGTATTTGAAACAAAAAGAAAGTTCGATACACTAAATTGAGATATTTTGAGCAATTGGGGGTGTCTACGAAAGCGCATAAGTTCGTAGAGGATAAGTAAAGTTTCCCCAAAATATTAAATATAGCTTCTTAAATTTTTAATTGTCAAAGGGCTGTAATTGACTTCAGCAAAGCTAAGTATTAAATTTTCAAGCTCAGTTCATTTAATTTATTTTCGAACACGAGCTGAATTCGAACTTATACCGAACTAGATAATCTGTTCAAGCTCTATTCATTTATTTTTAAACCAACTCGAGCTAGTTCATGAACTATTCAATTGACTTATTCATTCTATTTATGAAGTAAATGTCATGATTGTTTAATTTATTTATTAAACAAAATGTACTAATTATTAGTTATTTAATTATTGTTAAGACTTATTATTTAAGTAGTTAGATCGATTAACTTGAATGTTAAACTATCTATTATTAGGTTTAATTTTTATCTTGAAGAATGTATATACATTTATCTTACACACACATAGATATAAATACACGTAAAATTTAAATTTACACATATATATTCTCAAATATGTTGTCAAAAAAACATATATACATACACACAAATACACATATAACTATATCAAGACTCACAATTACAATAATTTAAGGTATATTTGTTACATTATGAAGAGAGTTTATTTTTATTTTTTTAAACACTTAACAAGTTGTAATTACAAAGTAAGAAATAATAAAAATTAAGTTATACGAGTTTTTATGAGTTTGGCTCATTTAATAAACGAGTATAAATTTTTGTTTAATCTCTGTTCATTTAATAAATAAATTGATTTTAAGCCAAGGTTATCTTAACCAAGCCCTAGCTTCTTTGCGAGCGGCTCTGTTTATTTACAGATCTAATTGTCAATCTCTCTCCTAGAGGCATGGATTTTTGTATTTTGGGGAAGACATTGTCATAATTGAAAGTTTGAGAAAAACATTGTCAATTGAGTGGTAGTTTGAGAAATTCACACCATTTTATTAACATCATAACAGTCTTTAAATACACTTACAATGAGGTAGCACCCAAATTGATAAGAAGTCTTATCTGAAAATACCCTAATTAGATAATTCTTATTAAATAAAATCTTAATCAAACATAGTTTCTAATCCTATCTCATCCTAATCATGCATCTAACAAAGTCATTGGAAAAATATTTTTCCTGATCACATGAATATGAAGGATGATCTAAAAGTTACTCTTGTGTCATTCTTATATCCTTTCAAGAATGATGTAATTCTTAAAATCATAATTTAATTAAAATTCAATAATAATCAATCACAAGTCTAATGGTGATTTTAAGAGCTACATTATTCTTGGAGAGACATATGAGGGACTTATAGTATTACTTTCTAAGTAACACCCTGACTTAATAACCAAGTCGTAAGCAGAAAATATCACATTTTCCAAGTGACACCACTAGCTACTATAATATAATACATCAAAAATCTTGCAGTGGAATAATTTTTTATCCTCTCAATAATACAATCACATCAAAATACACATACCAAAGTTGCTGTATAAACTTCTATTTAAATAAATACCTACCCTTTTTTTAAGAAAAAGAAATAAACACACAGTATACCATTTGTTTGCAAATCCTCCTTCCTTATAGCTACATGTCAAAAAAAAAAAAAAGTACTACAACCAGCTCATCAGAATATATACATCTAAAATAGACTAATTTAGTCTATTAAAAAACCAAGGTTACAGACTGCCTCATTCGTATCAACCTAAGGAATTCTCGCCCTCGATCTATCTTGTCTCCTGTATCATCAACTATGAAATTGTAAAATGATCACAATTTCACAAGCAAATATATGATTTCATAGTCCCAGCAAGTATCTTAAAAACTGACCTCTGTTTTACTAGCAACTAGTTTATTGTTTTCCAAAAGAGAGTTTTACCATTAATAATCATAGCTGATAAGATAACAACCGTAGAAAAGTTTATAATAATACGCACAAAATTCTCTTATATTTTCTTTGGCATTTTTCTTTAAAATGTATAACTCCACATCCTAGATTGTAGAGCAATTAAATTGTTCATTGTCATTAAATATGCAATGCATTAACTTTATTGTTCCACTACTTGTCTGTCCGTTCTTAATATTCTTTGCTAATTCTTGTAGCAATATCGCCTTTTTTTATTTATTAATTAACAATATGAAATATCTAGGAAAAAAATAATAATTAACAATATGAAATAACACGCAATTTCTCAAACTTGGTTTCCTTCCAAAACTCAACATCCTCTTAACACATGTGAAAGAGATCATGTTCATATATAAAATAACAAGGCTCATTTGAAACTAATTAATATATCATAGTTTAAAATAAGTTGCAAGCTAGGCCTCAATAAGTATTATACTTGCATGCATGTCTCATATTACACTGCATGGACTCCAACTCTGATCTAACACGGCATTTATCGCTTATATATCTATACATTAGTCTTTATTAATCACCTAAGTCTTATTCACATAGAACATTTAACTTATTCAATGATTATTAATCTTGTACGTACAATGTTTTTATCCAATTAAATTCGAATACCTGCGCACTCACACACAATTTATAGTATGAAATCAACTATTAGATTTTTGAATTAATTTATTCAAATATGTCTTGTCCAATAATGGATTCATTGTCATCAACCAGAAGGAATATTAATATAGGTAGTTATGGTGGGTACTATTTTATTTAGCTATGGCACCACAACAATTATATGATATATTCTTGCTTTAATTTTTTTATTTTTTTGGCCAACTTAATCTTTTTTCTATGTAGTTGGTTCCTGACGTGCATGGGTGTACATAATAATCTAATAACTCAAGAACAAATATAAAAAAACGATACATAAAAAAGATTATGTTGCTAAAATGACAACATATATATATTGAGACTTTATATTCTCTATTTTCCTTATTATATTATTTTTGAAATATTAAGTCTACTTCTAAGTATTTTAAACTATTTCACATTACCCAACTTGATGTCATAAAAGAGCACATAATTAAGCACACACGCTATGAAGCATGTACAAAATAAAAATACATAATTCCTTCAATTAATTCAGTCTTACAAAATAACATAATTCTAAAGCTAGCGCAACTACTCTTGATTTAAATCCCTTCCGTGGTCAAAAGTTTGGATTTTGTGTGATGTAACATAGAGGCATTGATAAAGACTAGTATCTCTCAAAAAAATCCTCATCATTAATCAATGATGAAGCCAAAAGTTTGGATTTTTATTAATTTATTCAAACCCATGGATTTTTTATGTACGGTTTTTTATATTTGTTCGAGTTATTAAATTATTAAATCAGCCACCCCCAATTGTCCTGAAGTGGCCGAGCCATATATCTCAACAGCGATTTTGGAGGTTTGAATGCCTCTGAAACAGATTAAGGTGGTTGAACCACTTCGAAAACTGCTTGAAGGTGACTCAGCCACCTCTAAAACAGACAAGAATGGTCAATTCACCCCAGCCACCCCCATCTAGCTGGGCTGAGGCTGGCCATCCATCCCTAAAGGGCTTGGCCTTGGCCACCCCCAGCCAAATAGTCCATGGGGTGGCTAGTGGCTACGACCACCCTTTCCTTTTTTGATTTTTGATTTTATTTTTTCAAAAATATAGTTACAGTTACATCTTTTTAATAATTTCCATAAGAGAAAACAAAAATTATTAATGAACTCGATCTCATATTTGTAAGTGGGTACGTACATTGAAAATTTTAGAAACTTAGTTAGGGTACATTGACAATTTTTAAACATTAGATACAAAATTAAAAAATATGTAAAACATTGGGGGTGATAAAATGTACTTTTTTCTAAATTTTAGGTTTCATTTTTGTTTTTTGTAATAAAATAATTTTAATGATGGTCATTTTAGTTACTCAAAATAAACATCTATTCTACTAATTTTAGCTACTAATTTTTTACTACAATCTCTAACATAAACATCTATTCTACTCTCTATTTTCTTTAAATAATGTTTTTATTTTTATTTTTTTTTATCTTTACGTTAAGGGAGAGAGAGAGAGAAAGGAAGAAAAAAAAGTGTTACAAAACTTTCATATGAAAGGTCACTTTCGTAAATTTTAATAAAACTTTTTATTTTGATGTGTATGCTAAAGGAGAAAAATAATCAATAACAATTATATTTACTTATAAAATATGGCTTCGACCGAATAATGTAGTGCATGGGGTGATTTTTCTCACCCAAATCACATGTTTAGTGAGGCTACTATAGCTCTTATAAATTTTGGAGGGAAATTGAGAGGGAAAATGAAGTGCAGAGCCTTCCCCAATTAGGCACACTAATTTTTTGGAAGCAACCACCCATAGATATGTGTAAAATTAATTGGATGTAGGTATGGATAAGGGGCTTGAAGAATAGCACTTGGCTTATTTTACGAAATCACGAAGGCAAAGTTCTCACAGCACGTAGTTTGACAAAGATTTTTTTGGTTGATACTATTGTTGCGGAAGCTCTAGCAGCATTACAAGCTGTGAAATTTTGTAGAGAGATGTGCTTCTATATGACGTAATAATGGAGGGTGATGCCTTGCAATTTGTTAACGCGGTCCAAGCGAAGCACAAAAATTGGAATAGTTCCAGGCATATCATAGCTCGGATTCAAGAACGTATGCATTTGTTGAAATCATGTACGATTTAACATGTTAAAATGACGCAAATTCTGCAGATCATGGTTTGGCTAGAGAAGCCATAAAGTAGGTCATAGATGAGGTTTTACATAAAGAAATTCCAACTTGTATTTATGGTTTTCTAATAAGGTAGTGAATTGCTTCTTGTTGATGTGTGTGTATTTTTTTTTAATCAATGAAGCATATATTTGTTAAAAAAAATGAAGTTCATAAAAGACCATTTAGAATATCGGTTAGAGATCTAGTCAATATCAATAATAGTAATAGGACTTTTCAAGATAAATAAATAATAGACATCTCCAAGTAGTAGCTCAATCGACTGTGGACCACGCCTTATGAAACGGAAGTCACAAATTTGAATCTCTTCTTTTCCTACTCTTGTGTTGACATGTCAAAAAAAAATAATAGCCAAAAAAAGAAGAAGAAGAAGAAGAAGATGTGACGTTACTACCTACCCCAAAAAAGTGACAAACTGCAAATTGTCTAGTGTGGAAAACTCAAAAGGTTGTCATTCTCTGTTAACGATACTGTCCATTAGTTCTCTTCTGCAAATGAACGCAAAAAGTAAATGTGAAATCGGTCCCGCCTAAATTACAATTTTTTCTTATGGTACAACAATTGTTATACTTTTTTTTATAGTTGGTATAAATTATAAATCAGTCTTTATAATATAAAAAATAATTTGAAGGTCATCAAGGTATGTCGGCCAAAATAACTGTTTACATCTTAAAATCACTCCCTCATTTTCATCTTCCTAGCCAAGATTTGAGAGCACTTTGCTAAAATTTGACGGTTGTGTTTTGTAAAGCAGCTAAGGAAGATAAAGATGATGGAGGATTACACATGGAGTAAAATTTTAGAAATATAAAGTATTATATTAATTTATTGTAATAGTATGACGTGGAATAAAGGCTGATATGTAATATTAGTTGGCTTCGTAAAATGATAATAACACGTGTAATCCTAATTGTCATTTTTTAAAGCCAGAAATTAATAATAGCACATGTCATATTTTTATTAGGTATGACGTGGCAAAGTGATTGATTTTGATAATTTACTTAACAAAAATTGATTTCAATGAGTAAACTATAATTATAGCATACATTGAGAACCTATAAATTATTTTTTGTACAACATAGAGTAATTTGTAATTTAGGTCAACTACATAGATCAATAAATAATTTTTTATACCACATGGAGTGATTTGTAATTTAGGCCAACCATAATAACCAATTTCACATTTATCCCTAACTTTTTAGGCATTTTTTATGTCCCTTTTATGAGAGTGTATTCGGTAAAGCCTTTTTATCATGATAATTTTTTTAAGGACATAAATTTTTTTTTCAAATTAGTCTAGAGAAAATATTTTTTGACTTATTTAAAATAGTATCGAGTACTGTATATAATCATTTAAAATGTACATTTAAAAACGTTAGTCTAGTAAACTGATATTAATGACCTTAAGAATTTAATGTGTCTTTTAAATATTTATAGATACATGGCACTATTTTAAATGGGTTTGAGAATATTTCCTCCCGACTGGATTAGAGGAAATTTCTATCTTTTTTTTTTAATAATAATAATAAAAGTAATTGATTAAATATAAAATCGAAAGAAGAAAAAATTAATAAAAATATGAAAAAAAAATATTGTTTTATTTAAATAATAATTGTTATGGAAAAAATATTTCATTCAAATCAGTCTAAAAGAAATATCATCCAACCCATTTAAAACTGAAAGTACAAACATTTAAAAGACACATGAAATTCTTCTTCTTCTTCTTCTTCTTTTTTGGTTAAAATGGACATATTAAATTCTTAACATCATTAATAGCAGTATACTAACTTAGACTAAATTTAATGTGTCTTTTAAATGTTATATAAACACTAAACACTATTTTAAATGCATTGGAAACTTGGAAGAAAGAGAGCAAAGATAGAGATAGCATCGACTCCCTCCTCCCCCTTTCTCCCTCCCTTTCCACTCCACTATAGATCAACCAGGCCCATGTTAATGGTCCTCGATGCATTCTAGCGGCATGTGGCTAGGCTGACGGAATGCATGAGGGTGTGTTGGATTTTTATTACTACATTTTCATTGTTTTAAAATAAGAATGTATTCTCTCTAGACCTGCTTTTAGTAGCGATCTATAGGGTAAAGTTTTATTCATTTTCTTAGATTTATTTTCATAAATCATTAAGAATAATATAATTGGTTTCTGGTCGGTCTTTTGTTTTCTTATGGTTCATTTTCTAAGAGTAAACCATACACAAATCACCAAGGAATTATTAGGTATAAAGAAGAATTGTCAATATGGTAGAAGTAGTGAATGAGATTGTGATTAATAAAGCACTAGTAGCGGAGATAAATAAAAAAATTAAAAAAACAAAAAGAAGAAGAAGAAGCCAGGAAATTAATGACCTAACAACAAATAAAGACACGATTCACTAGAATTTGCTGTAGATCTGAAATTGACAAGAATTGTAACTTTTCATAGATATTGTCTTAAAATAATCAAAGATATTATTATGTATGTCATAAATAATCTTTGAGTTATGAAGATTCTAAATTATATCTTTAATACTGTAGAGAGCATTTTGGCTAATTTGATTGTTATATCATTATCTTTAAAAAAAATTAAATTAAATTAAAAAAAAAAAAAAAAAAAAAAGGAGGTCGGAGGATATTTCCTAAAGCCTTCGTGTTATGCATTTACGTCGTATTGTTTTCCACGCCAAAAAGAAAAGTTTAGTTTTGCTTCTGGTAGTTAGTACGTCACATCTTTCTTTATCCTCCTATAAAAGTTGAGTTTTGCTTCTGGAAGTTAGTACGTCACATCTTTCTTATCTTCTTATTCTCCTACGTGTTATGAATTTATGTCGTATTAATTTTCGAGTGCCCATGATTTCAAGACACGGCTCAATTTATAGGAAGCTACGTTTAGAAAGTGATATTATTAGTTTGAATTGTTTTTTTTTTTTTTCCTCTTATGGACATATAAAAAGAAATAAAAAAAGAGATTTAAATTATTAAATAATTAAATTTATTTTTTTTAATTTAAGTTTTTGAGATAAATACTAATTTAATATGATATTAGAATATAGGTCAAGAGTTGGTACCCTACCTTTGTCCATTTACTTTATGTTAATTGAATATTTTATTTGTTAATGTTCAAGCTCATACATAAGAAAGAGTATTAAAATGTTGATTAAGTAATTAAATTTATTTTTTTACAACATAAGTTTTTGGGCCAAACGATCATTTAGCAAACACTCACCCACATTAGCTTCATTTATAAGAACAATTTCATAAATTTAAACTTTTAAAACAAATGAGTTGTTCATCTAAAAAATCCTCATACGGGACAAGTTCATCTAATGGTATATAGATGAACTCTTCTTAATTTTAGCATTTTAACATTTAATCCAAGCTCATCTATTTTTTACACATCATCTTAAGATATGTGCCTCTTATTAATCACATGCTTTGCTTTACTTTTCCCAAATCAGCTTCAACTATTCATTTCGTCTTCTTCATGTCTTCACTCTTCACATTTGAATGTAACCCTAGCTCATCCCAAATCGGACATAATGTCTGATGCTCCTTACACCTAGTGACTAGAATTCTCCACCTAGCTCTAGGGGCGGAACTGTGTTGTGGGTTGAGGGGACAAATGTCCCCCCAAAATTTCTTAAAATTTTAAAATTTACCCTTAAAATTTATGATTTTTTAAGAAATGTCCCCCCAAAATTTCTTAAAATTTTAAAATTTATCCATAAAAGTTAGGATTTTTGAAGGAATGTCCCCCAAAAATTAAAATTTTACCCCAAAATTTCTTAAAATTTTAAAATTTACCCCTAAAATTTAGGATTTTTAAAGAAATGTCCCCCCCAAAATTAAAATTTTACCCCTAAATTTTTACTTTTTAAAATTTTGTCCCCCCACCCTTAAAAGTCTGGTTCCGCCCCTACCTAGCTCCATTTCATGTGGCGGTGGTCATGACAATGTTCACAGGGAGAGGACGTTACATGACATGAATATAGGTCTTGTTGATATACTCTTTCTCCTCCCACCTTATAGATCTCTCACATTCACCTTGTTTTCTTGATGATCATATCACTAATAAAATTTGTTTATTATGTTTCTTTGAATATATATATTTTTTTAATACTTAAATACAAAATTTAAATAAAAAATTTCTAAGCTCAAGCCGAGCCAAGCTTGGACAAGCTTGGTACCCACCCTGCAGGCAAGTCAAGCTTGTACAAGCACTATACCCGCTCAATCGTTTTAAAAGGATAATTTTTAAAATAATTTAGATTATTTATAAATTTGTTCAGTGGGTACTTAAGGAATATTCTAATCCTTTAAATTTATTTCCAAGTTCATCACATTAAATTCTTCATTATTAATAATCTTACTTTGGTTAGACATTTGAGATCTAATAGATAATGAATTCCTAAAGAGAGAACTCACTAGATTTTAGACTCAAACACGAAAGCAAATTGCCTTCGCATTTGGCTTAGTGGCAGGGGAGGATATACCATATGCCAACAGCCTAACAACATCGTACGTACGTTATAATTATTGACAAGAATAAAGGTTGTTTTTTATTCTGGGATACTGCTCCTTTTTGAGTATTTAAAATGCGACATCCATGCATGGCTTTATCAGAAGCGACTCAACTCACACGAAAGCAAATTGCCTTCGTATTTGGCTTAGTGGCAGGGGAGGATATACCATATGCCAACAGCCTAACAACATCGTACGTACGTTATAATTATTGACAAGAATAAAGGTTGTTTTTTATTCTGGGATACTGCTCTTTTTTGAGTATTTATGATATTTTCTTTGTCATAATTAATTAAATACATTTTAGAGTTGGTCCATAAGAGTTGAGAGAAACCGTGTGTTGGATATTGGACGATTAAGAATTTCAAAGGAAAGTACTACTCCTTTAAAGTTAAATGTCGTAGATTTATATGTATGTAATTTGGAGAGCAAGAAACTCTAACAATATGATCTCTACTTAGTAAGGAAGGATCCGGATCCCCTCCAATTGGGGAGAAATTGGAGATTCTCCAATTGTTAATCAATTGGAGAATCTCCAATTGATCTCAATTCCAATTAAAACATGTGAAAGTTTAGGGAAGTTTTGTAAATTTTTTTCTATATGCTCTTCTGGATTTAAGGTCACATGCAAATGCAATAGCAAATGTGTGGATGGGGTAAATAAATAGAAAACCAATTGAATAGGAGTACAAAAGAAAGGCCGGATGACTAACATTGATCCCTCACCAAATCAATAATGCATCAATTTAAGAACTTCATTAACCAGACGAAAAGTCATCTTATAATTTATCTAAAGATTAAGGGAGTTTTCTATTTTCCTGAGAAGGCTTCAAATCGTAAAGAGATCTCGACATGGCAGTTTCATATTTTTCTGATATTCTCATTTCCTTACTGAATTGAGATCCCCTCCAATTGGGGAGAAATTGGAGACATTATCTCTTTAATGTTCAAAATCTTTCAATTTAGAGTATCAAACTTTCAATTTTTTGCATTCTTATTCTTTAGGATTTTTTCGTGAAATCTTGTCAAAATTTTTAAAATAATTTTATTTTTTTTATTATAAAAAATAAATAAATAATTGCAAAGATTCAAGTATTGATCAAGATTTAACTAAATTTGTAATTTTTTTAATAATAAAAAAATGAGTATTGTTAGAATTTTTATAAGATATAACCTAATATTCTATACGAAGAGATATTATAAAAAATTAAAACTTCAGTTCTCTAAATTATAAATTTTTAAACATTAAAGTTTCATGCGCGAAAGTTATGAGAAATTTCCTAAAGATCCTGTCCTGGCGTTCAAAATTCAAAAAGTGGCATCCAAAATTCAAAAAGTGTCGTAGTCTTCGAAAGCAGGAAGCCCAACCGCTTTCCAGCAAAAAGATAAAAAAATAATAAAAAGAAGAGAAAAAGAAGTAGCACTATCGCCAAAGTAAAAAAGCTATGAAAGAAATTTTTTTAAAAAAATTATCCACTTCAAGAAAAAAGAGGCCAAAAAGTAAGAGTGATTCATTGAAAAAGACAAAAGTAATATGGTAGTCATTCATGAAAAACGCATAACTACTCCTGGAAAAAAGCTTGCAGTGTTTTTCCAACAATCACAATCAATTCAAATTTAACAACTAATCAAATCAAGAAAAAATATAAAATAAAATAAACACAAAATATTTGTAGTCTATTGTCTACCAACTTTGGTCATTCTAATACTGTATCAAGTCCTCAACAACCCACACCAAAAAGAAAAAAGAAAAAAAAAAGGATTGTGGAGGACTTGATACAGTACTAGAATGACTTGATAAATTAAGTGGACTTCTAGAGGACTTGAAAAAGTGGATTGCAGAGGACTTGATAAACTCGTAGCTTTAGAGTTTTTTTGGCTGCATAATTAAAAGAGTAATATCAACTATATTTAGTTATTATTATTATTATTATTATTTTTTAGCTTCAATAGAATAACTTGCCATTAGCTAGATTAACTAATTTAGTGTTATTCAGTACTGTAGCATACTAGAATAAAATATTTTTTACTTTTTTTTTGTTTAATGTTTTTTTATTTCATCTCTTTTCGCCTAACATGTTTTATTTCTTTTAAATAACTCTTCTCACATCTACTACGTCTTTCTCAAACACAAAATTTCTACATGTGAGATGAATGTTTCTCATATGTGCTTTTTATTTATTTTTATTTTTTTTATGAATGATTTCTATACATGTGTTTGTTTTTTCCTTTAATTAACTGTTGGCAATAATAAAAATAAAATAAAATAAAGAATGAGAAATAATATTTTAAGGCAAGTAGAGAATAAAATAAAGAATCTATTAAAAAAATACAGTATAGAATGACTATAAAAAGTGGATTGTAGAGGACTACAAATGTGGATTGCAGAGGACTTGATAAACTAATAACTTTAGAGAAAATCATCCAAATAATTAAGAGTAATAATCACTTAGTTATTATTGTTTTTTTTTTTAGTTTCATTAAACTTGTCATTAGAGAATAGCTTATATTTTTTTTTTCTTTTTTCACATAGAGTAAGGGAAAGAATAACTAATTTAGTGTTATTTACTAGCATACTAGAATAAAATATTTTTACTTTTCTTTTGTTTATTGTTTCTTTATTTCATCTCTTTTTACTTAACATGTTTTATTTCTTCTAAATACCTCTTCTCACATCTACTACGTCTCTCTCAAACACAAAATTTATACATGTGAGTTGAATGTTTCTCATACGTGCTTTTTATTTATTTATTTTTTTTTTTATGAATGATTTCTATACATGTGTTTGTTTTTTCCTTTAATTAGCTGTTGGCAATAATAAAAATAAAATAAAATAAAGAATGAGAAATAATATTTTAAGGCAAGTATAGAATAGAATAGAGAATCTATTGGAGTATACGTGTAGTAAAAAAACAATAGTTAAAGTAAAAAAATTGTATTTTTTTACTAGGTAAAATACCTAATGCTTCTAAAGATGCTCTAAAAAAAACAATAATAACTAAATATAGCTGATGTTACTCTTTTAATTATGCAGCTAGAAAAACTCTAAAGCTACGAGTTTATCAAGTCCTCTGCAATCCACTTTTTCAAGTCCTCTAGAAGTCCACTTAATTTATTAAGTCATTCTAATACTGTATCAAGTCCTCAACAACCCACAAAAAAAAAAAAAAAAAGGATTGTGGAGGACTTGATACAGTACTAGAATGACTTGATAAAATAAGTGGACTTCTAGAACTTGAAAGTGCATAATTAAAAGAGTAATATCAGCTATATTTAGTTATTATTATTGTTTTTTTTTTTTTTTTGGCTTCAATAGAGTAACTTGCCATTAGCTAGAATAACTAATTTAGTGTTATTCACTGTAGCATACTAGAATAAAATATTTTTTACTTTTCTTTTGTTTATTGTTTCTTTATTTCACCTCTTTTCACCTAACATGTTTTATTTCTTCTAAATACCTCTTCTCACATCTACTACGTCTCTCTCAAACACAAAATTTCTACATGTGAGATGAATGTTTCTCATATGTGCTTTTTATTTATTTTATTTTTTTTTACAAATGATTTCTATACATGTGTTTATTTTTTCCTTTAATTAATTGTTGGCAATAATAAAAATAAAATAAAATAAAGAATGAGAAATAATATTTTAAGGCAAGTAGATAATAGAATAGAGAATCTATTGGAGTATACGTGTAATAAAAAAGCAATAGTTAAAGTAAAAAAGTTGTATTTTTTTACTAGGTAAAATACCTAATGTTCCTGGAGATGCTCTAACGACCAAAGTTCTAAAGCTACTAGTGGCAAAGACTAGAGAAATGTTTTTTCTTTTCTCGATTTTTTATATTTGAATTAAAAAGAAAGTAGCGGGTACTATTTACACATGGATATGACTTTTTTAGGGTGCATTTGGGATTGCAATTTCGCAATAATAATATGCATTTTTAAAATATATCCCAAAGGTAAGGCGTTTGGCATTGCAATTTAAAAATAACTTAATTTAAAATAGAAAAACAATCTGCAATTTCTATAAGCATGTTAGGAGGTGCTTATTTGAAAATGTGCGAATTTAAACTAAAATCAAGATTTCATATAAAAAATATTTGATAAAAAATTACTTTTTAATATGTTTTACTAAACACCTTTGTTATTTTAAAAAGTAACGATTTAAAAAACGTAATTTTTAAATCACATTTATTGAAACCACAATCCCAAATGGATCCTTAATATATCTCTCTCCTGAGTAATGATCTAAGGAGAATTAGACTCTTCTTAGAGTTTTCTCAAAGAAGGATAATGCAACCCAACTATTTTGCCCAACTTGGACCCAACGTAGGCCTTTTTTCGCCTTCTTTCTCAATTTAAAAAAAAAATAATAAAAAATGAAAAAACAAATGTCTGAATCAATAATATCTTATGTGGTCCATTCTTTTATTTGGTATTTTTTAAAAAAATAAAAAAAATGGTCATTTTTTTTCTAAAATTAAAAAAGAGGGCAAAAGTTGAAAAAAAGACACCTGGAAAAAAGATTGTGATGTTTTTCCAACAATCGCAATCAATTCAAATTTAACAACTAATCAAATCAATAAAAAGTATAAAATAAAATAAACACAAAATATTTGTAGCCCAGTGTCTACCGACTTTGGTCATTCTAGTACTGTATCAAGTCCTAAAAATAATAATAAAAATAAAAAATAAGAGTGGATTGTGTAGGACTTGGAAGGATGACTGAGTCTTCCTAGAATCTTCTCAAAGACAGATGATATAACCCCAATTATTTTGCTCAACTTGGACAACTTTGGCCTTTTTTTGCCTACTTTTTTAATTAAAAAAATGAAAAAAAATGTCTAAAGCAATAATAGCCTATGTGGTCCATTCTTTTATTTGGTATTTAAAAAAAAATAAAAAATGATATTTTTCTTCATAAAAATGGTCATTTAAAAAAAAGAAAAAAAAAAAAAAAAAAAGAAGAAGGCAAAAGATCAAATTGGGCAAAATAGTTAGGCCTTTAGCATTTCCCCTTTCGAAATGTGACGTGGCATTTAAAATCACCAATTTATCAAAATTCAATAATGATTATTTCAAATTAAATAGTAATTTTAAAAGCCATGTTCACATTTGAGAGGATTCTAGTCCTTCTTTTATCATTATTGCTCTCTACTAGTCTCTTTTCTGAAAATTCTTCCGAATGGGTTTTTCAACATATCTCTCTCTTGTTAACACATGGGTTTTTAATTAAATGAATAAAATAATTTAAAGTGTAAGAAATTTAGATAATCAGTTGTATGGAAGTATTGAAAAGTGGTTAATTAGCTAAACAACATAATTAAATTAAGTTTTGGCTATCTATTTTGCATATAAATTTGCGTAAACCATTGTGAATGGTCTAAAGATCTTACACAAATTAAATTTTATGTGCTCTCCAATAAAAAATAGATACATCATTGGTGTGGAACACCAAAAGAAATTAAGACAAAAACATAGAGCTCATCCTATTTTCTAGGTGAATTGACAAAGAGTAATGATATAATAGTTCTGTAGTTCAATAAATATGATATAGCTTAATAAATTAATATTAATTTGAGATCATTATTCATCTTGTATGAACTATCAAAAAAATGTCACATCACATTTGAAAGGATTCAAGGTATCATTACTCATTGACAAAACATCCCTTCCCCCATTCAAAAGAATCAAACCAGCACCCCCTTTCTTCTACGGGACGCCACTTTCTGGCTGCGGCAAAAAATGTGGCTGACAAACCCCACCAGTTTCTTCTACTTTAGCATCTTTATTCTAGCCACCACTGTGTTTGCCGGTATCTTGTTGTTATACAAACCCCAAATTCCCATGCATCATATCCATCAAGGTCTCATATATACAAACCACAGGACCTAGAATCCATCATCAAAAGTTTATATTTTTACAGATTTTCCTAGCAACCCAGAAAAAGATGAGAAAAAGGGAGATCAAGAAATGTCGCATTTCAAAGAGTTGAAACCACTGCAGACTAGAGAGAGGCTGAACTTCATGAAACTCTTGGCTTTGGTCATAACTTAGGGTTGTATGGGATTGCAGTTTCAATAAGTGTGATTTTAAAAATTGTGTTTTTAAAATTGCTACTTTTTTAAATCATAAAGGCATTTGGTAAAACATATTAATTTTTTTTTTCAAATATTTATTATGCGATATTGTGATTCTAGTTTAAATTCGTGTCTTTTCAAATAAGCACTCTCTAATATGCTTATAGAAATCGTGAATTTTTTTCTATTTTAGATTAAGTGTTTTTAAAATCACAATGCCAAACACACATTTCGCTCTATATTTTAAAAATACAAATTATTTTTGTGAAATCGCAATTCCAAAAACACCATTACACTTTTTATTTATTTATTTATTAGAGGACATAAAAGCCTAATTTATGCCCGATCCTTACGAAAGTTATTCTCTAGTAGTATTTATACATATATTGAGAAAACAGTGATTTAAGGTGCAAGTCGTTTAAGAAAAAATATTGTCCAAGGCCGCAGCGTTTCCATGGAAATAAGTCTGATTTGGATGCATGCTTAGAGTTTCGCAACTTATGGCAATTTAAGTTATACCGTCGTACTCTTATACGATTTTTTTTTTAAAATATATATACTTACTAGCACATTTGGGAACGTCATGCTTAATGAAATTGAAGTCTATGTCTAACTTTTCTTTAAAAAAAAATCACCACGCCAAAAGCAAAAGGAAAAAGGCTAGGGGACGTTATAAAAGCAAACGGCAAAGACTCCATCATTCAAAGCTGGATCGGAGCAAGATGAACTATCCTCTACCCCTAAAAAGAGAATACTAAACAATTGAAACATATCATATCTCTATCAACATTAATCATTACAACTAAAACATATACTAAGAATCATCTCCTTAATTGGAATTATATTTACATAATTTTTATAAAAGATCAAAACTAAACCTTAATACATATACATGTCTCAAACTCTAGATATATCACCCAAAATTACTAATTAATTACCATGAACATCCTCTAAAATCCTGCAATGAGCGCTTAACTCGATCACTATGATTGTATATAGCAAATGGCCACATCTGCATCAAAATCCTCTACTTAAATCTGGCATATTTATAAAGGTAGTCATGTTACAAAACAACACATATTTTACGGATAAAAGGTTTTTCTATTTTTTTTTTTTAACTTTTAATGAGTTTTTTAATTTTTAATATGACATATGACCGTGTATTCATTTTTTATTGGATTGACGTCAAACTTTTGTTGATGTTATAAATGAATTTTGGACGAAAGTATCATATCTGTACCATTTAAGATACAAATTGAAATCAAGGTGGGCAAAAATAAAGTCTCTAATGACACCGCTCCTTCGAGCCAACTTTATCGGGATTAAAAGACTAACAAAAAAAATGTAGCAGTCTATCGTTAATTGGTGTCAACCTTGAAAGAGCGGATGTCGACGACGAAACAAGGAGGGAACTCGAAGGCTTCATTTGGGAATAGTAAGTGGATTGGACTTTGTAAGTCCCAAAAAAATTTTCTCAAAATTAACCCCAACATTCTTACTTTTTTATATCACATCAATTACTTTTTTATCATTTTCCAAATAAATAAATCACTATAAAACAAAAATTTTCACTTTTCTATACAAAATATTATTACTTTTTTCCTAATATTAATCAAACCTGCTACAATTTCAGTCCATTTCTACTATTCCCAAACACACCGGAAAAAAAACATCTTTTGTACTCGAAGCATAGTCAATCAACGTCTTTTCTCTTGGGTTGGACGTAACAACACATCAGTAGCCACATCTACTTTGCTTTCTTTCCCATCGTTGCCAATTTCTTTTGTTTTTGAGTTTCAGCTACTCTCTAAAACCGCTACAGCCGTGGGAAGTTGAACATCCTCGTCTTTAGTCCATGCATTCACATTTAAGTGAAGAGGCACTTAAACACTTACAATTCCCACAAAAATAATTACTTGCATTAATTGATCATTTAATCTCCAGATTAATAATTAAATATAAAATGCAAGAATTATGTAAAATAAAATATGATAACGCTTATTTTAATAAAGAAAATAGGCATACTTAAGATCTTATACAAAAGAAAAAAAAAAAATTACTTGCATTAATTTATCATTTAAGCTCTAGATTTATAGTTAAACAATATTTCTTTTTTTTTTTTTTTTTGAAAAATATATAATTTCCATTGATGAAATTTCCCAAGCATAAAGTTCTTACACCAAGCATACAACTCTGAAAAATCATAGCCAAAAGCTATGAAGGTTATAAAGTCATAAAAATAACTTCAAGCTTTCGCTAACCCATGTACAATTATATTTAAGGAGCAGATTTGCTTCATAATTAACTAAATTATGATAACATTTATTTTAATAGAGAAAATAAGCATATTTAAGCTATTATCATCTATCACATCAAGGCAACGAAATATTCATCACATCAACCAAATCAGAGCAACTAAGAAAGTAGGAAATGATTAAGATAAGCATCCAAGTTATTGTCTTAGATCATCAAACCTCTAAATAATAGTTATTATAGACCAAGTCTCGAATAAGCACTAGGGTACTAACGAATCATCAAAGGGTTGCCATAAAACCGATATACTCCCAAAGAATACCTAAAGATGTATCATGCAATGGGCGGCAGAAATCAAGCTTGAACATTCTATTTCGGTGATAAGTTTGAGCTCGACCCGTGTTCGAAATAAAATTAAATGAATTGAGTTTGAACATTCTGTTAGAAAAATTATCCTATTTCTTAAGACTGTGAGACACAAAAAATAACAAGAAAGCAAAAACCTATCACATGCAAATGATATCAAGTTTTAAGTGGTTTGACTTAATAAACTATATTCACTAGCGGAGATGACCCGAAGAAAATTCACTATTAAAAGATATAGTATAAAAAGTAGTAAGGAGAAAATCACTCAAAGCTCAAATTCCCAATACACTAAAAAATCTCACTATCACACAATACAAAAGATATAAATACAAAGTTTTCTTTTGCAAGAATAGATGGCAACTGGTCTCGATTTTCCTCTCACTTTGCATCTTCTTTTTTCTTTCTTGATCTCTTGTGATGTCTCTCCAATAGACTTACTAGACCTCCAAGAAGAAAGACTTGCATGGCTCCCTTTGGCACACTCTATTTTTTATTTTTTATTTTTTATTTTTTTTTACATGTCCAAACAAGGGTAGGGGGAGGAGGGATTCGAACTTGTGACCTCCGCTTTATAAGACATGGTTCACAGCCGATTGAGCTACCTCTTATTTCACAAAACTAGGAAAAAAAAAAGGGTCATGTAATACTAGTTGCTGGCAGATTAAGGATGAATTTGAAATTGCAATTTCATAAAATAATTCACATTTTTAAAAGATACCACAAGACATAAAGCATTTGACATTGTGATATAAAAAACACTTAATATAAAATAGGAAAAAAATATGCAATTTCTATAAATAAGCTAAGGGGTGTTTATTTTAAAAAACACAAATTTAAACTACAATCACGATTTCACATAACAAATATTTGATAAAAAATATTTTTTAACATGTTTTACCAAACATCTTTGTAGTTTTAAAAAGTAACGATAAATGCATTTTTTAGAAACACAATTTTTAAAATCGCACTTATTAAAACTGTAATCTCAAATGAACCCTAATACTTGGAGAGTTTTTTAGTAAACCCATAATATAGCATATTGAGATACTATACCACACAACCTAAAAGCTTAAGTCCATGAGTTATATTAAGCACTCACACTTTTTACATATTTTCAATTTGGTACTACATGATTTTACACTCACACATACATATACTCAACATATTCAATATCCTACTCGATTGGATTATAATCCTACACTACAAAAAAAGCGTCATTTACTAGCATGTCTACTGTTCACTAATTCTTGTCACGTCACTATTTCCTAACGTGTCTAAAGTTCAAACGTTAGTAAATTTTTTTTAGCGACGTGTCATATTGACACGTTAGTAATGGGGGATTTAAAAAAAAACAAAAAAATAAAATTCATTTCCTAACGTGTCAATAATGACACATTAGTAACGGGATATTTTTTTAAAAAAATAAAAATTCATTTCCTAACGTGTCATTAATAACACGTTACCAAATAGTAACGTATCAATAATGCCACGTTAGTAATGGGGAAATTTTAAAAAAAAAAATCACAATTCATTTACTATAAATAACCCTAGATAAGAATTAACTTCTTTTTTTTAATTTTTTTTTTAAATGACAATTACTAATGTGTGAATTAATGTTACTAACGTGTGAATTAATGACACGTTAGTAATTACTAATGTGTCATTAATTCACACGTTAGTAATGGAGATTTTTTATTTTTATAATAATAATAATATATATCAGAAGGTTATAAATTATAAATATATTAATATATAAATAATACCTTATATATAACCCAAATTATTATATATAAGAACTTATATTAAAAGTTACCATAATTATATATTAAAGCAGTTCATTAATTACTATAAATAATCCTAGATAAGAATTAACTTGTTTTTTTATTTTTTTTTAAATGACAATTACTAACATGTGAATTAATGACACGTTAGTAATTACTAACGTGTCATTAATTCACACGTTAGTAATGGGGATTTTTTTTATTTTTATAATAATAATGTGCCACGTTACCCCATGTGGTGTTTTCTCATGTTAGTTTTTGTTTTTTTAATTTTTTTTAATTTTTTTTATTTACTAACATGTAAATAGTAACACATTAGTAAATGGTAACGTGGCACATGTCTAACACTTTAGTAAATTACCATTCTAATAGAAATATTACTAACGTGTGAAAAACGTTAAAAATAATACGTTGGGCCCATTACTAACGTGTTAAAAGGCTTAAAACGTTAGTAATCGACCGTTACTAAAAAACAGGTTTTTTGTAGTGCTAATTTGATATGTAATCATCAGCTCCTACAAAAGCAATGCTTGCGTACTATAGAAACGAATCTTTTGAGAGAAAAGGGACTTTCAAAAAGCATATGTACTCGAGTACCGAGCATTATTGTTTTTATCTCCATATAATGATATATTATCTTACAAAACTACTCGACTTTTTGGCCAAAACTCCAGCAAGGTTGAGTATCAAAAGCACTCCCCGTTTCTTCGGCTGCTCAAGAGGCTCTGAAGCTCGATCAATCTGTAACGACAAGAATTGGAATAGTAAGTAATATTGTCAATATTTGTAATAAATCTTTTTACAATAATTGTCGGTTATCATCATGACTTTACCATTTTTATCTTTCTCCTTACCATTATTCTTTGATTCTTACATTTGTATCAATATATTCTTTCATTTTTTAACACTAACAAATCAAAATCTTGGAATTTTTGTCATGCATGGCGGTTAATTCTTGTTTACTATTTTGTAAATCTGGTAGAAGGAAAGGATGAACATATTTGTTGTGGGAGATCGTTTAGTGCAATGTGATTGTCCTGCTAAAATTGGATCGCAGATCATGATAAAAATAAACTACAACCATTGACGGACTAGGGCGGGGGAATTGTTAACAAAACATTAGTCATTAAATTTGTTAAGAATATATTTAAAGTTTTTTTATTTTTTATTTTTATTTTTTTACTTACTTTGGCCTCGTTAAAGTATCCATCACCGATGATGACCTTGTATCCTACATCATAGGTGGATTAATGTGCTGATATCTTTACGAATGGTCTTACCTCCTCTCGCTTTCTTTTCCTCAGAAACAGACTCTTGGTCACTTCGCCTCCCATTTGTTTGAGGGGTTGTTACAGAACGTGAAGTAGTTTAATTTATCTTTGTTTGTATTAAAGCTCTCTAGTTGTATTAGTTCTCCTAGTTCTAGTTGTATTAGCTCTCCTACTTCTAGTTCTATTAGTTCTCCTCCTAGTTGATTTCTATTGTAACTCTTTATCTATATATACAATGAGAATGAAGCTGAGACTTCATTCTGCCAAAAGCAAGTTTATTTGCTTTCTTTCAATTATGTCCCAAAACTGCAACTAGATAGGTACGTGTGATCTCTATCTATCTGTATGGGTTGTGCAAGTTCAAGCTAAGGAAGAAAACTTGAAATGAGAGAAAAATGCATTTACATAACTTGAATCAATATTCCTCTCTCTAAATCTTTAACTTGTAGGTAACTTATCTATAAATGTTCATAACTCGATTTTCTATTAGATTTACTTTTATAAAACCAGAAAAAAAAAAAAATGGAAGAAGGTCCTATCGACAGGCCTGATCGATAATGGAAGACAAAAGGCAAAGGTGGGAATTGCAAGGAATGAGACATTTCAACGAACATATATGTCATCCTGAAATGACTTCTTCTGGACAAGCTATCCATCAACAAAGATTCACTCCAACTCTATCATTTCCTACAAGCTATGCAATCATCAAGAAGGATGCTCTTCCGCTCCATCGTTTCCATATTTATCAAACAGACAAGTACTTGCGTCATTTGAGAAGCCAAGTTCCGAAATATGTGAAATAAATTCTGTGAAATCACGAGAATAGAAGCCAAGTTCCGAAATAGGTGAAATAAATTCTGTGAAATCACGAGAATTGGGGGACATACATGCAGAGGACCCAAGCCCAAGTGCAGCTTTTGATCCATATGAAATTAACGGGAATAAGTGCCTCCCTTTCTCTCTGGTCATATATATGCAGTCGCATAACAGGGTGACGGAGTTCAATTTTGATTTACCTGGGAAAAAGTGTTGCGAATGCTTGAGTTTCCATGTGCATTGTATTTCCTTGTTGAACATCAAATTGTTCAATATGCCCATGCAAGCAAGACTTGGGGCAGATAATGTGGAGCTTGGCACACATGTCAAAGAAATGAGATGACGCAGCTGGTTTGGTGAAGATGTCGGGGAGATTATCTTTTTTGGAAATGAATAGGACTGCCAAGGTTTTGGAGGTGATTTTATCACTGACAAAATGAAAGCTGATTTTAACGTGCTTAGGATAGGCATTGAAGGCTATATTTGTTGTGAGATACGTGGCGTCAATATTGTCGCACCACAAAGTAGGTGGTATAAGGATAAAAATGACAAGGTCGTGAAGTAAGGATTGCAGCCAGATGAGTATAGTGGCAATGGTAGCAAGGGTGCAATATTTAGATTTAGTGCTAAGCTACAACCACGACATGTTCTACTAAAATATTCTTTGTAAAACATCATGCAGTCACAGCTTCTCCATCCAAATCCCGTGCTATAAGGCCTATTCCAATCCGCCCATGACACTTATTGATGTAGATTAGATAACTACATCCACAGCCAAGGAAGTAGTACAAAAGCCACCGTTTGAACAGCCATAACTCTCGTTCGAACGGCCCTATGTTATTTTGATGTTATTACGTTTTACATGCGTGGCTGTCCGGGTGGTTGCCATAGCTTTTTTTAGAGTTTAAATTGACATTATTTCCTTTATTTTAGGTTTAGGGTTTTAGGAGTCTATATTTCCTGTTTTATTAGATTTATGGTTTTAGGAATCTATAAATATATGCTTATAACCTCTAAAAAAGTCGGTTGTTGTTTATGAATAATTTTTTATGAATAAGAAGCCTCAGAGTTGAGCTTTTTTCATATTTTCCTTCAAACCATAGATAAAATTTATAGTTTTGAGAAGAATGATTAGATCTTTAATAGACTATAGATCCATAATTATTTATCCCGTTCTTTATTGATGTTCTTCGTTACAGCTTACTAAGTCACGCTGCATCACTAGTTATCCACACCTACATCCTAGTTAATTAAGTTTAATTATACATATGGGAGGCTCATAATTCCATGGCAATGCCATTACTGCTTGGGTAAGGCTCTTTACATCATTTGCTTGTATATGAACGCTCCTAAAGTTGTCGACAAATTAGTTACTTCTCAGAATTTTTGGTTAGGATGAATGAATACTCTACGGACCCCACACACCACATAGTTCCTTCTAAACCATATTTTTTGCATCACCAGTCATATATGTATAAGCACGAGATCCTCCACCTCACAGCGCTCAACATCTCCTCAACCATGTGATAAAAGGTGATCCCCTCACGAAAACTTTAAAAAGAGAATAATTTTAAAACACTGAAGTTTCAAAACTAAATAAAAATCAAAAATAAAAACACATACCATATACCTCTATATAGGTTAAGTTTTGAGTACAAAATTGTTAACTTAATGATTAAGAAAATAAATTTATCTCTTCATATAATTTTAAGCTTATAAAAGAAGTAATAATTTAATATAGTATTAGAATCAAAGGTCTTAAGATCGAACCTTAACTTTGTCAATTTACCACATCTAAATTAAATATTCTACATGTTAGATTTCACTTATTAAAATGGAGTTTAAGTACACATGTGAGAGGGAATGTTAATTTAATGATTAAGTAATTAAATTTATCTCTTCTTATTAACTCAAGTTTAATTTAACAAAAATTAACCCTGAAACTTGAAAGACAAATCAAAATATTTGTACAAAAAGAAAAAAGATAATATTTTAAAAATAATCCTAAAAACTAATGCCCAATTATTGTCATGCTTGTTGCTTCGTTTGTGAAGATATTCCAGCGCTATTACTTCTATATCTGAAGTGTTGATTCTCTGCTAGCTAGCTGCAACAATTCGTCTCCCTCACTGCCCTCATGCCCATTTATTTATTTAGTGATCATCTGGACTTATATATCGATCAGAAAGGATTTGGTGATTTACGGACAAGGTCTAAACGTTACATGGAGGGCTAGAATTTCAGAATTTACTAACTTTGTAGTAAATTTATTTGGATCGAGAAATTTGAAATGCATACATTATTTGGGTTGTTAAATTAATCTTTAAATATTAGTGCGTCAATGTTAAATGCATGCATGCATGGCTTGATCAGCAGTGACTCGAGCATTGCTTGCGTATAATACATGGAGAGTAACGTCCTGTCATTTGCTTTAGTATTAAATTACAAGTGGCTTGATAAGAATATATATGAGCAAGAAAAATGAAACGGTAATTATTCAGAATCAATCCTCGCTATCTCGATCTCTCTCTTTCTCTGATTCAAATACAAATTAAGCACGTGACCTTCAGGTGGGAGGTGTTTGATATTTGAATAAAACTATGGTAAATTATCATTTCCCATAAATTGAAATTATTTATAAATGAAGAATAACTTATTTATCCTAGAGAAAAAAAAAATTTAAAAAAAAAAACCCTCAAATTACCAGCAGTTTATAATATACCCCTCAAATATTAAAAATAAAAAATAAAGTAGCCCACAAATTAAACTACCAAAATATAACAAAAATGCCACTTATTTTTTTATATTCCTATAATGCCCCTATTCTTTTAACAAATAAAATAATAAAATAATTGTAAAAAAAAACTAAACAATTTTAAAAAAAATACAAAAACACTAATGGGCTAATAAGTAAAAAAAAAATTTTTTTTGAAATAAATAAATATTCACATTGATTTTTTTATTTTTTTTTTACAATTATTTTATTATTTTATTTGTTTAAAGAATAGGGGTATTATAGGAATATAAATTAATAAGTGGCATTTTTGTTATATTTTGATAGTTTGGGGGCTACTTTATTACTTTTTGAACATTGGGGGGTTATATTGTAAACAATTGGTAGTTTAAGGGGCTTTTTTTATATTTTTTCCTTTATCTTAATTAGAGATGCATATATGACACATGCTGGTTTTTTATTTAGTCACTCTTAATCAATCTATTCATCTAGCTAATTATTATTATTATTTTATGAATAAATTATTTCATTAAAATCAAACTAGTCCAAAAACAACCATTAATGATTACAAACCCTACCATCAGGTCAAAACAAGTTTTGCATAAGCTAGACAAACTTAAAACAACCAGGAAACAAACAACTACAGCATCAATAACTGTAGAATTAATCAATAACTCAGTGCGCTCAATCGCACTATCAAGCTCGAGTGCACTTATGATCAATCACAAATATGAGCGCATCAAATTCTACGAACGAGCATAGACACAAGCACACCATCAGTCGCTCTGACAATCTGAATTAAAATTTTGCGATCGAGCGCAACCTTTAGCTAATTAAATATTCTATATACACATACATATATTGATTATGTACTGATCATATGTACGTCCATCTTATTTTATTTCTTAATTTAAAGGAAAAAGAAAAGAAAAGAATAGGTCCAATGGGGTGCTGTCAAGAAACAAGCTAGACAAATTAAAGGCAAAGGTGACAAATGACAATTGCAAGGAGTGAGATATTTCCAAAAATATGAGTTGACCTAATTAAAAGGGCTTCTAGAGTAGTGAATCGACAAGATAACCAACTCTCTCCTTTTTGTTGTTTATGTAACTCAATCTCCTAACTCTCGTAAGTTACATATTAATTATGTAATTATTGTATTTGTACATAATTTTTTGGGAAAAATATAAAATAACCCTCCCCAAACTACCAATCATTTGTAATTTAGCCTCACAAAGTTTCAATTTGTATAAAGTAGTCCCATAAACTACCAATTCTTTATAAAATGGCCTCCTCTATTAGTTGAAACTGTGAAAATAGATAAAAATCCAAAACAACGTCGTTTTGAAATGCAAAGTTACTAAAATGTCATTGTTAAAATAAAAAATTTAAATTAAAAAACCCCCATAAAGCGGCATCGTTTTGCCTTTCCTCAACGTTAACCTTCTTCCCCTTCAGGTGGAATCGAACTCGGTGCTTTGGAAAGATAAGAAACAGAGATTTTTACAGAGTCAAGAAATAGGGGAAGTAAAAAAGAAAGAAACCGAGGATTCTTTTTAATCTTTTTTTTTTTTTTTTTTTTGTTCTTTTCTTTTCTTTTCTTGGGATTTTCCTACATGGGTTCTTGCAAAGAGTAAAGGGAAGAACCAGTGAAGTGTGTGGGTTAATGGGCCTATTATTGTAGGTGCTGGACCATCTGCTCTAGCTGCCTCTGCTTGCCTCTCTGAACATGGAGTACCTTCTATGATTCTTGAGAGAAGCAACTGCATAGCTTCTCTATGGCAGCACAAAATCTACAACCGCCTTAAACTCCACCTTTCCAAACAATTATGCGCCCTTCCATTACTAGGCTTCCTGGAAAATTTCCCAAAATACCCAACAAAAGACCAGTTCATTTCATACATGGAGTCCTACGCTTCCCACTTCTCAATCCACCCCCAGTTCAACCAGGCCATCCAGGGCGTTGAATTCGATTCCACTTGAAGGGAAAGAAGGTTCATGTTGAGGGAAGGCAAAACGATGCCATTTTATAGGGGGATTTTTTTTATTTTTTATTTTAACAAGGATATTTGAGTAACTCTATATCCCAAAACGACATCGTTTTGGGTTTTTCATCTATTTTCATGGTTTCAACTAACAGAGGGGGCCATTTTATAAAGGGTTGGTAGTTTGAAGGGTTACTTTATACCAATTGAAACTTTAAATGACTAAATTACAAATGACTAGTAGTTTGAGAGGCCATTTTATACTTTTCCCTAATTTTTTCTTTGTCAAGTTTTTGGTATCTCTTGGTTGCATAGCTATCTCTCTTTAGTTCTTTGTTTCGCCTCATTTCAACTACAACACAACGTTTTTGTTAAAAAATAAAATAACAAGTTTGATTTGGTTACATCGAGGCCACTAAATATTTTTACAGCATTTGGGTCGTTAAATATTTTTACAGCATGTCATATGCATGTGCTGACATTTAACCACAGCACAGAAAATGGATTCCATAAGGATAATACAAATATGGAGATGGTATCATATATAAATACATAATTCAAATCTGATAACCTAAAAGGTAGGAGATTAAAATCACATAAGATAATATAAGATAATCAAATATACTCTAATAAATCCCTTAACTTTTATCCCTTTCCCATCCCCCATATTGTATATTAAAAATAAAAAATCCCTTAATTTGTGACTTATGACATGAATATTTGAATATCCAAAACCATTCCCAATATGATACGTGGTGGAGCTATATATATATATATATATATATATATATTGGAGGAAGGAATTACTCCTAATAATTTTTAGTCAAGATATACTTTCTCTCTTTACTTTTCCTATATATATAATGCATTTTTTTTTTTTTTTGTATGGGCTTGTAATTGGTTGGTTGTGATTTCTTAATGAAATCACTTATTCATCCAAAAAAAACCAGAGACTTTGGCAATTTCGTGATAGACCATGCATCAAGTGCAATTACCTTACATGACTCAAATTAAATCCATAATACACAAAACGTCCTTTTTTTTTTTGTCGCGAATTGATGGAAGCATTCATAGTTAAGAGAGAATGGACGACCAACCGGTAATTAAAAGAAAATATGAAATGTATTAATTAAGATAAGACATTAATAAAACCCAACAAAATTCATAACATATATATAGAAAATAAAATAAAGGATAAATTTCACTGAAGATCTCCGAACTTTTACCCGTTTTGAAATACCTTCATAAACTTTAAAAACTCTCAATTTAGTCCCTTGAAGTTTCAATTGCTCTCAATTTAAATCCATCCGTTAGATTTTGAATATTGCATGATGTTTATACCCTTGACTTTTGTATAAAATTCCAACTTTCAAAACATTTTTTTAAATTTTTTTTAAATGAAAATCAAAGATATTTTTGTCTTTTTTTTTAAAAAAAAAATTAATGATTAAAATTGACGGAGGATCCAAATTAAGAGCAATTGAAAGTTCAGGGGACTAAATTGACAGTTTTTTAAGTTTAGAAGAAATATTTCATAACGGATGAAAGTTTGGAGGTTTTTAGTGAAGTTTCTTTTAAAATAAACAAGCATAATAGAATTGTTTGGTTATAAAACAGTGATGAACCGATGATGTTCAAACAGAAAATACAGCACAAGTATACATAAAATGATCATCTACAAATAGATCATCAAAGTCTGATGCAAATCCTTCATGTATAGTGCTAGTGAGGGCACCGATCTTATTTTGCATTTCTGCGAACTGATGATTTTCTTCGACGTAGATACGAGCCCTAAAACTCACCGCCACTAGCTTAGCCTTTGCTTTAATACTACTCAATGGTGCTTGGACCTGGATTGTGTGGCTTGGGGGAATGGTGCGGCTTTGGGTTAGCCTTCTACTGCACTTAGTTTTGCCCATCTAGAAATAAATAACTATAATTAGTCTCGCACAGACACCCAACATCACAAATATTGAAGTAATGTTATAATTCACTCAAAGAATGATGTAATTTCTAAAATTACCATTAACCTTGTAATTGACTATTTTTAAATTTTGATCAAATTGTGATTTTAAAAATCATCTCACTCTTAAGCAGTCTTTATAAATTTTCAATGTGTAAGCAGTCTTTATATGTCAAAAAGCCCTTGTTGTGCAAAAACACTATGATCACAATTATAGTTAAATAAGGCGAGATTGAATAATCACACGCAATATAACATTGAGATTTAAGTGGTTCTCCCAATGTGAGGTAAGTCCATTGGTAGGGGCGATCATAAAGAAATTTACTATGCAAGATGAAGTACAAAAACATAATAGAGAAAAAATCACTCAGATCCAAAACCTCACACTACAAAAAAAAAAAAAGGCCACTTTTTGACGTTTTAAAGCCTCGATCAGAAAAGCCACGTCAAAATTTTTTGACATGGCAAAAATTAAAACATCAAAAAGTCGATAATTAACTTTTGGCGTTTTGAGCGATTGCCACGTCGAATTTTCGGCGTGCGCTCAAACGTAAAAAACTTCCTTTTTCAAAAACAAAAATAATAATAAATTAATTTAAAAACTTTTTGGCGTTTTGAACAGTGCCACGTCAAAAAAAAATTCTGACGTAACCTTTATTCAAAGCGTCAAAAAGTTTTTTTAATTCATTTCTTTTGTCTTTCTCTTCTTAGCAAAAATTTAAAAAAAATCCAAATTTATTCTTTAAAGTTTTCTTGCTGTTTATATATATGTACATGCATGCATATATATATATATATATATAGTTGGGTTTATATATATATATATATTAATTAGATTTTTATTTTAAAAATATATAATTTAAAATTATTGATTAATAAAATTTTTAAACATGTATATATACACCTAATTAAATTGTAAAGCACTTGACCAAAAATTAAACATAATTTTAACTAAATATCTACAAGAGAAGAGAAGAGACAAAAAAAAAAAAAAAAAAAAAAAAACCAACAACTTATTATAAGCCCTAAAACCCTTAACACCCCAAAAAGCACTACAAAAATTTAATCATTTTCTAACATGGTATTTTTGCCACGTCAGAAAATTTTCTGACATGCCATAATTGCAACGTCAGAAATTTTCTGACGTGCTAAAAATACTCTGAAATTTGCGTGCCTATGTATGACAGAAAAATAAAAAAAAATTTATTTAAAAAATATATAATTTTATTCAAAAAAAAGTTAACATTCTAGCTCTTTAATTTAATTGATTGGTAAATTTGTACTATCATTTCGAATTTTATTTCTTTATAATTTCAAAAATATCCTATAAAACCATTCCTTCTTTTCTTATAAATTCATTTTCAGAGAAATTTAAAGTTACTATATATTAATAGCTGACCTAAAATCATAAGCATTTTATAAAAAGGGGGAAAAAAAAAAAGAAGAAGAAAAAAAGGGAAGAAAATATTCAGAAAAAGTATACTTTTTGACAATTATTTTTTTCTTTGACAGTTTCTTGCAAATTTGATTTAACTTTAATTGCTATTTGTTCTACCAATTGTTTTTTTCTTATCAAACTTCAGTTTATCTAATGTTATTCTATTATCAATTTTAACTTTCGAGCTTATAATTAGTCTAGCCAAGCTGGGGCTCTCGTAATTAAAGTAATTTCTTAGTTTATTAATTTCATTGTTCATTATAATTTCGGTCTCCAATTATTGTGAACAGCTCTAGAAGTTAGCTTGTATACGAGCGTTTACTTAGTCTTTCGGAGTGAAAATAACGGCAAGCAAGGATACGCACCCCAACCAGATGAATCGAGCCACCCATAAGCAACGAATACTTTCGTATCTGAGCCACCTAAGATGGAGATCAAGATACGCACTTAGTTTTTTTCGAGCGTTTGCTTAAAAAAAAAGTATAAAAAATACAACGTGGTCAGGTTAATTATTTTCTATAAATGTATATAGACCTATTTTTAGCAACTTACCATTAATAGCCTAACCTGAAAACCCTAAACCTACCAAACAAGGAACGTTGTAATTTTTGTTTAAAAAAAAATGTGCATTTTTGATGTGCTGTTTGCCGCGTCGAAATTTTTGACGCTCCAAGTGTCAAGCGTCA
Source organism: Carpinus viminea (assembly GCA_013348765.1). Lineage (NCBI taxonomy): Eukaryota > Viridiplantae > Streptophyta > Magnoliopsida > Fagales > Betulaceae > Carpinus > Carpinus viminea. The sequence goes on from CP054667.1 coordinate 52,315,866, forward strand.
AAATTTCTAACGAAAAGGCCACGTAAATGTTGTCCTTTTTTCTTGTTCTTTTTTTTCTCTCTCTCTCTCTCTTAAAAACAAATAATTATTTGTAAATATAAATTATTAGTTTATTTTTGTTAAAGAAATTAAGAACGATTTGGAGCGAAACTTTTGACGTTCAAAATGTTTCAAACGTCAAAAATTTTTTACGTTTGACACATTTGAACGTCAAAAAAGTTTTTTTTTTTTTTAATGCTTATGATTTTAGGTCAGCTATTAATATATAATAACTTACTCTAAATTTCTCTGAAAATAAATTTATATGAAAAGAAGGAATCAAATTTATAGGATATTTTTAAAATTAAAAAGAAGTAAAATTAGAAATGATAGTACAAATATACTAATCAAATTTATAGGATATTGATTAAAGTTAGATAAACTAAAATTTATAAGATATTGATAGGATATCAAATTTATAGGATATTCATAATATAATAAAATTAGATAAACTAAAATCTGATAAGATAAAAACAATTGGTAAAAGAAAAAGCAATTAAAGTATAATCAAATTTGCAAGAAATTGTCAAAGAAAAAAATAATTGTCAAAAAATAACTTTTTTGATGTTCAAAATGTTTCAAATGTCAAAATTTTTGACTTTGACAAATTAAACATAAAAGTTATTTTTTTTTTTTTTTCCTTTTTTTATAATGCTTATGATTCTAGGTCAGCTATTAATATATAGTAACTTACACTAAATTTCTCTTAAAATAAATTTATATGAAAAGAATGAATCAAATTTATAGGATATTTTTTAAATTAAAAAGAAATAAAATTAGAAATGATAGTACAAATATACTAATCAAATTTATAATATATTGATTAAAGTTAGATAAACTAAAATTTATAGGATATTGATAGGATATCAAATTTATAGGATATTCATAATATAATAAAATTAGATAAACTAAACTCTGATAAGATAAAAACATTGGTAAAACAAAAAGCAATTAAAGTAGAATCAAATTTAGACCTATAAATGTATATAGACCTAATTATTTTCTATAAATGTATATAGACCTATTTTTAGGAACTTACCATTAATAGCCTAACCTAAAACCCTAAAACTACCAAACAAGGAAATGTTGATTTTTTTTCTTAAAGAGGAAAAAAAAAAAACAATTCGATGGCATTGAGATTTTGACGTTCCAAATTTTGAAACGTCAAAAATTTCTGACGTGGCAAAAAGTGCCACGTCAGAATTGTCCACCTTTTTTTTTTTTCCTTTTCTCCTTTTAAAAAACAAATAAGTTTTTTTTTTTTGTATATAAATTATTAATTTGCTTTGTTAAAGAAATTAAGCACGATCTGGAGCGTAGCTACCCGAGCCAAAAGAAAAAAAAAAAAACTTATTATAAGCCCTAAAACCCTTAACACACCAAAAAGGAAAAAGGAAAGAAAAATAAAAACCTTTTTTTTTAATTTTAAAAAATATATAATTTTATTCAAAAAGTTAACATTCTAGCTCTTTAATTTGATTAGTATATTTGTACTATAATTTCTAATTTTATTTATTTTTAATTTAAAAATATCCTATAAATTTGATTCCTTCGTTTGCTTAAAAAAAATAATAAGTATAAAAAAAAAATACAACGCGGTCGGGTTAATTATTTTCTATAAATGTATATAGACCTATTTTTAGGAACTTACCATTAATAGCCTAACCTAAAAACCCTAAAACTACCAAAATTTGAAATTTTTGAAAAAAAAGGACGTGGCAAAAAAGTCACGCCGTAAATTGTCCACCTTTTTTTTTTTTTTTTTTTTTTTTCTTTTCTCCTTTTAAAAACAAATAAGTTTTTTTTTTGTATATAAATTATTAATTTGCTTTGTTAAAGAAATTAAGCACGATCGAGCGTAGCTTATACCAAGCCAAAAAAAAAAAAAAAAAAACTTATTATAAGCCTAAAACCCTTAACACACCAAAAAGGAAAAAGGAAAGAAAAATAAATTACTTTTTTTAATTTTAAAATATATAATTTTATTCAAAAAGTTAACATTCTAGCTCTTTAATTTGATTAGTATATTTGTACTATAATTTATAATTTTATTTCTTTTTAATTTCAAAAATATCCTATAAATTTGATTCCTTCGTTTGCTTAAAAAAAATAATAAGTATAAAAAACACAACGCGGTCGGGTTAATTATTTTCTATAAATGTATATAGACCTATTTTTAGGAACTTACCATTAATAGCCTAACCTAAAAACCCTAAAACTACCAAACAAGGAAATGTTGGAATTTTTTTTTCTTTAAAAGAGGAAGAAAAGAAAAACAATTTTGACATGGCACTGTTTGCCACGTCAAAAATTTTTGACGTTCCAAACTTGAAACGTCAGAAATTTTTTACGTTTGAAATTGAAGCCAAAAAAGTGCGTCAAATTGTCCACCTTTTTTTTTTTTTGTATATAAATTATTCATTTGCTTTGTTAAAGAAACTTAGCATGATCTAGAGCATAGCTTACGTCCGAGCCAAAAGAGAGGAAAAAAAAAACTTATTATAAGCCCTAAAACCCTTAACACACCAAAAAGGAAAAAAGGAAAGAAAAATAAAAACTTTTTTTTTATTTTAAAAAATATATAATTTTATTCATAAAGTTAACATGCTAGCTCTTTAATTTGATTAGTATATTTGTACTATAATTTCTAATTTTATTTCTTTTTAATTTCAAAAATATCCTATAAATTTGATTCATCCTTTTCATATAAATTTATTTTCAAAGAAATTTAGAGTAAGTTACTATATATTAATAGGTGACCTAAAATCATAAAGCATTTTTTTTAAAAAAAGGGAATAAAATAAAGAAAAAGGAAATTACTTTTTTGAGGTTCAAATTTGTCAAACGTCAACAATTTTTGACGTTTGAGAACTTTTGAACGTCAAAAAAGTATTTTTTGACAATTATTTGTTTTTTTTTTACAATTTCTTGCAAATTTTATTCTACTTTAATTGCTTTTTGTTCTACCAATTGTTTTTATCTTATCATATTTTAGTTTATCCAATTTGATAGCCTATCAATATCCTATAAATTTTAGTTTATCTAATTAACTTTAATCAATATCCTATAAATTTTAGTTTATCTAATTAACTTTAATCAATATCCTATAAATTTGATTAGTATATTTGTACTATCGTTTCTAATTTTATTTCTTTTTAATTTCAAAAATGTCCTATAAATTTGATTCCTTCTTTTCATAAAAATTTATTTTCAGATAAATTTAGAGTAAGTTATTATATCTTAATAGCTTACCTAAAATCATAATGCATTAAAAAGAAAGGAAATAAAATAAATAAAAAAGAAATTACTTTTTTGACAATTGTTTTTTTTTTTTTTACAATTTCTTGCAAATTTTATTCTACTTTAATTGCTTTTTGTTCTACCAATTGTTTTTATCTTATCATATTTTAGTTTATCTAATTTTATTGTATTATCAATATCCTACAAATTCGATATCCTATCAATATCCTGACGTGGCAATTTTTGGGTAAATATTTAGTTAAATATTATGATTAATTTTTTGTTCAAGTACTTTACAATTTATTAAGCGTATATACATGTTTAAAAATTTTATTAATCAACAATTTTTAAATTATATATATTTGTTGAAATCAAAATGTAATTAATTAATATATAAACCCAACCATATATATAAATAGCAAGAAATTTTTTTTTTTCTTCTCAGCAAAAGATTTCTGACGTAGAAAATTTAAAATGTCAGAAATTTTTGACGTTCTAAATATAAAACGTCAAAATTTTTTTCAATCCAGTAGCTTCCGAAAGGAGCTTAACATATATATCTTCTTTTTTTTTTTTCCCCTTATAGCTGCAAGCTTCACGAAGAAGCTAGTCTTCCGGTCTCCTTTTTTCTTTTTTTTTTTCTTTCCTCCATTTCTCTTCCTTCCACTATAGCTGCAAGCTTCCCGAAGAAGTCTTCCCCTTTTTTCTTTCCTCCATATCTGGCCAGCTTCCTTGAGAAGCTTCTCTAGCTCCTTTTTTCTTTCCTCGGATCTGGCCAGCTCTCTCTCAAGCTCACTCTCACCCGGCCGGCTGTCTCCGCCATTTTCCCGTCATCCGTCATCCTCCCTACGAGCTCCTCACAGCAGGTAATATATATATGCATTTATTTTGTTATATAAATACATACACATATGAAGTTAAATTAAATTAAAATTTAATTTTTTTGTTTGTGTGGCTGATTTGGTTTTCAGGAGACGAGCATGGAACGTACTCTTCAGGTATATGCGTACCTTGATCTCTCTCATTTCTTTCAATATTTTGATTCTGGTTTTTGTTTGATGTTGGGTTTTTGAAGAGAAGAAACAGAAGAGAAGAGAAGAGAAGAAACAGAGAAACAGAAGAGAGGAGAAACAGAGAAACAGAAGAGCGGAGAAACAGAGATTAAAATATGGATCGATTTCATCTCCTTCGAGTTCTTCCGATTCCCCGCTGGAAAATATGATTTCCTCGACTTCCAAACAAAACCCATACAAGAAAAGGCGCTCGAAATTAAAATTGAAAACCCATATAAGAAAAGGCGCTCGAAATTAAAATTGAAAACAGTAAAGGAGGGAAACTGCTGAAAAGAAAAAAAAAAAAAAATTGACGTTTTGAAAAATCAAACGTCAAAATTTTTTTTGACGTTTCAAAAATTCAAACGACAAAAAAAAATTTGACATTTCAAAAATTCAAACGTCAAAAAAAATTTTTAAATCTTTTTTGACGCGGCACTATTCACCATGTCAGGATTTTTTTTGACGTTCCAAACAATGACACGTCAAAAAATTCTGACGTGTCATTATTCAAAACGTCAGAAACTCAACTTTTGTAATAGGCTATTTTTTAAGGTTTTAGAAACGTCAAAAATGACATGTTGGAAATGTTTTTGACGTTTCAATACACCCAAAAAGTCAAAAATGTTCCGTCAAAAACTGTGTTTTTTTTGTAGTGTCAATACACTTAAATTTCACTATCACACAATAGAGATCATTCCCTAAAGAGAATACAAAAGATAGGTATACAAACTCTTCTTCTTTAGTTGGGACAATATGTTTGTTGGTCTCTATTGCTTTTTTTCTTCCACAGTAGCACTTTATTTATTTATTTTCTCTTATTTTGGCTCCTCCAAAATCAAGAAGATAATAGTCAGTGCCTTAGCTCTTCTACCACACACAACCCACCTTTTACTAGCCTTGTATGCATCTTGTACTAAGTAATGCTACAAGTTCATCTTATGTTCATCTTAAGTCTATCTAAGAATGATGTGATTATTAAAATCATTATTGGACTTTTAATTGATAATTATTGAATTTTGATTAAATGATAATTTTAATAGACACATTATTCTTAGATAAACTTAAGATGAGCACAAAATAGACTTATAGAATTACTCCCTTGTACTACCTTAATTTGTGCGGCTCTGCATTTGTCTTATTCTCAAAGGCTTAATATAAGGCCACTTATATAGAAGTGATAAGCGGTGGAATAAACCTAGCACGTAGGTATCCTCGTCCAAGTTTAACTTGAAATTCTTCTCCCAAACCCACAAGTAAAAGGGAAAAGTAACGGGCCCACACATTGATGGGTTCATAAGTCACCCGCGTCAACAACATTTAATCTATGAGACCTACATACTATTTCCACACGTTCGGTCGTAGATTTTTTTTTTTTTTTTAAAGGACAAATCCGAGAATGACACACACACACACACACACATATATATATATATATGTATATATATATACATGCAAACACACACAAAGATCCGAAGTTTCAATTAATATGCATGACAATAAAATAGCTGATGGTTATTGGAAGGAAATACCTCTGGCACCTGTTGCTCGGTGTCCCCTCCTCTGATCAGCACTAGCTAAGTGCTGCTTGTTATTCCTTCTTAGTTTCTCTTCATGGGCGTCCACTTCTAGTATATTGCTTAGCAAGAAAATGCAATGACAATTAGAGCCTTTCGGTCTTATTGAACGTAATGAGCATTTTATATGAAAAGTACTTGACTGTGTTTTCTTTCTTTAATTACTTTCCATGCTTCCAACAGTGCCCTTTTCTGCAATATCTCAGATTGCTGGAGACATTACTAAGGAGAGCACTCTGGTCCCTGAGTATTTCAAAGGAGTGAGGAAAGTTATTAATGCCGTCTTATTCATTGTTGGGCCAAAGGAAGGACACTCCTGACAGGGCAAAATACAGCCAAGTATGTTTTTGAAAGCTTTTAAGATTGTGAAAACTCATAGTTTCACATATAGATGTGGAAGAGTTTAATTAGAATGTCAATCCCATTGTCATCCAATATGGCAGGCCTCTTAGTAATGAAAGTTGTATACATGCCATAATATTTTCCATAGGTTGTTCTTTAACACGATACAAAATATTTTGGTGCAGGGAATCAAGTTCTTTGAACCGGAGGTGCCGAACTGACTGCCTGTTCTTTGTGTTTTATTTTTCCTCAAATTGGAAGTTCATTTCCCCTTTTGCTTTGCAAATTATACAAACATGTGGCACTGGATAACAAAAAATAAAAAATTTCCGAATATCTTAGGGAGCAGTGTTATGAATTCCCTTCTTTTATGCTGAATTTTGAATTTGGCTAAAATGATCTGTTAAGCGTTTCTATATATATAGGCTGTTGTTGAAGCAGTCAAAGATAGCAAGAGTTTTCGCAGAGATCAAAAGTCTTTGTTAGGGCTAAATGTAGTCGTTGGAGTCTTGATCGATCCCCAGGGGATCGACGATTTGGTGTGGGAATACGTTTCTGAAAGATCGTATCTAGTATGCTCAAGTTGCTGGACCCGATCGAGCGTGGGTCTTGTTCGGCTTTGGGCTTTTCGGTTCGAGATGGGCTATCGATCTTTTTACAGGGACAAAAAGATTTCATTATCTTGACATTAATTCTGCTCGCCTCTATCAATGATTTTTGAACGAACCTTTTCAAAATAATCAAAGCAAATGTGTTGTTTTATGGACAGATATAGCATTGAGAATTCTGAAAAAGCATCCAACGTTAGCAACTATGGAGAATAGCTTTGGAAGGATGGCATTGCAAGAGTTGGCTAGAAAACCTTTTGCATCCGACAGCAGAAGTCGATCAACTATCAATATGGGAAATATGCTTAATGTCTGATGTTAGTTTGCCTCAATACAACTTTCTTTAATTACTTGAGTATATATATAACATTCCCAACAAGTTGTTTTTATTGCACTAATCACATTGGGACAATTTTACTCGAATAAACTTTGAAGGAGAGTAGAATTACCTGATTACAACAAATCTTTCGATAATATTTACCTCCTATGCTATGGGAAACTCCAACGAAATTATTTGCAACTCTTTCCGGTATTGTTCGTTCTCTCTCTTTTTTTTTTTTTCTTCATTTTATAACAGCGTAGTCATCCAATCAGCCGGACATCTATACCAAAAGCTCCTAAATTTGAGGCCTTCATTGTCATTAATTAAGCCTTGAAATTTAATTATGATTTTTGACTCTTTGTAATAAGAATGACATTACCAGATCATTAGATTGTCATGGAGCTTGCAGCATTTGATATGCATCAAAAGATAAAAGTATTAAACTTTAAAGTGTTTTGGACAGCTTAAAACTTTAGTTCACAAGAGGTCATAATCCTAGCCATGTCCGGACACAACTGCTTTCTTTCAATCTAATTCTATTTGGGCTGAAGTCTACGTATAGGGGAGTATCAAGCACATTTTATTTTACGTACATAAGCTTTAGAGGACCGAAGAGAAATAATTAATGAAGTGATGTATAGCATTATTCCTATTTGGATTACTAAGGCCATTCATTTACGTTCATAACCTTTTGCCTTCAAATTGCTATAAAGGAAATTTGAGATATAGTACTGTGACTTCAACACACTACTATATAACTTGGCATCACATAGCTAGCAATAGTGTTTTTTGTACGTCTTATATATTGTTGATTCACAGTTTTCGATTGGTGATGTGGCACATGCAACGATCCAAGGGAAAGCGTTAGCCACATTTGCTATCACCCAAAAGAACTAGTTAATTTGAAACTTCCCTAAAATTTATTATAAAGCTCAGTTTCATCTAGTAACTAAACAATGTGGGACTTAGAACTCATGACTATCTTTATAAACTACCCACTCTATGTGAGCTTCTTCTCATCTTTCCAATATGGGACTGGGGTGTTACAAACTCCTCCTTTTAAATTTCTGACATTCTCGTCAGGGCTACGTTATGTAGTGCTCCAATACCACATGACCTGGCGCTACTAAGTGGCTCTGATACCATTTTTGTAACGATCCAAGGGAAAGCGCTAGCCATATCTGCGCTATCACCCCAAAAGGACTAGTCAATTTGAAGCTTCCCTAGAATTCATTAAAAAGCTCAGTTTCATCTAGTAACTAGGCAATGTGAAACTTAGCACTCATGATTATCTTTATAAGCTATACACTCTATGTGTGCTTCTTCTCATATTTCCAATATGGGACCGGAGTGTTACAATGTGTTCTTCTAACCTAGTGGTGGCTAAGGAGGAATAAAGCCTTGAGGGATGCCAAGAGGTTGTGGGTTCGAATCCTGGTAGGCTCCAAATAGGACAATATTGTTGTGGGAGGGGCTCTACTACCCTGCTGCTGTGTATCTCTGATCCCAAACAATACGTTTTAAAGTCGTGATAGTCATGATCTCATCAGAACTCCGTAGTTAAGCGTACTTCTGTGAGAGTAGTACTAGGATGGGTGACCCCTTGAAAAATCTGGTTCGAGGGAGCCAAAAGTGGACAATATTGTGTGTTATTGGGATGGGATATTACAAATGGTATCAGAACAATTGCCCAGCCTGAGATGGGGGGAGCGTGCACAAGCCTATGAAGGTTGTTAGTGGATGCTTGCTGGGATGGATGCCAAGAATGGACTAATCCCATAAGACCGCCAGTGGGAACGCTGGGTCTTAAGAGGGAGTGATTGTGATATCTCATATTGCCATTGCCTCGGTATAGAAATGGGGATATGCTTATATGTATACTTACACTATTAATGATAACAATGCGTTTTAAAGTCGTGATAGTTATGATTCCATCAAAACTCTGCAGTTAAGTATATTTCTGTAAGAGTAGTACCAGGATGGGTGACCCCCTGGGAAGTCTAGTTTGGGGGAGCCAAAAGCGGACAATATTGTGTGTTATTGGGGTGAGATGTTACAACACGCTTGTTGAATCTCGGGTTTGAGCGCTCCTAATGTGAATTGCCTACACAATGAAGAAGACAATATGACTGAAAAGAGACCGAGAGTGAGCCAGCAGGGCCACTCCATTGCCTAAGTCAATGTTTGCTGCAGAGAGAATGAGAAACAATAAAAGCATCAAATGTGCTAGAGTTGCGTTACCCGAGTGTATAGTAGAGACTTGTATTATATAGGCATAGAGTAGTAATCCCCTAACCAATTACTGACTCTTCCCTGATTTGCTACGAGGCAGTTTGTTATCGAAGGATTTGAGTAGTTATCTGTCCCTTGATCTTTAGAGATCAAGATAGGATTTGGTGGTTGGTGTTTGAATTCCAATTTCCTGTAGATAGAGTATCTGGTTCTGTGTTTCTAGGTGTTCGACATTTGAATTGGATGGATAAGATTGCATTGCATGTTATTCAAATGGATTCAAATTCCCGATTCCTAAATTTCAGGGTCTCGGATACAAAGGCCTCGGATTCGGAAGTCTTGGACTCAAAGGTCTCGGACACAAAGGGTCTCAGATATGGGTCTCAGACATCTTGAATTCGAGTCCTTGGTCTTGAATCCTTACGTCTCGAATCCGAGACGGTGTCTCGGAGGCTCGAGGCATGAGACGTTCTCGGGCTTTGACCTAAATGGGCTTTGACTTTGTCCAGAAAGCCATTGGGCCAGTTTAAGGTTGATCCATGACCCAACATATATATATATATATATATACTAAATATACTAATTAACTTACATGCATGACTCAAATTAAATACATGCTGTACAAGCCACAACAACGTACACATGACTCTACTTCCAACATAAAATTAACTTCCTTTTTTTTTTCGCAAATTGATGGAAATGATGATATAGTTAAAAGAGAATGGACGTACGACCAGCCGGTAATTAAAAGAAAATATGAAATGTATTAGTGAATATCATAAGACATTAATAAAAACCAACAAAATGCATAACTTATGTAGAAAACAAAATAAACAAGCAGGATAGATCGAAGATGTTCAAACAGCAAATACAGCACATATATCTATAATACAAATAGATCCCCAAAGTCTGATCTTTAAATGATCAATTGAGAACGCAAATCCTTCGTATGTATAGTGCTAGGCCGCTAGTGAGAGCACCAATCTTACTTTGCATTTGTGCGAACTGAATATTTTTTGACATAGATACGAGCCCTAATACTCACCACCACCCACTTAACCCTAGCTCCAAAAGTACTCATGGTCCTTCGACCTGGATTGGGTGGCCTGGGGGCATGGGGCCTTGGGTATGCACTCTGCCGCCTTCGTCCAACTATAATATATAAATAACTATAATTAGTCTTGCATAGCTGGTGAATATTCTTAAAGATATTAGAGCACTAGCAACAATTTCTATTTGATTTTTTCTAAGTTTAGGGTACAAAATTACCTTTTGTTTACTTATGAAAATATATTTCACAATAACTTTCTTTACTTTCCCTATATCATTAAAATATTATTTCTTTACAAAATACAAGTTTTCTACTTACCCTCATTTTTTTCCCAAAATTCTAATACAATCCTCAATTAAAGATAAAAAGATGAATGATAAGATAGGAAAAAGAAATGTTTATATTAAAATAATGTATAGGGAACCACTTTTGGTTCCCTACACATTGAAAAACATTGTAACAATCATTGAAGATTAGTCAAATATAGGCAATTAATCTGATGTGAGTAGGTTTTTGTGATTTTTTTGAAATTTTTCCTAAACATAAGAAAGGGAATAGCATATAGGACATCTATTGATAGCACTCTTAGATCAAACCCATAATAGTTTAGGCATGTAATGTGCTCTTAGATCAAACCCATAATAGTTTAGGCATGTAATTATAGCAATAAACATATATTATTTAGCTATTGTTTGAACATTAATTAAAACGAAATCCATTGTACAAAATGTTATACAATGACCCGTTTTCTTTAACTTCTAAAAGTAACTAAACATTGGTTAGATTTAGATAGCATAAGAACGTAAGAAAATATGAAGATTTTGGTTTCCATCTGCTTTTGTCATAGAATAAGAGATGGGCAAATTTACCATTAAATATGTAAGACTATGTATATGTCCTATAAATTTAATGACCATGTTAATGATGAATTTATAAAAAGAGCTAAACACACAGAGATCCAAAGTTTCAATATGCATGGCTTTATTTAATTAAATAGCTGATGATAATCGGAAGGAAATACCATGGGCATGACCTCTTGCTGGGCGCCTCCTGTTCTGAGCAGCACTAGCACCAGCGCCCATTTGCCCTTCTAGAATCAGTAAGTCTAGTTAGTCTAGCTAGAATGCACAAACAACGTCACGAATGGCACAGAAAAGAATGTTCAACAACTAAGTCATATGTCTATAAAGCATATATATATACACGTATGATTTCGTCATGTGAAATGCTAGCTAGACGTGATCCTTGGACAAATTCCAGCATGCCAATTCCCAACCCACCCCCCCCCCCCCCAAAAAAAAAAAAAGAAATGGGGACAAAGTTTCCGTACAAATAGCTTCCTGAATAAAATAACTGCGACCCCAAAACCAAATCTCTTTTTCTTTCACAGTTTCGAAAAGTAATTTGATTAGTAATGATATTGATCAGAAATGAAAGCAATTGCAAGTGATTAAACTCAAAGCTAGGAATTCGCTTGCTAGCTTGAATGCTTCAAATTCAAATGTTGTGATTACTTTTCTAATTATAATCAGTATATTTGGATTTATCAAACAATTTTTAACATTGATGATGGTGATGTGGTGAATTTGATAGAGTCAAGGTTCAAAACATGTACCATTGGCTCTAATTTCATGTTAAATTACCAGTTATATCAAAAATTGAAATTAATAGGAAGAGATAAATCTAATAATTAATCAATAATTTAACAGAATAATAAAGAGTAGTATGAGACAAAGAAATACCTGTATAGAGAAGATAATAACCCAAGAATAGAGTACTCGTAAACTCTGCCTCAACAAAGCAACCCAACCTGAATGAATGCAATAGAGTTTCTATCAGGCCGGCTTAGAGGATTTATAACACTAATTATGACAAGTCAATGACAATGATCGGTCTGGTTTTTCTTTTTTTCTTAATTAATTAAGTTGATTGTAACCCCATAGACTTAATTAATTAGTCAACATGTTACAACTGCAAGTGTGAACGCAGTAGGTTGGCCAAACTTTCCCAAACACAACCAAATATTTAAAAATGTTAAAAATATTTTACTCGAATAAATCAAATTGGGACTATGCAGTAGGTTTCTTAATTTTTAGAATTATCCGTCTTTCTCCTAGAGGCATGAACATTTGTTTTTTGGTCCAGACAAAAAACAAATTGGTCACGTGGATAGCAATTTGAAGAGTGTTTTGTACAATATTTTGTGATTTTTTTTTTTTTTATTTTAGTAACTCATCGGCTTGCAAAGAAAACGCTTTCTCTTGGCGATGAACATATATCACATATGCATGCTTTCGTGGAGGAAAATATTGCTTCTTTCTAGCGTTGTACTTAGAAGTATATATATATATATATATATATATATATATATATGTATGTATGTATGAGAGGCGCTTGAATGTTTTAAAAAAGAAAAGAAAAGAAAAGAAAAATTGGCCGGGTGTATATGTAATAATTTAATAACTCAACAACAAATGAAAAAAGACAAAAAAAAAAAAAAGAAGATTATGTTTCTTAATTAGACTTTCTATTCTTTATTCTGCATATTATATTTGGAATTCCGTCAATTAATCTAGTCTTACAAATACGTCCTTTCATTTTCTAAAATTACATCTGATTACATTCCTGATCAGTTCATATATCTGATTAGATATTAATTTATGGACCCATGGTCGTTGATTATATTTATATGTTACTATTAAGTTAATTATAATGGCGTTTCAAAGCTTAAAAGAATTGTACTGCTGATGTGACTAATTTATATTGATCATTATATTATTTTGACACATATATTATATTCAAATAAAAAAAAATGATTGAAAATGAGAGGGCAACTACTCTTGTTTTAATTCTCTCTCGTGGTCGAACTTTAACTTGGAAAAATCAACTCACCATTATAAATAAATGTACATTTTTTTTTATATTAATGGTGGGTACGTTGATGCAAACAAAATAGTTTAGTCTTTTTCGATAGAAATGAGAAAGGAAAAAAGAATAGGCATCATAATTTTCAGAGATATGCTATATATACATCATTCTCTCAATCATTTTTTTTTTTTGTAAATCTAATGGATCTACCATTTATTTGTGGATTCATGTGGATCATACAAAAGCGGTTATGGAGGTTTTACTAATAGCACATTAATATACATAAATGATCACAACTTTAGCCTAAAAACTTAAGCTTATAGGCTAAGGTCCATTTATGTATATTAAGTAATCTTTTTTTTGGACACTTCACCAGCAGCAGTATGTAGAGATAGTCATGGATCCATTTTGAAAGTTATCTCTCAGATTTCCCCCCCTTGCACTCCCAACTACGGTGAAGCACAAGGAGCTCTCCTGGCTGCTTCCCTTGCTGCCTCCCTGCACTTATCAAATTTCATTTTAGAAGGGGATTCCCTCATTGTAATTACAGCTTTGCAATTCCCTGCCCTTATCATTGACTGGCATATTGAAAAGCTTATCCTAGACACCTTAGCTCTTCTTCCTCCCTCTTCTAAGTGGGAGGCTAAGAAGATTAACAGAAGTGCAAACTTCTGCGCCCATCATGTGGCATATTGGGCCGCGGCAAGAGTTCTCTCGGGCTGCATTCCCATTTTCCCCCCCTTTCTTCCCCCTCCGCCTTCTTGTAGTGGTCTGGCTCCTCCTGATGTTTTCTTTCCTCCTTGAGAGGTTGTAAGTTGCTTCTTTGTTCTATGCTATGTTTGTTACAAAAAAAAAAAAAAAAAAAAAGTAATCTTTTTTTTTATATTTTCTTAATATGGGACTCAACACTCATAAGTGTACTCACAACAAATTCAATAATAAATTCACCCATTACTATAAAGAGATGGCTAAGAGAATAATTTTCATCATATATTTCTTTAATTTTTGTGATCATAATTAAAAGTTTATGCATTCAATGAATGCTAGTCATGACATCAATCTCACCCGAATTTTTTTTTTTTTTTGAAAGGCTCACACGAAAGTATTGCTCGCGTATTATCTTGCAATCTTGGTTTAGTATTAAACGAAATTATTTACTTTGAGTGACTTTCAAATTTGGGTTAGTCATTTATGTATTTTAGATTGTTTGCATTAAAAAATGTTCTTTACATATATTATTCTAATCTTATAAGTTCCGTGGCAACGAAGGAGGGGGACAGGATTCCTACTCTTGAAATTAATGCAAACAACAGGCTTGCAGTCAATATTTGGGTTGTTATAACAATCTTAAATTATTAGTGCAACATGCATGTACTTGATCATGCATTCATTAAAAATACCCGCCGTTTTTAATTTCTGCTTACGGATTGCAAGCATATACCAAGTCAGAATAGTTTTAAGGAATGTTTGTAATTGCATTTGAGAACCTTAAAAAAGTGTTTTTAATTAATACCTTAAAAGCTCGTTTGAAAAAAAAAAAAAAAAAGTCAGCTTGATAAAAAAAAAAATTTAAAACACTTTTGAAGGTCAAAAGCCTAAAAATAACCAAAATGTACTTATTTCAAAAGCTTAAAAATAAAACTTTTACTTTTTTATTTAAAAGTTTTATTTCTTAAATTCAATCTCAAGCAAACCCTAATTATGTTTGACTTCATTTTGAGTGCTTTGTCAAGTTCTACCGAGACAAAGTTTGAGTGCCTTGTCGAGTTGTACCCTCAGCAAACTACTCAAAATACCTTGTTTCGGTAGGTAAGTCACCCTAAATAAAAGAGTTCATACAGTAACCAACGAAAAGCAATTGAAAACGAATCACTATAAAAGATGACTCATAGTCAGGAAAAATGAGCTTTTCAGTCTCTTACCCAAAACTTTGTACATTAGCAATTCATTACTTACATTCTCAAAACATTTTGCTGATTTTATAAGCATCAAATTAGTTATCCCCCACTGGCATCCTTTGGCAAGCTTTATTGCTTATCTAATTTCTCTTTTGCAAGTTAAGGTTGTTTGGATTGATTTTAAAAAAATAGAGCTTTTAAGGCCAAAAAAAAAAATGGTAAAAGCTTCATTTTTTAAGTTTTTGCTAAAGGTGTGTTTTGGCTATTTTTAAAATTAAAAATTAAAAAAAATACTTTTGAAATTTTTTACAAAACATATCTCATTTTGTTTGGCACAACTTTTTAGGTACTAAAAATATTTTTGAAGTTATCTAACGCAATCACGAACATGCTGATTTAGTGAAAATTGTTCTAATTAACAAACAACATTCGTGTGATTTATTCTAGCTAAAAATGTTTTTTTGGCCAACTTAATCCTTTTTTTCTAAGTAGTTGGTTCAAAACAAGCAAGATTAATTTGGGTGTATCTAATAATTTAATAACACAAGGCTATTGGATTCAGCGTTCTTCCATTCTTAATAAAAGTATGTTTTTTTCTTAATAGAATAGCCATTCCTTGTATGAAACATAACTTAATTTTATTATATTTTATCATTTTAACTTTTTAGAACAAATAATAATTTAACATAATATTATAAAGAAGATCATAAGTTCAAACATTATTTCCACAATGTACTCTTGTATTTGACAAGTTTGATTACCCCCAACTTCTGGCGTGGCAATTGGAGTCTTTTATCTATGAAGCTAGCTTCCATAAATAATATTGCAGTTTTAAGTGATATATATATATATATATATATATATATATATATATATGTGCATGGCATTGCTAAATGGCATAAGAGTTAGTTTTAG
Organism: Carpinus viminea; assembly: GCA_013348765.1. NCBI lineage: Eukaryota > Viridiplantae > Streptophyta > Magnoliopsida > Fagales > Betulaceae > Carpinus > Carpinus viminea. The sequence goes on from CP054667.1 coordinate 52,332,010, forward strand.
ATTGGCTCATTCAGGGTCCTATTCTAATAGGTTCAAAATGTGTGTAAATCTGAAAAAAATGCAGAAAGAAGATTTATTCAGCCTTGAGTGTCCGAACATCTAGAAGCCATGTTCAAACACGATTTCTCGAGAGATCAACAGACTTCCATGTTCAGACAGGACAATTGTGTGTCCGGACAGTATTTCTCGAGAGGTTCCCTTCAAGCTACATGTCTGGACAGCTAGAGGATGTGTCCAAACATGATATCTAGAGAGTTCATAATGCACGACTTGTTCAGACAGGAATTCCAGAGAGTTCACAAGAGGTCGTAACCCTAGCCATGTCCGGACATGCATTAAACATGTCTAGACACAATTGCTTTCTTTTAATCTAATTCTATTTGGGCTGAAGTCTATGTATAGGGGAGTATTAAGCACATTTTCTTTTACGTATTCCAAGAGTGAATACTGCTATGCTAAAAGAGCTTTTGAAATTCAAAGCTTTAAGTTTCTCTCTTAGAGTTAGAGGTCCCACATACCAATAGCATTTGGTGCATTGTATTTGATTTTTTGATTGGGGAGACCACACCACATACATAAGCTTTAGAGGATAGGAGAGAAATAATTAATGGAGTGATGTATAGCATTACTCCTACTTGGACAGGTAAATCCTATAAGAGTATTTAATGAGACTTGAAGCTAAGTAACCCTAAAGACAATATAGTCCAATTAACTTAATACAGTCGTTCATTTAAGTTCATAACCTTTTGCCTTCAAATTGCTATAAAGAAAATTTGAGATAGTGACTTAACCACACTACTACATAACTCGGCATCACATAGCTAGCAACAGTGTTTTTTGTATGTCTTATATATATATATATATATATATACACTAAATATGCTAATTACCTTACATGCATGACTCAAATTAAATACATGCAATACAAGCCACAACAACGTACACATGACTCGATCTACTTCCAACATAAAATTAAGAGGAAATTTCAGTTTGTTCCCTTGAACTTCTAATCGATTGTACAAACCCCCTTAAACTTTCTAAACTATCAATTAGGCCTTCTTAACTTTAATTTGCTTTCACTAAAAATCTCTTTGCTAGTTTTCAATGTTAAAGTCAAACAGTTTAACTTTTTATGCCCATAATACCCTCATGTTAAAACTATGCCGTTTTGGGCTCCAAACTTCAGCACCCACCCAACATCGTTTTGGGCATTAAAATTATATATATATATATATATTTTAAAAAACAAAAAAAGGGAAGAAGAAAAATCGGGGTGGCTGGAGTCACCCCCAAAGCCAATCTAGGGGTGATCGAACCACCCCCATGGCCAAGGAGGTGGTCTAGCCCCCCCCTCCAAAGGCCAAAAAAAAAAAAAAAAAAGAAAATGGGTTTTGGGCTTTTTGGGGGTGGCTGGGGTGGTCCGACCACCCTCAAAAGCCCAAAAACCATTCTCTTCTCTCTCTCTCTCTTTTTTTTTTCGCCTTTTTGGTTTGGCCTGACCACCCTCTTGGCCATGAACCACCCCTAGACCGGCCGTTGGGGTGGCTCTCCAGCCACCCCCCTTAGCCAAAAATGGGGTGGTCCGGCCACCCCATTTTGGCATCTTCTTTTTCTTTTTTAATATTTTTCCTTTAAAAAAAAAAAGAAAAGAAAAACAGACGCCCAAAACGATGTCGTTTTGGGTTGGGGGTGGGTGCTATAGTTTTGGGCATTTTCAAAATTTCAAGTGGACTGGGTGAGGGTATAATGGGCGTAAAAGTACAAACTTTCTGAGTTTAACGGTGAAAACTAATGTAAAGGTCCAAAGTGAAAGCAAATCAAAGTTCAAGAGGCTTAAGTAAGAGTTTTAAAAGTTCATGGGAGTTTTGTATAATCAACTGGAAGTTTGGGAAGACAAACTAAAGATTACCCTAAAATTAACGTCCATTTTTTTTTTTTGTCACGGATTGATGGAAAGGATGATATAGTTAAGAGAGAATGTACAACCAGCAGGTAATTAAAAGAAAATATGAAATGTATTAGTAAAGATCATAAGACATTAATAAAAACTAACAAAATACATAGCATATGTAGAAAACAAAATAAAAAAGCAAGATAGATCGAAGATGTTCAAACAACAAATACAGCACATGTATATATAACACAAATAGATCCCCAAAGTCTGATCTTTAAATGAATTGAGAACGCAAATCCTTCGTATGTATAGTGCTTGACTGCCTGCTAGTGAGAGCACCAATCTTACTTTGCATTTGTGCGAACTGAATATTTTTTGACATAGATACGAGCCCCAACACTCACCGCCACCCACTTAACCCTAGCTCCAAAAGTACTCATCGTCCTTCGACCTGGATTAATGGGTGGCGCCATGGGGAGAAGGATCCTCTCCAAATGAAATGAAGGGAATCAATTTAGTTGCTTTTAAGGGGCATTTTTGTCCAAATGAAAATCCATGGCTTGGGGGCATGGGGCCTTGGGTATGCATTCTGGAACAGGATCCTCTCCATTTCAACTCAAATGGAGAGTATCCATTTAGTGTAAAATGAAGGGTAGTATTGTCTTAACATTAAAGTTGAATGACTAAATTTATAATATTATCCTTTATTTTATACTAAATGGATATTATCCATTTCATTTGAAATGGAGAGGATCCTATTTCATGCATTCTGCCGTCTTTACCCAACTATATATAATAACGTCTATATATAATTAGTCTAGCACATCTGGTGAGTATTCTTAAAGATATTAGATCAAACACATAATAGTTTAGGCATGTAATTATAGCAATAAACATATATTATTTAGCTATTGTTTGAACATTAATTAGAACGAAATCCATTGTTTAAAATCTTATGCAAGAACCATTTTCTTTGACTCATAATAGTAACTAAACATTGGTTAGATTTAGACGGCATAAGAAGGCAAGAAGACATTAAGATTTATATGTATAGAAATGTTTGGTTTCCATCTGTTTTTGTCATCTCTCGACAAATTCACTACAGAGTATGTAAGACCACATATACGGCCTATAAATTTAATAATCAGTTAATGATGTATTTATGAAAGAGATAGATAAGAGATGTAGAAATAGATACAAAACATATATGCAAACACACAGATATCCGAAGTTTCAAGCAGAAATAGGCACGTCAAAATGCAAATTATCTAATATTGCTAGGCCAAACCCTTTGCTATTATTCAACCCACTTTCCCATAATTGAATAGAAAAAAATAAAATAAAAAAGGAATTCCTAATCAATTAAGAGAACCTAATGATCTCCAAGCCATATATTTAAAAAATAAATAAATAAATAAAATCTCCGAGCCATATGATTAAGACCCGATCCACATCAGAATCTCATCGGGCCAACAGAGTTTGCCCAATCCATCTTCAAGGGCTGACATATCAGCAGGCTAGTTTCAAAATTGCTCCCCTTTAAGCAACTTTAATACATTACATATCTGGACTCTTCTTTTCCTTTCACGTTGGGTCACGTGGGCCATGTTTACCCACGGCAGGCCGGTCGAGACCTGCCTGGGTCTCCTTGTGACCCAGCCCGTGGGTCAGCAGACCCACGACGGGTCTATTTTTTTTTTTTTTTGTCTAATTCACATTTCCACGGTTTCTAGAAGCGAAGGTTCTCCAACTACAGTCAATAAAGTGACAGTTAGTGTGTGTGGTCTATATTTACTTCTCCACTTCATATATCAGCAACGATAACAAGTGCAGGAAAGTTGGTTCCCAAGCAATACTCTCTCTTTCTCTGAAAAGCAATGGAATGTTGTTCTATACGAATATCGTCGCCTGTTTCTTCCTCTGTTCTCAACCTCCAGGTAACGTCCAAACCCAAATGAGAAAAATGGTGAAATTTCTTTTTCTTTTGTTATGTTTAAGGGTCTCTCACTTCTCATGAAGGTGCAAAACAAAAAAAAGTCTTTATGGTAAACTACTTGGTTAGAGGAAAGGTTTATGAAAACGTAAGAAAAAAGCCGTTTGTGTGTGAAAAAAGTATGTTAAAGTGTATAAGGTAATCAATAATCATGCAATGTTGAAAATATGGAAGGATGATGGGAGAACTGAAATGGGTATGTTTATCATCTGGGATTGTTTCAAAAAGAGTTGGGCAGATTAGAAACAATCTTAAAAGTATCAATATTGTCTTTTTTTTTTTTTAATTGGTTTGTGGTCTTCCAGTGATTAATTTTTGCACGGTTATGTCGAACGGACACAAAGATTATTACTGATTGAATCTTCACATTTCAAGGATATGTGTTCGGAAATTGTCATGTTCAGTTCAGTTTATACCCAACTTTTGCTACCCAAATACTATTTTAAGGAATCTATTAATTTGTGACTGATAACATGAATATCCATAATCATCCCAATTTGTTAAGTTCCGGAATAACTCCTAATAAATTTTAATCAAGAAGATATTTTATCTCTTGAATGTGTGTGTTGCTAAAGTATATCCAAATTGTTCTTTCAATATTTTGCCCAATTATGTCCGTAATTTGTTGTTATTTTGGCATTCATCCATTTCTAATTTTTATTCGAGTCTGTCACAATGTCCAGGATTCCTTGGAAAGTGACTGATGAATTGAAGCCAAAATACTTTCCATGACATTTAATGAGAATGAGAGACGAACTGATGTTTGTATCTAGATTCTACATCTTTATCACTAAACTAAAGTTTACTGGAGGATTATAGTTGAGCTTGATTTTTTTACATTCCAGCATCTTCAAATTTGTGATTGGTTTAACTTGCATGGTTCAATCAATTGACACTGCAGGGCTCTTCATCACCATTTGGTAGAAAATTTTCGAACAAAACTTTGCATCCTTGGTTACTGTCCTCTCCACCTCCTAAACCGTTTCTTCAACAATGGCAGACCACAGTCGTTTGTTTCCCGAAAAAGCTTAGCTTCTCTCTTCAAGAACAAGAGCAGATCCATATCAGTAGAAGCTGCTAAGCAGAGTTGGGACTTGGCAGATTTTTGAAAACTTTATATTTTTCAATGGACCCCATCTCCTGCTAAGGTCAGACTTGGTGTCTATTATAATTTTGATCACATCTAACATGGAAAGCTTATCTTGCCCTTAATAACAAGAATTAAATATTTTGAATTGTGAAGTTCTTTGAATTTCTGATTGAGAAACTATCCAGTCCATCACCTAGTAAACCAGAAAAGGCCATGGATATTTCCAGTATTATCCTGGTAGCTGGAGCTACTGGCACTGTGGGTAGAAGAGTAGTTGACATCTTACAGAAGAAAGGATTTCCAGTCCAGTATTGGTATTTCTGCTTTTACCTTCCTAATGTATTTGTAAGGCATGCTTTCCTGAAAGAGCTGCAAGCCAGTGTAGCATTATTCAAGAAAACTATTAACTTGTTGATGTATATCCCCACTCTCATATGAAAAATTCTCAGGTCAGAAATGAAGAGAAGGCAAGAAGGATGTTGGGCCCTGATATTGACTTGGTGGCTACCATTTAAATTCATACTTTGATGAAATTGTTTGCATTAAATTTCTCTTTCCAACTGATTAATTTTATGTTAAATCAAAATTATTGTGTTGAAATGTTATATTTGAATGAATTCCTGAATAGAGTAAGCTGATCGACAACTTTAGTTTTCTGGCTGCCATTTATTGATAATCAGGTCAACTCATGATGGGTCTGGGGATGTATGTTTTCTGTGTGCAAGTATGGTGGGATGGACTTCCAAATTTTGGGTTTATTTCCACTTCTCTGTTAGTAAAATTATTCATGTCCATTATGTACTTGATGTAAAATTTCTTCTGAAGTTTTTGAATTCATATCTGGTCCTGATATACTTAGATATCTAATTGTGCTACTTTTCCTTGGACTGAAAAAAAAAAAAAATGATCTAATATATGTGAAATAAAAATTGAACTAAGCCTCTCCTTCCGAAAACTCTCCATTCTCTCTCCTAAAGAAGCCATTTTCGAGTAAGCTTGAGGAGGAGGGAAACCCTCCTGGTTTCTCTCCTCCTCCCCCCTCCGTTTGTAACGACCACCTTTTTTCTTTACTGAGTTTCTCTCTTGAGAGAACTCCTTCTAATCTAGAGTTTTCTCTAGATTTTTCTCTAGATCTATTTATAGATCTATCCCGGATCCTCAAAATACAGCGGAAACTATGGATCGTCTTGGAGTGCCTTCCCCTTCACCTTTTTGGCCGGATCTGTGCAGGCTTGAAGACTGGTTTTTTCCAAATCCGATATGCTCCTCTCCATCAGCCCAAGCCAGACACGTGCCTCTCATCCATCTCCACCAGCGTTCCTGCTTCTCGACGAACTCCTCAACGGCCCCTTTCGACCATCACGCGCCGGAGCCTGTTTTGCACACTCCTGCGAGTGGATCTAACGCGCTGGCGCGTGGTGGCCACGTGCTGTCCAGAGTACGCCGATCCATCCCTCCGTAGTAGAAGCTGTGTTTTGAGTTGCTTTCTCATATGTCTTGTAACTTTTTGTTATTTTCTGTTGAGTTCTTGCTTTGTTGTTAGCCCTATCTGTGTAATTTTCAGATGCTTTGGAGTTGATTTTCTTTTCCTTTATTTTTGGTTTCCTTTTGGAAGCTTTTTTTCCACGGTTACTTCACATCTAAACCTCCATGGCGTTTTCGGACGCCTGTTTAGATGTCTGAATGGGGTTTTCGGACTCCCGATGGTAGTATCCATCATAGTGTGCGCCGCGGCAAGGGTTCATCTCGGGCTGCATTCGTGCCATTCTTTTTCACTCCAAGCATCTGTAAGCTCTCTAGGTAGGGCTTTGGCAAGCCTGTTTCTCATGTACTGTATTTTCTTAGTTATATGAATGAAGTTGGTTCGTTACCAAAAAAAAATGATCTTTTTAGAATTTTGATATTTGATACTCTCAAGTGTTTTCAGTAGAGTTTCCTAATCTAATATCTTACCAAGATGTTTCTAGTATATTGCTTAATACAAAAATGCAATGACAATTAGAGCCTTTCTGCCTTATTGTATGTAATGAGCATTTTATATGAAAACTTGATTGTGTTTTCTTTCTTTACTTTCCATGCTTCCAACAGTGCCCTTTTCTGCAATATCTCAGATTGTTGGAGACATTACTAAGGAGAGCACTCTGGTCCCCGAGTATTTCAAAGGAGTGAGGAAAGTTATTAATGCCGTCTCTGTCATTGTTGGGCCAAAGGAAGGAGACACTCCTGACAGGGCAAAATACAGCCAAGTATGTTTTTGAAAGCTTTTAAGATTGTGAAAACTCATAGTTTCACATATAGATGTGGATGAGTTCAATTAGAATGTCAATCCCATTGTCATCCAATATGATGGGCCTCTTAATAATGAAAGTTGTATACATGTCATAATATTTTCCCTAGGTTGTTCTTTAACATGATATAAAATATTTTGGTGCAGGGAATCAAGTTCTTTGAACCGGAGGTGCCGAACTGACTGCCTGTTCTGTGTGTTTTATTTTTCCTCAAATTGGAAGTTCATTTCCCCTTTTACTTTGCAAATTATACATGTGGCACTGGATAACTATGAGACCTTATTTGATTGATGAGAGCAGATAAAAGGTGATTCTCCTGAAATGGTGGAGTACATTGGGATGAAAAATTTAATCAATGCTGTAAAAGGGAGTGTCGGACTTCGAAAGGGAAAACTACTATTTGGATTTGAAGGTACGCCACTTTCTAGGCAAAAATATGTGATCTAGAACCGAGATTTTGCATTTGACCAAGTCCTTAAGCATGCGGTTAAGAGTAAAATAAAACTGAAGTAAGGTACATTGCAAAGCAATCAAGTCCATGTGCAGTATGCCAGCAAGAAGCACAATGAGAACAAAATTTTCCTGAAATTATAGATGTCGTGAAACGTGGATATTAAAATTTGATTTATAACAGGTCTTTTTGTGTGCAACATTTATAAATCTATCATGTTGGTTTTGTACTCTACAAGAGATTTGGTATCAGTCATTAACAATTCATCCAAGATTATCGATACTAGGTTACATAAGGGGGAAAATGTGTTGACTGTGTGGGTTAGGTAGCTCAGTAGACCAATTAATACAGGTCATCAGTGCTTTGAAACTTAACCAAATCTTGAATGTCATTGCTCATTATCTGTTAATGAAACACAAATATGTCTGTCATTTAGATTTTTTTCCTGCTCCTATGTTGCAGATAATAATTTGAGAGAACTCGCTTGGGGTGCTCTAGATGATGTTGTAATGGGAGGAGTTAGTGAAAGCACATTTCAGATTGACATAACAGGCAGTGAAGTTGGTGGACCAACTGGGGTCTTCAAAGGTTTGTTCTTGTTAGAAACTTCCAACTTTCTGTCTGTGTTTTATTTTCTTGGTGGCAATTCCTTAAGGACAATGGCGAGTAGCTTTCAATCCCCAAATGCTTTGATTTATTCATTTCTTTAGCAATTTTGGTGTATTTTCTCCAGGTGTTGTTTCCACTGCAAACAATGGTGGCTTTACTAGTATCAGAACAAAGGTAAAATGCAATGAATTATCTTGACTTCTTCATAACCCTGTGTCATATATCCTTTTCTGATCCTTGGTCTGGACTCCTTTCAATGTGTAAATGCTGATATATGGTCTTCCATGCCATCTCAAATGAGCCTAATTCATATTTCTATATGACGTGTTGGAGGCATTTGTCCAGATGATCAAGATGTGACACTTTTTGTAATTTTAACTGATTTTATTGATGCTCCTGATTCTTTAAGAAACGGAATTCAATGATTTCATCTATGGGATGTTCAAACATGTCTTCATTCAATTTATTACATGTAACAACCTTTCAATCCATTGCTGACATGAAATTTTTTACGTTTCTCTGGACTGCTTAGTTCATATAGTTCTGTTATTCACGTAGCTCTATGGACAATAATTTGTTAGCACAAAGGGGTTGCTTTCCCTGTGGATCTGCTTTCCATAGAAGTATTTATACTTCAATTGCTTCTTTTTCTTATTCTTTTTTTATTTTTTTTTATTCTTCTGTTACCTCAGCTATCTTGTATTGCAAATCTTGATGCTTTTGTTCATAGAGGCTTGTGTCTTTCCTATGATTTATCCGTAGTTAACGTCCCTTTTGTCACCATAAATAGAAAAGAAGTTTCTAGTCTATGCTGGCATATTTCTCAATGCTTTCAATCTTTATGTATATGAACCTTTATTTGTGTGAATTTATTCAGTAACTTGCTGATTGACATCAGTTCATTGTGTGCCAGTTTTAAACACTGACCCCTCCACCCCTCCTCCGTTTTTCCCATGGCTCTGGGCCAGACTATAAGATAAACATCACTTAATTGCCAAATCTCTACTTCGAGTGAAGTCTTCATGGATGAGGGAACATTTGTTATTAATAAAGGTTGCTCCTTTCGTAAAATAAAATAAAAACTCTAGGGAAATAAGCTTTTCCTTGAGAGTCTTGCCCAACTTTCCTGCATTTTCTACCCCAATGGATATCCTTCAATTCTTGTTTTTCTCCTCTTTTATCTTGGTTTGTGTTCTGGCCTTTGGAATGAGTTAATTTATAAATACACTTTCTTACATGAAGGAAAGAAAACTCATGAATTTGGTTTTCAGAATTTCTCAGTCCCAGAGGATGTTTCTGCATATGAGGGCTTGGAGCTTCCTTAAAGGTGATGGTCGCAGGTATAAACTTATCATTCACTAGCCGTAATTGGGACACTGTTGGTTATACAGCAAGCTTCAACACCGTAGCAGACCAATGGCAGTCAGTGAGTGACATTATAAACCCCTTGATCAAATAGTTGCATTTCATAATCACAATTCACAAGCTGATGTGCCCTTTCCCACCCAGATACGCTTGCCATTTTCTTCTTTGAGGCCTATATTTCGAGCGCGAACTGTATCAGATGCCCCACCCTTTGACCCAACCAGTGTTATATCATTGCAGGCATGTTTCTGGTTAATCACTGTTTCTCTATTTTCTGCTGACCTTGTTTCTGACTGGCATATCCAAATTACTGCAGCTCATGTTCAGCAAGTTTGAGTATGATGGGAAATTGAATCCAACTTTTGTGGAAGGTGCATTTCAGCTTCCACTATCAAGCATTCGAACGTATATAAAGGATCCTATATGTTCAAGGTTTAACAATTCTTTCCATTTGGGTATCTTTTATTATTAAAACTGTTATTATTATATACACACTTTAATCCAATTGGTCTGCTATGTGCATTTTCTGTTCTAGATAATTTATTTTGTTCTTCTGTAGGTTTGTACATGTGAGTTCAGCAGGAGTTACCCGACCTGAAAGGCCTGGACTTGATCTGAGTAAACAACCTCCTGCTGTCCGCTTAAACAAGGAATTGGGTTTTATTCTCACATTCAAGTTGAAGGTTTAAAACTAAAACCTGCAAGCTGTTTAATAAGGATATAATTATTTGAGTTGCAGCTCACTGGATTAATGCACTTATGGAGAGAAGAAATTGCCAGCAGACTTTTAAAAGTTGGATTATTGATTGAACTACCTGAAATTATGGTACAGAGGCTGATGGGTTGAGCCTTTTATAGTTTTACCCATTTGACTTGTAGTCATAAAATATAAAGAAGATAGAAATATTAATTACTTTATTTAAGTTTAGTAGATATTCTTACACAAATGTTTCATAAAAAAAGAGAGTGGGAATTGATCTCTTTTATGAACACATTCATAGACAATCAAGACTGAATATATCACTAAAACAATGGAGGTTGACATCTGCTGCACTAATTGACAAGATTGCTCTTATAATCATATATAGATCATTTACAATTAGAAGTTCATATACTAGTTAAATATTAAAACGATGGTTAGACTGATGCATGTTGAAACCGTATATGCTTTATCAAGTGAGCGAACCAAACTTGCGGTCATTGACAATTAAAATTTTCTATGTCAATGACTTGTTCTTCCCAAACTGAAGTGATAGGATAAACTAGTGGATCAATGCATTGCAAGAAAGGATTTAGACATTCACTGGCATTATGTACTATTAGAGTTGACAATAAGCTCCCTAGAAATTGATTTGAACATGTCTAGATGGGAAGGAAAGCAATATCTAAGATAGAATTCTCAGTTATGTATAGTTTCTATGATGCAAATCAGTGTAAAAATATGTCTTAGAGAAGCAACACTATAAGTAAAATAAGAAAATTACATCTAACCAACAATCAATATACTAACTCAAACTTGATACAAATATTGACAAATCAAACTGAAATGGAAAAGAAACACAATTTACATATGCATGAAAGTTGTCTTAAACTCACCTTATGTCAGTTCTGTGATGTTTGACTATAATTGGTTAGTTACATAAATAAATAAGTTTGTGAATAAAGAGTAAATGAAATAAATAAAATGCAAGAGAAGATGTTAAATTCAAATTGGTTTAATGTCATGTCTTCTCCTAGTACCTTAAGCTATACTTTTCCTTTCTTTATCTGTAAGCCATAGATCCAAATTGTCAAAGCTACATGTCTGCTCTTCATTTTCTTACATTGGCCAATTCTGCATTAGGGGGAGGATGAATTACGGGAAAGTGGAATGCCATATGCAATCGTTAGGCCATGTGCATTAACTGAGGAGCCTGCTGGAGCAGATCTCATTTTTGACCAGGGAGACAATATAACAGTACGACATTTTAAATTATATCTCAGTTTTTATTAATTAATGTTAGAATATATCCAACATGAGGGTTCTATAAGCTGAACTTGCTCTGGAACTGAGTTTTTGGATTGTTTGTTAGGCCTTCAAGGCTCCAATTGATTATGACAATAATTTTTGCCTATAAAATAAATTTAGGGTAAGATCTCAAGGGAAGAGGTTGCTCGTATATGTGTTGCTGCTTTGGAAAGCACATACGCTTGTGATAAGACGTTTGAGGTAATACTCCTGCTCCCCTTTTATTGGCATATTATCAACTTTCTAGTGATAAACATCTTAGTTTGTATAGTTTTAGGTGATTGTGAATAAAGATTTAGCATGAAGCATATTGATAAATATCAAGTTTTACCTAGGATGCTTGCAGTTTTTTGTGCAATCCAACTCACAGAACCATTATTTGAACTTTTTTCTCTTCCCCCCACCCAATTAGAGGTATGTAATTTACAAATTAATAGGAGTGCTTGTTTGTAAGCCCCTTTGGAGATAGGGGAGTGCTGCTTCTGATTCTATTTTATCACTATGTGCAACCTTTATAGTCGTAATTGCTGATTCCACCATTGATGCTAGAGAACTGGGTTGCAAATTCTTTTACATTATATGGATTTCAAGCTCAAGGGGTCTTGTTATCCATCCTTTGATAATCTTCCTTCTATCCTTTAGGGTGCGTTTGGAATTGTGATTTCGCAAGAATAATTTGCTTTTTTAAAAGATATTGCAAGACGTAAGGCATCTAGCATTGTAATTTTAAAAAACACTTAATTTAAAATAGGAAAAGAATCTGGGATTTCTATAAGCAGGTTAAAAGGTGCTTATTAGAAAAAGCGCGAATTTAAACCAAATTACGATTTCTCATAACAAATATTTAATAAAAAAAATACTTTTTAATATGTTTTACCAAACGCTTTTGTAATTTTAAAAAATAGCGATTTAAAAAACACAATTTTTAAAATCGCACTTGTTAAAATCGTAATCCAAACGGACCCTTAATCATTTGAATGACTCATGGCAAATTTCATCATTCTAACATAAATGATAAAATCTTTTGGAGGGTGCACTATTGCACTCGAGGAAGGGTTGCCAAAAATGTTTAAAAATAGTCTGCAGATCATTTTGTCAACACAAAAGGTTGGAAATCCTTTTGCAATTAGATGATCACTTTAGATTTTTCCACTTCGAGTAGATAAGGCAAGTGCCGTTAGTTCTAACTTCTATGTACCATGGAACTTCTTCTTGAGTTGATTAAAAGCTTGACCGACTATAACATGAACTGAAAGTGGGAGAATATGTAAACTTGTCATCCTTCCTTGTTACTCTTCAGCTTATCAAATTTTACTGTTGAACATATAGGTGTCCAAGATATGTTTTTGGACATATCCCCTTTCTTATTGGGGTTTTGGAAATTATCATGTCCTTTTGTGTCTTCTGCAGGTTAAAAGTGTGATTCCATTTAGTGAGCCTTTCACAGTGGACCCTGAAAACCCGCCTCCAGAGAAGGACTACGATGTATACTTCAAAACTTTAAAAGAGGGCATTACAGGAAAAGAAATCCTGGAACAAAGTCCTGTTCCAGTCTGATGCTGAAGCAAGGTGATTATATATTTGTTTATTATGTAGTCTCCGAACAAAATCTTGGTAAGGATTTGAGAAGAAAATCTTTGTGCTTGTTGCCATGTTAATTGACGCAGTAAAGCAGATTGAGGAACTCTTTTTCTAGCTACGGTTGATCAATGCAGATGTATACATCCCTTGAGAGAAAGCGGAGGAGAGGTTTCTAAAGAAACATATATATATATATATATATATATATAAGCATGGAAAGGAAATATAATGTTCTTGAGCTTTGCATTCAATTGATGTCTATGTATAGATGAATCAAAAAAGAGGATCGTTGAAAATAACGTACGACTCACATAAAAAAGGGTTAACGATTGTACATTTTCTTTTCATGTATGTATACTTATGCTTATTGAGAAAAGTAAATGGAAGAGTGAACATGTTTACCACTCATTGTTTTACTAGCAATATTAGACACATTCTGTAATAAAAAATAAAATAAAAAAATTAGGATACATTCTACAAGAATGACAATTATTTACTTGACCTGTGAACCTGGCGTGAACTTAACATGAAATTAGCGAATTAAGGTTGATGAGTTTAATATGTTTAATTAAATTGGTCGGGTTAGGTTTATATTATATGGGTTTATATGTTTCAATACGACCTAAATTTGACATGCAATATATATATTTAGCGCTAACAATTTTTTACATGACTTGTGAACTTGACATAAATTCTACACAAAATTAGTGAGTTAAGGAGTTTGACATGTTTATCTAAATAGATTACGTTAAGAATTTACATATATAGTTTTATTTTTGTGTTTTAACATGACTCGAACTTTGTAAACTTAAATTATCAGCCCTACATTGAAGTTATGTTCCTTTATCTCGGAGTGATCAGTTTTTGGTGTCTTTTTAAACTTTCCATTCTTCTTAATTTTTTCCGGTTTAACCCTGAAAGCCAGCGTGGCGACTTGTTTTCCAATGAATTAAGAACCAATCAATGTAAGAAATTTTCCATGGGGCACAGTTGGAGCATTCGGTAGCTGGTCGACGTTGTACTAACCAAGAGATTCTCTCTTGCGCGCAGTAGACAGGTCCTTGATTCAATGGTTAGGCCCCAGAAATGGACAATCTTCTGTTTCAATTTGTCAAAAATGACGGGTTTTGTGGTTGAAAATCAACATTGGTTTTTCAAAAACAAAAAACAACACGAGATTCTCCGTGTGTCCCCCCAGTCCAGGCTAGCTGTACTTCTCCTTCGCATAAAAGAAGGCATCTGGTAAGAGGGTAAAAGCAACTCTTGATTGTAAAAAGTACTGCATGCTGATTGCTGCAGCAGTTTATCTTACAAGTCTGATGCAAAGTTACCACACCAAGAGAAGAGACAAATTGTGGGCTTCTGCATAAAGATATGTGTTTTGCATATGCCTTAATTATTTTGGGAGATTTGCTCCTTTAAAATTAATGGTGCACAAAGTAGGCACGTTAAAAGTGATTTCAACTTCAAGTCTAATAAGACTATCAATGCAAGTATAACAATTCAAAAATAAGCGTCACCTACATCTGCACTATCATTCTAAAATGACTAGATAATTTGAAATTTCTTCTAAAATTCTAACTAATCTTTCTATAAATTATCAACTTTATATAGGACTCAGAGTATTACAATAGGAAATTGAAAAAAACACACATTCAATATTTTACTGAGTTGTTAATTTTTTGCAGTGAGTTTTGAAATGCGTTGAGCCATGGAAATCTTCTGAGGTACGGTGGTTTCATCAGATCTTTATCTCTATGTATCTGTGGCTGTCGGGTTAGGCTGCCAGCAGGCACTGTTCGGATTCTTTGTTTGAAAGCTTCCTGCCAACTCGCGCTTTTAATCAGCTTTGTACAAAAGCAACAAATGAAGACAATATTTATAGCTCCGACAGAATATGAGAACAAATGATCTTGTCATTTGTTGCCACTTTATTTGCAGTCCATGAATATGAGAATTGACATTAATTAGCTTCTTTAACGCTAGAGTAAATGCTTTCCAATCTAATTTTGCTAACGGCAAGAAGGCTACGTGCTTAGAAGGCCCATTGTTTGCTGTCAGCCCACAAAAAGGAATTAGGATATTCTCCGTTGAAAAGACAAAAATACCCTTCAAGTATAACTAAATTAGATAAGATCATATTCCCTAAAAAAGGTGATGAAGAGTATTCTCGTCCGACCAACAAAAATAACTCAAATGTTATTTTAGCTAGCTAGAATGATAAAATAAAACTAAAATGAGCGGCATCCAAATCAACAAATTGGTGAGCATTACGGTACTCACCTAATTTGGTGAGCACTCTCCAAATATGAAAAACAACATTAAAAAATTTATAACATTCTCTCCCCTCAGAGAAAGAATAAAATAAACTAATCTTTAAAAATATATATATTTAGATGAAATAGTTATAGTAGAGAACAAGATGTACTTACTTTGAACAATTGGTGACTCAAATAGAGAAAAGTAAATTTTTTTAGTTAAAATATAGAATAAATTTTCTGTACACATTTTTAATATTACATGAATCTTTCGAATATTGAAAATTATTCTTTCAATTTACAGCAAGTAATGATTTGGACCTTGGCAGAAGGCACTTATTGATTAACAAGACAGATAATATTAAAGAAAGCAATTGGTCAATGATTGAACTGGATATATTATGACATCAAGCGGCTGATAAAAGCCAAATGATAGTTCCTACGATCTTGAATTTTGACAGCAAACTTTGATACTGTCTATTTTCCATATTCTTAAGAAAAAGAATACAGTAGCTTGAACAAACTTGATGCAGGCAGTTTAGTACTTCAACAAATTTCTAATATTGGTACATACTGTCAAATATAGCTGCAATGAGAATTTAGATTACTCCTATTCAATGAATAATACTTGCTTGAATCTTTCATCAGCAGGAAATTGATTAAACATAGAAGGAAAAAATAGAAAGGAGTACTGCACAAAGTATAGGGATTATCATCTTGTAAGGGATCTTAAGTTTATAGATTTTAATCCAACATTATTATATTAATCATATAGTACTCTTGTTGTTTCTATCCAATGTGGGACTGGAGTCTGGACCACTTCCACACAAGAAATATTCCTACAATTTTAAAACATATGTAAAATTTACATTGACAAGTGGAAGAAAGTTATAATTACCCCCAAAAGGGTCAATTTGGAGTGTATTTTCACTCGCTAATTTACATCCATTCCTGGAAGCAATGCTGCCTTCAACATCTCCTTCAAAAACACCAATTTAATACCTGCAAAACAAGAAGCAAATGGAAATGATGAGCCATCAATGTTCTCACTTCTCAAGAATTAACAGAAAGAGAAACGGACAGTAGATATATATCCATCCATACATTGAAACAAGCTTTGCGTTTTCTTCGACGCCGACCATGCATGACGCTTCTGAATTTTTTAAGAGTATCTTGTTCCGTGAATATCTTCCCGGAGGAGCTCATGAACACCCTTCTTTGGACCGGAGGAGACCACAGTCCACTTTTCTCGTAATCGAAGTTGAATTCAGAGACATCATAGAACTTCTGAGCAAGTCGGTCGGACACAGACCTGGAAACTAGCTGAACTCTTGGAGGAGAGCTCATTGACAAATCTGAACAAGAAGGAAATTAATGGAGGATAAAATACATGAAAAATCTTGGTGGGATCCGAAAAGAGACAAGATTTTAGTTTAGAAGGCTAAAGAAAAGGTGGGGAACCGTGATGAGGACGTGCATGGCTGTATGCAATCATGGGGAGATCGTGGTGGCATGATGGGAGATTCTTATCTGGTGAATGAATATCAGGTTCAAGGTTTGGATGAAGCTGCACTATATTTAGCTTGGAAATTCAAAAGATATTATCATATTTTATCCATGTGGGACAATGTTTGGAGGACCATGAAGCTAGAACATGTGTATTTGTGGAGTTGTGGACCCTATTTACATGGGTCCTACTTAAGGTTTTTATTCCATGGTTGGTAACCAATAACCATTATTGATCCACATGTAGTCCTCATTGTATGTTCTGGTTCATGTGACAAATGATAGAAAATTATGAATTTCATTATTTCTTCTTCTTCTTTTTTTAAGTGGTGGTTTAAACTTCTCCCGATCAATTAGCGAAAGTCAATACCTTATTTATTTAATTAAAATAAGAAGTAAATTATGAAAATAAAATTCGAGATCAAAACATTTAATATGTTACCATGTTAAATCATCAATTATTCTAAAAGCTTAAATTTATACGAAATTGTGAAATTTAATTATTTTATTGATATTTTACTACTTTTAGTTCTCTAAGAAAAAAAAGGGAAGGTATAGATCTGTGTGGCCAGAAAATGATCATAGGTAAGCTTAATTAGTTTGCCATTCAGGGATTTGATTAATTAATTAGATCACCGTTAATATTGGTCCAATGTCCAGAAAATTAATTAATTATTATAAAAAAAATAAATAAAATTAAAATAAATTTTTAAAAATAAAATATGCAACCCAGATGCATGCCTATTTCAGGCTATTTGTTTATATCGACGACAAATTATCAACTTAGAGACCAACTTTGACGTCTCTAAACATTATTATATATTGGCGAAACGACAATTTTGTATTTGCTAATCGAGCGCATTTATTCTTCAATATATCAATGACTTGAAAGTGAGTCTATCATATATCTTTCTGTTCAAACATATATATATATATATATATATAGTAGAGGTTAAAGGAGGAAAACATTTGGGAATGAATTTTAATTAATGTTTTTCGCTCGATCAATCAAAACATTACAAAAGAATCAATAATATTGATTCATGGCCAAACCTTGAGAATCTCGGGTGTATTAGTGTTAGGCCCTTAATTGGGACGAAAATCCAGCTTATATTTCAAAAACAAGAAGCAACAATGTAAAAGCAAACGCTAAAGTCTCAAGACATAATAAATCTATATATATATATATATATATATATATATTCTGTTAAAGATTCTTTGGAGAAAGCAGAATGAAAGGAATTTTGGATTGAGAAGAAGAAGACAGTGGAGTTCTTCAACGTCGTCTATATATACTTAATGAGATAATATAAAATCTAAGCCATTAGTTGTTATTACAGCATAGCATAGAGCTTAGTTAAACCTACTACACAGGAGCCAAATTCCCAAAAATAGGGCAAATCCAAAAACTGTCTAATTAAGAGCACAAGAAAATTTGGGACTTGGAAAATCAATGTACAAATTAAAACAATGGTTCAATTGGAAAAGATAATATATTATAAAAAAAATAAATTACAAATACCAGAGACAACGTATATATATATAGTTGAGGGACCATGCATGCCTATTTGTTTATCGACGAGAGAATCAAGTAGGTGATGTGACCAACTTGTCTTTAAACATTATATATATATTGGCGAAGACAATTTCAAACCATTTGACAACGCATTCTCAACATCAGGCATCAATGACTTGAGAGCTAGGTATATCATATATTACTTGTTCAAACATATATATAAATATTAGATGGTAAGTTGAGGGAGGAAAAACATTTGGGATTTACAAATTAGAAAATACAATGTGAAATTATCAATCCCAAAACAGTTCAAACGAATCAATAATACAATGAAGATTAAACGAAAATAATTCTGATGAAGATTAAAAGTCTTGATTTTTGCTACATTCCTTCCTTGGACTTCCTTCTCTACGGATCAATTGTTGGGATCGGCATCTTCCATTTGCTGGAAAAGCCCTTGTTTACGTGGCCCAAAAAGAAATCTTGACCGGTATGTTGAGCGGATTACATCAACCAAAAGATCATAAATTAGCCAAACAAACAAAGCAATTGGGAAAACAGCCGGAATAATTATAGCAAATGGAATCCTTGCCGTTTTGTACTTATAGACCAAAATGCAAGTTGCACTGAACGCAACCAACATGCCTACTATGGAGATGAAAAGGGCAATGAGTCCAAACACCAACCTACTAGGTAAAGATTTGAGGAAATCTTCGTCCTTGTAGCGAGATGTAAGAATTGATGATAAAAATATTAATATGGAAGTCGAAGAGGATAACAATGCGATTGCATCTGATATGAAAAATACCGTGAACCATTTACTTTCCAAAAATATAGGAGTGCCATTTTCTCGATGGTTTACGCTTGGTATAGTGCTGCCATTTTCTTGATAGTTTCCACCTGGTATAGTGAAAGCTGCAGCAAAAACTACAGTAACAATCAATGTTGCCACAAGCATGCAATAGTTTGCAGTCTCCTTCATCCACTTTTCACCATCTATTTGTAAACCTCTATGCTCCTTTGTAAATACATCCTGGGGTGTTTGGCCTTCTGAATTCTTCAAATGCAAGTATGCAGGCATAATTTTTCAATCTCCTACATGCAATAACAAAGGTGTAAATTGTACAACGAAAGTGCGCAACCAGAAGAAATTAAGGAAATTGGAATTATATCAATACACACCTTAAACCACAACAATTCTCGTTGCATTTGAAGAACTGCTCCTGATACGATATTTAGTCTATTTATAGGAGCCAATTGTCCAGCAAAGTGTAGCATGTTGTTCTGATTTTCGTCAAGACAAAGTGCAATCATATCCTTGAGAGCGCCTATTTCATATATTAGACTGAATACACTCTCTTGCCGATATAAAACAGAAATGTGAAATAAATTTCGTTGTTGCTTATCCATTTTCCATATGAGATCAGGATGAGAGTGTAAAAGTATGGTTAGAAATTCAACATTCCCTGATTCCGCAGCAACAAAGAGTAGAGAGGAATGTTTGTCAACTAGGCCTAAGAATTCTTTGACGTCCGGCAATAGTTGAATATTATTCCAAAGGACTTTAGTTAATTTATGGGCTAACCTCGGCATGACAGCTCTGTTCCAGCCCTCTTTGTAACCTAAGATTAGGAAAAGAATTTATTCAAAGATCATTGAACACTAAACAACCATTTCTAAATTTATTTCAAAAATGAATTTTTGTTTAATGGTTGAGGGTTTGAGAGTTTTGAATTAATTTTGAAAGAATATTTGAAATTTTTAAAATATACAAAAAAATTATTTTTTGAAAACAAAATTTGACTGGCCTTGCTGAGAACTGTCAAAAGTTGGAAAGTCACTCTACCTTTCTTGCATGGCCGGTCACCCCTGTCGATTTTTCCAAATGGAGAATTGGACAAATCGATCCCCTCTCCCAAACACAAATCTTTTTTCAAATCAAAGCGAGACAAATAGGGCAACTAAATTAAGAGTTGCCAAAAATTCTGCTAGCATACTTAAAAGCCTAAACCTTCTTCTTCTTCTTCTTTTTTAAAGTAAAGTTCAAGCAAGTAAGATTAACTGTAGCTATTTTATTTGAGAGTGATGATAGTATATATATAATGTAAAAGTTAGGGCCGGAGGCAAACTAACAGGATTTTAAGCATGTTTCCCATGTTGACAGCTGACTTCTAGTGCCAACTGCAAAAGGTTTGTTTGCCAACATTTCAATGCTATACGCCCTTCGCTGTCCTCGGCAGTTGCTAACGTTGGATCTTTTTCAGAATTTCCAATGCTATATCTGTTCAACCAAACAACACATTAATATTTACTTGATTAATGAACTTGTAATATATACAAGTTCCTACTTGTCAAACTGCATACCTAAAATTCATTAATTGTCAAACTTATGCCTCGAGTATCACGAAAATTCAATGAGGCATGAATGGCACTGGATATTTATCGCTTGATACAGGGAAGTACATCTCAAGGTATTCAGACATTTCCCCTGAAAATTTTCACATTAATGTCAGAATATTTCAAATGGTTGCTATATGGGAGATCACTTTTTTCTTTTCTTTTCTTTTTTTCAAAGTAGATTTACAGGGAGAAAGGGAGAACACTTACTATCATTCGTTTGACTTTCAACATCTATCCGTTTCTTCTCTCTGATTTGTTGGTTTTGAAGAGGATCCTCGTTGATCCTCTTCAAAGTAATGCAATGACTCCTCGCCCTTTTAAAGATTTTGTAGACATTGTGATCCGCACCATGGCTAATTCATTTTGAAGGGTTTATGGACTTCTTCCATAATATTTTTTGTTAATTTTTCATTTCATAGACAATTTAAGAAAAATAAAATTGGTGTCATCCGTTTTTTCTAACCGATTAATTTTTATGATTTAATAATTAGGTTTGCTAATGCTTTGAAAATATTGTTTTTTCCGAATTAAAACTAAAAGCATATGGGTAAAAAGGTTAACCCAGCTTTACAGATGGTATCACCTAAAATTCAGACATTTGATCATCCTAAATTTACATTAATGTCTCACAAATTTGCTAATCATCAAATTTTTCTTTTCTCTTTTTAAAAAATAAAGGGAGAACACTTACTATCATTCGTTTTTTTCTTAAATCACGTTTTTTATTTGTAGATTTTGTAGACGTGGAGAATTCAGGAGAACTAGCATTTAAAAATAATAAAATAAAAAAAAAAAAAGTGATGTAGCATGTTTAAAATCTTTTAAAAAATTTAAACTAAATTACAACCCACTTTCTTTTTATATTTCTTTTTTCACTTATTTTCATTATCGCTTCTGAGCTGTTGCTCTTGGTTTTATCATTCTTTATTTATTTGATATTTTAAATGTTATACTTATGATTAGTCGTTGTTGATTTTAGTTGGTCATTGTTACAAGTTTCGATCTCGTGTCGCTAATTTTAATACACAACTAATTAAATCCCACTTACAATGGTTTATCTTCCAAGATAAAATAGATGGATCATATTAACTAAACTTGAACATGAGAATTTGATTAGTAATATTAATTACATCTCAAAAGGTTAAAACAATAGTGTTAGAGAATATTAGAGGATTTGATTTCATTATAATTAATTGTAATCTCCTATAATCAAATATGATGAAAAATCAAATCTGATTGATTTTATTGTAATTAGATTTGATGATAATCTTTGATTACCAAACTTATCTACTTCGATTCTTCTATAAATATGAGTATCATGTATTGTGAAAGGTACAGAAATTTTTCCAAACCAGTTTGGATAAAATTTTGTGCATATTAAATGCTTAGACACTTAATACTATGGGTTGGACGAAATTTCATCCAAACCGATTTGGAGAAAATTTATGTCCTTGTAAAAGATATCAAGCAATAAGCTAGAGCATAATGTAGCAATTGGGCTTTATATGTGGACGTATGTCATTGACCAAACCACGAAAGTCTTTCTTGCCTATTTTATTATTTCTGCATTTAATATTCATATATAGTATATGAATTTCATCAAATAGCACCCTCTTCCATTTTTTTTTTCTTTATTCTTTTCTAACACATAAAATCAAATATAAAAATAACCCATGCATAATCAGTTGGATATGTATTATATATGTGCGTGGAATATTTAATTAGGTGAATAGACGGAATTGTTTTGCACAAATTTATGGATTTGAAGTAAATTGTTTGACATTTTGTTGCTTTCCAAAGCATGCATTGAAATCTGTCTTCTTCTTTTTTTGGTTCTATATTTTGATTTTGATATCAGGCTAAATGATGATTTTTGTTTCTCTCTCACACAATTTTATTGAGAGAAAAGAATGCAATACAAAAATTAAAAATATATTAATTGTTGAATAGAATAAAATTTAAAAGCATTAGATATCTCATACCGTAACTGCAACCGCACTGTGTACACGGGAACGCACAGCAACATGCACCGACGCTCCAAACACCAAGACTAATTAACCACGACAATATCAAAGTATCAAACCCTGAGAACAGCTAACATATTTAACAAAACCCACCAGCCCCTTTAAACAAATATATTAACACTTTTGTGACTTTAACGTTTGCTTTTAATCTGTTAATGCTTCTTATTTCTGGCATTCTGCGGAATCTATAGGTTTGCGTGCGTGTGTTTGTTTCCATGCGGCTTTGCGTAGATAATCGATTAAGAATTACTTAAGATAAAGAGCCAAGTACTTTGTAAAAGGATTGATCGGGTGCACACAAACAATGTGCCCCTCAAATGACCTATTTGAGATTACATTTGAGATGTTTAAAAGTGCTTTTAATACTCAAAAAATCCGTTTAAATAAAATAATATTCATTTGATAAAAAAATTTAAAAAAAAAAAAAAAAAAAAAGCTTTTAAGGGTCCAAAAAGCCTAAAATTAGCCAAAATGCACTTTTGACAAAAGCTTAAAAATGAAGTTTTTGCCCAAAAGCTCTTTTCGACTTAAAAGCTCTAGATTTCTCAAACATAATTCCAAACAGACTCTAAATCTGGATTCATTAAACCTAAAACAGAAAATCTAGGAAACTTATGGAATAGGATCCTCTCCAATCCAAAATAGACTGAAAAATATCCAGTTCATGGTTAAGATTTCTTCTTAGAAATCTTACGGCCACAAATAAAACATTAAAAATAATTAAAAATAATAATAAAATATTATTTTATATTAAAAAATAAAGGGGTGATTGGCCATCCCATTGGGGGTGACCGAACCACCCCAGTTGGGAGTGGGGTGGCTGAAGCCACCCTAGATTGCCAGTCTGGGGTATGGCCCTTGGGGGTGGCCCGTTGCCAATGGCCAAATCAAAAAAAAAAATCATTTGACCCTTAAGGGTGGCCGAACCACCCCTGCTAGGCCTCGAGGTGACTTCGGCCACCCAATGGCCTCGGGTGGGCCGCACGGCCACCCTAGATCCAGATCTAGGGTGGCTTGGTGGCCACCCCATGGCCTGGGGTGGTTGTGCCGATGGTCACGCACTATCCCAAAAGACTACCAGATCTCTCTCTCTCTCTCTTGGCCGACATCTCTCTCCTCACTCTCTCTCTGAATCTCTCTCCCTCTCTCCATGGGTGGCCGACGCCACCTCACGTGGTCAACGAAGGCAACTGAGGTGGCATACTCAAGGCCAAGTGTAGGCAAGTGATGGTTCAAATGTCTGTGAAAGAAATATTCCAGTGCTTTGCTCACATATATTTTTCTTACAATTTTCTTTTAATGATGATGTATCAAACTCTGCACAAAACCCTTGTTTTGTGCAACAACCACATAGAAGACGCTCTCAAAATGATATAACCATTCACACCAAATAATTTTACTTCTCTTGACAAAGTATCTCATAGACAAAATACATATTGATAAAACTACTAGAGTCGCCATCTTAGTTAGTTTTGAAGACTCCCGTTTTGAAGGCTTGGAGGGGTGGGGGCTCGGTGGTGAGTGGTGGGCTTTAGGTTAAAACGAATAGAAAAATCATTGAGATTGATTTAAATTAAGGATATGTTCTATTTGGTATTTTTATCTGATATGTCAAATTTCTATTGAAGGCTATAAAGTGGGGTTTTACACCACATCTTGATAGAATGTACTCTCCTTAAATTTACAATAAATTGTTATGGAATTTGAAATATGGACAAAGTTGTCCAAAAGAGCAATGATAGTCTACACACTTAATTATCATTTTCGTTTTACATGGACTAACCTGACAAGTTTTAAGTCACTTTCCATATAACCCATTTTCTCTTTTGAAGTTTAAATTTACATTAAATTAATTAGAAAGTTTAATTTGAATTTCATTTTGAAGTTAATAATTTTTTAATTGTTGTAAGGGAGAGCTGGTTTCATGAGAGTGAGAACAATAATTATTTTGTCGAACAAAGTATATTCTCGCCAAGGTCGGTAGAATGAGATAGAGATTTTTTTTAACAATTTTATTGTTTGGATAATTGGATTGTTAGCCATTTAAGTAACAAATATGAGAAGTTCTTATAGAATTCACATATTCGAGCAAGTCTAAAACAACCTTCCCCTTGTTGGAGCAGGCCAGGGACTATCCAACTTCCACAATCCTATTCTCGTACTTCCTGACATGATTTGAACATGTTGCAAGGCAAAAAATATTTTAGCAGCTTGTCTTTTCCTTAACACCAATTTCGGGCTTTATTAAATTAGTTGCCTAATTGGGCCTGTAGGCCCAATTCTCAATAGGTGGGATCCCAGACTAAACTTAAACAAAAATTGAATTATTTCCAATTCAATTGAGCCTTGGAAGAGCCAAAACTTATTGTAACTCATTGTCATTTTTTTTTTTGATAACTTCTCATACATATATATATATATATATATATAAAAGCTGAAACCCTTTAGAAGTGTCTTACCATTGCAACATGTGGCATGAGCTCGGCCATTTAACTAAATTTGAACAGGTCTATTTAATATATATTAATAGAATCAATTATTATTATTATTATTATTTAGGGTAATCTTTTATTTTCATTCATTGAAAAAAGATTAAAAGCATAAAACTCTTACATCAGAGAGCATAAAGCTTTAATAAATTATAGCCAAAGCTATGAAGTTACAATGTTATAGAGAAAAACATTAAATTTTTACAATCAAGTCAAATCTATGACTTCAATATTCGCTAACCCATGTCCAAACTTCAATTATATAACATATTTGTTCTAGGAAAACTCAATCTAATACATAGGCAATCAATATTCCCAACTTTATTTTCCCGACCATGGGAGTAAAATCCTCACACTGAAACTAATCATCATCGGCCTAAAAGCCATGATAAAAACTTTCACCCCAAAGATCACTCATGAAAGTGGATCGAAGGAAAAGTCAAACACTTATTAAAAACAAAAAACAAAAGCACACTAAAAAAGCTAGCAAACAACTACAATAGTTGGGGCAAGGGAGGCGAAGCGCATTGGTCGGCACATGGTGGACAAGATGGAAGCATTTTGCGCTGATGGCTGACACAGCAAAAAATATTGTTATATGTGGCATAGGGGATGGTTGATTATGGATCATAGGTGGAGAATGAACAAAAGAGCATTTGACGATACCCAATAACTAGATGGCAATGACATACTGAGACAATTAGAGGTGTGCCTGCATGGATCCTTGCCAGACAATGTTGTTAGACCTCTAATGGGGTTGTCTCCATTCTTCTCAGCCATATGTTTTTGAAAACATTGACACAGATAGATCTTAACCGATTGAGAGCGATGTCCCTATAATTTTGTATGAGTTGGAACAAATATTTTCCCGCTGTTTCTTCACCAACATGGTTCATGTTGTCATACATTTAGTACATGAATGCCGACTTGGTGGACCAATGCAATATCGTTAGATGTATCCGGATGAGAGGTATTCACATGTATAGATATAAGTATATTAAAATTTACTAATATATTTTTTGTTTTTCTCTTAAGAATCATGAAGAACTTCCATATATGATTGGGTGATCTGCTCTATGTAGAAGCCTTAGACCAAATTCAAATTTTTACTATGTAACAAAGTGGCTCCTAAAAGTTCTATTACGGAAGGCTATGTAGCAAATGAATTTGTGGCGTTCTGTTCGATGTATTTAGAGAATGCACCCAATACGCCATTAAAAAACTTCAATGAGATTAAAGAGGCAATAACACGAATCAACCTCGACGGACGCATAATGATCTAGGTTCATCGATATATTATGCTTATCTCGGATGAGTTCCTTCAGGTGCTAACATGGTGCTAACATGAGTTGTATTTTTAACACGTGAATTCATCTTTTACTGTTATTTGTGAATTATTAAATTTCTAATCCACACACACACATATATAGGATGTACTTGGATACGCCTAGCTAAGCAAGTAATAGAGGGTGAATGACGTACAAGGAATTGGACACACAACATAGTGAGCAATTTTGTGATTGGTTTCGTGACTATGTAAGAATAATGTCATGTATACCTATTAAATTACAAGTTATAATGTCATCTTAATTTCCTTATCACTACTAAGTATGTGTGACGACCCGCTTAAAAAAAACATGACTAGAAATTTTTAAAAACCAATAACCCACAACAAAGTGGATTGTCACAATGGCATGTCGACACTGCAATATACTATGAACCTATGTATTAACCAGATTGACAATATCATAAGCCTTACAGAACTATATGCCTCATCCATGATTAATCAGAGTTTATATCTTTGCAGTGGAATGTAAATAACATTAGACATAATTTAACACATCAAAGCTAATTAGTACATCTAAGTTATTAAAGCTTACATACAAAAGAATGGCTATACAAAAGTATCACATGCGATATGACCCATATACCAAATGCCAACATCAAAGCATATACATGAATGCTCTATAAAAGAAGGCTATCAACTAGTCCAACAAAATAAAAACACCCAATGTATCTAGGCCTCAGACATCGTGGTAACCCAAATACATAGCCACTGTGTCATCATCTATGATCCATGTACCTGCATCAACAACATCGTTGCACAACGAGAATCACCACCACCAACATCAAAGCATATACATGAATGCTCTACAAAAGAGGGCTATCAACTAATCCAACGAAATAAAAACACCCAATGTATCTAGGCCTTAGACATCGTGGTAACCCAGATACATAGCCATTGTGTCATCATCTATGGTCCATGTACCTGCATCAACAACATCGTCTGCACCACGAGAATCACCACCACCAACATCAAAGCATATACAAGAAAGTTCTACAAAAGATGGCTATCAACTAGTTCAACAAAATAAAAACACCCAATGTATCCAGGTCTTAGACATTGTGGTAACTCAGATACATAGCCACTGTGTCATCATCTGTGGTCCCTGTACCTGTACCAACAATATCGTCTGCACCACGAGAATCACCACCACCTATGATACAAACAAATTTATAAGCCCACCGTTTCCATAAAATAGAGTCACTCAGAAATATAGAACTCACTAGTTTTGTCCAAAAAAACTATTCACATTTACATATCATATAGCTTAACAATAAAACATATTGAAAGTCATCATGCATCATCTATCCATAACGATATACATACACACGGTTTTATCTCTCATCTCATATGCATATTAATACGTATAGCATAAAAATCATCATATACAACCATTTGTAACGATATGCATTATGCGTAGTTACATCTCCTACATATAGGTATACTAATACACTTAGTATAAAAATCATCATATGAAAGCATCATAAATCATCATCATTAAATTCATATGCTATACATGCTCATGCTCATTATTGTCATTTTCATTTCCTACCATATGTCCATGTCTTTACTATGTTTGCCACTACTTGTGCAATCTACAAAACAAGAACCGTTCTTACTTTCCTTACCGCTACTTGTACTATCTACAAAGTAAGACTAGTTACCTTTCCTTAAACATCATTTGTCCATGTCCCTACTCTGCTTGCCTCTACTTGTGTCATCTACAGAGTAAGGCCAATCCTTGTTTTGCTTGCCCCTACTTGTGCTATCTACAAAATAAGGATTGTTTTTACTTTGCTTACCGCTACTTATGTCATCTATAAAGCAAAACCAATTACCTTTCATTTATCATTATTTGTCTTTAACCTTACTTTGTTTGCCACATTTTCCTACAATCATATGCTATGCATGGGCCAGTTCTATAATAGTGAGACCATATATCTCAATCGCCATTGGAGTTGTCACCCCGTTTCCATTTCAATGCTCATGTCATGTTCATGCTCATGTTAATAAAACTTTGAACTCATATACTATCATAACTCATATTATAAACATTATATAGTCATGTTATAAACCATGCGAACCATCAAAATACTCATAACAACATAATCATCACATTATCTTGCAAACCCATAAAAAGCTCATAGAAATATTACATCTAACATTCATCCAACATATCTTATGAAACCTTATTAAATAGCCATAGTGTCACAAAACACATTATATCAATCATTCACCCAAAACATCTTTTATACTTTAAAAATAGTATCATTTTGCCCAATAAGTAAAATACTTACAATGTTCACTTGAGTACTCTTCGGTGAACTCTTGACTCAATCACAATGCACCTAAGCATTTATATAATAAACACCGAATTTTAATGTCTCAAAACTTATTTTTGAATTCAAAACTAAAACCTAGAGGTGCAAAGTGAACTCTTTAAGAATTTTATCACCCTAAAGGCCGGAAAAAGGTGCTCTGGCAACAAAGAAACTACTAGACCTGTGGGTCTAGCTTGACCCGATACCCAGCCAACCGGTTTTCTCATTAATTAATCATTTTATTTTTTATCTCAATAATCTAGTGTAGTTATATTTATCTTCTTATTATGTGTTATGCTGATGTGGCAATTACTGAATGATGTGCACAAAACAGAAGTTTTGTGCAAAGACCACATTGAAGTTATTCTCTATTATTTTTTGATGTTTCAATTTTTTTTTTTTGGCATGTCCACATAAGGGAAGGGGGAGGAAATATTCGAATTTGTGACTTCCGCTTTATTAGACGTAATCTACAGCCGATTGAGCTATCCCTTAGTGACTTTTGATATTTCAAATTGAAGTATGCTTTTTATTGAATATGCAAACTACTATGTTTACACTATGATTTAATTGAAGTTATTATCAAATTTAAGAATAATGTTTGTTAAAAACTATATATATATTTTTAAAATTATCTCATAGTTTTAGCCCCCTCAACTACCACATTAATTCGTTTATAAACTATCAAAAGTAAAAGTGTAGATCTACGCCCTAAATTTAAACGTCTAAAAAGGTTTAGCCCCTCTCTTAGTTTCTCCTACGTCAAAGTGGATGGAAAATGAAACTACGTCGTTTTGATATTGAAAGTTCAAATACCCTCAACTAACCTAAAATGTAACAGTTGAGAAAACTCTCTTCTCATGCTTCTTTTCCACCTTTTCCACCTTGCATGGCTCTCTCTCTTCTCATGCTTCAGCAAAAGATCATCCACATGCGCAATATCTCTGACTCATAATTTGGGTTGTGGTAAGATCAATTCTATCCGAGTTGGGAGTTTGGCCCTTTTCGATGCAGTATTTCTCCATGCGGCAAGGAAGCCGACCCGGAGAATCGAACTACCGTCGATCGGCGTTGTTGACCGACCAAGGTGGTGCCATCGAGTAAGACATTTGTCGAGCGGTGATGAATGTGGGGCGAAGAAGAGGTCGGTGTCGTGGCAAGAGTTGAGGCTCCCAAGGGGTTGAGTGACGGTGAAGCACGCCATCTTTGGCGTTCGCGGATGGAGTGACAAACGGAGCTTCATGGTGACGATGACGCGGACACCAAACTGTGGACGCGACTTGGGGGCCATGTTGGTCGCTCTCTTGGTCGATGGGACCCACGTGGTTCGGACTAAGGTAGAGAAGGTCGCGCCCGAGAGCGGAGGAGATTGGAGCCGAGACACTGAGATATTGCGAGAGACGGTGGCGAGAGTGATAGGAAAGGCGGGAGGTGAAAGTGAGAGGAGAGGCGGTGAGGGAGTTGAGAGGTGAGAGGCTAAGAAGAGAGGCGAGAATTGAAAGTTTGAGAGAAAAGGAGCAAGATGACTTGTAGAGAGAGCGAGGGACGGCGTGAGTGCGGTTTAGGGTTAGATGAATTTATACCATTTTAAAACTATGTCATTTTTTATTATGAAGTAAATGGTTAAAAATTGTTAATGTAAAAGCGATGTCGGTTTAAAATTTAAATGATTAAAAAGAAATTTTTTGATAAGTATTAAAAAGAAAATTTAAATGGGAAAGTTATTAAATGGCCCCCAACTGCTGTTACATTTAGCCCCTCTGTTAGTTGAGGTATTTTGGTAACTTTCAATATCAAGCAGCGTAGTTTACTTTTCATCCACTTTGGAAAAAACTATGGAGGGGCTAAAAATGTAAGCTGTTTGGTAGTTTGGGGGCCATTTACAACTTTTGATAGTTTAGGTGGCTAAACGTAAACAATTTGGTAGTTGAGGAAAAAAGCGTATTTTCCCCATATTTTTTTTATTTTACAATTATCTCATATTTTTAATGTGAATTGTGATATATAAAGATTATTTGAAATTGCCACATTAATTAATATTAATATTATTATAAGATAATTAAGAGATAAAAGTGTAGATCTACGTTTCTCTAAATTTAAACGTCTAAAAAACAGTGGAAAATACTCTGGCAAAAACAACCCTCTCTTTCTTCTCCTACAGCCTACAGGTAACGATCCCAATCCCGACCCGTCAAATTTTCAATCTCACCCACTAATTTTAACATGAGAAAAGTCCACGTAACCAAAATCTAACCAAAGTAAGCAAACAAACCTCAATATATCAACCCAACTTCTCTAACCTCGGTTCCGAACCAACACTGATGACCGTTGCGCCGAACCCAAATTTAAAATCTTCTCCGAACCACCATTTCTCTGTTTCTAAGCCCAATCCCATCAATATCAATCTTCTCACTCTGTTTCTCTGTCTCTCTCTCTCTCTCTGAAGAAGAACCCAGAAAATGGTGTCGAAGATCTCCAAGAGGACCCCAACGAAGTCCATCAAAGACTGCCGGAAAAGCAACCACCATAACCGCCGACGCCACCGGCGGAAATCTCCAGCAAAAAACGTGATCGCCTCCATCAACAAGTCGCTCTTCGCGTGCCATCGCCGCCTCGTCAAGCTCTTCTCTAAGTTGGCCCGAATCGCCACCCCCAGCCCGAACCGCCACCACAAGGGCTACAAGATCATCCCTAAAATCTCCGAACTCGAACAACCCGAATCCGAAACCAGTGTAAGGAAGTCCCTCGTGTTCGACAACATAGAACCAGCGCATCTCCCGCCGCTGATCTCGCCGAAGAGAACGGTGGTTTTGGACTTAGACGAGACCCTGGTCCACTCCAAAATGGACCCACCGCCGGACCGGTTCGACTTCGTGGTGAGGCCGAGGATCGACGGCGAGATCATGAACTTCTACGTGCAGAAGCGGCCAGGTGTCGACGATCTACTGGCCGCTCTGGGTGAGCGATTCGAGGTCGTGGTGTTCACAGCAGGGCTAAGGAGTACGCGTCGCTGGTCCTGGACAGGCTCGACCGGAAAGGCGTGATCGCCCACGCGCTGTACCGGGACGCATGCAAGGAGGTGGATGGGAAGTTCGTGAAGGACTTGTCCGGGCTGGGGAGGGACCTGAGGCGCGTGGTAATCGTTGACGATAACCCGAATGCTTACGGGTTGCAGCCGGAGAACGCGATTCCAATTCAACCCTTTACAGGGATCTCGGCGACAGAGAGTTGGGAAAGTTGATGGAGTTCTTGGAGGGTTGTGATGGGGTTGAGGATATGAGGAGGCTGTGAAGCTCTACGTGGGTGCTGATCAGGATGGTAAAACACTTTGATGGTTTGGGATTCTCTGATTTATTTGTTTTGTTTTGTTTTTTTGAGTTTCTTTTTCTTGGAATGTATTGAACAAAGTTGTTCAATTTGTAATGAGAAAAGAAGCTATGAGTAATTTTGTTTAGTTGTCTCTATTTTGAAGATCCAGTGGTTTATAATATAGACCAAAGTTTATTGTTTTGAAAGATACTTCTGTTATTATGTTTTTGGTTTTTATGGGTATCATTAGCTACTGAAACAAGTTCAAGGGCTTAAATGAGTGTTTGTAAAGGCCAAGAGAGATAATTTGATTGAATTAAGGTCCCCCCGGAACACAAAATATGATCTGCAGACATTGACTCTGCTTCTCAGAGAGCAATTTCTTCTTCAAAGTGAAAACTGAATTAAATTAACAAGCTTCTGACAGGATGTGTTTCTGCTAGAATCCTTTACATTTGATCTTGTAGCTTCCTCACTGGGGAGCTCATGAGGAAGAAAGATTGTGTTAGCTTTCCTTGGTGTTCAATTTGGCAGACAGAGATCTCCTAACAATTTTGTTGCTTGGATTGTTGAGGTAACAAATATGAAAGAGTTCATATGGAGTCCACTTGTCTAAACAAATTTCGAGTAGTCTGCCTACTTATTGAATCAGGTGCGCTCTATAGATACTTTCATATCGGTTTCTAGCAACTCAACAACTAAATTTGAATTCCAATTTAGCAGCATTGCAATTTGCAAATGATGGGAGCTCAACGTTATATTTTCAGAGTGTCACCCTCCAAGGAATCAATAGCCAGTAACCCACATTTTTCCCGACAAGCATTAGGATTCTAGTTATCTCCTGCTCATTTTCTTGAAATCTGCCACATAAGAGAGAACACAACCATGCCTCCACTCTCCTAGGGTAGACTTGCAACAAAACATTTAGGAAATTAGAAATCTTTATATAAAGGCTCAACATGAGTATCTTTTCTGCAAAACGTGAACGGAGTACTCTAGAGTTACCTCAGCCAGCCGGCTACTTCTCTTCTTTGAGTAGAGTTCTACAGGTCACTGACTAGGAGCTTCTGAGTAAAGAGCTTGTTTGTCGTGTCAACAAATCCAACTTCAAGGGATCCATCAACGAGAAACAAAAGCTCAGCTGAGTGGGGATGGTGTGAGGCGGGTTGGCGTTGTCACCAGACCGTAAAGCCAACCATAAGGCACAAAAACATTCCAAGTGGAGTATGATGTTCAATCTCTGAGGCATGTGCCATTAAAACCTCAGTGGAAAAGCTCTTATGCATCTCTCTACCAAATTAGAGAATCTCTCATGAGTTACTACTTTTGCCTATGAACAGATTCGTAAGAATTAGATCATCTATGATGCCAAGCCCCATCTAATGCATCTACTGCCTCCTCACTTTAATACCGCTGTATAACAATAATGCCTGATCAGAACTTGCAGAACTGAGAGCCTAAAATCTTGCCAACCCCGCCCCAAGCTTTAGAACATTTATCTAGTTCTTTATGATCTAACCATCAACTTATATAATCACCAATTATTGGGAATTGTTTGCATAATACAGTGTGAAGCATACAGTATCTTCCTGATTGCTTTCATCTGAAGCCAACTCCCAAGAATGTCCTCCAATTTTTAAGAGAGATCTTCACAGAACCATATCTATCTTAGAGTCAAAATCTCAAAATTCAAACCGAGTATAATAATACTGATGAATAACATCAAAACAATGCAAGAAAAGCTAGAATGTAGAAGCAGAAAGCATGCCCCAAAGAAATGGACTACCATTACCCTATGGCATTGAACAAGGGGCTGATGATAGAAGTCAGTTTAAACTTATCACTACTTTCCTTATGAAATTGGATGAATTGCGCTATGAGACTTTAACTTTCAGGATGCGATTAAATTAAGTTTATACACCAATTGACATTGATCATGCTGAAAGAGCGTGCTGATGGAGAAAGCAGCATACTGCCAGTATGGCTCTGGCATTAGACACCCTGAGTAAAGTTTGTGACAAAAGTATGCCATAAAGTATAGACAGGATCATAACCTCTAAAGGTGGTTTGGTTGCATCGAATAAGATACTCTAGTTACAGGCTAGGGTATGCTGTAATAGTACTAGTGTGAAGTAAGGCATATAGAAGGAAATTGATTCTTCTTATCAACATGAATTAATAAGGTGGTTGCAACTAGGTGGTCGGCAACATTGAGAGAGACAAGGCAATAGTAAACCCATTGCAATAATGGAGAAACCACATCACAGAGAAATGAATTAAGCCTTTCAAGTGTTCCACTCTTGTTCACTCTCAGCCACATTTCTAGTATTGCCGCATACAACCCTTGATTTGGGTAGCACAACCTTGCAGATAAAGGCTGCCTAGGGAAACAGAACCGGATTACTGTATTCTTGTAATTCTTAGATTGGCATCTTTGATGTTTCCACCATCTTTTATACTTCATGTTGCAGTCATAAACCAAATCTACTGGATTTCTCCACGGATATTCCATCTTATTAGTAATCAAAGTGATACAATGACCAAAGGGAAAGTGGTAACAGTCAGCCATCAGAATGTATGCTGATCATGAACAAAAGATATTGAAGCGTCACCAGAAAAGGATATTGAACTATGAAACATTAACACAGCAGATAGAGAATTCTCATCATAGAAACAGCTCAAATTTAGGAGATTCAGGACTATGCAACCGTTCCAAGACTTATGCATGTAAAAATTTGCTTATTTTTAAAAGTCAGAGTCACATGTGTTATCTAAATTTTGCAGAGAAGTACAAACTCGAATCTAACCTGGGGTGTGCTTCACTAACTAAAATGTCTGCAACAGAAGATAATGCAGCAAACTCACATACAGCAGAGTCGAAGATAAGGAGAATCAGATGACACCAATATTTGAACTGCTATTGTATTCTAGAAGATTAGGTTGTAATTTATACTTTTGAATGTATAGCTTATCTGCAATTATCTTGTTTTCAAACATTTTGTAATTGTCAATATATACTGGAATGAAATCATCTCACTGGTATCGAATTGAACCAGTTTATACAATTTATTTTTCAAACTGTTTCATCCAACAAACTACCCCCAGACCTGAATATCGACCCAATGGCCATCAGTTTCCAAAAATCCACAAGTGCACCACATTGCTGGACAGTCAGAAATTCAGGTCGGTAGCATCGGTATGGTCAGATATTTAGGTCTTTTGATAGCCCTATCAAACACCCAAGTCCTTATCTTTATAACCGAATCATCTCTCAAATTTTGACATTTTTAATTCTCTATAAAAATCACAACAATGGAGTGAGAATTCAAATGAAAATCCGAGCTTCCATACCCCAAGTTAGTATCTTTTGGAGTTAATCAGTCACATTCTCTAACCTACCAAAGAAGCACATAAATGTCATAAACCAAACAATCCGGCATTCTCCCAACAAAACAAACAAATGGGTATCAAAATTCATCAAAAATTCCATTAATTTCCAATCAATCTTACATAAACTCAAAACCCAAAAACAAAAAACTCATAACTCTTCAATTCACACAAACAGCAAGAGAGAGATGAATCAATCGCACGAGAAGACCTGTTGGGGCAAGCGCCAGGCCTCAAGCCGAGCGAAGCACGTGTCGTCAAGAGACTGGCTTTTGCACCACCGGCACTCGGGATTTCGTGAGCACTGGGAATCAGAGACCAAGTCGGCGCAGTTGGGGATCCGTGTCCTAGCAGCCCCTAAGAGATTTCGAGCTGAGGACCCATTTGATGCGCATGATCCGAGAAGATTTTGCAGGAGAAGGAAGGTAACAAGGAGGATGATGAGAAGCCCAGAGCTTGAGCTTGAGCTACAATTATAGTTTGCCATCACAGAGAGAGAGCGACAGAGAAAACAAAGCTCCAAACAGAGGAAGCTTTAGTTGTTCTGTTTTTCTTTTTTCTTTTTTCTCTCAACTGTTATCGTTAGCCTTGTGGACACCTGGATACGAAACGACGACGTTAGCAGCAATCCGCAGGAAATTGGATCTCTTTGGTTATTTAATTAAGGTGTGATTTTCTAGTATTTCTTTTTTTAATATTTAGCATTTTTAAAGGAAATTATAATTTGCTAATTTTTTTTTTTTTTAAAATGTTCACACAATGGAAGGGGAGGTAAAATTTGAGCTATGACGTCTAACTTATAAAGCGTGATCAGGATTAATTCTGGCTTAAAACTTACTAATTTTTTTAAAGTAAAGTAGTGACCCAAAACCAGCTTAAGAAAATTCTTTTAATTCAATATATATATTGATCTCATAATTCACCTCTCTACGTGCCTATATCTATGAGTACCCTTAATTCTTATTATCATATGTAATAAAGTTTGCGCGTCTCATAGGACCTTTAACACAACTCTAATACCTTAGTGAAGTACATAGCAAATCACCACTAATAAGCCTAGCCAATACCACCCATATTGATCTTCAATACGAGAAATATTAGGTATTATATTTTTATATAAAATAAAACTAACAAATATTTAATAGTGTTGATGTAGCCGTCTAAACGATCTTTGAAGCAATTTTTATTTAAAAAATTTAAAAATTATATGAAACTACCTCCTCAACATTGTAAGATACTTAATTAAATAACAATATAACATTTCTCAAGACAAAAGTAAGCTATAAACTAGTTTCTTCTGTAGCTAATTTCTGTCTTATTTTTTGGTGTACAAAGTTTCGCTCCGATTAGAGTGTTTAAGAGTAACAATTCAGACTAAAATTTCCTTTAAATTGATTTTAAAAAAAATGGAAATCAATCTAATAAAATGATCGAAGACGAAAATACCAACTCGGTCTCTACTCATTATTAAATACATGCGTAAATTCATACAAACCGCTCTGATAAAATAACCAA
Organism: Carpinus viminea; assembly: GCA_013348765.1. Taxonomy (NCBI): domain Eukaryota; kingdom Viridiplantae; phylum Streptophyta; class Magnoliopsida; order Fagales; family Betulaceae; genus Carpinus; species Carpinus viminea. The sequence continues at coordinate 52,369,359 of CP054667.1, forward strand.
AGAGTTTGTATAGAAACTCGATCTCTGCTCATGTGTTCTAATTGAACACACACCCTCAATCGTAAAGTAAAAGCGACACAACACGGCAGAAGGAAAATAAGAAATATTATTTACGTAACCAAAACGGTATCGTCCTTGTTGTCTCTCAGCCTCAGGGAAAGGGCATCGACGATGGAAGAGAACAACAACAACAACAACAACCTTGGTTCTTCGATGCATACCCAGAAAGAAACCGAGACTTTGACGCCTGTGATTTCCAACTTGTCCTTCGCCCAAGATGTAGATTGCCGGAATTCCAATTCTCTCCCGGTAATATTATTATTTCCTTTTGGTGAATCATAAATTTTGTTTCTTTTTTGGTGGGCATGGATGATGGATACATAATAATTGATGGAGTCCCAATTTGATTGTGTTATTGTTTTCTTTTTTGCGGCCAACAGTTATTGTTAATTTAGATTGTATTTTCTGATTGTTGGATTTCTTTTTTATTCTATACAATAGCTAGCTTTCTTTAGGAAAGGTCCTACTAGGTTATGAAATTTAAGGCAAGAATCTAAATTTAGAGCCTCAAAATGGGTTTTGGTTTCTGGGTTTTCATGATTTCCACTATAATGTGAACTCGGAGTTCTCATATGTTTCTGTTTGGTGGGATAGTTTTGCTTCTTAGTGTTTTGGATGTTTATACGGGAAAATTTGGAATCTGGGTCTTTGCGGTGGTGATATTTGGGTTGGTGGTTCTGTGATTATTTTTGAGTGTTTTCATTGGGTAAAAATTGGTGGTTTTCTCAGAGACTGGAGGCAATCATTGACAGAAGGATGAAGGAATGGAAGGAAAAGTTTGAAATCAGTTTTGGCTAGACTTTGCTTGAGTTCATCGGTCTATGCCATTTGGAATGAAAGAAATAGCATTAGTCATGGGCCTTTTTACTCACGGAAGAAAATTCTTTTAAAAATTTGTTGAGAGATTAGAACTCAGATTACTTCCTAACTGTAAATATGTGAGAAGTAGTAGAATATTAATTTGTGTAGGAATTGGGGTCTCTGATGGAGTCCTTTGTTAGCAGTATTGTTGTATAGGTGTTTGTTTGTTAGCTACTGTGGATAGCTGGGTTCCAGTTTGTTGGAGTTGTTTTTGTTAATAAAGTTGCTCATTCATCTTTTTTTAAAAAAAAATAAAATTGCTGGTTTCATTCCCTTAAGTTTTTTGTTTTGGGGACAACTAATAATTTGTGAGTCCCAAATGATACAATAGATTGAGAAAGCTGAATGTATTTTTGAATTGCATCTATGTCCAAATAACAAGAGTGATAGATAGTTGTGTTGCTTTTCTTTGGTTCTGATAATAGAATGAAGATGGAGGCTCAAAATCACAGAAACACGATGATTTGCTGCCTGCTGCTGGTATCGCGATCCAAGGATCGAATGTGTCTGGAGAATGTGAGACTGAGTTGCCTCAAGGCTTCAGGGAAGAACTGAATGATCAAAGAAGAGGAGCGATGAAGTTGGCCATCAGAAACAAGGAAGATACTTCTTTTATGATTAGCCACTATCTGAAGTAACTGGAGCTTGGATACCTGTCTCTGTTCCACCTATGTTGGAAAGCGAGCACAAAGAGTGGGCCAGAGGTTTTCACTTTCGAATGGAGGTTACTTCCCTGAAGGAGACATGGGGTGGAGCCAGTTCCTTGGAGAAGAAAAGGAGCTGAGTATGTGGGATGTGATGGTGGAGATGTTACTTGTGGCACGCTGGAAAGTGAGTCTGATTGCTTCAGGTGACATCCACAGGTGTGCATTCTCATGGGTATCAAGCCCTCTACTTGAGCAAGCTTGGAAAGAGATGGCCCAGACTCTGGAGGCTAATTTTGGAAATGTGAAGGAATTACTTGAAGCGGAGCCACCAAAATGGTTGGCTGACAGTGCTGCTTCTACTTGTATGCTATGCGTGTGCGGTTTCATCCGATCATTTGCTCCAGGCATCACTGCGGTTTTGGAGGAATATTTTGTGGTGAATGCTCTAGAGGAAGGAGCTTGTTGCCTGCAAAGTTTCGTGTTGGGGATCTAGCGGGTCTGTGACGTATGTTGTCCGCCTTGATTCTGTCCAGCCATACTTGATGGACCAAGTAAGTAATGCGGCTCAGTCACCAACTCATGACCTGACAGACCTCAGTACTTTGAGATCATGGGTTAATTTTCCTTGGACAGTCCATGGAATATGAGATCTATAAGGCAGCAAACACTATCCAAACTTATAATAAGGTAAGAACTTGAGTTATAAAACTTCCTGTTTATTATATTAGATTTCTGTACCCAAACTTTTCCATAGGAATCTTAATTTGCTGATGGGTTGGATTTTAACCTTTGGAATGTACATTCATGGGTGTTTTATTCAAAGGAATATATTAGTCTAGCAACTCTCTTACTTGCTTTTGAGGTCTTTCTCTTTAAATTATGGCACATGAAACTTGAGTCTGGCTTAACTCATAACTGATGACAGTGACAAGAACATGTGCATTAGTTTCTTCATAAAATTATGTCATGTTTTGAAATTGAATGTGCCGATTGAATTAGCTGGTTAAATTTCTTGGATTATTAAACCATGCTTTGCTTTATGGATCAAAATTAAATTATTTCTCAGGTAGAGAAGAAAATTCAGATGCCATTCTCGACAAGCAAAAGGTCTTGCAATCATTACTGTTGTGAAAGTCGGAATGATGGTTACCTACAATATTGGAACTGGACTTGTGGTTGCGTAGAAGATGGCTCATGGTCACCGTCTGCCATTTCTACATTTGGTTGGGGTGGGGGCTCAGGTGAGCAAGTTCATCTCTGACAACCGATATTTATTGTCTTCATCTATTCCAAGTACTGTGAAATGGAACCACAGACTACCAACATGTACAAGCAATTGTCATTGTTCTCTTTCCATATTCTTCGGGGCAAACACTTCTAAAATTTGAACTGCTTCAATATTTGTTCTATGTTTATTTCAATTCATTATTTAACCTAGTATAGATGCTTATCCTTTTAAATATTCAATCTGGCATTCATCTGTGTTTCAACTCAGTGAACCTTAATCCTGATTTCCAATTTAATATATATGTAGGAATTCTTATCCTTGATATCAATTTTGAATGTGTTCTCTTTCTAGAAACTGAAAACTTCCTGTTCTTCTGTCCCCCACTTTTTTTTTTACCCCTTAAAGGCTGGAGGAGAATTGACAGATTTCATTATTGTGTTGAGAACAACTGATGCTGTCAAGACATTTAGTGGTAATATCCATCTTTCAGTTGGAGCTGGTTTGAGTGCAGCAGTGGGAATTGTTGGAAGGGCAGCTGAAGCTGATGTAAGAGCTGGTGATGGTGGTTATGCTGCTTGTTATACATACAGCTGCAGCAAAGGTGCATGATTTATTTGATTTATGCATATTTCTGTCTAAGGCTAATTCTAGTCCTCCTCGTTTCTTTTTTTTTTTTTTTGGTAGTTCCTTCTTTGTACTTGCAGAATATGAGTATCTGTGAACGTGCAGGTGCATTCGTTGGTTGTTCATTTGAAGGTAGTATTGTCACCACCCGCACAAGGGAGAATTCTCGATTCTATGGCAGCCAGTCATTGACCGCATTAGATATACTTCTTGGCTCCCTGCCAAAACGCCTACTGCTGCCATTCTCTCTATCGTTCTCTTGCAGATTTGTATCAGAACATCGAAGGAGTGATTGGATGGAGTTGAGTCGACTTCTTTGAACTTTCATTGGTACTTGATATCAATCTGAAGCAGTATGTAAAGGTTCCTTGCTACCATTCTTTGTGCATGTAAAGAATAAGCAATTGATGTAAAGCATGTCTATTGAGAATCTCCCAGAAGGGCGAAAAAGGGCAATGTACATGTATATGTATATAATGATAAGTAATTGGTTTGGTCGAACACCTATTCTCTGTCTGCCTCAAATTGTATATACTACTGAAGTTTGTTGAACAAATTGTAACTAGTTTCAAGAAGAAAACTATCACAAAAAGGAGAAATTGCAACTGGTTCCAAGAAGAAGAAAAAGAAAAGAAAAGAGTGAATAACACTGCTCATATTTAATTAGAACTTGCCTAAAAGGGTTCATTGCATTCCTCTATCATGTACCTCACTGTCATGTAACAGCACAAAGCCATTGCTTAGGAAGATCTTCTTCCCCTCCTTCCTATCTACATGTTGTTCCCTTTATTGAGTTTTTCTCTTCTATGAGACAGAAGTTTCCTTCTCCATTTAAATTTCTCTAGATTCTTTCACCTCTTATGATGCTCTATCCATCGTTTATGACAATCTATTCCTAGATCCTCACAAAATCCAAATTTATGTCTTTCTCCTTTGCTGGCTACATCCTCCACCTCGCTATTAGTCTCTTCCACAGCGTCACTTGCCGAAACTATCAAGGTTCTCAGATTGGATTTTTCAAATCCCGATCTATCTTACTCTGCTAGACTCAGCTTGCAATGCGCCACTTCCCCACTCTCTCTAGTGTCCTAGCTTTTCATAGCTCCTAGCTGCATCACCATCTAACATCCATGTGCCGATGCATGGATCTAACATGCCTCAACCTTAGTGGCATTATTTTTTTTTCGTTTAATTTTCTGCTTTTAAATTTATGTATTTTCCTTTGTTTCTTCGTTTTTTATTGTTACCCATTAGGCATTTGGATAAGGTCTAAAGGTATCTTGAAGGTCATGCCCCAATCTATATTCCTTGCATTGAGGGCTTGAGTAGAGTTGAAGACTCTCATAGGTCATACCCTTGTCCGCCTCTTTGTAACTGCCTTAATTAGCAACCACTTTTTTTAATGTTCGTGACAACTGACAAGAATACGTAGGGCCACATCATTTATTTGATGCCTTTTTTAAAAAAAAAAATTGGTTTAGTCTGGTTGTTTTGTTGCTTAGTGTTGGGTTGCCCAATTCTCTTTTGTTGTTCTTAGTTGTAGTTCTTGTTTGATGTAATAATAATAATAATAATAAAATAACAAATAAATAATGATTCTCATAAACTCCGCCCATCTTCCTCAGAAGTTGTAGGTGGGCATAAAGCTTTGATTTCATCTTTCTGATTCATTATTATTAGCAACTACTCTGTTTCTTATTAGCCACGTAGGCAGAGAGACATGCACAGATAAAACTGTAATTGTTTGCGGAAGAATGCCCAAAAAAAAAAAAAGAAAGCAACATTAACCATCAATCGCATCAGTGTAGTCAGTAATTCCATAGCCATTCAGTTAATGCTGACATCCAAAATCCCTTTCAATCACAAAGCCTGAAACCACTCCAGCAACCAATACCAAATCCATAATAAATAAATAAATAAAAACTTCCTATTTAGACCCCAAAAAAAAAAAAGAAAAAAAAAAGAAAAAAGAAAAAAGAAAAAAGAAAAGAAGAATGAATTGAACTGAAGGGGCTAAGCACCACCATAAACTATTTATAATTTAATTTTGGTTCTCTCTTTTGATGGGGAAAAAAAAAAACAAAATAACTAGAAAAAGAAACTGCTCCTACTCACTGTACTTCTAACTGGAATGCCTTGCCAACCGAAGACACCCAGGGGGACATCTCATGTTGAACTTTTGAACAGGAAGGAAGACGCAAACCAACTCTTTGTCGAGCCTCTCTACCTGCACCACCAAAACCATCATTAATAATTAATAAACAAAACAGGAAGTAAACGAGGAATTATTCCACAGTTGCATCCCTTAACCCATAAATATATTCTCCCAGTTACCTGGTTCTGGGGTTCCCAAGTGTAAGTTCAAGATCATCCGATATACATTCCTCATGGATCCTTTCTCCTTCCCAGGGCTTCACCAACCCTGTCGTATTACTGCCAAATGCAAATTCGGCTGCAATCCCATCTGACATTGGAACATCTGAGGTGTGATCAACACCTGCAGCAACTGCAGGAGAGCACGTGCCGCTCTGCCCGGGAGTCCACATCCGAGACCCTCCACCCGAAAATGCCTCCTCCATAAATCCAAAAGGGTTTCTTGCTACAAGGCTGAATGTGGGGGACGATGGACCGCTTTGTGGGATTTGGATACCAGCAAACCACCGTGAATCAGGCAGGACCTGACGGCCAGGACTTGGCGGAGTAGACGAAGGCAGGAAAGGATAGTGCTGCCCAGCCCATGACGGGGCAGCAGTTGCATCATCCCAGTCATTTTTGGTTCTAGGTGTTCTGGCCGTTGGGGAGCTCAATGGTGGTGTGACTGGAGCACTTATGGAACCTCCATGGACAAGAAGATGGTGGGAGAACTTGGATGAAGCTGATGATGAGCTTGATGAGAGGTTTTTTAACCACGGGATGAGGGAATCAGCATCAGCATTACCATTGGCATTGGCAGCATAACGAGATGAGACCGGGCTTGGGAAGGAAGACGAGGCAGGACTTGGATTGTAAGACGCACATGGGCTCAGTTGGAATGAAGAGCATGGACTTGCAGAAGCTGATCCCCCATGATGTCCATTCGTTCCACAGGTTTGCATCCCTGCACAAAAGCATATAAAGATGATCTTTGCTGACTACTACTGAGCCAAATAATTGAATATCGTTTAGAAGAATGGTAGAGAGAGGTAACATACAGAAGTAACCGATATATGGTATCACTTAAAACTAACAACATGGAAAACGAAGTTTCAGAGGTCCAACCATGACTTCGCTAGATCGCACATCAAAACACAAATATTTTGAATGCACCATGATTTTTATTTCTTTTTATATTCTTTCCTTTCTCTCTTTTGTTCTTTTCTAGTTGAGTGTTACGGAAGCATGGTTCAGATATTCATTGCAGACTAGACAATGTTAGAATGATGGTAGGTAGATTTTCATGACAACTTCGATCATGATACTCTTTAAAGTTTTACCCTTACTGTGAACATGATCATCCATTACTAATATGATCATGATATGATTACCCTTAATGTTAGAATATAGGATTTTTTATATTAGTTCGATTTATTTTCTCTATTAGAATATTTGCCATTTAGGTTTGATTGTAATCAAATCCTTCAGATTTGATCAAATCACCTATTTGTATTCTCTCCACTTACCACAATTTCCCAATAAATAGAGACCTTTGTATTGTAAACAAATTATCAAAAACTAACATCATCACAAAACTTACCACTTATCATTGTTTTCCTACTTGTGTCCTTTTCTCTCCACTTCTGCTATTTTCTCATATTTTACATTTCATCACAAAACTTAACATCACCTCTTAGGGATTAAACTTTTGCTGTCAAATATTATCTCCCCTATTCTGAGGCTTCAATTGAAAAAGGTATTGATGGTAGAAAGCTCTGCTCCTAAAAAAACAAAATCAAGAATGAACCGATCACCACATCAATGACCAAAACACTTATCAAATGTTTCGCTGCAGCTTAATCAAACTGGTATGAGGGCCAACAAGATTTCAAAATTCCATAGTAATTTGATTACCACTGTATTTATATGTACTTGGATGAACAAATTTATCTATGTAAATGGGTTTAGACGCCTAAAGGGTTCGCCCTTTGTCCTAGAACAAAGTATAATTTGAGAAACAGTTAAAAAATACCACATTTTGATCACCTAAGGTCTCATTATGGTATTAAGACCTTCATATCAATAATACATACACACACGGTAGACTCTAACGGAAGGGCTTAAATGTAAAAAAATGATAGTTTAATATATCTAAGTGTTTAGTTTATGGGACTAAATAAAAAATTACTGTTAATTCAGGGGTAAAAGAATATTTATCCTTATCCTTTAAATAGAACATGATGTGAAATTGGCAATCATGTAATTGCAACCGGACCAAAACTTTTTTTCAAAAGAGAAACGAATGTCAACAATTGTGTGCACATAAATAGACAACCTATCCCTCTCAGCATTTTGTTGCCCCTTAATCTATAAACAAACACCCCCCACACGCTTTGCTGCTTAGAAAAATCGCAATTGACAAGTATCCAAGGATTCGGAAATCTTTCCCTCTCAATTAAACTAATCACAAATCAGACTTTTCCCATTTAATTAATCAATTAATTAACAACACCACCGGCCCACACACGCCATCGAAATGCCATGCTCGCTCTCAATCACCTGCGGGAAAGGTATTTCCCAGTACTAATTGCCCCGGGAATCTCGGAAAACTAGTTAACCTAATTGCCTAGTAAAATGACCCGAATACCCTGAAGTCCCACGGAGGGAAAAGGAGTTTTGGAAAGGGGAAACGGTAAATTAACGAGTCGAGGAAACAGGTTTTCACGGGAATTGCAAAGTGCTCGGAAATCAAAAATCTCTGAAAAAGGAAAAGGAAACTGATTTTTAGTTTTGCATTAAAGCGAAGTGGATGTTCAATCTAGAGCATGGATCTGCTGTCCTCAATGACGAGACTACCCTTCAGAGCTCAAAAAGTGTGAGAGCTAGGGGGTCATTTTATTCTTTGACCGTGGCATATTCGTCCTGTAAAAAGGTTTCTGCCTGGTCTGTCTCTGCGAGTCTCAGGGTATTTTGCAGTTTTGCTCATCGAAGCAGAGAAGCGAATCTTAAAATCAAAGCTTCGTGTTCCGTGCGCCCAACAAATATAACAGACCCAGTACAACGTAAATCAATCTCAGCCGTCCGTCGATCTGCAACACCCACCCCCTACGCAGTCCGCACGTTAGCAAAACAACCCAGGAAAAACCCATCACCGCACAGATCACCTTTTAAAACCCCAAAAAATTCACAAAAATTAAATCAGATCAACCTCCGACCTCCGGCGCATCTTATCCCAGCTCCGCAGATTTGCTAAAATGAGGCATACAGAACAGCTTGGAGAAAAGAAAAGAGAAGCGAAGTGGATTTGGGAGTTCGAGGTGTACCTTTCTGTAGGTTGTGCCGTCTTCTTCGACGGTCCAACCCGCCTCGTTGCAGAGAGCCTTAAGGACCTCGTTGTTGTCGCAGTGCTTCGGGAGCTTGTAGTTCCCGTACATTCTGAGGCCGGCGTAGATCTTCGCCGCGATCGCTCGCCGCCTCCGCTCCCTCCGCTTGTTGTTCTCCCTCTCCTTCCACGTCGGCATTCTTGACCCCGTCGTCATTCTCAGCTACTTCTCCTCGCCGGAAAACTCTACCTGGAACAAAGGCGCTTCACATACAGGAAAACTTCCTCGGGAAAATGTTTGCAATTCTCAGGAAACAACCGGAAAAATGGGCGTGATCCGGTTGGCGGTTTTTTTGGTCAGAGAGAGTAGTTAAATGAAGACTAAAGAGAGTAGGGGTTTGAGAGGCAGGTGAGCTAAATAAGAGGGAATGATTGTAATTGGTCATGGTTGACTGTTGAAATTACGAGACTGCCACTACAAGCTTTTGCTCCGGAATCACGGGACTAACACGTGTTTGGGCTTTTTCAAAAAAGGCGAAGCGGCCTTCTGAGTTGTAGGCTAGTAGCTACGAGGGTAGCACGAAGGGGACGACGTCGTTCCCGTGTTGCCGTGTCCGTGTCGTGTGGGTGATTAGTGAGGGCAGTGTGGGAAATTGGTTTTAAGGGGATAAGGCTATGAATCTATGATTAGTGTTCGCATAGTGGAAAATCAAAGGAAGATTTCTTTGTACACCACTAAGATTCAAACGGTCAATTTTACCCCTCTTAAAATTTTGAAATTATTAAGAATTAAACAGAATATAATCATGATTAAAATCTTATTTTACAGATTTAATATTCATATATTTTTTTTTAAGTGAAGTAATTTATTTCTCAGAAGTATAGTACTAGCATACTCTTGTTGTCTCCAAGTAATTTAACCTAAATTTGACCCAAGACACAATATTCTAATGAATTACTTACACGTGTTTTTTATTTCATTTCATAAGGATTTTATTTTTTTATTTTTTTATTTTTTTATCTTATACCAAATTAAATAACTAAGAGCTATCTCTAACAAGAGTAACCAAAATAATTATTGGAAAAATAACAATTTCTACTTTAACTACTCTTTCTTCTATACACACTTGACCAGATTTTTTATTCTACTCGCAGTGTAAACTGTAAAATGGCATATTTTCTGTTTAAAACTAGAACAAGAAGAAAAGTCCAAGTAACTTCTTATTGGACAAAAAAAATATCTTATAGTTGTCAAGTTTGACTATTATTGATCAACTATGTTGTTGGAGACTTGGAGTTGTAAACGCCTAGAGATATTTGCTTTATTAGATAGTTACTGTACAACTATGTACTATGAGCCCATTATATGATAAAAAAAATCAGGAAACATTATTTAGGACCAACTTCAAAAAAAACTCTAAACATGAAATGACATTAAATAGCCTAAAAATTATATTAGGTTCTTTCTAAGATAAAAGTGTTTAACTTAATCATTAGAAGCTCTATACTAACAAACTGTCAGTAATAAATCCATAAAAGCCATCATCTTGATTGATTTTGGAGACAAAAATGTCAAGGGTTCAAAGGTAAGTGAGGGGATTGATGTTCGGTGGTGGGCATTGGGTTAGAATGAATTAAAAAGTCCATAATATTTATTTAAATTAAAGATATGATATTTTTATTTTTATTGTATTCAGTGTTTTTACCTGATGTGTTAAATTTCTATTGAATGTTGTGAAATAAAATTTTACAACATATTCTTGTAGAAAGGGCCAAAATTTTTGTCCTTGTTGATTAATTATTAAAAGAATAATTTCATACCAAGTCCATGAGAGATTATAAAACTAATGGACATTCAAATGCAGGGATGAAAAATAGCTCTACGTGTGATAATCAATGCCAAGGAATGGATACATGCACTTCACAACGAGATAGAGCAATAAATTAATGCTTTGAGATAAAGCTGACCAAAATAAAATTATTTGTAATAATCGTACAATGGTCAATGGTGGCCTTCATGGCCTCATCAATGATCATTCATTTTCATACATATACGTATAAAGTGTACCTGGTCATAAATATTATAAGATATATATTTAAACCCAGCAAATAAATAAAGTTCTAATTAGTATTATCGTTAAACCAACTTTTAGAATTTCATGTGACAGAAATGTTGAAACAATTTAAAATGCAAAATATTTATTAATTAAAAACATTTTTTTAATATAAAATTGTATTCTGACCTTGTCATACGAATATTTTAATTACATTGAGGGTGGTCACACGATCAATTTACTTTCGATTTTAATTTTTTATAAGTAAGGCTCTACATTTATTTAGGGTTACTCAAAATAAGTAGATGTACACTATAAAAAAAAATAGACAATAACTTCAATCAATTTACGGTGTGAACTAGGTGTTTCACATCTAGCCTTCAAATAAGAAGCAAACACCTAGCTTGAAACACCAAAAAATAATAAAACCCTTCATACAAAATATATTTTGTTTTTCTCTTGACAAAATACTTCATAGACAAAACCACCAAGCCATCATCTTAGTTGAGTCGAGAGCTTGAAGATGGGTGGAAAATTTGGTAATGGGTAGTGAACGTTAGGTTAGAATGAATGAAAAAGGTCAATTAGATTAATTTTACCACATCTGGATAAAAGGGTCTCAAAAATATTTTTTTCCAAATGTAAACCCCATCATAGTACACTTCTATATATAAACACTTCTTACCTTTAAATGACATAAAAAAAAAAAAAAAAAAAAAATTCAAACCAAAAATACAAAAATACTTATCCAAATATATTAACAAAGGTGGTCTACATTTTCTCAAACACCTTAAACCTCTATTTCACTCTTATTTCACTAAACTGGGTGTAGTGTAGTGCTAATCTTCCTTAAAACAAAAGTAATTTCAAAAGAAAATAATAATTAATCCATTATAGGGAGGTGGGGGTAGGCCAAGGGGTGGCACTAAAGGAGCAATGAGGAGTCAACCAATGGGGGGGGCCCTAATTGATGGGAGAGGACACGTACAAATGCGGCGGGGCCCCGTTGCATGCCGGCCTGCGATGACCAAAAACTGCGTGCAGGAGGAGGGAAGGGGCCCGGTGGTGGGGACACTGTCACTTTTGTCAGTGCACTGCGTATTTGTGTGCGTGCGTAGTTGGCGCACTATTTACTCATTACTCCTTCCTTGCCCCCTGGCCTTCTTCCTCTCATCTCTCATGCTTCTTCTCCCTCCCCAGCTCCCCCACACCCCCCTTTTCACGTGACCCAAAACCTCCGATCTGTTTTGCGTGAGCTAGAAGATACCATGCACTCCCCCCAGGTGTTGAGGACTCTTTTAGCTAGGGTTGGTGTTGTGGGGCCCCAACCCCACAACGTACTGGTATATATGCCCCACCTCAACGAGTACTCCTCTTTCAACACGTCGGCATCGTGGGCCCAGCTTGCTCACCTGAATTCTTCATCCCTTTCCTTTCACGACATTTTGGTCCCAAAATATTACAAACTAGTAATGCTATTATTTTAAGGCTTTTGTGTCGAGCTGTCATGTAATTGGATCAAGCATGGATCCGCCGGTCGGGGGAGAATGCTTAAGTCGTTAAATAATTAGTTATTTTAAAAGTTTAAGCGGATAGGAATAATATAAAATTAATCATTTAATTATTATTTTAATATTCTTTTTACGTGTGAGTATAAACCAATTTTTTAATAAGTAATGTTTAAAATATGAAATATTTAATTTAAATGAAGTGATTTGACGAAGTTTAATCCCAGACTTTTGTCACTGATATGTTAAATTATCAGTTATTCTAAAAACTTAAACTAATAAAAATATGTAAATTTTATCACTTAATTATTATTTTAACAAGTTAGCATTTAGACCAACCCTGCCCTTGTTCCGGATTTCGTGTTCATCTGGTGATTGATAGATAATGGTTTGTTCATGTCTATGCAGTTGTTGACACATTCAAGTAGTGGTTGAAAGATTATTTCCACTCAAATATATGGAATAATTGAGTTATTAAAGACTCTTTACCACTAAAATATAAACTATTACATAAAAAATTACATGTCAATTTTTATATTTACGAATTGACGTGACAAATTACATCGTATCAATTACTAAAATATAGTCTAATTACAATTTAAATGATACCTATCAGTTATATCTATAAAGAAAATAAATTATAATAAAAACTGTAGAATATTTTCTTCACTGAAAAAATGGTATAGCACTATAGCAGCCTACGCTATTGGGCAAAATCGTGAGACGTAAGCAAGTAATTAATTCGTACAAAAATTCAACCATCTGCGCACGTGCGCCGCGGACTCCAACGGGTCATCAATTAACTGGATTGGGATCCGGCCGTTGGGTCCGCTTACTACTTTTTTGGCTTTTGGCTTTTGGCTTTTGGCTCCTTGTGCGTGGCACCGATTGCGGGAGTTGGTTGTATGTGGCGGGGGCCACGTTCTGTTCCTAATCATATCCGTTAAACCGGTGGGGCCGCGTGATGCCCGATTTGCCCGCCACCCACGAGCCTTTGCACTTGCTTCCCACTGTAACGGACATGGGGCTCTGGTTGGGTAGGTCATAGCAAAACCCTTTGGCTTTTGCTAACCAGCCTAAGAGTATCCACATCAAGCTATGTAAAATTTAGTTAAATTTAACTTTTAAATTGTATTTTTTTAGATATAGTTAGTCACTTTTAAAGACAATCAAATATCAAACTCTTTAAATATTTTGCTATTTAATCCAAATATTATTATTTTTATTATGAAACTAAATTATTTTAACTACCATGAAACTCACTTTCATGTTCACATATATGGAATTATTTTTTGTGCATAATTGTATTTTTAATTCAATAAATTTTATTGATGAATGCACTTAATTTATTAGAAAAAAAAACAATGAACATCAATTAATAAGATGAGTGAAAAAATGGAAGGGAAAAAAGTAAAATGAGATGAAACTTTGGAGGAAAGAAATAGAAAAAAGGAAAATGAAAAGTTATGCTAGAATGCAATAAAATAATATTATAATATTTTAACATTTGCTTTTGGCCTCTTTAAATTTGTTATATTTAACATTTGATAGAAAGTTTGATGTGGAAGACTTTTGTAGATTTTGTTAAAATTTTAAGAAATATTAAATTTAGAGAGCGATGTAGATCTTTAACCGCATTAACATGTGCGGATAGTGGATCGTTATTATCTTTTGCATAGTAATTCTAAAAACTAGACCCGTATTTTTATTAGGTTGACGTGACATTGTCGGAGGGTTAACGAACCGAACATATGCAAACAATGGGTCAAAGAAACACAGTGTTGTGGGCCAGCATTGGGATTAGGTGCGTCTGCTTGTGAAGTTCGGGCAGCCCAATATAATGGATTGATTTGAGGCCCAAAACGTAGTGGAAGCAGGTTGAGTTGAGCCCCAATCCGATGTTTGATGCAGACATTATTTAACTAACAGAAAGTGACAACTTCAACGACAAATTAGGCGAAGTGGTTAATCTTGCTGATATAATAAAATTACCCTGATTTAATACGAAAGTGACTTCATACACATTAATTAACATTCTACATGTTTCCTTCATGCCACTCTTCTTACATCATCGTATCCGACATAATGAAATTTACGATAAGATTTAATTTCTAATATATATATATATAGTAATTATATAATGAGTTCTTTTTAAAGTCATCCCAAATATTAATAAAGTATATGATAGTCACATGTATTTTGAATACACCACTTTAATAGATTAGATTGAAACAAATTATATCTTCAAGAGGTAGCTCAATTTACTAAAATCATGTTTAATGAAGCGCATTCATTTGGTTTAAATTATCCTCCCATAGCATGCGGACGTGATAAAAAAAAACAAAAAAAGAAGAAGAAGAAAATTGAAACAAATTCTTCAAACCCAACTTAAAAGAAAACTTCATCCAAAAAAGTTCACTTTATTTATTTATTTTTCATGTGTATTTAGTGAAATGGTTTACATCTCAACACAATAATGATAACATGGTAATAAAAATCAGTCATTTATTTTTATTTTTTTACAAGTTTTTGTTGATTCAAATGCTGATTTTCACGGTTATATTATTTTAATTATATGATAATTATATAATAATTTATTAAAATAACATTACTCTGCGTAAAAAAAAAAATGTGAACCTCAATAAACAATATATATTTGACAATTCAAAGGATTTTAGATAATATCTTATAAGAGAGGATGAAATAAAAGCAATTCCATCATGATTTGAAAATAAGGGCACCTTAGCATCCTTTTCAACCATTATGAATAGTCCCCCATGATAATTTATTCCCTCTAAAGACAAGAAACCCACCATTATTAAATTATAATAATTTCTTCCTTGGAAAGGAAGCGAGCCATGTTCAAACCACGTGTACGGCTACAATAGGGAGATGTCTACATTTAAATAAATAATTGAAAATAATAATAAACTAAAAATCCCTGACGATAGAACTCTCATGAAGCTGGGGAAAAATCCTGTGAACATAGAGATTGCCACGAAAGCACACACGTCACACGCTGACACGTAGACAGAGATGGAGGGAGACATCCAAATCATCCACATATAAACCTTGAGAATAGTCAAAGGTCTCTGCCCAAGTCATCCAAAACATAAAGAGAGAGAGAGAGACCGCCAATCATGTGTTTCCGGCCCAATAGAAGCTCATTGTCATTGGTCTTCTCTAGTTATTTGTACTACTAATCAACCAAATTTCAAGAAAAATGCCAAAAATAAAAATAATAAAATTTAGTTATTTTAGTTTCCAAATATCTATTTATTCTTTATTGTTACACTTAATATAGTTAAAAAAATATTAGCAAACATTTTTTTTCTTTTAATGACGTTAAGAAATTTCTTGCGGAGTAATAATAGGAGTTCCTATAATTCAATTTGTAAAAAATTTATATCTAAATTTGTATTCAGTTAGGATGACTTTAAAAGCACAAAAATAGGTAGTAGACAGTTAATGAGTAATGCTAGGAGGACGAGTCCTCACAAATGTGATGTAACTTTTAAAATTATTGATAGATCAAAACTCGGTTATTTTAAAAGATATCACATTGAGAAAATTTAAGAATGACTTCAATCTTCTTAGCATTACTCATCGTTAATTGGTTATTTTCACTTTGTCGGCACAATATTGAACAGGGTTTGTTTATATTTGTTATTTAAAAAAAATATGAATTTAAAAATATAGTTAAAAGCTTTGTACGTTATAATTTATCATATGAAATCGTCATCCTTACTATTTCTAAACCTAAATTTTAAACTGCCATTTTAATGATTTTTTGTTTGTTTGTTTAAAAACATACTTTTGATTTACGAAATCCTAAGTGACACCCTAATATTTAGTTGCCAACATGGAATTTAGAACCCTAAATGTGGATTAGAAATCAGAAAGAAAAAAGAAAAAAGTGGTGGGGGTGGAGGATAACGTTGCTACAATGGTCGGGACAATGGGGAGTGATCCTGTAAGGGTGTCATAAACCTTAAAGTCGGCAACTCCTCTGCATGAATGAAACCCCAAATTAAGGCTTAGTGCTGATAAACATGGAAATTGGGGGCTTTACTTTATGCGTTTGAGCCAAGTCAATACCTGCTCTGCGCTGTCTTATTTCCTAATCCTAATACTGAAAAATA
The DNA here is from genome assembly GCA_013348765.1 of Carpinus viminea. Classification (NCBI taxonomy): domain Eukaryota; kingdom Viridiplantae; phylum Streptophyta; class Magnoliopsida; order Fagales; family Betulaceae; genus Carpinus; species Carpinus viminea. The sequence goes on from CP054667.1 coordinate 52,385,938, forward strand.
CACTTTGAATACTATAGAAATATATGTTACATCAAAACAAATTAAATTTAAAAGACCCATTTTTTAAAAATGTCAAATTTTGGTTATTAAATTGACGTTGTTGTTACTTTTACTACAAGTTTTCATTTCCTTGATATTTTTTTTTTTTTGTTTTGGGATTAAATAACGTTAATGGTACAGTAAACGGCTGGTCAAATGGTTGGTTTTTTTTCCAACTAATAACAGAAATGAACTGATTGTTTTGGGTGTATATATAGAAATATCAAATTTATACAGCCAACTGTTCTCTCTCAGATTCCGGAATTTTGTGAGGGTTTTTGCATTAGGGGTAAAGGGAAAAGCTTGCCTGTCGGTTGGCGAATTGTTTGGGATTTGGCGTGTCTAATTTGCATTCTAAGGTGAGTTGACTTCGTGGGACTTCCAATTCTAGGAAGTTCTATCACTTTGGTTCCGGTAAAGTTCGAAAAACTCGTGGTGGGATTCAAGGGTCTGTGGAATTTCCAGGTAATTGGAGCTCAAAAAGACTTGGGAGTGATGTTTCTGGTGGATTAGAAAAAAATGGGTTTTATTGGGGTTTTGTTTTGTTTGCATTTGATTGAGTTATTGGATTCCATTGCTGTGGGTAAAGAAAAGTTCTTGCTTTGATTGAATTTGAAGCTTGGGGTTTTGGGTATATAAGGAAGTTGAGAGTTTGATTGATTTCTCTTTTTCTCTGTGATTTCGTGGATATTGGGGCGTTTGGGGGTTTAAGGTTCTTGCTTTGACTGAATTTGAATCTTGGGGTTAAGATAAAAGGGTTTTGCAATTGATATCTTTGTTCTGGGTATACAAGAAAACTGAGAGCTTGATTGATTTATCTTTTCTCTCTGTGATTTTGTGGGTGTTTGGGTATTGGGGGGTTTAAGGTTTGTGACTAAGAATTGGGGAATAAGGATGGATGAAGCTCAGGGTGGTTCGAATTCGCTGCCTCCATTCCTTACAAAGACGTATGAGATGGTGGATGATCCCTCCACGGACTCAGTTGTGTCATGGAGCTCGAGTAATAAGAGCTTTGTCGTGTGGAATCCACCGGACTTCGCGAGGGATTTGCTGCCCAGGTTCTTCAAGCACAATAACTTCTCCAGCTTCATTAGACAGCTCAATACATATGTAAGCCAATTCACTTTTATTAGCTTTGTCTAATCAATTGTGGTATAATTTCATTTTCTTGATTTGTGTTGATCTGACTTGATTGATTTATATTATCCGTTTGATAGGGGTTTAGAAAAGTTGATCCGGAACAATGGGAATTTGCGAATGAAGAATTTATAAGAGGTCAGCCACACCTTTTAAAAAACATACACAGACGAAAACCTGTTCATAGCCATTCATTGCCGAATCAACAAGGACAAGCAAATGCATCTCCTTTAAGTGAATCCGAAAGACACAGTTTGAAGGAGGAAATTGAGAGGCTTAGACATGAGAAAGATCAGCTTCGTTTGGCGATACAGAGACATGAAGAGGACCGGCGAGGATTTGAGCTGCAAGTCCAGTTCTTAAGGGATCGTTTGCAGCAAATAGACCAGCGGCAGCAAACTATGATGTCTTCTGTGGCTGGAGTCTTGCGGAAGCCGGGGCTTGCCTTGAATCTTCTGACCCAATTGGAAAATCATGATAGAAAGAGAAGGTTGCCAAGAATTGCTTACCCCTATGATGAAGCCGGCTTTGAAGATAATCAGATGGGAACTTCCCAAATTGTACCTAGAGAAAGTGGCGCAACTACTTCTGCTTTGACACCAAACATGGAGCCCTTTGAGCAATTGGAGTCATCATTGTCATTTTGGGAGAATATTGTAAATGATATTGGTCAAACTTACAGCAAAAATTCCAACGGGGAATTAGATGAATCTACAAGTTGTTCTGATAGCCCGGGTGTATCTTGCATACAGCTTAGTGTTGACTGCCGGCCTAAATCCCCTGGAATTGACATGAACTCTGAACCTGCTACAGCTGCTGCTCCGGAGCCTGTTGAGCCTGTTGCCTCTAAAGACCAAGCAGCTGGGACTTCTACTACTATGCCAACTGGGGTCAATGATGTATTCTGGGAACAGTTCTTGACTGAGAACCCTGGTTCATCAGACACTCAGGAAATTCAGTCAGAAAGAAAGGAATCAATGGCAGAAAGAATGAAACCAAACCTGGCGATCATGGCAAATTTTAGTGGAAGATAAGGAATGTAAATAACCTTGCTGAGCAGATGGGGCATCTTACTTCAGCTGAGAGAACTTGATATCATTGGATTCCTTTTCCCGGCTTTTGATGCCCCAGTGGCTTACATGTAATAAATTTAGGTATGAAATGGTTTGTTCTGGTTATAAATAGATATCTAATTTTTTTTCCTTTACTGCTTTTGGTCCTATTGACTTCATTCAAGTCCCACAGCAGATTTTTCAATTCAATTAGACATAATCTGATATTGGCATTCACATTAATTTTATAGTCGCTGACACAGAGTTGTGTAGAAGTAGATTTGAGTTTTCAAACACAACCGAAATCAACACATGGGAAAATCTCTTGTATATGTCTTCCAAATTTACCATTTCTAGCAAAATTCACACACGAGTGGATACAGAAGAAAAGTGTAACAAATTAAGAGATTGAAGATTCCGGAAGCCATGTGACAGGTTCTACTGCCGTGAATTTATCCTAATTAACATATTTGAACTTTAAGCATCCAAACAGATATTGGATTTGGATCAATGTTGGTATTGTTTTGCAAACCAGATGTTAGTAGGAAGATACACCAATTATAGCTTTTATTAGGAAGTAGTTATGAATTCAAATTCTCTCTCTCTCTCTCTCTCTCTTTGCTTTGTTAGTAAACTTTAGCACCTATTATGAGGGTCCATCTCTTGTACTGCCCATAAAATTTGTAATTTATCTTGTACGTTCAGTGGGTGTTATTGCTTTGAGCAAATGTGGTGAAGATTTGGTTGTCTGCCTTTTGATATTATGTATTCTCTGCCACTTACAAAGGAAGATAGGTCATAGTGTGTTTTCTGTAGGCAGGGACATATTGATCTATTTCTCTTTATTTGTGTTATTGTATATGTGTTCTTCTGTTTGTCTACCAGCTAGTGCTTAAGCTGGTGCCCACTCTGTAGAAAGGTGTTTGGTTTACCAAAACTTGTTCAGCGTCTGGAGAGCAAATTCATACCCATTACAATAGAGAACACTGTACAGAGATTGGTGGCTAAGCAGCTGGGAATCTTTTCATGTTTGGTGATGCTGAGTAATTAACTAATTTCCTTATAATTCTACTTCTCTCTGACCTTTTCTTTCCGTTTGAGAATTGCATAAATTCACATATTGGTGTTTTCTGCCTGAAACTATGGGTCAAAAGAGCTTGGCAAGGGAAAAGTTTCTGAGTTTATTATCACTTGGAGATAATTGATTGAGACCATATTATCATAATTGATATGATCTAGTAATGTTTCTCAAATTCTACGAAGGGTTAAACTCTATAGGCAGTATTGACTTGTGCTATTGAAAAGGTGCAATGCTTCTTGTGGAATCTTTCCAACTGCACTTGGCTATATTCTATCAGCGGGGTGCTGTTGTATATGGTCTTTGACTGCACAAGACAAATACAAAGTGTTTCTGATGTGGGGAGAATGCGAGGCTATATATGTCTTTGTGGATTTATGATACTGATTATCTATACATATCTAAGCGAGAGTTTGTATGCAAGCATAGGAACTGTAGAAGTAGAATAATTAGAAAATCATTACCATGTTTGAGTTTCTCAGGGGACAGCTACGCAAGAAGCAATGATGCCTCCCATATTCTCTTAAGTTCTCTGCCCCCCACCCCCAGCCCACTGGCTTCTTAGATTGATGGCAATGGATGTTTGATTTTCTGATTTTCTGTATGCCTCTATTAGTGAACTACGAGAATTAGCAATGTGCAGATGAGTTCTATAAACAGTATGAATGTGCAAAAGTTCAAATTAGGAGATCAGCTAATGCAACTAAGATAATACATGCTTGGAAAATGTTGACATGAATTTTTGTTAAACTAAAAATTTCTGTTGTCTTTTACCAAATGATAGGACATCTGAGATTACTGTTTCATTGTCTGAAAAGTGTCTTCATGATGTGTGAAATGGTTCTCTCTCTCTCTCTCTCTCTCTCTCTCTCTCTTTTTCCCCCTCGGCCCTGCCCTGTGTTTCTAACTACATCTTTGCAAATTATATTTTATCTAGCTGCATGTCCAAACATTATATCTAGAATAAGGTGCTTGCAGTCTTCAGGATCGTTTGCCCCAGTTTTCTTTGCACTAGCATATTAATTTACATTTAGAAATCGATTTTCTTTACCAGGAACTTTCTTGCTTATTCTCTGCTATATACAAGCATTTGTTTGCTTTATATATGTTTCGAGAAATACTATATTTACCAAATTTTGTTCTCAAAAGTTAGTTCCCAAGTGATCTGTTGCGATCCCATGAGATGGTGACAAATTTTTCAAAATAATACATCTCTTAGGATGGTGACACATCACTTGGGAACCAACTTTTTTGGGGAGAAAATTTGGCAAGCCTAGCATTTTTCATATGGTTTTTTAGCTTGTACTTTTCTGTTCCTGGCATTTTACTACAGGGAATCAAAGTACTTAGGTTTGAATCTGTTATGTACTCTTTTGCAGAGTCCAGCTCAATTTCAGTCAGAGTAGCAGACGCAGAACTCTTTCTGACCAGTTTTATTCTCTTTCACAGAGCTCTGAAGGCCCCGCTGAAAAAGCTAAGGCTGTAAAAGTTTTGATGGAAGGATGGAAGCATATTTGGCACCTGAAAATCTGGTTAGGTTAATTAGAATAGATACTGCTGTTGTGCTCTTTACTGTTTTTTTTCCCCCACTTATGCATATTGAGAAAATGTTACGCATATGGCTGATCTTCATCAAAGTTGGCAAGGAGTGAATCTGCAGAGTGCAGACGAAGCTTTGTTCTTAATGGTATAGGTTAATATTATTATGTGATTAAAAACAGACAACCCATACTGCCAGTGTCTGAATAATTTGCCTTTTTCATTGTTCAGAGCCTAAGAGCCCATGTCTAGGAGAAAGTATTATTTTTTGTTGTTACCAAATTGCTGTTCTGGTTGCATAATTAGATTCATCTTTGGTCCCAACTGAATTTAGGTTGGACATGAATAATCATCAACTAATTGAGGCTGGCAATATGCATAATTTTTCGCCACTTTATCTTATCTGAAATTGTATTCTATGCCGCCGCCTTATTTAACACATCCTTAACTATTTCTATCTACATTATTTTAGCTCTCTATTAATTCTTAACGTAAATTAAATTAATTGTCTCATGGGAGTGTTAACCGGTCTCAAATCATCATCACCGACACTTCCTCATCTTTTTCTTAATAGAAATCACCCTTACTATGAATAATGTTGATGTTTCAAGATATGCTCAAGAGTTGGTACAAACAATGTGTGCTTGCTCTCTACTACTAATTCTATGATTCATAGAGAAAGCCATCTCCATCTCTGAGCTCTACCCTGCACATGCCTACTTGCTCAAAACTGCCTTATCCACAGTACCTACGATGCTAGCAATTCTGACTCTCAGATTGTCATATGCTCATTTTTCGCTTGCATTGACAAACCAATATGTAATTGAAACTATGGCTCCTTTGAAGGGGCAGAGCAACCTTGTTAGGAAGCTTAAGCCAGTTGCTTTAGGCTTTAGCAATGGATATGCATCCATAAGTCAGATAAAATGATGTTATGAATATAAGGAGAAAATGAAGGCACTGAGAGTAAAGGAGAAGCCTGCCTGCAACACTATTCAAGTGCATTCCAAGGTTTATTAGTTCTTAGCTAGCGAAGGAATGATATCTTGAGAAAAATACACATTTAAACAGAAGAAATAAGACAAATTACTTCTTTTTTAACTCTTCATAGTAAATCCAGGAGACTAAGAAGTTTAGATTGGGTATGAGGGCTTCAAGTTTTGAAGTGGCAGCTCACTCAACTTGTTTTGCTCTAAAAGCTGCATTAAGGCCTAATTGTGGTAAAAACTTTGAAGGGGGAGGAGCATATTGTTGTGCCAATGCGTGGTAAGCTTTATCCTACACTCTGTTCAGACTCTTCATCACCTAAGAAATTTTTTTTGATAAGGAGAAAATAATAATAAAATCACCTAAGAAATTATTTCCCTCTCATTGATACATCATTTCATTGAGTACCTCATCTTTCAAATTTCTTCCAGATATGTATCTTGTATACAAAGGCACATTGTAGATATTCTTGCTTGGAGTTGCTTACACATTAATTCTGATTCAACTTAATTTTTTTATACTTTTATGCAACTGATTGAAGCTAAAACGGGAAGTTTCTACAAATTAGGAACATAATGTAATAGCAGTAAGTAATAGTGTTAACTATTTACAATATGATTACAGGTCTCTCTATCATCAGCTAAACAGTAGTTAGTCATAGCAACAATCTTCACTTTGTAATTCAGTATTAAGACAGGACTGGTTCAAGTCGAACCACACCTGCCGAAATACCTTGATGATGAGGTCATGATATTCGTCAGAATTCAATGTCAGATAACAAGCCAGGAGTTCTTCCATCTCTTCTGGCCGTCTGATCCTCTTCTCCATAATCATCTCAAGCATTGAATCTCTGAAGTCCTGCTGTGGGTTGAACGAGCATTTTACCATAGCGAAACTATCCAAGCCTGCTGTTTCCTCTGCAGGTCTCTCCTCTGTCTTCTTTTTCATCTTCAATTTTGATTTCCTAATGTCTTCTAGCGCTTTTATTTTGCATATTTCAACCTTGGAAGGGGTTCTTGGAGAATTAACTCTGACTTTGGAATGCTGCTTTGCTCTTCTTCTCTGTGAGTCCCTGCTTACATGAAGAGATTTTCTCTCTTTCCCACTCTTCGACTTCAGCTCTTCAATTTTCATTTCTTTCACCTTCTGCCACTCTGAATCTAAATTTTCTGTTGAGAGTCCCTCAGTTTCTTCCAAGTTGCGAGTAGCAAAATCACCACCATCTGCATTAGTTCTTTGGCTAGCATTCTTAGAATTCAAGGAAGAGGCAGAAGAATGTTTCCTTGAGCCAGAAGCTACTAATTTGCACTTATCCCTCTTAGTTGACGAAATTGTTCTTGGTGTTTCCCATTTCAATGCTTCTTTCTCTACTGATTTTGCTGACTCCCATTCTGCTTCATATGATCCTCCTCCCAATTCCAACAGCTTCTCTTCCGTCGCCTGCCGATCCATTTTCCTCAATTTCCCATCTCTGTCAACCCTCCTCCTTGGTGTTCTGGATTCTGTTTCAACTTCCAGTGAAATCTCCACATCTTTGGGCAGTTCTCTCACTTTCTTTAAACCCAAGACCATCTTATTGAACTTCTTAGCCTCTTCTCCTTCTCCCACCTTATGACAACTTGATCTATGGCCCCTTGAAGACGGAAAATCAAGCTCATTATCTGATTCATACCACACCGATTTCAAGACCCCTCTATCAATCTTCTCCCCATTAGCACTCTCTTCTCCAAATGACAGTCTCCAAAAAGCACCATCATCATCCCCGCCATAAAACCGACCACCATTCTCGCCAGCACACTGCAGTGAACCCACCATAGAGGGAGAATTCTGCTTATCCTTTCGCTTTACCTTTCTGGGGTTCGATTTAGAGCTGATGCTCATGTGCTTGAACTTGGAAAGCCATGAAGTGGGGAAGACATGAGAGATGAGTGAAGGCCGAGACGACGCGGAAGAAGGCGGAGGAGGAGGTTTCTTTCTTCCCAACTTCATAGTTTGCAGCTGACAATGTGGTCTTCTGTTTGTTAAGGTTTTGGAGTCTGCAGAAGAAGTGAGTGGAGATGGTAATGGAGAGAGGGTTGCAGCAGTTAGAGAGGGACGGTTAAGCTGTTATAAATAGGAACGTGGGTTTCCTATTGGATATCTGCTGTTTTTTTCAAAAGAAAGGCCCGCCATCCTGTGACCACTTGCCCACCTTTTTCTACTTTATGGCTCATAAAAAGGTTTATGCTAAGCAGGGGACCTCTTTTCCATTCCCACAGGTTCGTAATAAATAATTCTTATTATTATGAAAACAAAATATATTGAGAAAAGAAGAAAAGAAAAGTTGAATGCACCTGAGAATTACGTGCTTTAAAAGTAAATACGTTAATTTAATAAACACATCCAGTTCGGAGGAAAATTTTGTCGTAACCCTTGGACTGTTTGGACGGTTAGCGGCAAACAATTTTATTTTCTTAGTAGATTTAAAGAGAATTATTAGAAGTAGGAAAACCTGTTTCTGGGTTTTACCGTTGAGGGGGAGTAATCTCATTAGTCGTCGTCTTTTTGTGAAGAAAATCTGTGGGGTTGCTTCTTTTGCTTTTCTTAGCTTTCTTGTTGGTTCTAGATTATGTAACTTTTTCTTTTTTGAGACAAAGACTAGAACAGTGGGCCAGAGTGGTTGAATGGAATATGGCTATTGGGCTGGGCTTGGTTGAACTTGATCCGATCAAAGTTAAGGATGTTTACAATTCCTGGCTGATCTTAGCTTTAGCCCATGACCGGAAAGAACTCGGCCCTATGAATGGAACCATGTACCAAATATCCTCTATATATTTGGAGGAGGTGCTAGTTCAACTGGTAGGATACCAGGATTAGGGATAAAGGTCGGAATTTAGGGGCATTTGGTATTGCGATTTGAAAATGTGTGATTTAAAATATAGCGATTTGAAAATGCAGTTAAGCTAAGCATTTGTTAAATTGATATTATCCCCCCGGACTGGAATTCCCTCTTCAAATTCTACTAACTCACCTGCCATTACTTCATTAAGGTTATGTACCAATAAATAATTTTTATATTCGAAATTCAATAAGAAGGGAGATCACACGGCGTTTCGAATAAGAATACTCTGTTTATTTCTTATTTTATTTAGTATTATTTAGAATTTTTGTATTTATTCTTTATAATAAAATTATGTGAGAATTCCAAGAATTACACATTTATTTTCTGAAAGATCCAAAAACACTTCCTTATTTTCTCTAACGAAAAAAAGTACTCTAACTTACTAATTTTCAGGATCAAAACAATTTTTATTTTTTTTTCAATATAAATATTTTAAAGACAAGTTTTGAACCAATGACATCAAGATTATAGAACCAATGGTTATGTCTAAATTAGGAGTTGTTTCAAATGCATAAGTTGATAAAAAAAATTAATCATATAATTAAGGGAAAAATATAAAATGACACCCTAAACTACCAGCCATTTGTAATTTAGCCCCTTAAAGTTTCAGTTAGTATAAATTAGCCCTCCAAACTATCAACCCTTTATAATTTGGCCCTCTGTGTTAGATGAAACTGGGAAAATGAATAGAAAACTCAAAACGACATTATTTTGGAGATACAAGTTACTAAAATGCCCTTGTTAGAATAAAAAATAAAATTAAAAAAACACCATCTAAAACGGTGTCGTTTCCTTCTCAATAATAATAATAATAAAAAACAAAACCCTTCTACCTTCCCATGTTCTTGCTTCTCAACCAACCTAAACCTTCGTAATCCCACTATCCCAGCCAAAGCACCGGAAATAACCCACGAAAAATCCCAGCGAAAATCTTCATTTCACAAAAAGAAAAAAGAAAAAAAACTATTGGACGTAAAACACAAAAAACAGACCCACGTTGTTCATTATAATTCCTTCAGATATTCCAAGTTTCCAACCCAACCTGCTCCGGCGAATCCCAACCCAACCCAATCCCTTACTCCGGCAACGACCCAACCCCCTGCTCCGGCAACAACCCAACCCAACCCCAGTCGCCGGTGAGGAACTCCACTCTCCGGCGACGAAGAAACCAACTCGAAGAAACCCACGATCCCGTCAATCTCAGAACCAAAGTTTGCTTTCGCTGCCCGATCTGTAGAACATCATTCAAAGCATTCGTGAATACACTTTCCAGCTTGGGTTTTCATCTGGGAATTTTAATTAAATTTTTTTAGTTTCTTTACAATCCTGACCTGATATACATGGATCCAACTAGGGATTAGAGAAGAAGGTTTATTTATTTATTTATTTATTGAGAAGAAACGACGCCGTTTTAGATGGGTGTTTTTTTAATTTTATTTTACTTTTGCAACACTATTGATTCAAAAACTCATTTATCTTGAACTTTCAAAAATTTCACTATTCATCCATGTACAAATTAAGGTACAAATTTTTTTAAAAGACCAAAATACCCCTATTTTTTATTTAAAAAAAATAAAAAAAATATGGAAGTTAGAATTTTATACAAAAGTCACCTTTTAAAATTCACTATTTAAAATGTCAACTTCCAAAATGTTTTTTTTTTATTTTTTTTAAAAATGAAAAACATGGGTATTTTGGTCTTTTTTTAAAATTTTGTGTCCTAATTTGTACGAATGGGGGTAAGTGAGAATTTTTTAAAGTTCAAGGAGGGTAAGTGAGAGTTTTTGAATGTTAGGGGGTATTTGGAAAAGTGGCTTAAGTTCGAGGGGGTTAGTGAAATTATCCCTTTATTTTTTGTTTTAACAAGGGCATTTTAGTAATTTGAATCCCTAAAACAACGTCGTTTTGGATTTTTCATCCATTTTCACAGTTTCATCTAATAAAAAGGGTCAAATTATAAGGGGTTGGTAGTTTGAAACTACTTTATACTAATTAAAATTTTAAGGGACTAAATTATAAATAATTAGTAATTTAAAGGGCTATTTTATATTTTTTCCTATAATTAATATTCTAACACTCTCTATCAATAAGTGAAGCCTAACTACATTCTTTTCCAATTGAAATCCCCTATGAAAAAAAAAAAAAAACAGAGACAGCCTAGAACTATGATTGATTAAGAGATACCAACCAACTAGGCTGCTCACTACTTAACCTGGTGATAAAGCTAGCTTGTTAGTGGGTGGGCCAACCTATGACCATGGAAGAAGGCATGCAAATGGGGGTCCATTTTCAGTTACATCTGCCTGAACATTGAACAAAACCAGATCCTCCTAACATGGATGGTGCTCTTCCTCCTGCTTTGACTAAACCTACCTTGTTGTTCAAGTTATCTTCTATTACTCATTGACCCAAAAAAACATAATATAGGTAACCTAGCCATATCACTCACTCACTCATCTTAATTAATTAAGTAGCATAATTTAATTAATATAATGTTTATTCCAAGCAATTTTTTGATGCGTGTACGTTTATTATTGTTTTTTTCTTTCTTTTTTTTTTTTTGGTAAGTGTATACGTTTATTATGGAAGTTGGCATGCTTCTTGATCTCCTATCAAATCCAAATAATACCAAATAATACTCATGCGTGTACTACTAGAATTCAAATTCAAATTTTAAGTTTTCTTTTGCAACACCAATATATATATATAATGGAATTCAAATTATTGGTAGAGGGATGGAACCGGAATTTTTCATTGGGAAAGCCATGAATGAACGAGGGTTGTGCCTTATTTTAAAGAAAAACTACTTCAAAAAATCGATGGCCTCCATGATCGATCGGCGCCTGATTCCGTTACTACCCATTAATTATTACCTTGTTGTCTAGTGGTTAAGAGTGCATATGATACCTTAAGTTAAAGGTCCATGGATAGAGGAAAGAAAAGAATAAAAACTTTTTGGCATTCCCTAAATTATTATATATAAACCTTACTTAACCTAAACCATGATCACAATAGTGAAAGTTGCTACAATTTTAATGAATGAATATCTTCTTCCAAGCAGTATATTAAACACATAATAAATCCTTGCGAAAATGCTAAAATCTCGTCCGCAGTATGGAATAGGATTGACTTCAATTTTAATATCTATTTTATGATTAGGATTTAAAGTTAATTCATCTAACCATGTATATGAAGTCAATATTAACATTTTTTTTAAAAAAATTAAATAATGTGAAATCATGTAAATCATTAGATTTGCCAACTTTAAATCTTGATGTTAAAATGAATTTGAAATCCTTGTCTCCACAGCATATCCATTATATATATCTTTTTTTGGCCTTCAAACAATTATACAAATTAAAGAGAAGGGATTTTTTTCTTTCAAGGACACTCAATTATTTTGCGGAGATGAGTTAGAGAAAATTCTTTATAAGGATATCTAAATATGAATGCTGGCATGCTGCACGTTAATTATACGCCAAATATTAGCTCAAAAGTAAACATACATAAGGAAGAGTATGGTCCATGCAATGCCAAAGTATGAATTACGTACAAAGCAATTCTAAGAATAAGAAAAGCAAAAAAACAAAAAAATAAAAAAGGTGTTATCAAAAGTTGTTTGTCAGATTTCCATTCAAGCTCATCAACCTTTTTCCAATATTTCCCATGCTTATATATCAAACTTTAGGCACAAACTAAGCAATATGTTTGAAGCTTTCTTGGTTGTCATCAATGGCGCCTAAACACAGGAAAAACCCATGTCGTGCTTTTCCTCTGTTTTCTTTTGTTCTGCAACTACTGGTTTTCCTTTCTGCTGCAGAAACGAATGATGATGGTGAGTATGTGTCGGGTGTGGGTGATCCGGGAATGAGAAGGGATGGGCTGCGGTTGGCAATCGAGTCATGGAACCAATGCAATGAGGTTGGTGAAGAAGTTCCTCAAATGGGCAGCCCCAGAGCTGCTGATTGCTTTGACATTTACAAGGCCTCTGCACCGCCTGCAAAAGGTGAACTTCCCATTCATCTCTCTGTTTTTCTTCCTTATTGATGTATAAGAAAATTGCCGCTCTGTTTTTTTTTTTTAATATCATTTCTCTGTTCTTGGGACATCCAAAGGCTTTTTCGTTTGGAGATAGTAGAGTTACATTGATCACTGTTTTTCATTTTCTTTACATTATGGCTCTGATTCTGCTGTGTGTTATGAGTGTTGAATTCTTGGTATAATAGCGTCAATAAAATTCTGCATTGCTAATTTTAGTTGAATTTTCACAACAAGAAATGATATTTAGTAAATTATTATATACAATTATTATATAACTGAGATGATATACTAGTAAAAATTAATAATTAATTTTTCTTTCTTTTATAAGACCTTATTGTATAATAGTACCATGGCAGTCAGATCATAGCCTACTAAATAGTATTAATTTGTCACTCTTTTTTTTCTACTTTGAAATGATCTATTTGAGAATGCAATTTCAAAACGTGCAATTTGAAAATGCAAATTTAAAAAAAAAACCACTTACAAATGATGCATTTTCTGTGATTTTATTTTAAATCGTACTTTTTCTTTACTAAATCATAGTACCAAACACATTCTAAGTCCGGAACATGCAATTATTGATAGATTTATAACTGATTTTTTTTAAAAAAATTAATTTATATTTATATGAATAGAAAGCGACTGCTCGCTCTGCAAGTCTCTTCCCTATGTATTGGTCCACAGAGTGACAGACAAAGACAACAAGCTAGGGGTGGGAGAGCCATTTCTTGGAGTGCAACCAAAGGCCCTTTCCAATGCAGACCTTTATGCTGCAGAGAAAGAACTCTATCTCGGATCTAAATGTCAAGTTGAAGACACCCCAAATCCATGGCAGTTCTGGATGATCATGCTCAAGAGTGGCAACATGGATACTTTTGCAGGAAAATGCCCTAAAAATGGCCATAAAGTTGGACCTTTTGGCCCTGACAAAGGGTTCCCCTGCTTCGGTAAAGGGTGCATGAACCAGCCAAGGATTTATCATGACTATACCACATTGCAGGGGACTAACAGGACTACTCTTACAGGAAGGTTGTTAAATCATTAAATTAAATAAAAAAAGGGTAAATATAATTATTTATTTAAATATTCTGACATTTTTTTGATGTTCTTTGTTTGTTTTATTAAGGTTTTATGGGTCATGGGACTTGGATGCAGATTTGAGTAAAGGTATGGTGGGGAACATATCCTTCCATTCGGTGACATGGAAAAAGGAAGTTGGCAAAGGAAGTTGGGTTTTTCATCATGTCTTGAGGACTTCAACAAAGTATCCCTGGTTGATGCTTTACTTTAGATCGGATGCCACCTTTGGACTTTCAGGAGGCTATCATTACCCAACCAGAGGAATGTCTAAAATTGTAAGTAATCTTTCTCTTCCTTCCTTAGTAGGTAGATGAACAGATTTTCTCATGTCTAACACCAACCAATTTGTGCATTCAAAAGAAAAAACAATAAGCAATAAAATATGCCAGTGGAAAATAATTCCAATGCTTAAGTCAATAAAGTGTTTGGAGAATCAAAGTAAATGAATGGTTAGAGTCAAAGCTATGAGCAATGGCCAAAAATCCCTTTGGCTGGACTATGAGCTACTTTTTATAGTAACCCATATGCAACTGTTTTCTGTCGATTTTAGTGTCAAATATCAAATTAAATTACTAATTATCCTAATAATTTAAACTAATAAAAAAAATAAATTTTATCATTTAATTAATATTCTAATATGTGCAGATCCCAGAATCGCCAAACTTCAGAGTGAGGTTCACTCTGAATGTGATCAAAGGCGGTGGCCCTAGCAGCCAATTCTACCTAATGGACATGGGAAGCTGCTGGAAGAACAATGGGCAGCCTTGTGATGGCGATGTGACTTCAGATGTCACCAGATACAGTGAAATGGTCATCAATCCAAACACAAGTGCATGGTGCAATGCAGGCAACATCAAGCTCTGCCCGCCTTACCACACGTTCCCCGACGGGACTCGCGTCCACCGCACCAACGCCGCCCGCTTCCCTTACGCCGCCTATCACTTGTATTGCTCCCCAGGGAATGCAGAGCTGCTTGAGGTGCCTTTCAGTTTGTGTGATCCATATAGCAATCCTCAACCTCAAGAGATACTGCAGATTTTGCCACACCCTGTTTGGGGTGAATATGGTTACCCGACAAAGCAGGGGGAGGGTTGGATTGGGGATCCTAGGACGTGGGATCTTGATGTTGGGAGGTTGTCTCAATCACTGTACTTTTACCAGGTTTGATTTTCTCTCTGTCCTCCTCTGTTCTTTTTGAAAACAAAAAACAAAAAATACTTCAAAAAAATAGATAGTTACAATAAAAATGACGACTTTCAATTAAAATTTGCTGAGCCGGACGTGAATACTGGGTATTGTAATGTCAAATTTTATCTATCTGGTCACTGAGGTTTGATGCTGAAAATAGTTAGAAAAACTTGATTGCAGGATCCAGGAACTCCACCAGCTAAAAGGCAATGGATGTCTATTGATTTGGGAACTGAAATATTTAAGGACCCCGACCAAGTAGCTGAATGGACGGTTAGTGACTTTGACATCCTCGTACCTAAGCAATCAAGGCATTGAGAATGTGCACTAGTGAAGATTGTAGGGATAAAGAAACTTTTACCCAAAGGGTAGAATTTTCAGAGATAGGATTCTTTATATTATTGTCATTTTTTTGGCTAGTCAGCAAAATCCAAAGCTTGGATTTTCTTTTTTCCTTTTATTATTGTCAGAGCTAGATATTGGTTCCACGCCTATTAGCTAATTAGCTTTTGTATCCTTTGGTTCCACACCTGTTCACCATGCTATTGTATCAAAAAAGGTCACTTTGTTTTTTCAAGGTATATAATTGAATTTATACGAATTAGTATATGCTACTAATTAAAGAAATATGCATATGCTTATAATAAAATATAGAAGAGGTGTGGAAAGTATGCGTATGTGAAGCTATTTACAAAAGGACAAAAATTTTCTTCAAATTAGTTTGATAGAAATATCGTTCAACCCATTTAAAATAATGCCAAGTATCTATAAATATTTAAAATATTAGTCTAAGTTAGTAAACTACTATTAATGACCTTAAAAATTTGATGTGCATTTTAAATGTTTATAGACACTTGACAGTATTTTAAATGGATTGGAGGATATTTCATCCGAAATTTCTATCCATTTTGTAATGTAACTATGAATGTTTGTCACTCTATAAACTGTTAGAATATATTTGACTATCCTACATTTAGGGATTTGATAAATATTTGATACGATTACCCTAAATAAAGGGATTTGATTAGATTTGAATAAATTCTTATTATTTGTAAGCTCTATTAATATCTAGACAAAGT
This sequence comes from Carpinus viminea, assembly GCA_013348765.1. NCBI lineage: Eukaryota > Viridiplantae > Streptophyta > Magnoliopsida > Fagales > Betulaceae > Carpinus > Carpinus viminea. The sequence goes on from CP054667.1 coordinate 52,402,039, forward strand.
TTTCCTCAAAATTGGATTGAAAGAATATCCTCAAACATAATTATAAAAGTGACACGTGTCCATTTTTTTAATAACTTGTGAGATGCGCATAAGTTTTTAATAAAATTTAGGGTTAAATACTTAATTAGTCCCTAGGGTTTGGAAACTTTATTTTTTCCTCCCTAGGGTTTGGAAAGTGACCAAATTGGTCCTTTGGTTTTGAAAAGTGACCAAGTTAGTCCATCCGTCTTACCGTTAGTTGACTTAACGGATTGACATATACTAATTAGAAGTTGACATTCATTGACCAATTAATTAATTTTTTGAAAAAATTAAAATATATATTTTTTCAAAGAAAAAAAAAAAAAAAAAAAAACAAGGGTGGCTCGCCACCCTGCATTTTCTTTCTTTTTTTCTTTTTTTTGAAAAGATATTTTTTAAAAATAAAAAATAATAATTAATTAGCCACATGTCAACTTCTAATTGGTCCACATGTCAATCCATTAAGTCAACTAACGTTCAAAATGGACTAACTTGGTCACTTTAAAACCATAGGACCAATTTAGTCACTTTCAAACAGTAAGAGGAAAAAAATAAAATTTCCAAACCCTAAGGACTAATTAAGTATTTAACCCTAAAATTTATTTCAATTTTGTCCATACTATTAAAACAACATGTGCATCTCACATGTTCAAAGGACATATGTCACTTTTATAGATTAAGTTGGAGGAATCTCCTCTAACCTAATTTAAAGGAAAACTTTATCCTTATAAAATTTCTTGTCTCTATTTTCATTTATTCCGTTATTATTATTTTTTTTCTTACTTTATGAATTTCTTCACAAACCAATTCAAAAGTAACACATCTAACCTAGTTTAAAGGAAAACTTTATCCTTATAAAATTTCTTGTCTCTATTTTCATTTCTTCAGTTATTATTATTTTTTTCTTACTTCTTTATGAATTTCTTCACAAACCAATTCAAAAGTAACATTGATTCTTTTCTTTTGAGTAAGCCCACCAATACCCGTGGCTGCTAATGATGGCATTTGTGCATTTCTTTTGAAATGGATTAGAAACTGAAAACAGTAAAAAGAATGTAAAATTAAGGTTGAATCAAGATATGGAAAATGTTAATTTTTATTTGTCTACATTAAATATTTAAAAACTGGCAATATTAAATAATATAATCTAAAATTAAGTTGAAATAATTTGTTTAAAATGCCTTGTTCTGTTTTTTTTTTTTTGGTCTAAAAATTGACAATATTAAATACCCTAAAGAGAAATTAAAAAAAGAAAGAAATAGCTTATTAGTGACAAATGAAAATCCTTAATAAATGGTACATTGACTACAATCCTAGTCTTCCTTGCTCAAAATCACTTGATTACCTCTTACAATTCTATCTCCAGATTGTTGGACGGAACATTTTACGGGATTGAAAAGGAAATCTAGACAAGTACGATGAGTTGATTATGTCAATCAAAAGTCCATGTAGCCAAACAAAAGAGAAAATTGGGACACTAGCCAAAGAAACTATAACAATCGGAACCCTTGTCATTTTGTGTTGATGTAGCTTTGATTATTATCGAGGGATTTGAATAGTTATCCTTTTCGAGATCTTAGGAGATTAAGATTGTAGGATTTGATAGTTACAAATATCACTGAATTTGAATGCTTGTATGTGATCTGTGGATATTGTATTTGATGCGTATTTGAATGTTGATAGCCGTTTAAATCTATAAGATAAGATTTGCTTAGCTTATCTGTTCTAATTGTATTGACATTTGTATCTGCCAAGTGTTTGAGTCGTTGGTCTCAAATTTGAAGTTCTCGGATCCAAGTCGTAGGTCTTGGATCCCTAGGTCTTGGAAGTTAAAGGCCTCACTATTCGAGACTTCTCTGGGTTTTAACCTTCCTATGTGTTCAATTGGGCTAGAGGCCCGCTATACCTTTAAGAGGTTGATCCATGACCCAACAAATATTAACACACCATAATAACCATTGCATATAACTCCATGCATATGAAGGAACCATTTCTCCAACTAAGTATAGCATGTTGTTCTATAGTTGTCAAAAGTGGTTGTAACAAAATGCTTGAAAATGCCCATCTCATGTATTAGATTGAATATACTCGCTTACCGATATATGACAGAAATGTGAAATATATTTCGGTTGTTTTCATCAACCATCCATATGAGGTTAGGATCACTATGTTTCACAATGATTGATCATTGCCACCCGGTATACTGAAGGCTGCAGCGAAAACCACAATTGTAACTAGTGTTGCCCCAAGCATGAAATGCATTGCCGAAATGTGGAGAAGTGAGTTGTCTTTTATAGGCATGGAGTAGTAGTCCCCTAACCAATGACTGACTCTTCCTTGATTTTCTGCTGTGCAGTTATTATCGAGAGATTTGAGTAGTTATCCTTTTCGAGATCTTAGGAGATTAAGATTGTAGGATTTGGTAGTTACAAATATCACTGAATTTGAATGCTTGTATGTGATCAGTGGATATCGTATTTGATGCATATTTGAATGTTGATAGCCGTTTGAATCTATAAGATAAGATTTGCTTAGCTTATCTGTTCTGATTGTATTGACATTTGTATCTACCAAGTGTCCAAGTTGTTGGTCTTAGATTTGAAGGTCTTGAATTCGAGTCGTAGGTCTCGGATCCGAAGGTCTCGAACATAAAGGTCTCAGATCCCTAGGTCTCGGAAGTTAAAGGCCTCACTGTCCGAGACTTCTCTAGGCTTTAACCTTCATATGTTTTGAATTGGACTAGAGGCCTGCTAGGCCTTTAAGAGGTTAATCCATGACCCAACAAATATTAACACACCTTGAACCATAATAACTCCCATTGCATATGAAGTGCTGCTCCTGATGCGGAATTTACGGGAACCATTTCTCCAACTAAGTATAGCATGTTGTTCCTATAGTTGTCAAAAGTGGTTGTAACAAAATGCTTGAAAATGCCTATCTCATGTATTAGATTGAATACACTCACTTGCCGATATGTGACAGAAATGTGAAATATATTTTAGTTGTTTTCGCCAACCATCCAATGAGGTCAGGATCACTACATAAAAGTATAGTTAGAAATTCAACATTCCCTAGCTTTGCAAAAAAAGTTGGCAAAGGAAGTTGGGTTTCATTAAGATGATTCAATGAATAAGTTCAACAAAGTATCCACATTGATGCTTTACTAATTGATGAGTGATATACCATCAACGTACACTTTGTGATATGCCCCTTTAAAACCTAGGATTAGGAAAAGAATTTATTAAAAAAAAAAGTGAGATTACCACATTTTTAGTCAATCAGAGAGGTAATGATACTGAAATTTGAGATATCCACATTTTTTACGTCTGCATCAACATTATTTTAACAAGGTAATGATACTAAAATTTAATTTAAAGAATGTGTATTAGTTAACATACTAACTAATTAGTTCATTAACTAACATATTGTCTAGTTAATTAATATATACTAAGTAAATAAGCAACTTAGTAAATATAATTAACTATGGTTACTCAATATTTTTATATATGTTATTTATATTATTATATATGCGCGTGTGTTATACATTAATATTAACATACTAACTAGTAGAGCATCCCAATAGAATATATACATTATTTATGCGGTAGACACCTCTATTGCAGGGGCCTAACAGACTACTCTTACAGGAAGGTTGTTAAATCATTAAATTAATTTAAAAAGAGTAAATTTAATTATTTAATTAAATATTCTGACTTCTTTTTTTTTTTATATGAAGGTTTTATGGGTCATGGGACTTGGATGCAGATTTGAGTAAAGGTATGGGGGGGGAACACATCCTACCATTCAGTGACATGGAAAAAGGAAGTTGGCAAAGGAAGTTGGGTTTTTCATCATGTCTTGAGGACTTCAACAAAGTATCCTGTTGATGCTTTACTTTAGATCGGATGCCACCTTTGAGGCTACCATTACCCAAAGGAATGTCTAAAATTGTAAGTAAGCTTTCTCTTCCTCCATCTATAGAAACCTAAAAGAAAGTAAATTTTATGACATCTTGTGTGGGCCTTTTCAAAAGTTTAAGCTCATATAAAGAGCAAATATAATCATTTAAATAATATTTTAACACATGATTTTTTTCTTAATAATTATAGCTTGACACGTGAAATAGGATATTTGATAATTATCCTAAAAGTTTAAACTAAATCTCATCATTTAATGAATATTCTAACATGTGTAGATCCCAGAATCGCCAAACTTTAGAGTGAGCTTCACCCTGAATGCGATCAAAGGTGGTGGCTAGCAGCCAATTCTTCCTAATGGACATGGGAAGTTGCTGGAAGAACAATGGACAGCCTTGTGATGGCAATGTGACTTTAGATGTCACCAGATACAACAAAATGGTCATCAATCCAAATACAAGTGCATGGTGCAATGCAGGTAACCTCAAGCTAAAATTGAGAATTTAAATACATTAAAGATAAATGAAACCCAAAATGTAAGAGAGCCTCAAAACTCATTTTTAAATTCAAAACTAAAACCTAGAGGTGGAAGATTAACCATTTAGAGATTTTATCACCCTAAAATCTAGTGTATTTTGGTCCAAATTGTTTGGTGACAAGGAGGTCAAAAGAGAGGTATATTAGATCCCAATTACAAGAACACAAACAAAATTGACAAAGAAATGAAATAGGTCAAATAAATGATTCAACTCATCAAGCAAAACAAAACAGCCAAAAGAGGTCATTATAAATGGCAATATTCCATAAACATAACTAAATCCCAAAGGGTTGCCAACACGACCATCAGTGGTTCAAAAGGAGAACAAAGCCGACCACCAGTAGTCGGAAAGGAGAGGAACAACTTTGTCAAAAAAAGAAAAGAAGGCCAGATCAAGGATCTAGCCAAAACAAAGAAACACAAAGAACAAGAAAATTACATGGAAAAATAAAAAGACAGCAACAATAAAGGAACAACTTAATTAAACAACAGAGGTGGAGATAGCGGAGACACGGAGGCTCGAGATTGCTGGAAGGGTGAGCGAGAGGCAGCAGCAGCAGGAGATGATGCTGGAGACGATGGTGGAGAGGCGGGGCAGCCGGGGGAGGCCAAATCGAGCTTCAAAGAAACTAGATCGGAGACCCATGACAGATCCGAATGAAAAAACCGTTGCCATGGCTCGAAGGGGCGGTGGAGCGTTGGAGGATGGGCTGGAGGAGATTGGATAAATCGCACAAGGTGATGGATAAGACCTCATAAGAGGTGAAAATAACCGGAGAAACAGTGAGAAGCAACATGATGAGAGTTTAAGAGAGGAAGAGGGATAGAGGAGGGCAGAACATGTTCTTCCCTACCCTCAGGTTATTTTCCTTTCTTGCTCTCTGACGACACGCGCTAGAGAGAAAAGAAAGAAAAACCTAACACACTTACTCTGCCTTGAATATTTTTTTTACTCTTTTTACTGACCAATCGTTGGAGTGGACATGAAACAGACGTTTGTGGGACCGAAAAAGAAATTTAGACAAGTATGTTGAGAAGATTATATCGATCAGAAGTTCATAATGTAGCAGAATAAAAGAGGAAATTGGGATACCAGGTAAAACAATTATGACATTATGAAACCTTCTGATTTTGCGTTGATAGACCAAAAAGCAAGTTGCACCAAAGGCTACAACCATGCATATTATGGAGATGAAGAGTGCAGTTAGTCCAAACATCAACCTTGTAGGTAATGAACTGCGAAAATCCTTTTTTGTATAACGAGATGTGAGAATTGACAAGAAAATTACTATCGAAGTTGAAGAGGATAGCAATGCTATTGAATTTGATATCAAGAACACCAAAAACCAATCACGTTCCAGAAAGATGGGAGTTCCATTTTTCTGATCATTGCCACCTGGTACAGTAAAGGCTGCAGCGAAAACTACAGTAGTAATCAGTGTTGCAACAAGCATGCAATGCTTTGCCGTGCCCTTCATCCAATCTTCACCATCTTTATATAACTTTTCATGTTTTTCCCTAAATAAATCATTGGGTTTTTCCCCTTTTGAATTTTCGTCGTTCAAGAATGCAAGGGCAAAATCTTTTCAACCTCCTACAATAACCGAGGTGTAAGTTGAACAGTAAAATTGCTTCATATATAATAATAAAGGAAGTTGCAATAATATTAACATACCTCAAACCATAATAATTCCCGTTGCATACGAAGGGCTGCTCCTGATACAATATTTAGTCTCTCTGGGGGAGCCAATTTTCCAGCCAAGTGTAGCATGTTGTTCCCGTTTTTGTCAGGAGTGCTGCGATCATATTCTGGAAAAGGCCTGTCTCATGTATTAGGTTGAATACTGTTTCTTGCCGATATCGAACAGAAATGTGAAATATATTTCGATTTTTTCATCAGTCATCCATATGAGGTCAGGCTCAGAGCGTAAAAGTATAGTTAGAAATTCAACGTTCCCCAAACTTCGCAGCAAGAAAAATTGCAGATTTATATTTGCTAGACTCCTCCAATGATAACTTTTGAACCTCCTCCAAATGTCTTCAACTAATTTATGGGCTGACGTTCGCATCAACTCTTTATGATAGACCCCTTTAAAGACTATGATTAAGAAAATAATATATTAAAAAAAATTGTAGAAATTTATTTATTCTATATACATTATTTTAACAAGATACATAATAAGAAATGAGACTTAAATTTTCATTGAAAAAATGAAGATCGTGTAATGCATTAAATGCTGTAATTTATGTCCTCGTTGTAGACTTCTTTGGGTACGTTTTGTCTTGCGGTCTTGGCACAATACATACTCCTTTTTTTTTGTAACAGATACAATGAAAACAAACAGAACAGCAACTACAAGAAAACAAAACTAACAAGTTAATCTCTTATCTTTTGAAGCATATCAAATGCCACAAATTCTAGTCTTATTGCTTATGATTTTGATTCAATTTCCAATATATATAATAAGTTAGAAAAAAGATGAGTGTCATACTCTTATACATGCTCTCAAGAAAATATATGCAGAATTTAATGGTGATTTTCATTGTCATGTCAAGAGTGAATAAGAGAGTACTTAGGAGTATGTCCAACATTTTTTTAAGAAAAAAAAAATACTAATTAGATTTTGATTTTTAAGATTAAGCAAACTTTTGGTTCAATGGAAATATCAATAGACCGACTTTTTTTCTTTTCCTGAGCATAAATAAACTGACTTTATAGTGGCTAAACAAGTACTTCTGTAACTAAATAATGAGTTTTGCCAATTAGAAAAAATAGATAATAATAAGTTTTGCCTCTTTCCTCCTCATCTTAGATTTTTTTTTTTTTTATTATTCTAATCCTCATCTTATATTTTTGAGAATGCCATGTTGATTTCTTACACTAGATTACTTCTTGGAATCAACATATTGATTTTTCTATCCTTCCATCTTATTTTATTTTATTTTTATCTTGGATAGACACCGGCCAATAGGCTTTGTAATGAATTCTATATTAATTTTGACATGATTAGTAATTCATAATCAAATATCAAAAGATCAATAGATCCAAATTAGGAGTCTTTTAGATGTCCTACTAATTGATGAATATATAAGCCTATTCTTAAATAAAAGAAAGAACTATATATTGTACAAAATATTTTTAAATTATAAGAAAAAAGAGTGATACCTCGTACCGAGGAATTAAAAAGGAATATTAATTGATACCTACAAGTTCTACAATAGTTTGAAACATATCAATTAAACGGTCTATCTCATTAGATCTTACCAGAATACTTAAGTAGGTATCATCTAAAGATTTGATGAGATCAAGTAAAACTAGTTTCTCATCACAACGTTATTTGAGAGTATCGAGTAAACTGGTAGTCAAATTTTGATTAATGCAATTATGAAAAACTATTATATATATATACATGCACTAAGAAATTCTCTCTATAGTGGTTGAGTAATGCTAGAAATTATATTTGACTTCACAATTATTCTACAATATTGAAGACTGTCACATCAACATCGTAGGGTTGAAAAATAAAAATGTATTTTTAACATTTTTATAAATATATATATTTGATTATGCGAGGGAAAAGAGTTTGGGTTGGAGGCAAACTAACAGTAACAGTAGCCCATCCATCTTTTCCATGGTGACATCTGACTTCTACTACCAATTGCAAAAGGTTTCTTTGCCAACTGTTCCAATGCTGTACTGTCATTTTCATCCTTGGCAGTTGCTAAGCTTCGATCCTTTTCCAGAATTTCCTTTGCTATATCTGTTCACCAAAACGACACATTAATTTGATGATCATTGTCTAAGGTTGGTTCACAAATCTTTACATGATCAAAATATTGCATTACAAGTATTGGTAACTCTATCCAACTTGTCTAAAACTCATTGTCAAAGTTAGGCCACAATGTAGAATGATTCACTAACCTTAAGAAATTTCAACCCGTTAATTGTCTAAAACTCACAATCATTGAGACGTAGGACATACCATACAAATCGCAGGAAATAACATATAAAAGCAGCTTAATCCTTTCTTCACTCTTCAATTTATCAAACTTGGTCACAGAATATAGATACGACACCATATCTCTTTGTTTGTGCATAGCTGCGATGAAAAGTGGTAGAAGGTCTTGCTTATTTCGGATCATTGGCAGGTTCACGTTTATTTTCACCATCTTCTTAGCAATTTCCACGTTTCCTGACAGAGCAGTAATGGCAAGGGCTGTATCTCCATTGCTGTTTACGAATTCTAACTGTTTTGCAGCAATATCTTTCAAGTTCAGCAGTTCTTTTACAAAAGCGTTCTGTTTTGCTGCAATTGCAACTTGAAGAACATTCATTTTTTGATGTGTTATGGGAAGTTTCAATAGAGTGGGAATATTCCCTTTATATTCTTTGTTAGCACTCTGCCAATCACCTTCTAGTGCAGCTCGATGGAGACGATTATGCTTAATTAGCGGAAGAATCGCCTGCAATTTTTCCAAGTAGTATAGGTATTAACGGCAGTATTTCCGTGATAAATCATGCCATTTAGATGCTCAGAAGCTGGAACAATTAGTGTGTATATATATATATATATATATTATGGGGAATCTTCTATTCGTACACATAACTTGATAAAAAATAATAAATTCTTCTTTTCACACCGGCGTTTGTTTTTTTTTTTCTTTTCCTTAAAAGAAAATTATTCTTCTATTGACATCCCTCAAATTTTTTAAAATATGAGATTTTCAAAATTTTAAATCTTATCCCTCCATTACGAAATTTGTGTGTTACTAAAGTAATCAATTTTAGTTTTCAACATATATATCAAACCCATTGCCTTAATAACACTCAAACATTGCATTTATTTGGATTGTTAGATGTAATGAATGACTCAAATTTAAAAATTTGATAATCTTATATTTAAAAAATAAAAAAATTAAGAAGATCCTAATCCTATTTAACAATGCTGTATTTGGAAGTTGGAAAAAATAAAAACAAATGTAGTTCAAAACACTTTCCCCTAAAGATATTCCAAAACTTATTTGTGATGTGATTGCATGGAATAATGATATAATGAGGATTAGAGTCCTCTCAAATGTGATGTGGCATTTAAAATCATCAATAGATCAAAATTCAATAATGATTATCTCAAATTCAATGGTAACATGAGGGGATTCATTACTCGACTACGTGAAGACAAGAAAAGAGAGAGAACTTACTCCTATTTTCATTTGCATTATGCTCCACTTCCACCTCTTCCACATCTATCTCGTCTCTTTTTCGAATGTACTTTGTTGATCGATAGAATAGAAGAAGACCTTTGATCAGGGTTATCTCCCATTTTTTTTCCCTGGTTTCGTAAGAAATAAAATCAGATAGAAAAGTAATTCATAAAATCAAAATAATTATAACTTTATGTATATATAGATCACTTAATTAGGTCAAGTGATGAAGAGTGACGACTACAAAAATAATAATAATAAATAAATAAATAAATAATGAAAAATTAGTTCTTTTGGTCGTTACATATACACAAATCTCACACCTAAAGGGTCCTTGGTATTTAAACTACAGAAATATTTTCAACACCAAAAATATTAGTTGTTGGATAAATTTGACATTTGAACATGCCATCACTCACAACAAATTTATTGACCCATTTCTTTCCTTCTTTTCTTTTTCTATGGTACGTTTTTCATAAACTTTTATTCTACAAAAATTGTAAAATAGTAAAGAAGCACCACCATGAGAAAAGTGCAAGATTATGAAAGAATATACTGATACAAAATTAAAAATAGAAGAATAATAATGGTAAGGAGAAAGAGAAAAAAATATGAAGTCCTGACGATATATGACAACAATTACTTACTATTCGACTTCTAGTCGTTACAGATTGAGCTTTAGAAGCAGTCCGAAGAAACGGGGGGTTTTTTGATACTCAACCAGCTTAGTGCATGCATTTATAAGAAATTTCTTCCGATACTATGCAAGCAATAATTAATTAATGCTGTCGTAAGAGCTGACGAGTGACGATTACATTATCCAAGTGACCATGAATTTCTTCTTTTCTTAAATTAGTGGCAAATTTCATAATTTTTATTTTTATTTTTTATTTTTTTGAAAGGAGAACAATTCTTTATTAATCATAAAAATCAAGCAATACAATCAGACTCCTCACGTACCCCACCTCCCCCTCTCTCTAGTGGAATACAGGCAGCAGCGAGAATTGACCCCAAAGGCTACTCAAGCTCTGTCCCCCTAGGTTCTTCTAAGTGAGAACTGGACTACATTTCAAAATTGCTTTTCCTCGCATTACAACTCAAAGCTAACAAAAGAGCAAAAAGTACCCCACCTTTCCCTTTCTCCCTAACAGGCAATAACAAGAGCCACACAAAAGGTTACCCAAGCTATTACCCCCTTAGGTTCTTGGAAAGGAGAAAATGGGAATACATGGTCATTACAGTGACAATACATAGAATTCTTAGTAGCAACTCAAGAAAACAACACACCGCCTCATTTTAAAGTTAGTCGCCATTTCCTGTGCGTAATTTAAAATTTTTAAAGGTAGTGGCAAATAACCTGATTTTCTTTTTTAATCAGATGGGAACCCCTCAACCCCTGCCTTTTCTATCTAAAATAATGGTCAAAATTTGACATAGGAACGACTTAAAATATTTGGTAAATTATATCTCACTTATCAGATTTTATTGTGGAAGACACTTTTATTTTTTATTTTTTATTTTAAAAAAAATTCGCTGTGATATATCTTATCATGAAAAATTGGTACAAATTTCGAGTATTCTTTTTCATCCTGGTTTACTCAATATTTTTCACAAAAGCAAATCCCACTTTCTGTTGGCGCCCCAGAATTTTTTTATAGATTTTTTTTTTTCTAAGTTCATTAGTTTTGTAATACAAAAGTATAGGATTTTGTGACGTTGGAAGGTAGAATTTTATTTGCCCAATATCTTATTAAGAAAGATAATACCTTCAATCATGTAATTGTGTAAAGTGAATATTTTACACTTTCCAAAATAAGAGAAATGCTAAACATCTTAAATTTTTGTTTCAAAAATTAGTTTTCAAATAATGTGTCATCATTCTTTGAGTTAATAACACATTTTTCAAAATAATAAATCTCATGAGATAGTGACACATTATTTAGGAAGAAAATTTGGGATATGTAGTACTTTTCAAATAAGAGAAAGTTGAGACCTCAACTTTCTCACAAATAGCCAAGATCATGTTCACACACAATCAAATCACTCCCATTCAAAAAAAAAAAGAAGAAATGTTAGGGGTACTAAATCTTTTGTCAAGAGCGTCTTATCAAATTGAAGTGTAAATCATTTATTGGCGAGAAACAAATAATTAATTAAGAGAAATATAACAAATACCAAAAAATGAGTTAGACATCAATTTGGTAAAGCTTTCTTAATAAAAAATTTAGTATCCGTATCATTTCTCTCAAAAGAAATCCTCTCTTTCTCAATCAAATAGCCCTTCAATAGAAACGACGACTACCTTGATCCACCAATCAGAGGAGCGAAAGCAAAGAATGGAAAGACGTTGAAGGCAGTTCTCTTCTTTTGAGAATGAAGTTGCGAGTGCAAGGGATTAGATTCTGGAAAGTTGAGGGAATTTTGATTAGATTCTTGAAAGTTGAGGTAATTTTGAATTCCCTTGCTAGTGTGCAAATATGTTTGCAAATAGTTGGTTTGGCGTATGATTAATGCTTCAAACACAACTCTTATATAACTTATGTATAATTGGCCTGATGTGCAGTACTCATAAACCATTTCATCAACAGTTATTAAAAAATACCTATAAATCCAATGATTTAGGAGCACATAGGTCACTTTTTCCTTTGCTACTCCTGTATAGTGCCACAGAAGAAGGGCTGTTCAAATTACACATAATGATGTTTTTCATGAATAGACTAAACATATTGAGATTTATTTTCATTTTGTCTGTAATCATTTTCTTCAGGGTTCACTATATCTTCATTCAATTATGTCCCATGATTAGCTTGTGGATCTCTTCACAAAGTCGCATCCTTTAGAACGGTTATGCGACTAGTCTCCAAACTTAAGTTGGTTTCTTGCACCCCTTGAGTTTGAGGAGGGACTATTAGATTATATATAGTGTATGTCCCACATTGGTTATGTATATATGTGTCTATAATATTGGCTTATATATAGAGGTCCCTTCTGTACAGTATTTGTGTTGCGCTATTTTTATCGTCCTAAAAATAAATCAACCAACACCACAAAACCTACTGTGGAGTTTTGTCAAAACACTTGGTGTGCGGAATACACCACCCAAGATCTTGTTCCCTCAAGCTAGCAAAACCAAAAACACAATTTCAATATGAAATGAATAGTGGGAGAATAATAGCAAGCACAAAGAGACACAAAATTTTATGTGGTTCACTAACAATGTGTTAGCCATTCAATAGGTGAGACTTCTTGGGTTTTTTATTAGGAATGTAATACCCCGATAAAATAAATCTTTTTATTATTCAAAAAAACATTTTCACAAAAGCGATTAACAAGGTTTTCAATAAAATTGTTTTAACAAAAACTTAAGCCCTTAGTGATAACCCAACAAGACCTTAATCCCTTAGAAAATATAAGCCAAACACTAATCATTTGAGGCGGACGTACGCTAGGTCAAGCGGACGTACGCCATTGTTTTTAGCGCGGATGTACGTGTGAGGACCACTAGATGTACGCTCTACAAATGGTACAGCAGAAGTATGTGGGACCACATCGACGTATGCTACTTTTTGAAAAAACTCATTGGTTAATACCTGGATGTATGCAGCACCATTTTATCCACTGTACAAAAAGTATTGGACATTAGGGTTGAGCGGACGTCTGTTACTTTTCAGAGAGTTAGTAGTAGCCTTAGCTATAAATACCCATTGCCTCACCCCATTCTAGCTCTCTAGCACGCCCCTAAGCTGCTAGAATTGAATCTTTGCTTGTTGAGTGTTATTTGGTGAGTGTGAGTTTAAAAAGGAGATTCCAAGGAGGAGATCATATCATTGCTTAGCTTCAAGGTAAACTCCACCTCTTTTTACATTTCAAGCATTGTTTTACCTTCTAACTTATAACTTAATGAGTTTTACGAAGGGTTTATTAAGCATTTCCTTAAAAGTGTTATGTTTTCAAAAGGCTTCTTAAAGTTTCATTGTGTTAAGATTTCTTACATTACATGTGCTTATTTGTCAGCTTAGAAAAGGCTTAGAGGTCTAGAAATGTTATAGGAAGTAAGTGATGTTCGAAAACTTAAAGGTGTACTTAACTCACTAAGCGAACATACGCCATCGGCTGGACGTACGGTCAAGGAGCAAGCACTAGTTTAAGCTTTGATCGTGCACAATTTAGTGTAGCCACCTTATGGCTAAATACAACTTAGTATAACGGTGTGTTGTATTCCATTATAACAGAACTTAGATTAGTCGGAGGATTCGCTCGAGTGTGAGGTAAGTGAACATTTACAACATTTTTTCTTAAAACGTGGGATATGTCAGTTGATTGACCACGAATATGATATAAGCATGCCTCCTTTTATAATTACTTGATAAACTATATTATGAATTGGTTAATAAGATGCATCGTATGACATGGTACGTCAGTACGTGCGGTATAAACGACGACCATGGGCATACTATATAGACTTGATAATATGGTCAAACGTGTGTTGTGTTATACGGGCCTTGGATCCAATGGTTGTTTGTGGTTGGCGTAGCCTTAAAGGGCGGTCATTACAAGAGGACATCATTAGAAATGTGGGTCACCCGAGGTCAGACTCGATCATACCGCTAGTGTTATGTACGATAACGTGCAATATCCGAGGCATCGGTATTGTACTACAGGTCTCTCGGAACAGCGCCAACCCTACTGAGAATGGGTAATATCTCGAGTAGACCATATATGATAGTTATGACCTTTAAAGTAGCACTATTCTTGTTGCATTAAAAGTACTTAGGTAATTGTCTATAGTAATATACTGTAATCTTTGAAAACCCCAAAACCCTACTGAATATAGGAAATCTTCTTCAATCAAAGCTCTACAAAAGCCCTCGTCTCAAACCCAAATACCACGTCACCCTTCCTTAGAGAAAATATTTTCCCCATTACCATTCATCTAAGGTAAGTCTGTTTCCCACAGTTTTTACAATTTATTTTGATAATGTTCATTTGCAAAAATAGATTTGGGTCTCAAAAACCAAAGTGGTTAGGGAGAGGAGAATGGAAAGGACGATAGATTTTCTTTTTTTTAAGGAAGTACACAAGTTCTTTTAATTTTTTTTTTTACATAATTTTAATATTATTTAATCTTACGTGGCATCCAAAAACTCAGGTACCACGCCACATGACGCCTTGAAACCACAGGTACCACACCATGTGTAAGGGTGACGTGATACTTCGTTAAAAAAACTAACGGAATCCTGGCAGAAGTACCAAGTGGGTTTATTTGATAACCACATATATCATTTGTGATATTTTTGAAAACCAAGGTGGCTATTTGATTTTGGCTCAAAGCACAGGTACTGGAAATGCATTTAACCCTTTTTCTTAAATCATTTTTCACGTAAAACTGGAAGAATGCTGGAACAACACTAGGGAGAACCCCTAACATTTTCCTTAAATTATTAACATCATTTATATCAATTTACTAACTTAGACTAAATTTAATGTGTCTTTTAAATGTTTTTAAATGTTATATAGACACTCAACATTATTTTAAATGCATTAGAGGAAGAAAGAGTGCAGCACAGAGAGACAATACAACTCCCTCCTCGTCGCCTCCTTTCTCCTTCCTCCTTCTCCCTTCCATTTCCCATCTACACCGTAGATCGACCAGTGCGTGTGTTAATGGTCCTCAAGATGCATTCTAGCGGAAAGTGGCTGGCCGGCGATGACGCGTGGAATGTGTGAGGGTGTGTTGGGTTTTTGTTATTGTGTTTTCATTGTTTTTAAATAAGTGATCGATGTCAAATATTGTATATTTAACCCCCTTTAACTTATGTTTGTTAAGCTCTTAACTTTGTTAAATTTCTAATGTTTTGGTTAGTTTTCGTGTTTTAGTGTTTTGCAGGTTGTTAAGTTGCATTTGGGGCTAATGCCATCAACTCTGGGGCTTAAAACAATTCGTGGAGCTTTGACAGCAAATTTGAGTCGAGCGATAATTCGCACCCGACGAGTCCCACCAAAGGGCCATATTTAGAGTTGTAGAACTCTAATTGGGGTGATCTTGGTGTCTTTGGAAAGCTAACTCAAAGATTTATACAACTTTGTATTTCACATGTGAGGGCTAATTCTGAAGGTATTGCGTTTGAACGCACTGTATGCGTTTGAAAGCACTTATGCCCATCAAATGCCGAAATTCATGCACAAGTGCGATCAAACGCACCCAGTGCAATCGATCGCACCTTATCTAACTTGGCAGCGCTAAAACCCTAAATTTAGCCTATAAATATCCCCATTTCTCTTGTAAATGAACCCTTACGTTTGGAAAACGCTTGAAGGCGCCCTTTTGGGCCTAAATCCTCCCCATTCATCACTGTAAAACCCTCTAAACATCATTTTATCATTTATTTTATTTAATGCTTTTAGTTGTTTTAATTTAGTCTCTTATTTTCCCTCACTATGGATTTTTTTTATATATATTCATGTTTAGTTTACATTTTCTGTTATTTAATTTAACATTTGTTCGATTCAATCACAATCTCATGACAAGATTGTGATTGGTTGTTGTTTATGGATCGTTTATCGTCCAATATGCGTTGTGATTTATCCGGGCTACATCGGATAGTTTAAACGAGTCCAATATCCGTTGTCATCAACGACACATCGGATGATTCGATCTCGACTCAACATCCGTTGTGACCATTTTTGGGTTAATACATCACATGATTCGACTAATTTTGTAAAGGTAAAAGAACATGCGTCGAGATAGGCCGTACGACAGTGTGTGGACTATCGTGAGAATGGGACATACATTTTAGCCTAATTGTTTGATGGATGTGTGGATTAGCATGTTTATATGTTGATTAAATTGTAGTAAGGTAGATTAGGGACCTTAGCATTTTTATTTATTTATTTTAATGCATTTTAATTAGGTTTTATTTTCTGCACGCCATGTGTTTGATGTTGGGACTAGGTTAAGATATTATTAGTTTAGGCAATTTAAATTGGTTTTTAACGAAACACGATTCTCTGTGGATCGACCTCGCACTTGCACACCTGCTACACTGCTTAACGACTCGTGCAATTGGCGAGTACAATTAAATTTGTGCAACAATAATAATGTATTTTCTTTAGATCTGATTTTAGTAACGATGTATGAGGTGAAGTTTTATTCATTTTTTTAGGTTTTATTTTTATGAGTCCTTAAGAATAATGTAATTAGTTTCTAGTCAGTCTTTTGTTTTCTAATAGTTCCTCTTCTAAGAGCAAACCATACACCGACCACAGAAGAGTTATCAAGCATAAAGAAGCATTGTCACTATGGTAGAAGTTGTGAGAGGGATTGCATTGATAAAGCACTAGTAACATAAATTAAATTAAAAAAAAGAATCAATGACCTAATAGTGGACAGAGATATAATTCGTCAGAATTTGTTGTAGATTTGAAACTAACATGGACTATAACTTTTCATAGATATTATTTTAAAATAGTTTGAAATACTATTATCTATGTCTTAGATAATGTTTAAGTTGTGAAGATTCTAAATTGTATATTTGACATTGTAAGAAGTATTTTGCCCCATTTAATTGATGAATTAAACTTTGGTCAAGACGCTCCTTAAAAGTGGTGTTTTACAGCTCCAAATCACAGACTGCCTCCTCAACAAAAACTAAAAAATTGTACCAATTAATATAAGCCCAAATACACCATATTCCTTTTTTTTTTTTCTTCTTCTTTTCTTTTCTCTCTGCGCCTATCGACACCAGATTCCTTCCTTTTTTTTCTTTTTGTCTTTTTCTTCCTTCTTTTTCTTTTCTCTCCATGACACCTTCTTCTTCCTTCTCTCATTTTTTTTTTCTTCTTTTTTTCAAGCTGCAACATAATGGCCATGGAGTCTTTTTTTTTTCTTTCTTTCTTTTCTTCTCCTTTCTCTCGTGAGTCATCTTCTCATGCAATTTTTCTATGTAGAGCCATTTTTCCGGTCTTTAGGATGATAAAATTCTTAAAGGTTAACTTTTCCCTTTAGATTTTAGATTTAAATCCAAAAACAAGTTTTGAGACATTAAAAAAGAGATTTGAGGCATTAGAAACGATTTTTGAGGCATTAGAAACAGATTTTTGGCATAAGAAACAGATTTTGAGGCGGGTTTGAAGTGAGTCATGGCTGATTTGAAGCGGGTAAGACCCGTGGGTCTTGGGGGTTCTTAAAGGAAGTTGAATGAACCTCTGCGAGGACCCAAAAAGGATAAAACACAAAATGTGTTAGAAGGAAATAGAAAAAATTTAGAGAAATCGTGATGGTGGGTGTGAATTTGTGTGATTACCTAAGAAGAAAGAGATGGTGAAAAGTAGAAGACGGAGACCCATTGGATTAAAGAAGATGAAGGTTGAAAAATTGGCTGTTTTTGTTCTTATTTTACTTCTTTACAATTTTTCTAAATTGATGAGATGTCATATGAGGATTAGATGCTGTAAATTAGGGGGTTTGCAGGCTGATGGAATCATAGGGACTCTCTTAATTTTTATATCATTAAAAAAAAAAGGGAGTTCGGAGGATATTTCCTAAAGCCTACGTGCTATGGATTTACGTCGTCTTAATTTTCATTCCAAATTTTTATTTAGGGAAAAGTTGACTTATGATTTTGGTAGTTAATTAGTACATCACATCTTTCTTTGTCATTTTTTTTCTCCCACGTGTCATGCATTTACGTTGTATTATTTTTCATGCCAAAGAAAAGTTGAGTTTTGCTTTTGGTAGGTAGTACTCACATCTTTCTGTGTCTTCTTTTTCTCCCACGTGTCATGCATTTACGTCATACTAATTTTCATGTGCAAATAATTTCAAGACACAACTCAATTGACTGAAAATTACGTTAAAAAAATGTTATTATTAGCTTTATTTTTTCTTTTTATGTGAACATATAAAAAGAAATACTCCTTTAAAGTTAAATGTCGTAGATATATATATGTCTATATAATTTGAGAGCAAGAAACTCTTAACAGTATGATCTCTAGATCTACTTGGTAAGGAAATGAGAATATCAGAAAAATAGGAAACTGCGCGCCATGTCGACATCTCTTTATGATTTGAAGCCTTCTAAGGAAAATAGAGAACTCCCTTAATCTTTAGATAAATTATAAGATGATTTCTCGTCTGGTTAATGAAGTTCATAAACTGATGCATTATTGATTTGGAGAGGGATCAATGTTAGTCATCCGGCCTTTCTTTTGTACTCTAATTCAATTGGTTTTCTATTTATTTACCCAATCCACACATTTGCTATTGCATTTGCATGGGATCTTAAATCAAGAGGAGCGTATAAGAAAAATTTTACAAAATTTTCCTAAACTTTAACATGTTTTAATTGACATTATTTCTTTAATGTTCAAAATCTTTCAATTTAGAGTATCAAATTTTTAATTTTTTGCATTCTTATTCATTAGGATTTTTCGATAAATTTTGTCAAAATTTTCAAAATATCTTTATTTTTTATTATAAAAAAATAAATAAATAATTACAAAGATTCAAGTGTTGATCAAAATATTTAACTAAATTTGTAATTTTTTTAATAAAAAAAAATCAGCATTATGAAAATTTTTATAAAATTTAACCGAATATTCTATTTGAAAGAGATATTATAAAAAATTAAAAGTTTGGTTTTCTAAATTAAAAATTTTTAAACATTAAAATTTCATTTGTGAAAGTTAAGAGAAATTTCCTAAAGTTCCCGTCCTGGCATTCAAAATTCAAAAAGTGACATCCAAAATTCAAAAAGTGTCGTAGACATGGATATGACTTTTTTAGGGTGCGTTTAGGATTGCGATTTTGTAAGAATAATATGCATTTTTAAAACATATCCAAAAAAGTAATATGTTTGACATTGTCATTTAAAAAGCACTTAATTCAAAATAGGAAAACAATATGCAATTTCTATAAGCATGTTAGGAGATGCTTATTTGTAAATGCGCGAATTGAAACTAAAATCACAATTTCGTATAAAAAATATTTGATAAAAAATTACTTTTTAATATGTTTAACCGAACACCTTTGTCATTTCAAAAAGGAAAATGCTATAAGTTCTTCCATAGTGTTCTTCTGGGTTCTCTCAAACTTACGTAAAATATGATTTAAAAAAAAAAAAAAATTGTCTTGGCCTCTGCCACCGGTTTTTTTAGGCATTAGGACTAAATTTGAGGTATTAGCACCAAAATTGAGGCATTAGCATTAAATTTTGGATGATCAAATCCATTTTAGGTGATATAATCCCTAAAGGGTTAACCTTTTTTTTTTTTTTTTGACATATCCGCATAAGAGGGGGGAGGGGGGATTCGAACTAGTAATCTCCACTTCATTAGGCATGGTCCTAACCGATTGAGCTACCTCTTGTGGACTTAACCTTTCACTCTTAGATTTTAATTTTGAATCCAAAAAAAGTTTTAAAGCATTAGAACCTAAATATTAACTCATAAAAATTAATCTGTTGGCAAAAAAAGGTTCTACAATTTTTTTTTTCTTAAATCATGTTTTACGCAAGTTTAAGAGAACTCAAGAGAACACTATGGGGAAACCCCTAACAAACATCTTTTAAAAGGTAGGGATTTAAAAAACACAATTTTTAAATCGCATTTATTGAAATCACAATCCTAAATGGACCCTTAATATATCTCTTTCCAGGGTACTTGATCTAGGAAGGAATTAGAGTCTTCTTAGAGTTTTCTCAAAGAGGGATAATACAACCCAACTATTTTAACCAACTTAGGCCTTTTTTGCCTTCTTTTTTAATTTTAAAAAAATAATAAAAAATTTTAAAAAAAATGTCCGAATCAACAGTATCCTATGTGGTCCATTCTTTTATTTGGTATTTTTTATAAATAAAAAATGGTATTTTTCTTTTAAAAAATGGTCTTTTTTTCCCAAAAATTAAAAAAGAAGGCAAAAGTTGAAAAAAAGACACCTGGAAAAAAGATTGTGATGTTTTTCCAACGATCACAATCAATTCAAACTTAACAACTAATCAAATCAAGAAAAAAAAGTATAAAATAAAATAAACACAAAATATTTGTAGTCTAGTGTCTACCAACTTTGGTCATTCAGTACTGTATCAAGTCCTCAACAACCCAAAAAAAAAAAAACAAAAGGATTGTGGAGGACTTGATACAGTACTAGAGGACTTGATAAAGTGGACTTGTAGAGGACTTGATAAACTCGTAGCTTTAGAGCAATTTTAGCTGCATAATTGAAAGAGTAATATTAGTTACATTTAGTTCTTTTTTTTTTTTAATTTTTGGCTTTATCAGAGTAACTTGCCATTAGCTAGAATAGCTAATTTGATGTTATTCTATGTAGCACACTAGATGAATAAAATATTATTTACTATTCTTTTGTTTATTGTTTCTTTATTTCACCTCTTTTCACCTAACAGGTTTTATTTCTTCTAAATACCTCTTCTCACATTTATTACATCTTTCTCAAACACAAAATTTCTTCACCCAAATAGTTTATCTCTCTCCCAAATAATTTTTTTAAGAATTATTAGTTATATTGTATATATTGATTTATATTATTAATGTTAAGAATTAGTACTTGCATGTGAGATGAATGTTCCTCATATGTGTGTGTGTGTGTTTTTTTTTTGTTTCTTTCTCTTTTTTTTTCTTCTTCTTTTTTTTTTTAATTTTTTCTTTATGAATGATTTCTATACATGTGTTTGTTTTTTCCTTTAATTAAGTGTTGGCAATAATATAAATAAAAAGAAAAGAATGACAAATAATATTTTATGGCAAATAGGTAATAAAATAGAGAATCTTTTGGAGTGTATAGTGAAAAGGCAATAACTAAAGTAAAGAATTGTACTTTTTTACTAGGTAAAATTTTTTTTTTTTTTTTTTTTTTGATATGTCCACACAAGAGGGGGGATTCGAACTAGAGACTTCGCTTCATTAGGCGTAATCCCAGCCAATTGAGCTATCTCTTGAGGATACTAGGTAAAATACCTAATGCTACTGGAGATACTCTAACAACTGAAGTTTTAAAGCTACCTAGTGGCAAAGACTAAAGAAATGTTTTTTCTTTTCTTGATTTTTTATATTTGAATTTTAAAAAAGAAAAAAAAAAAGAAAAAAAAAAGTAGTGGGTACTATTTACACATGAATATGTCATTTTTAGGGTGCGTTTGGGATTGCGATTTTGCAAGAATAATCTATGTTTTTAAAAGATATCGCAAAAGGTAAAACGTTTGGTATTGCAATTTAAAAAACATTTAATTTAAAATAGAAAAATAATCTGCAATTTCTATAAGAAGGTTAGGGGTGCTTATTTGAAAATATGCAAATTTAAACTAAAATCATGATTTCAAAAAAAATTGATAAATAAATTATTTTTTAATATCTTTTACCAAACGCCTATTTGATTTTAAAATTAGCAATTTCAAAAACGCAATTTTTAAAATTACATTTATTGAAACCGCAATCCCAGATAGACCATTACTATATCTATCTCTGAGCAATGATCTAAGGATAACTAGAGTTTTCTCAAATAGAGGTGATACAACCCCCACCAACTTAGACACAACTTTGGCCTTTTTTAGCCTCCTTTTTTAACTAAAAAAAATGAAAAAAAGTCTGAAGCAATAATATCCTATGTTATCCATTCTCTTATTTGGTATATTTTTTTTAAAATAAAAAATTTGATATTTTTCTTCACAAAAATGATCATTTTAAAAAAATAATAAAAAAGAAGGCAAAAGATCAAATTGGGCAAAATAGTTGGGCCTTTAGCATTTCTCCTTCCCAAATGTGATGTGACATTTAAAAATCACTAATATATCAAAATTCAATAATGATTATTTCAAATTCAATGATAATTTTAAAAGATATATTCACATTTGAGAGGATTCTAGTCCTCCCCATATCATTGTTGTTCTCTTGTTGCTCTCTTTTCTGAAAATTCTTCCTAATGGGTTTTTCAACATATCTCTCTCTTGTTTACACATGGGTTTTTAATTAAATGAATAAAATAATTTAAAGTATAAGAAATTTAGATAATCGGTTGTTTGGGAGTATTGAAAAGTGGTTAGCTAAACAAGATAATTAAATTGACTTTTGGCTATCTATTTTGCATATAAATTTGTATAAACCATTGTGAAAGGTTTAAAGATCCCACACAAATTAAATTTTATGTGCTCTCCAATAAAAAATAGATACTTCATTGGTGTGGAACACCGAAAGAAATTAAGACAAAAACATAGATCTCATCCTATTTTCTAAGTGAATTGACAAAGAGTAATGATATAGTAGTTCTTTTGGAGTTCTTTTAAATATGATATAGTTTTAAAAATTAATATTAAATTTGAGATGATTATTATTAAATTTTGATCTATTAGTGATTTAAAAGTTACATTACATTTGAAAGAATTTAAGATATTATTACTCATTGACAAAATACCTCTTCCCCATTCAAAAGAATCGAACCTAGCACCCCCTTTCTTCTAGGAGACGCCACTTTCCGGCTCTGGTAGAAAATGTGGCTGACAACCCCCACCAGTTTCTTCTTCTTTAGCATCTTTAATCTAGCCACTGCAATGATGTCTTGCTGTTGTACAAACCCCAAATTCCCATACATCATATCCATCAAGGCCTCATATATACAGACCACAAGACCTAGAATCCATCATCAAAAGTTTAAGTTTTTATTGATTTTCCTAGCAACCCAGAAAAGATGAGAAAAAGGGAGATCAAGAAATGTCGCATTTCAAAGAGTTGAAACCACAGCAGAATCGAGAGAGGCTGAACTTCATGACATTCTTGGCTTTGGTCATAACTTAGGGTCGTATGGGATTACGATTTCAATAAGTGCGATTTTAAAAATTATGTTTTTGAAATTGTTACTTTTTTAAATCGTAAGGGCATTTGGTAAAACATGTTAAAAAATATATTTTTTCAAATATTTATTATGAGTGATTTTAGTTTAAATTTGCGCCTTTTCAAATAAGCACCCCTAACCTACTTATAGAAATCGCAAATTCTTTTTTTCCTATTTTAGATTAAGTTTTTTTTTAAATCACAATGCCAAACCGACTTTTTGTGATATATTTTAAAAACGCATATTATTTTTGTGAAATCGCAATCCCAAACACACCATTACACTTTTTATTTATTTATTTATTAGAGGACATAAAAGCCTAATTTATGCCAGATCTTTACGAAAGTTATTCTCTAGTAGTATTTATACAGATATTGAGAAAACAGTGATTTAAGGTGTAAGTCGATTAGGAAAAAATATTGTCTAAGGCCGCAGCGTTTCCATGGAAATAAGTTTGATTTTGAGGCATGCTTAGAGTTTCACAACTTATGGCAATTTAAGATGTACCGTTATATTCTTATACTATTTTTTTTTAAAGAAAATATATATATTTACTAGCATATTTGGGAACATCATACTTAATGAAACAGAGGTCTATCTTCCTATTTTTCTTAAAAAAAAATCACCATGGCTAAAGCAAAAGGAAAAAAGGGATGTTATAAAAGCAAACGGCAAAGACTTCAAATCATCATTCAAAGCAGAAGCAAGACAAATTATCCTCTACCCCTAAAAAAAGAATACTAAGCAATCGAAACATATCATATCTCTATCAACATTAATCATTACAACTAAAACATACATTAAGAATCATCTCCTTAATTAGAATTATATTTACATCAATTCTATAAAAGATCAAAACTAAACCTTAATACATATACATGTCTCAAACTCTAAATCAGATATATCACCCAAAATTACTAATTAATTACAATGATCATCCTCTAAAATCCTGCAATGAGCGCTCGAGTGTTAACTCGTTCACTATGATTGTATATACCAAATGGCCACATCTGCATCAAAATCCTCTTTACTTAAATCTGGCATATTATAAAGGTAGTCATATTACAAAACAGCACATATTTTACAGGTAAAAGTTTTTCTATTTTTTAAAAACTTTTAATGAGTTTTTTTATTTTTAATATGACATATGACCGTGTGTTCATTTTTTTATTGGATTAACATGAACTTTTGCCAATTTTATAAATGAATTTTGAACGAAAGTACAATCTTTATACCATTTGAGATATAAATTGAAATCGAGATGATCAAAAATAAAGTCTCTAATGACACCACTCCTTCGAGCCAACTTTATCGGGATTAAAAGACCAACAAAATAAATGTAGCAGTCTATCGTTACTTAATTGGTGTCAAACTTGAAAGAGCGGATGTTGACAAATGAAACAAGAAGAGAACTTGAAAAGGTGGCTTGCTATGCGGGTGCCAAAGTGAGGCAACCACGCATAGCCCTTTTTTTTTTTTTTTTTTTTTGGGGGGGGGAGACCAATATCAATCTTTCTTTCTCTCTCTCTTTTTTATATGTTTGATGAAATGTTTTGAATTGTATTTTGAGATATTTGAGTAATATTAGTTAAATTTTCATGGATTAATATTTTGGTTCTAATGCTTCAAAATTTATTTCTCTTAAAGATAAAAGATTAATCCGCCTCAAACTCATTTTTTGATTTAAAACTAAACATCCTAAATTTAGAAACACTATTTTAATTTTATATAGTTTTGTTGATACCAATTTATGATTAATGATTCATGGAAGCCAATAAATTTGATATATAATTTAATTAATTTTTTATAAATAATTTTTAATTTTAAATTTGACAAACACTCTCTTTTAACCTTTTTTTTCATTCAATTTTTTTTTTTTTTAAAACAAAAAATTAAAAACAAAATATGGCAAACACTAAGGCCTTGTTTGCCAAGGGATTGGCTTGGCTTTGTAAAATCTCCAAAAAAAATTTTCTCAAAATCAACATCAATATTCCTACTTTTTATATCACATCAATCACTTTTTATCACTTTTCAAATAAAAAAATCACTACAAAACAAAAAATTTCATTTTTCTATACAAAACATTTTTACTTTTTTCCTTCTATCAATCAAAGCTGCTACAGTACCAATTCATTTCTTCCAATCTAATCTCTTCCCAAACACACCCTAAGCTGTCTCATGGCAGCGGAAAAGTTCTGCTCCTCGAAAAGACACAACGTCTTTTGTACTAGAAGCGTAGTCAATCAACGTCTTTTCTATTGGGTTGGACGTAACAACAAATCAGTGGCCACATCTACTTTGCTTTCTTTCCCATCGTTTGCCAATTTCTTTTGTTTTTGAGTTTGCCACATCAGGACGGGAAATTTCCTTGAGTTCCCGTCCTGGCATTCAAAATTCAAAAAGTGTCGTTGACTTCTAAACCGAGGAGCCCAATCGCATTCCAGCAAAAACAGAAATTATCCACTTCAAAATAAACACAGAGACCAAAAATAAGAGTGATTCATTGAAAAAGACAGAAGTAATATAATAGTCATTCGTTAAAAACGCATTACTACTCCTGAAAAAAAGATTGTGATGTTTTTCCAACAATCACAATCAATTCAAACATGACAACTAATCAAATCAACAAAAAAGTATAAAATAAAATAAACACAAAATATTTGTAGTCTAGTGTCTACCAACTTTGGTCATTCTAGTACTCTATCAAGTCCTCAACAACCCCCACTCCCAAAAAAAAAAAATTGCGAAGGACTTGATACAGTACTAGAATGACTTGATAAAGTGGACTTCTAGAGGACTTGAAAAGGTGGATTGTAGAGGACTTGATAAACTCTTTAGAACATCTCTGGTAACATAATGAAAGAGTAATACCAACTATATTTAGTTATTATTATTATTTTTTTAGCTTCAACAGAATAACTTGTTATTAGCTAGAATAACTAATTTGGTATTATTTACTATAGCACACTAGATGAATAAAATATTATTTACTTTTCTTTTATTTATTGTTTCTTTATTTCACCTCTTTTCACCTAACATGTTTTATTTCTTCTAAATACCTCTTCTCACATCTACTACATCTCTCTCAAACACAAAATTTCTTCACCCAAATAGTTTATTTCTCTCCCAAATAAAAATTTATCAAGAATTGTTAGTTATATTGCATATATTTATGGAGAAATTACACTTTATCCTTTGAAGTATCCACTGATTTGTATTTTTACCTTCAAAGTTTCAAATGTAATATTTAATCCTCCCAAACTTTTAAATTGTGACAATTCAACACATTTAACCTTTTTATTCCCAAAAATTTTTAAACATTAAAATTTCATTTGTGAAAGTTAAGAGAAATTTCCTAAAGTTCCCGTCCTGGCATTCAAAATTCAAAAAGTGGCATCCAAAATTCAAAAAGTGTCGTAGACTTCTAAAGTGAGGAGCCCAACCGCATTCAAGCAAAAACAGAAATTATCCACTTCAAAAAAACACAGAGACCAAAAGTAAGAGTGATTCATTGAAAAAGACAGAAGTAATATAATAGCCATTCATTAAAAACGCATTACTATTCCTGGAAAAAAGATTGTGATGTTTTACCAACAATCACAATCAATTCAAACATAACAACTAATCAAATCAACAAAACAGTATAAAATAATATAAACACAAAATATTTGTAGTCTAGTGCTTACCAACTTTGGTCATTCTAGTAGTACTGTATCAAGTCCTCAACAACCCCCCTCCCCCAAAAAAAAGGATTGTGAAGGATTTGATTCAGTACTAGAATGACTTGATTTAAAAAAAAAAAAGAATGACTTGATAAAGTGGACTTGTGTAGGACTTTGAAAAGGTGGATTGTAGAGGACTTATGAACTTGTAGCATTAGAGTATCTCCGGCTGCATAATTAAAAAAGTAATATCAGCTATATTTGGTTATTATTATTATTATTATTTTAGCTCAACAGAATAACTTGTCATTAGCTAGAATAACTAATTTGGTGTTATTCAATATGGTACACTAGATGAATAAAATATTATTTAATTTTCTTTTGTTTATAGTTTCTTTATTTTACCTCTTTTCATCTAATATGTTTTATTTCTTTTAAATGCCTCTTCTCACATCTATTACGTCTCTCTCAAACACAAAATTTCTTCAACCTCGATAGTTTCTCTCTCTCCCAAATAAAAATTTCTCAAGAATTGTTAGTTATATTGCATATATTTATTTATGTTATTAATTTTAAAAATTAGTACCCACATGTGAGATGAATGTTCCTCATATGTATTTTTTTTTTTATGAATGATTTATATACACATGTTTGTTTTTTCCTTTAATTAAGTGTTGGCGATAATAAAAATAAAATAAAATAAAATAAAGAATGAAAAATAATATTTTAAGGCAAGTAGAGAATAGAATAGAGAATCTACTGAAGTGTAGCGTGTAGTGAAAAAACAATACATAAAGTAAAAAGTTGTACTTTTTCACCAAGTAAAATATCTAATACAATGCTCATGGAGATGCTCTAACAACCAAAGTTCTAAAGCTACTAGTGGCAAAGACTAAAGAAATGTTTTATCTTTTCTCAATTTTTTATATTTGAATTAAAAAAAATTAGAGGATACTATTTACACATGGATATGACTTTCTTAGGGTACGTTTGAGATTGTAATTTTGCAAGAATAATATGTATTTTTAAAATATATAAAAAAAAGTAAGATGTTTGGCATTACGATTTAAAAAGCACTTAATTTAAAATAGAAAAACAATCTGCAATTTCTATAAGCATGTCAGGATGTGCTTATTTGGAAATATCTAATTTAAACTAAAATCACGATTTCGTATAAAAAATATTTGATAAAAAATTACTTCATGATATATTTTACCAAACAACTTTGTAATTTTAAAAAGGAAAATGATAGGAGTTCTCTCCCATAGTGTTCTCCTAGGTTTTTTCAGACTTACGTAAAACATGATTTAAAAAAAAATAAAATTGTCGTGGCCTCCACCACCGATTTTTTTAGGCATTAGCACCAAATTTGAAGCATTAACACCAAATTTAGGATGATCAAATTTATTTTGGGTGATACCATCTCTAAAGGGTTAACCTTCCACCCTTAGGTTTTAGTTTTGAATCCATAAATATGTTTTAAAACATTAGAACCTAAATATTAACTCATAAAAATTAATCTGTTGGCAAAAAAAGATACTATAATTTTATTTTTTCTTAAATTATGTTTTACGTAAGTCTGAGAAAACTCAAGAGAATACTATGGGGAGATTAGAATCTAAATATTAACTCATAAAAATTAATCTGTTGGCAAAAAAAGATACTACAATTTTATTTTTTCTTAAATTATGTTTTACGTAAGTCTGAGAATCTTATGGGAGAATCCTGTAGCCCTTTTAAAAATGTGATTTAACAAACACAATTTTTAAATTGCATTTATTGAAACCACAATCCCAAATGGACCCTTAATATATCTCTCTCCAGAGTAATGATCTACGAAGGATTAAAGTCTTCTTAGAGTTTTCTCAAAGAGAGATAATATATAAAACCCAACTATTTTACCCAAGTTGGACCCAACTTAGGCATTTTTTTGCCTTCTTTTTAATTTTAAAAAATTGTCCTAATCAATAATATCCTATGTGGTCCATTCTTTTATTTGGTATTTTTCTTTTAGAAAGTGGTCTCTCTTTTTTCCAAAATTAAAAAAAAAAAAAAAAAAAAAGGCAAAAGTTGAAAATAGACGCCTGGAAAAAATCCTCTTTACTTAAATCTGGCATATTTATAAAAGTAGTCATATTACAAAACAGCACATAATTTAGAGGTAAAAGTTTTTCTATCTTTTAAAAACTTTTAATTAGTTTTTTAATTTTTAATATGACATATGACCGTATGTTCATTTTTTATTGGATTGACGTGAACTTTGCTAATTTTATAAATGAATTTTGAACGAAAGTTTAATCTCTATACCATTTAAGATACAAATTGAAATAGAGGTGGGCAAAAATAATGTCTCTAACGACACTGCTCCTTCAAGCCAACTTTATCAGGATTAAAAGACCAACAAAAAAAACGTAGCAGTCTATCGTTAATTAATCGGTGTCAAACTTGAAAGAGCAGATGTTGACGATGAAACAAGGAGAGAACTCGCAAAGGAGGCCTGCCATGCGGGTGCCAAAGTGAGGCAACCACGCATAGGCCTTCTTTTTTTTTTTTTTTGGAAGACCAACATCAGTCCTTCTTTTTTTTTTTTTTAACAGATTTTTTTTTTATAAGTTTTTTGCATTCTATATGTTTGATAAAATGTTTTGAATTGTATTTTGAGATATTTTAGTAATATTAGCTAAATTTTTATAATATAATATTTGGGTTCTAATGCTTCAGAATTTATTTCTGGATTCAAAACTAAAACATAAGGGTGAAAGGTTAACCCTTTAGGGATGGTACAACTTTAAAATGACTCGGTCAACCTAAATTTGATGATAATGCCTCAAAACTCGTTTTTGGATTTAAAACTAAAACCTATGGGTGAAAAATTAACTCTTTAGAGATTGTATGACTTTAAAGGGATTTGGTCATCTTAAATTTGGTACTAATGCATTAAAACACTATCTCAGTTTTATATAGAATATATAATTTAATTAATTTTTAGTAAATAATTTTAAATTTTAAATTTGACAAGCATTTTTTCTTTAACTTTTTTTTCAATTTATTTTTTTATTTAAAAAAAAATAAAACAAAACATAACAAACACAAGAAGTAGCCAAAAAGCTCTGCTCCTCAAAAGGACGCAACGTCTTTTGTACTGGAAGCGTAGTCAATCAACGTCTTTTCTCTTGGGTTGGACGTAACAACAAATCAGTAGCCACATCTACTTTGCTTTCTTTCCCATCAGGACGGGAAATTTCTTAGAGATCCCGTCCTGGCATTCAAAATTCAAAAAGTGTCGTAGATTTTTTAAAGCTAGGAGCCCTACCGCATTCCAGCAAAATCAGAAATTATCAACTTCAAAAAAACACACGGACCAAAAGTAAGAGTGTGTCATTGAAAAAGACAGAAGTAATATAATAGTCATTCATTAAAAACGCATGACTACTCCTGGAAAAAAGATTGTGATGTTTTTCCAACAATCACAATCAATTCAAGCATAACAACTGATCAAATCGACAAAAAAGTATAAAATAAAAAAAACACAAAATATTTGTAGTCTTGTGTATACCAACTTTGGTCATTCTAGTACTGTATCAAGTCCTCAACAACCCAAAAATAAATAAATAAAAGGTTGTGAAGGACTTGATACAGAAGTAGAATGACTTGATAAAGAGGACTTGAAAAGGTGGATTGTAGAGGACTTACAAACTCATAGCATTAGAGTATCTCTAGCGGCATAATTAAAGTAGTAATATCAGTTATATTTAGTTATTATTATTATTATTTTAGCTCAATAGAATAACTTGTCATTAGCTAGAATAACTAATTTGGTGTTATTTACTGTAGTACACTAGATGAATAAAATATTGTTTACTTTTCTTTTGTTTATTGTTTCTTTATTTCTTTGCTTTTCATCTAACATGTTTTATTTCTTCTAAATACCTCTTCTCACATCTATTACGTCTCTCTCGAACACAATTTCTTCACCCAAATAGTTTATCTCTCTCTCAAATAAAAATTTCCCAAGAATTGTTAATTATATTGCATATATTTATTGATGTTATTAATTTTAAGAATTAGTATCTGCATGTGAGAAGAACGTTCCTCATATGTGTAAGTGTTTTTTTTTTTTTTTTAATGAATGATTTATATACATGTGTTTGTTTTTTTTCCTTTAATTAAGTGTTGGCAATAATAATAAAATAAAATAAAGAATGAGAAATAATATTTTAAGGCAAGTAGAGAATAGAATAAAGAATTTATTGGAATGTATGTGTAGTGAAAAATAATAATTAAAGTAAAGAGTTGTACTTTTTCACTAAGTCAAATATCTAATGCCCATGTAGATGCTTTAACAACCAAAGTTCTAAAGCTACTAGTGGCAAAGACTAAAGAAATGTTTTTTCTTTTCTCGATTTTTTATATTTGAATTAAAAAAAAATAGAGGGTACTATTTACACATGGATGTGACTTTTTTAGGGTGCGTTTGGGATTGCGATTTCGCAAGAATAATATGTATTTTTAAAATATATCAAAAAAAGTAGGACGTTTGGCATTGTGATTTAAAAAGCACTTAATTTAAAATAGAAAAACAATATGCAAATTCTATAAGCATGTTAGGTGCTTATTTGGAAATGTAATTTAAACTAAAATCATGATTTTGTATAAAAATTATTTTTTAATATATTTTACCAAACACCTTTGTAATTTTAAAAAGTAGTGATTTAAAAAACGTAATTTTTGAATCACATTTATGAAACCACAATCTCATATGGACCCTTAATATATCCCTCTCCTGAGTAATAATCTACAAAGGATTAGAGTCTTCTTAGAGTTTTTTCAAAGAGGATAATACAACCCAACTATTTTGCTCAACTTGGACCTGACTTGGGCCTTTTTTTTTGCCTTCCTTTTTAATTTTAAAAAAATAATAAAATTTTAAAAATATGTCTTACGCAATAATATCCTATGTGGTCCATTCTTTTATTTGGTATTTTTTTAAAAATAAAAAATAAAAAATGTATTTTTCTTTAAAAAAAATGGTCTTTTTTTTCATAAAATTAAAAAAGAAGGCAAAAGTTGAAAAAAAGACACCTGGAAAAAAGATTGTGATGTTTTTCCAAAAATCACAATCAATTCAAATTTAACGACTAATCAAATCAAGAAAAAGTATAAAATAAAATAAACACAAGATATATGTAGCCTAGTGTCTACCAACTTTGGTCATTCTAGTACTGTATCAAGTCCTCCCAAAAAAGACAAAAAAAAAAAAGGATTGTGGAGGACTTGGAAGGATGACTAGAGTCTTCGTAAAGTCTTATTAAAGAAGGATGATATAACCCCAACTATTTTGCTCAACTTAGACAACTTTAGCCTTTTTATGCCTTCTTTTTTAATTAAAAAAAATGAAAGAAAATATCTGATGCAATAATATCCTATGTGGTCCATTCTTTTATTTGGCATTTAAAAAATAAAAATAAAAAATGATATTTTTCTTCATAAAAATGGTCATTTAAAAAAAGTTAAAAAAGAAGGCAAAGATCAAATTGTGCAAAATAATTAGGCTAGTCCATGCGCTACCCTATTTGCCTCACGAAATACATGATTTACTTTCCATTTCGGGATATTATTTAGGCTTAGCCTAACGTCGTCAATCAAGTGGCCAATCATACTATAATGTCTATCCTTCTCTTGAATAGATCAATGATTTGCTTGGCATCCCCTTCTAATATCAGTTTTTGTACACCTATTTCTTGGCAAAAAATGACCTCGAAATAGGCTGCCTGATGTACAAATTTGCTTGCACTCACAATAGCACGAGTCATTGATCGTGTAGTGTTGCGAAATACGGGATCGAACCACAGGAAAAGGTGTGTTGTTTAAAATTAATATTATATCTAGATTAACCGTATTTTAACCTAGTTTCGAGTTTTGGATGTTTAATCAAACATAAAAGCGTGCAAGATGTAAATTATTCTAAAAAACTTAAATTAAGTAAAGAAAAGCAGTTAAGGTTAAAGACTCAATCTCATCCAATATTAAAGCACATGCTTAAACGTTAAACTCACAAATCCGTCTATTGATTTCACCCTTAATTATACTCTATTGCCTTTGTGACACTAGTTGAATCAATTTGATGTGTTTGCCGTTAAAGAGCCACAATAGATATTAATCCTCGATAGAATCATCCACTGTATCCAACTATCACAGTGGATATTTAATCGAGTTTCAATCATCCGATGTGCTCTCGGATTGGAACACAACAAATATTGGACTTTTGATGCATCACAAACAACAATCACCACAACTTTTGTCACATAAATTTAAATGAAACGAATATGAAATGTAAATGATGGAATGTAATGCTTAACATAAAAGCTTAAAGAAATGCTAAGGGTGAGGCTTCATCTTCAATCTTAGTTGAAGATTTAGCCACCCATAATAAGAATAAAATGACAATAATGAAAGAGTAAACATTAAAGATTGAAAGAAAATACAAAGTTTGAGGTTTAAAGGTAGGGCAGACCCAAACAGAGGTTTCTGGCCTCTGGTTGCACTCTCAAAATATAAGGCTACAAAAATTACACAAGACTCATATTTATAGAAATCTAAGGTGCTGCTAGGTCATAGGTACGCGCTCGATCGCACCTGTGATCGAGCGCAGGCATATATGCGATCGATCGAGGAAGGTGCCCTCAATCACTTGTAACTGCCTCAGAAATTCCACGGTGCAAGGATGGAAGCGATGGCAACTAGGACAACGCGTGAGACGTGGGCTAACGAGGCGTGTGGTCGACATAGGCTTTGGGATCAAACGCAGTGTGCTTGATCGCTCCTAGTGCGCTCGAGCGCAATGGCAAGGAACATAACTTCACTTCTTTTGCCCTTGTTCACCCTTTCAACCGCGGTTTGGATGCAAGGACCTGCAACACCAAAAGACACTAGAACAACACAAAAACGTTAGATATTAACAATGCTAAGGGCTTAACAACCATAAGTAGGAAGGTCAAATATACAATATTTGACACCGATCACTGCCAAGGCTTCTGCAGCTGCTGATTCCCACAAACCCATCTCATAATGCTTTTTGCAGCTACGAATTTACCTTAATGATCACACATTATAAGTTTGAATACCATCTTTCCCACTCCCCTGTCCAATGTTGCATCCACATTCACCTTCGTCCACCCATTAGTTGGTTTTACCCATAAACATCGGTAGTCCAGCAAGTCACTCACCTGGTTATCCTTAGCCTTGGTCACATGCACATAATCTGTCAACGCCATTTCAGCTTCCCTAACTATTTTATTTGGGTGAGAAGATTCCATCATGAATCCATACGTTTCTTCCCAACAAATTCTTCTTGAAATTTAAGAGAATAGGCAAAAGATATCTCCACCCCCCTTCTCAAAGATAGTTCCAGCAACATGGAAAAATCTACTCCAGAAAATGTGCTTTTTGGAAAAATTCTATGGCTTGCTCCCCAAACATCTCTAGAGGCAGGGCATTCCCATAGAGTATGAAACGTGGTTTCTACCTCCAAATTGCAAATGGGACATAAAGGCTCCTCAACCACTTTCCTCTTTATAAGGTTCTCCTTTGTCGGTAATAAATTCTTGCAAGCCCTCCACATGAAGTTTTTTACAGCATTTGGGGAGTGCATATTCCATATCCCTTTCCATAAAATATTATTTCCCCTTCTAATAGAGCTCTCTGGTTGATTGGCACTTTCTTGCTCCTTTACCATATGATAAGCACTTGTAACACCCCCAAAATTAGCCTCGATTAATCCAGTGGAGTCACAGGCAATTTACCCATTCAAGCCAACTTGTGACTAAACAGGAAATCACCAATCTATAATCATCAGAGTAAATACAAGGAAAGTGATTAAATCTGAGAAAAACTAATAATCGTCGAGTGAGAACATGGAGCTACTAGGCAGTAAAAACAATCCTGTAACCATAAGTACGTTCTAACCAGACAGACAGTAGCAGCCATTGCCACTTCCAGATTACTTAGAGAATAATAACCACGTAAGTCTAACGACTTAGTAAATAAGCCTTACAATATAGGTATGACATGAGCCCAATTAATGGAAGTAAATGTGCATTTCGAATAAGAGTAAAAGAGGCATCATCCCCGCTAATACACCTTTTTAGTAAGATTTAGGTTTTCGTAAAAGATTGTGGTGTATTACCGGCGACAACTACTCAACATTTTAATGCAAAAATACTAATGCATTATAGGTCATAACTCTTATATATGGTCTACCTGAAATATTTTCCCTTCTCAGCAGGGTTGATGTCCCGAGGGATCTATAGTACAATTACTTTTGTTTTTGTTTTTAAGTGCATTGCTTTTGTTTGTTTATTTTTAAATGTTTATTTTACTACTTGAGACACTGAGGAAGTGTTTGGAATTGTGATTTTAAGAATATAAATTTTAAAATCATGAAAAAATATGTGATTTTAATAAGTTGATTAGAGGATACTTATTTGAAAAGTTGTGAATTTAAATCAAAATCATAATTTCACTTCAAAAAAATATTTGAAGCAATATTTACTTATTTGGCCTGAAATCTCAATTATATGTTAATTTTACCTAAACACTCAATTGATTAAAAAAAATTAATATATTTTATCAAATGCTTGTACAATTTTAAAAACATAATTTTTAAAATCATACTTATTAAAATTACATTTCTAAGCGGACCTTAAATATTTTGTTTTAAGAAAAATGTTAAATGTTCTTTCAACTGTAATATGATCTTTAAAATTATAATTGAATTTAAAATTATTATTATTAACTTATAATTTATTGATAATTTTAAAAATTACATCTTCTCCTTTGTTTTTTTTTTAATTTGGTTATCATAAAGAAAAGAAGAAAAAAAGCGTACAGCTGATTGGGAGAAAGGATAAAAGAAGATAATATATATATATATATAAAAGAAGAGGAAAGAGTGGAGCATGTTGGCGTGATTGGGAGAAAGGAAGAGAAAAAAGAATATAAAAATAAATAAATAAAAGAAATGGGATAGTGGAGTGTCGGCAGGAAAATAAGGAAAAGAAGAAAATGACAGAGTTGGTGGCAACGTGGTAGTTTGAACGAGAAATGATTCGGCGCAAGCAAATCTCCAACATTTTCCCCATAAATGCTGAGATCACAAGCTCACTTATAAACATTTTATTATTATTTTTAAATAAATTTAAATAGAAAAAAATAAAAGCTAATAAAAGCTAATAAAAAACTTAAAAAAAAAATAGAAGGGGCTATCTCCAGTATTGCATTGGGGTGGCTTTAGCCCCAGACCATCAGTCTAAATGGCTTCACAGTCTGGGGGCCGAAGCAAGGATGGATTTTTTTTGACATGTCATAAGGGTAGGGAGGAGGATTGAACTTGAGTTTTCCTTTATAAAACATGATTCTATGTGAGATGGATTGATTACCCTTAAGAGCCATACCTTTTTTTTTAAAAAAAAAATTAAATTAAATTTTTTGGGCCCTTGGGTGGTGGCAGACACCGTTATACTATACTGGGGTGACCCGCCATAGATCCGGATCCTCCGCAATATCTAGAAATTGCCGGATGGCAGTAGTAAGAGCATGGGCCGTTAGATATATCTAACGGTTAAGAACATGTCACCTACAAACGCCACCTCAGTGATCCGCGTGAACACCCAAATGCTTTGTTTCAGCCTTTTCCCTCCACGCTTGAACAAACCTGCCTCTCGGCTCAGACTTCATCTCGTCTCAAATGTTGGGTTCAACTTCTCTCAAGAGAAATCTGGTTTCATCTCCTTCTCAATCGCTTGGGTTCAACTTCTCATCAGAAAAATCTAGTAGCAAAGCTTGCTTTCGCTTCGGATCTTCGACAGGGTTTCCTAGACCAGAGCTTGCAAAAGTACAGATTCAACAAAACTTGTGGCATCTCAACAAGTTTTGTGGGTTTTAAGGTTAGTGGGTATGAAGTTTCTCTAATAAACACCACTTACATGGATGCCATTACAATAATTCTTCAGCGCATTAAAATCCAGTTTTTGGGTTCAATATTCATGAAAAGCCAAATTTGAAATAAACACAAACACCATTAGGAGTACATTTCAGCTCCATGAACAGAGGCTGTGGAAGAAGAGTGCAAACTTGATAACAACCCCATCTCACGAAATTACAGAGAAAAGTTTGCCCCCATAATTTCGTCTTTGATATGAAACATTGAAACTATTATTAATAAAGAGATTAACACAACTATTATAATTTTTACAACCCTATTTCACGAAATTACAGTCCCACAGAAAAAATAACAATACTCCAATAGCAGAGCTACAGAAGGGGCAGAAAACAACACCCAAACCCATCTATGGGAATTGAATTTGGTTTTTCTCTGCTGAAGCCATGAAATCAAAGAACGTGAAAGTTACATATCAACAACCCAGTGGGCCAATGGCAGTGGGTGTTCTTCTTCCATTTGGTTTCCTGAAAATTGTTTTCTCGCCGGTATTTAACATAACTGGGATTCTGCGAACCCAGTAGGATTCTGGAGGGAGAAGAAGAATTGTTCTAGAGGGAGAAGGGAGAGAGCGAAATGAGGGGATTGAGAAGGCAAGCGGATCGCTGACAAGGTTGGGAGTCTTGGGAATCGATGACGTGTCTTCTTGCTAACCCTTAATTTAAATCAATGGCTTGGATTATCAAAATTTTGGATCTGGCAATTTCTAATTATTGCCGGGGATCCGGATCCCATTTAGTGTATTTAGAGCATCCACATCAAACTTCCTATTTTTAATATTTTTTTAAAATTTTAACAAAATCTACAAAAAGTCCCCAACATCAAATTCTCTGTCAAATGTTAAATATAACATTTGTCAAACATTTTCTTCAAATTTAAAAAGACCAAAAGCAAATATTAAAATATTATCATATTATTTTATATTATTTTATTACACTCTAGCATCATTTTCATTTTTCTCCTTCTCTTTTTCTATTTCTTTCCCTCCAAAATTTCATCCTCTTCCTTTTTACTTTTTCTCTCATTCCATTTTTCTTTTTGTCACTCCCATTTTCTCAAATATACAACTGCTTTAATTGACGCCCATTAATTAATAAATTAAATGCATTCATCAGTGAAATCTTTTAAATTAAAGATGCAATTGAGTACAAAAAATAATTTCATGTATGTGAGCATGAAAGTGAGTTTTAAGGTAATTAAAGTAATTTGATTTCATAATAAAAATAATAATATTTGATAAAGGTAAAAATATTTAAAGAGTTTGATTTTTTATGGTCTTTAAAAATGACTAGTTAGAGCATTCACAATGGAGGAGCTAATTTTTTTATGTAAAATAGCTCCTCAAAACTCAATTTATCTAGTTTAGCTAATAACTTTTTAAAGACCTCTTACATCCGATTAGTTATATTTTTATTTATATCATTTAATTTTAATTATTTTTTATTTTTTATAATGATTGTATTTTTCTTAATATCTTATTTTTCAACTTTTGAGAAAAAAGTGATGTGGAGAGAGAAATAATAGGAGAAAATTTTGGAAAAAATGAGATGAAAAGAAATAGTAGGAAAATTTTGAAAAAGAGAAAACAATGAGAGAAACAATAAAAAAAACGGGAAGAAAATTTTATGAGAGATAGTGAGGACATGGGAGAAAATGTAGGAAAATAACTCTTTTAATATTATTTTAGCTCATTCAACAAAAAATTTATTATACATTTTTTTTAGCTTATCCAATGTAGAGGGTATTTTATCAATTTAAGGAGCTATTTTAGATAAAAATGACATTTAGCTCTTCCATTGTGAATGCTCTTATATCTAAAAAAGTACATTTTGAAAGTTAAATTTAACTAAAATTTTGTATAACTTGATATGGATGTTCTTAGAGGGGCATAGTTGTCCATTTAATTTTTGAACAATTTTTTTGGATAACTCTACCCTCCTAATTAAATACGCTAAATGAACCCTCCATGAAATGGAGAGGAACCTTCTCCGAAGTTTCGTTGTGTGGAAAAAGACCCCAACCTTTGCCTTGACTCTGCTTTATAAATATACAATTCAATCACCTCTTAACAATACAGAAATCACATAAACAATTAATCTAGGAAATCCATAACACAAGCTTCCAGCATCAGGCTAGAAATGTCAAAGGTACAATGAAATATTTTAATTTTAATTTTTATCAGCTGTTAGATGTTGTTGATGGTGTTAGAGTTAATTTATAATGAAATATTGTCGTTTCGAAATATAGAATAGACATTACAAAACTACTTAAACTTTGAGGGTGTAAGGTGAAGTTCGTTTTTTTTTTTTGCCGAGAAATATAGCCTTAAACATAAGATGCACAGAGAAATGTTAGATTTATTGACGTTTTCCAAAGAGAGATCTAATAAGCAGAAGCATTTACTGACTATATGAACTTTTATGGATGTCCGGCCATTTCTATATTTCTATTTAGATTTGATAATATGGACGTTGTAGTAGTGTTACTTTATGAACAAGGAAATAGATATACCTAAGTAACCAAAGATGCATCAACAAGACCGTCTGTCTCATCTTTTAGGTCTCTGGTGGGAGCGCGGGATCATCCAAAAATAACAAAGGAGTGCCTGAGAAAGATCAAGAGCCAAAGAAGGATAAGAAGAAGGAGAAAGAAACTAAGGGAGAAAAGCCAGACCCAAAGAAGGAGAAAGAACCTAAGAAGAATGAGCGGCCAAAGAATGATGATGTGGCCAAGCATGTGAGTGCCTACCAGGCCTATAATCCTTATAACAAGAAGAAATAGATTAAGAGTATGTTTAGAATTGCGATGGGCAATAGAGCTTTTGAAGTTAGAGTTTTTGCTTATGGGCTTTTATCAAAAGTGTTATTATTGAAAAACTGTTTGCATGTTTAGTAATTACATGTTTTAAGTACTTTTTTAATGTTATTGATTTAACAAAACTAAAAGAGTGCTTTTAGTTTTAAAAATGAAAAAAATGACAATAAAGGACATGTAATGTTTTCTCTTTCTTTTTTCTTTTTTTCATTTCTACTCTCTTAATATAAAAATGGTTAATGTTAACTTTTTTAAAAAAAATATATATATTTTGTAATGGTTTATGTATTGGTTCTAAGCTATAAATAATCAAGTAAAACAATCATAATAATAGTAAAAAGAAAGCAAAACTGCAGCGCACCTTTTCCATTTGAAGTGTGTTTGGTCAAAAGCCTCAAATTCAACTTGTGACTAAATGCATGTTTCAGCGTTTGGGAGGACAAAAAACACTTTGTTAAAAGAAACCCAAACGACCCATTTTTTTCTTTGAAAGTACTTTTTGGAACCTAAAAGCTCTTTTTGATGCCCTAAAACAAAATTCCAAATAGGCTCTAAGTCTGTTGGAAGTGCAGAGAAGGATCCGAACAGCCTAGGCGCAGGCAACAACTTAAATCTTTTCATTTTTTTTCCTGTTTCTGTTTGCATGTATAATTAACTTTGATCAACAATCAAACTAGCAGCGGAATACTTAATTATATAAATACTTTCATCCATTATTTTCTCAAGCGAATTGAAGAAAATTCCTCAACAACAAAGAATTCAGAAAACTAGAAAACAAGGTTTTAGAGAAAAATTCTTCTTACCTATGCCTACAAGTATAATACTGTGTAAAATAATGGAATATACCGGGCTTTTTATAGGTAGTACATGGACTTTGTTCTTAATTGTTATTGATTTTGTTCCTCCCATCAAGAAGTAAAATCACTCAATAACATAAATTTCATAACATCTTTTTGAATTCCATAACGTTTTTTGCTAGAATAAATTCCTCAATATCGTAAACGTAATTATAATAAATACTGTAAATTAAAATGTGACATAAAGGTCATATCTTAAATGGATTTTCTTACAAGTTAGTCTTATTAATGTTTTATAACTTAAAACTCAGACTCATTGATGACTCTAACGTTAACTATCAGAGTTATTCTCCCCCGACACACTTGTTTCTTTTCTTATACTCTCTTTTGGTGCTTACCACTTGGAAAACTGTTCTAATAGTTTGGTAAAATACATTTAATGAAAATGTAATTTTTAAAGATACAGTCAAATATTTGATAAAATATGTAAAAGAGTGTCATTTGTATGAAATAAGCGTTTAAAATCATGTATTTTTAGAAATACAAACCTTTTACTGTTGCACAAAAACACGGATTCTTTTTTTTTTTTGCATTTTTAAACCAACTTCTTAAAAAATTATAAAAGCAGCCCCAAATAGATTAGTTTTTTTATAATTTTGTTTAAAAATGCACATTTGGCCTAAACAATTACAAGATCAAATACACTCAATCCTTTGAGTGCAAGTATTAGTATTGTATATCATCTAGAAGTGTACAAGTGGTTGCAACTAGCAATTATTGCCTCTAATTAACAGCAACCGCACCCCTTTAGACAGTTAGGGGTTTTGAAATCATCACTGGTTAACGATTATTGAAATCCAAAACCATATTGCATAACTGCTTTTTAGTTAAGCCATTGTTGGCTTACCTTTGCCCTCTTTTTATGGCCTATTTATAATCGCCTACTTGTACACCTCTAATATCATCGCTCATAAGTTCATAAGTCATAACCAATTAGCTTTGCCAAGGAAAGCCCTCTTTCTTTGATAACATTCTTTCCTTCTCTCTTTTGTTTTTTATTTTCAAAATAAAATTATTAACAAACAACTTCTTTTTTTTTTTCTTCTAAGCTTAACAAACAACTTAGAAGCACAAAATACTCATAAAATGCTCAAAACAACTTTTATTTTTATGACATATTGTAACGCTTTTTCAACAAAGACGTGTGCTTTTTCTTTTTTATTTAATCCAGACGAAAACTTTGTTAGACATAATTTTCTGGTGTGAAATATGTACTTCACTCCAAAAAAAATATGTATTTCACTGTCAACATCAATAAATTCTTTATTTTGATATAATCCAAGTTTGTGAATAATAATGATTTATAATGGTAACTGTATTAGATATTGTAACACTTTATAGTCCCATAATGGGAAGATGTATAACCCATATAGTGTTGGTGGATTATAAAAAAGTTCATATATTTTAAGTCCTACATTGGTTCCTTATTAAGTGGGATTGAGATTTATTTAAGCACTTCTAAAAATCTCCAATTGCAATTTTACTAATCCTTTTAAAGTGATAGCGCAGATATGGCTAGTGCTTTTTTAAATTGTTATAAATACTTAGTAAGAGCATTCTCAATAGAGGAGCCAAATAGTACTTTTATCTAAATTAACTAATCATTAGCTAAATTAAATAA
The DNA here is from genome assembly GCA_013348765.1 of Carpinus viminea. Classification (NCBI taxonomy): domain Eukaryota; kingdom Viridiplantae; phylum Streptophyta; class Magnoliopsida; order Fagales; family Betulaceae; genus Carpinus; species Carpinus viminea. Next base: position 52,444,511 of record CP054667.1, read on the forward strand.
AGTGAGTTTTGAGAAGCTAATTCATGATCACATAAAAATTTGGTTCCTCCATTAGAAATGTTCTAATTAGGAAATAGTGATAGTGCAAAATGCTTTGGTATTTAAACAGAGAAATATTTTCAACTAAATTAGAGAGATATTTTAAACAAAAAAGAATTAGCCGTGGGATAAAATTGACATATGAACATTTTGAGATAAGTTGTGCGTTGCCCCACACACACACACAAGAATAATTCAAAGTAAAAGCATTTTGTAACCTTTTCATTTTTCTTGCTCATAATGCCTATCAAGTTTTCTTCTTGGAACTTACACAACGCAAACTGATAGATAGAGACACCTAGTTGTTGTCGATTATTTTTATCATGATTTGCGAGTCAATTTTAGCAGGACAATCGCATTGCACTAAGCCATCACTCACAACAAATTTATTGGTCCTTTCTCTTCTTTTTTTCCTGGTTTTTCATAGACTTTTCTTCTACCAAATTTGTAATATATCAAAGAAGAACCACCATGAGAAAAGTCGAAGATTATGATTTACGGATTGGGAAAAAAAATAAAGAAAGAAAGAGGTTTGATGCATGGTTAGTGTTAAAAAATGAAAGAATATACGGATACAACAGGAAAAATTAAAAATAAATAAATAATGGTAAGGAGGAAGAGAAAAATTCTAAAGTCATGATGATAACAACAATTAAGGTGAAGATTTATTACAGGAACTCGACAATACTTACCATTCGAATTCTGGCCTTTATAGATTGAGCTTCGGAGCCTCTTGAGCAGTCGAAACGGAAAGTCTTTTGAGTTTTGATACTCAACCAGTCAACTTGCAGGAGTTTTGGCCAAAAAGTCGGGTAGATTTATAAGATAATAGGATCCGGGTCCCTCCAATTTTTGAGAGAATTCGAGGGCCTAGAATTAGCAATCTCGGCTGTTGGTTTTATCCAACGGTCTAGATTACTCAACTAATAAATAATTATTAAAAAATTATTTATATTTAAAAAATAAATCAAAATCAAAATAATAAAAAAGTAAAAATGTATAATAACTCTCAGAGTCAACCCTTCAAAATTAAAAACTCCTTAAGTTTTTTTTTTTTTCGAAAATTTACTCCATGAGTCAGTGAAAATGAATAATAACTCACTGCCATCAATTTTTTAATAACTGCCGTTAACTATGGTCAAAACACATCGTTTGACCTTTTAAAATATTAAATTTTTTAATTTAATTTTAAAATTTAAATCTTAAAAAAAAAAAAAAACAACAACAACAACAAGGGGTAGCCGAACCACCCCAAGCAAAATGGGGTGGCTAGCCACCCCCAAAGTGGCCGCTTGTGGGTGTCCGAACCACCCCCTTGGGCCATGGGGTGGTTCAGCCACCCCCTAGACCAAACACTCAATTGGTTTGGCCATCCCTTGTGTTTTTTTTTTTTTACTTTTTTTTTTAGATTTAAAATTAAATTGAAAAAAATTAATATTTTAATTAGGTCAAATGATGCATTTTGACCATAGTTAACGGCAATTATCAAAAATTTGACGGCAATGAGTTATTATTCATTTTCATTTTTCATTGACTTAAAGAGTAAATTTTCGAAAGGAAAAAAACTTAAGAAATTTTTAATTTTGGAGGGTTGACTCAAAAAGTTATTATACATTGTCCCAATAAAAATTTTAACATTTTTTTGTGGTGGCTGGCCAACCCATGTGGTGGCCGGCCACCACTATTAGAGGCAAGGGGTGGCTTTGGCCACTCCAAATTGGTCGAAGCCACCCCCAAAGGCTAAAAATATATATTTTAAAAAACAAATTAGGTGGTCCTTAGCCCATGGGGGCTGCCGGTCTAAGGTGGCCAAAGCCACCCTTGACCCTTGAGGATGGCCAAACCACCCCTAAAAGCTACAAAAAAATAAAATAAAATTAGGTGGTCCTTGGCCAATGGGGGTGACTGAACCACCCCTAAGGGGCAAAGGGTGGCCAGCCACGACACAAAAAATTTAAAATCTTTTTAAAGATTTTTATTTTTTTTATTTTATTATTTTGAGATAAAAGTAATAGTTTATTATTATTTTTTTAATGGATTGTTTTGGACCATTGGATCAACATCTAATGATCCATATGCATCATTTGAGGGCCTAGAATTTCCTAAGGAATTTGAGGGGATTCGAATCTATTCTCACTGCATTATTGTTCTTTTTTTTTTCTTTTTCTTTTTCTTTTTTGAAGGAATGTTCTTTTTTTTTTTTTTGAGACTGGATTGTTGTTCATTAGATGGTGGATCCAACTCATTAATACTTGGTTAGGGGTGGTCAGACCACCTCCAAGGGCCTGGGGGTGGCCAAAGCCACCTACTACGCGAAGCCACCCACAAGCCCTTGGGGTGGTCCCCCAAAAGCCCAAAATCTTCTTTTTTATTTGCCAGTTGGTGGTGGCCAAACCACCCCGAGACCTACCATGGGGTGGTCGGAGGCACCCCAATTTGTCTTTCTTTATTTTTTATTTTTTTATTTTGTATTTTCCTTTTTTAATATATATATATATATATATATATATATATATAGCCCAAAATAGTGTCCTTTTAGGTTGGGTGGGTGCTAAAGTTTGAGGCCTAAAACGATATAGTTTTAAAGTGACGGTATAATGGGCATAAATTTGAGTTTAACGTTAAAAACTAATAGAGGAGTTCTAAGTAAGAGTAAACAAAAGATCAAGAGGTAAGTGAGAGTTTTGAAAATTCAAGAATTTGTAGAAACAACTAGAAGTTCAAGGGCAGACTGAAGTTTCTTACAATTTATATCCCATCAAAATACTATTTATATTTGAGAAAACCTTGAATCAAATCCATCTGCAAAACACCCATTTTACAGATACCACTCGCAAACTGTTATCTCAGCAAAAACTCAAAAAGTGCACCAAAATAACATAAGCCCAAACACGCCGGATTCCTTTTTTTTATTTTTTTATTTTTTATCTCCACGACACCTTCTTCTTCCTTCTCTCATTTTTTTTTTCTTCTTTTTCTTCATGCTGCAATAGGATGGCCATGGAATCATTTTTTCTTTTCTTTTCTTCTTCTTCCTCCTCCTTTCGTGAGTCATCTTCTCAGGTGATTTTCTGATGTAGAGCCATTTTTTTCGGCCTTTAGGGTGATAAAATCCCTAAAAGATTAACCTTTTCCCTCTAGATTTTAGATGGAGAAGGATCCTCTCCAGTTGAGTTCAACTAGAGAGGATCCAATTCCTTCTAAATGAAGGGCAATTTTGTCAAAAATTTGTTAAAAAATAATTTTTTGACAATTTTGCCCTTCAAAATGAATGGACCAGCTCCTATCTAGTTGAACTCAACTGGAGAGGAGCCCTTTCCGATTTTAGATTTGAATCCAAAAATGAGATTTAAGGCATTAGAAACAAAATTTAAGGCATTTGAAACGAGTTTTGACTCATTAAAAACAGATTTGAGGCATTAGAAACGAATTTGAGGCGAGTCATATCAGTTTTCAGGTGGGTCGTACTGATTTTTAGGCGGGTCGGGGTCTGGTGAGACCCACGCTTGCGTGGGTCAAGTAATTCTAGAAGTCCATCTTCTATCCATCTTAAGTCCATCAAATAATGATATAGCTATTAAAATTATTGTTTGATTAAAATTCAATAATGATCAATCACAAGTTCAATGGTGATTTTAATAGCTATAACATTTTTTTTATAGACTTAAAGATGGACACAAGATAGACTTGTAGCATTACTCGCATGGGTCAGGCGAGACCTAGACATGTGTCTGGCATTTTGAGGTTTTTATTTGTTTAATTTGCTGCTTTGTTCTCATTTTAATTTTTTGCATTTGATGAGGTGTCAGGTTGGGATTTGATGTTGCAAAAGGGGTCTTTTGCAGCGCACCATCGGGACCCAAGGGGCTCTCTTTTTATTTTCTACCAAACTAAAAAATATCGCTTAAAATGAGTTATCAAACACCGTTAATTGGCGTGAAGAAACAGCAAAAGGAAACGTGTAGAGGCGTGATGGACCTTGGCTTGATAAGATCGAGATCTCCAGCAATTTTGAAAAATTGCTAGTTAGTTTTTTTGAAAATCTCAGCCATTGAAAAAATCTAATGGCTTAAAATTAAACACACATTTAATATAGGAGAGATAAACTTAAAATTTTGAATTTTGAAATTTAACCTCGAAATCTATGTTATCCACTAAAAAAATAGAATGTTTTATTTTGAACCTATTAGATTATTTCAATGGTTGAGATTTTCAAAAAAACTGGCTGACAATTTTAAAAATTGCTGGGGATCTTGATCCCTTACTTATATGTGAAGATTTAGGGCTTAGGGATAGCAGCCGAAGGAACCATACAGAACCATTGAGGAACCAATCGTCAGGATCCATTCAGATCTGAAGCTCCTCATCTGTCACTCCCCGCGTCTGTCACCATCAACGCCAAGATACAGTGCTATACGGCGTGTGAAGTTCTGAAGCACCGCGCGAAGAGATAAATCCCCTTCATCAAGATATGAAGGTAGAAATTTTGCTTGTAAATTTTTATTTTTATCAGCTGTTAGATGTTGTTAGAGTGAACTTATAATGAACGATTTTGGTGGGAAGGAGGGAAGGAGGATGAGGGCGAGTATGAAGATGATGATGCGGCGAGCTGCTCAAGCTCGGATCTTTTCGAGCTTGATCACCTCGCACCTAATGGGGAACAATAGGTGATGGGTCTAGTGGCAAAACCCTATTGGGTTCCCAAATCATGTGATGGGTCTAGTGGCTTTTTTTTTTTTTCCTCCTTTAAGTATTCTCTAAATCATAATTGGTCTTTTATGACAGAAAGTGATCTTGAAGGTCTCGGTTGATGAAACAAGGAAGCAAAAGTTCATGAGATCAGTCTCTCGTATTCAAGGTATAGCATATTTACCTGACTGTAATTCTGCTATAACCCCTTATTATGTTTCATGTAATCATGTCGTTTGGGTTTCGAAAGTGTTAAAAGTATTATGGTCAATCTAGAACAATCAGAATCAGACAACTTGTTAGTGATGCAACATAAAGATGCGAGTAATACTACAAGTCCCTCTTGAGTATGTGGTTATTAAAATCACCATTGGGCTTGTGATTAATCGTTATTGGATTTTGATCAAATTGTAGTTATTAATAGCCACATCATTCTTGGAGGACTCAAGAGGAACTTATAGAATACAATTACTATGAAGATGCATAATTTTGATCAACTTGTTGTAATCCATGTCTCTCATCATTTGAATTATTACAAACTATAGGTAGCTGTTGTTATCTGTATAGTCTCAATTTAGTCTTTGATGTATAGGATAACTCAAACTCTTCTGAATACGGTTGTAATATCTTGAATTGTACTATATATAAATGAATGAGGCAACACTGTTTTGGTAAAGTTAACTAAAATAGTCTTCACCATAAATTTGTCTCCATAATTGAAGCTGATTAGTCCAATTAGTTTATTTGATTTATTTCTGGAATTTTATTTGATTTACGGAAAGAAATGTCAGATCTTAAAGCATGAAAAGCTGATTAATTTTGGTTGGTTCTGTAACCTAATTTTTAGGTGTGGAGACAATCACCATGGACATGAAGAACCAGAAATTGACTCTGGTCGGTGACATCGATCCGGTTGATATAGTCAACAAGTTGAGGAAGAACTGCCACATCGAGATATTATCAGTTGGACCAGCAAAAGAGGAGAAGAAGAAGAAGAAGGAAGAGCCTAAGGATAAGCAGGAGGAGAAAGAACCCGAGGCAAAGAAGGATGGGAAAAAGAAGGATGTTGTCGCTGAGCTTGTGAAGGCCTACGAAGTCTACAATCCTTACTCGTCCATAAATTACCAAGTCGGAAGCGAAGAGCGAGAGAAGGATCCGTATGCTTGTGTACTTTGCTGATTCTTAGATCTTTGAAGAATTATATTATGACCCAAGATTACTCTGTTGGAAGCGCAGTGAAGTATCCGAACGCTTGTGTAATTTGCTGATATTTTGTTACAGATAGGGCTTTATATATGTACAGTAAGTGATGAATTAGTTAATCTTTTTAATGTTTTTATGTTTTTGTTTAGTGGGTTTTACATCAACAGATGATTTTTTTTTTTAATATATATATATTATGACGCAAGGAGAGGGAGAGGGAATGGGATTTATTATTATTTTTATTATTATTAGTATTATTATTATGCACAAAAACTAGAGAAGATAGAATTGGGGGAGGATGGGAAGAAAGGAAATGCTGATGTCCGTGTTGAAGAGCAAGGGCAACAATCAAAGAGTCACCTTCCTCCAAAATGAAATGAGATAAACCCAATGAAATAGCTTTTGCCAGCTTGCAGGAGAGCTACCTTCTTGATGTGAATGTGCTATACCACTGAAACTGTTGTTATTGTTGCCATTGTTGACATTACGAACATGATTATCATTAATTCTTGGGTTGGAAGCTAACATTTATTTGTCGTAGCGTCTTGACAGTTTTGCAAGTTTTGTATCTTCTGACATGGTGGATCTTGTTTTCATGAAGCTTGGATCAAAGTTCTGATACTACTTGTAACAGTTTTGTAATTCAGATTTCATGGATATTGACGAAGGATTGAAATGAGAATGAGATTGCAGCAAAAAATCTGGAACATGTGTTTCCACCGTTGGAATCCCGAGATGATGATTCGGATTGAGGATGATAAGAAGCCAATCTGTCATGTTAGTCACATTTAAAGCAAGATAATCTATACGCCAGAAAGATTGGCGCCAAACTACTCGAGCAAAATTACAAGAGAACAAAAGATGAGTGAGAGAATAGGTATTATCATTAGAACACAAAGGACAGCTTGAATCAATTGAGGAGGTGATGGATTGAGAGATCCTAGATTTCATGAGGATGATATTCCAAACCATTTTCCAAAGGAAAAGCTTGAGACTGTCATTAAGATTAGTGAGAAGTGAGAAACTTCCATCCAAGTTTGGAGATGAGAGACAGATTAACATCTTTCATGAGCCTAAAACCAAGAACACCTTGATCGCTTGGAGTGCACATAGAGCTCCGGATTTGAGAGACAAGTTTTTGACTTTGCCTTTCAGAAAACCCCACCAAATGTTTTTGAAACCCTTGTCCATTTGATGACTGAGACCAGCAGGCATAAAAAATAAGCTCATAGCATAGGATGGAATGGCAGAAGCAACAGCCTTGATCAAAACAGTTCTGCCCACTTGGGACAGTGTCTTTGCTCTCCTTCCATCAATTTTGCCTCGTAGTTTCTCAAAGATGCCAGAGAAAGCAGAAGTTTTTGACTTACCAAAAACAATGGGACGGCCAAGGTGCCTAGAGGTGAGAGGGGTAGATTGGTGGGAATAATATCCTGGATAGAGGTGATGGTATAAATTAATGAGTATATTTTTGCTAAAAATAATAGAGGATTTATTGGTATTTACATATTGATCAGAGCAAGAACAATATTTATTCATAGAATTTTTGATGATGATAGCTTGTCCAGAAGTGGCTTGGGAAAAAATAACCAATTCATCAGCAAAGGTGATTTATAATTGAGCAAGTCCTAGCTATTTTAAAACCACAAAGACTACCATGGAGCAATCTTGAAATCACTTCAAAACCACCGACAAAAAGAAAGGGAAAAAGAGGATCATCTTGCCTGAGACCCCAAAAGGGGAAAATAATCCAAATGGGCAGCCATTAAGTAAAACAGAGAATGAAGAGGGGATAGAAATATGGATCCAGTTGATCCAAGCAGGAAGAAAACCAAGCTTGTTTAGGAAAGACAATAATAAATTCCACTCCATTTTATTAAAAGCCTTTTTCTTATCAATTTTAATAGCCATAAGACCACCCTTCCTCTTTTGGATTTGAGAGAGTGTAGATGTTCATGGGCCAAAATAGAATTGTCCTAAATACTCCTAACAAGCACAAAAGCAGTTTTGAGGGGAGAAATAAAATTTTTTAGGAGAGGCTTGAGTTTACTTGCAAGGATCTTGGAGATAATCTTGTAAATAAGATTATAGAAACCAATAGGCCTAAAATGATTAATAAAGCAAGGCTCCAGCTGCTTGGAATGAGACCAATAAAAGTATGGTTATGTTGCTTTAGCAAATAATTATTCCTGAAAAAATCTCAGACCGCTTTGAGGCCGACTTCCTTGATACAACTTTAGTATTTCATATTAAACCAAAAGAATTTAAAGTAGTAACATTTGCTTCAACTTGTTTAATTTTATTTTTTAACCCATTCCATCTTGTTGTTACTATTATATAAAACTACCAACTTTTATTAGGATGACAAAAACTAGGAATTGGTGCTGGGGAAGTAGTTTTCTTTTGAGTGATGGTGGCTTGAGTGCTTTGGTAGAGAGAATGTACTTCGAATTGAAAATAGTAATCCAATAGTGAACTCCTCTATTGTATTGTCAATTTCCAAAACTGCATTCTCACAATAGGAAACAAAAAAAGACAACAAATTATTCTTCAAAATGTATCGACCAATAAAATCAGACACCAAAATTAGAGCATTCTTAGGACACTTGTACTATCAGAGAAAGAATATTTTCTAAACTTGATTGTTTTTACCGAATAATTCTACAAGTTCTTATTGTGTCTATTTTAAGTCATTCCAAGAATAATGTAATTATTAAAATCATTATTTGATTCAAAATCCAATAATGATAAATTACAAGTCCAATAGTTATTTTAATAATCACATCATTCTTGGATGGACTCAAAAAGAATACAAGAGAGACTTATAGCATTACTCATTTTCAGTTTTTACCTTCTCTAACACAATTCAAATAGGCTGGCTCTAAATCTGAAGCTTTTTAAAAAAATTATTTTTTTCTTTAAAAATTCTATTTCCAGCTACGATGTTTATTTAATCTAGACTAAAACTTTGTTTGACTAACCAAAATAAAAACTTAATTTTCTGGTGTGAAATGGTGGTTGAGAGGAGTTTGCTTCTTTTCATCAAAGAGGAATATCAAAGGAATATTACAAAATGGACGCCCCATTTATGAATGCGCGTTAATCGTGTACACGTTTTTGACCCAACGTAACCTCAAATCAATCTCACACGTTTCAATTTCTTTTGCCATTAATTGACTAAATTAATTTCCAAATCCACATATATATTCCTCAAGCAATCACCTCTTCAAATTCTTCCTTAAACCATCTCCATTACTTTTTTGAAAAAAAAAAATGCTAAACTTATACTTTTTTTTTTTTTTGAAAAAAAACTCAGAGAAATCTCATTCAAGAAGAAATCACAAATGAGGGGATGTATAGTTCCCTCTCAATAATATCACAGATACAGCTGGGGGTATTACCCACCCAAGTCCTATCTATGAAAGTGTCAGCTGCCAATTTAGCCAACGTGTGAGCTGCCTTGTTTGCCTTATACTAATCTATAATTCTTGAACAACTTGGTGATACATATTTGTCAGGGACGGAACCAACTTTAAATTTGAGAGGCCAAGTACCAAAAAAAAATTTGACGTGTAATAAGACTACAATCAAGCCAAATCCTCATTTCTTTCCCTGGCCTTCCTTGGTCAAAATCCCTTTGATTGCCTTGACAATTCTTTTTATAGACCAATTGTTGGAGCGGGCATGTTCCACCTTCTTATGAAATAGACGTTTACGAGACCAAAAAAGAAATTTAGCCGAGTATGTTGAGCGGATTATATCGACCAAAAATTCATAATGTAGAACAACCAAAGAGGAAATTGGGATACCAGCTAAAGCAATTATAACAGTTGGAACCCTTGTCGCTTTGCTTTGATAGACCAAAAAGCAAGTTGCACCAAAGGCTACAACCATGGCTACTATGGAGATCAAGAGTGCGAATAGTCCAAACAACAACCTTCTAGGTAATGAACCGAGAAAATCTTTTTCTCTATACCGAGACATAAGAATTGACAAGAAAATTAATATTGAAGTTGAAGAGGATATCAATGCTATTGAATTTGATATGAAGAACACCAAAAACCAATCAAGTTCCAGAAAGATAGGAGTTCCATTTCCTTGATCATTGCCACCTTGTATAGTGAAGGCTGCAACGAAGACTACAATGGCAATCAATGTTGCAACAAGCATGCAATGCATTGCCGTGCCCCTCATCCACTTTTCACCATCATTTTGTAACATTTGATGTGTTTCTGTAAATAACTCCTAAGGTGTTTTTCCTTCTAAATTCTTCGCCTTCAATATTAATGCATGGGCCACAATCTTTTCAACCTCTTACAATAACCGAGGTGTAAGTTGAACCGTAAAATTGCTCACAAAATATATAGAGGAAATTGCAGTAATATTAACATACCTTAACCCATAATAACTCTTGTTGCATATGAAGGGTGGCTGCTAATGATACAATATTTAGTCTATCTTAGCCAATTTTCCAGCTAAATGTAGCATGTTGTTCTCCTCTTCGTCATGACTGGCTGCAATCAAATTCTGGAAAATGCCTATCTCATGTATTAGGTTGAATATACTCTCGTGCTGATAAAGAACAGAAATATGAAATATATTTCGCTTGTTTTGATCAACGATCCATATATATGAGATTAGGTTCAGAGCGTATAAGTATAGATAGAAATTCAATTAATATTCCCCAACTCCGCAGCAAGAAAAATTGTAGAGGAATATTTGCTAGAATTCTTCAATTTCGACTTTGGAACCTTGCTCCAAATGTCTTTAACTAATTCATGGCCTAACGTCTGCATCAACGCTTTGTGATAGATCCCTTTAAAGCCTAGGATTAGGAAAAGAATCTATTCAGCCAAAAAGAAAGAAAAAAAAAACATTGTAGAAATTTATCCATTCTATATACAATATTTTAACAAGATACGTAATAAGAAATGAGACTTAAATTTTCATTGAAAAAATGAAGATAGTGTAATGCGTTAAATGCTGTAATTTTTGTCCTCGTCGTAGACTTCCTTGGGTACGTTTTGTCTTGCAGTCTTGGCACAATACATACACTTTAATCTCTTATCTTTTGAAGCATATCAAACGCCACAAGTTCTAGTCTTATTGCTTATGATTTGATTCAATTTCTGAAATATATAACAAGTTAGAAAAAAGATGAGTGTTACACATGCTCTCAAGAGCTCATTCTCAAGTGCTCACTTAATGACTTGTCACTAAAAATTACTATTAGATGAAAAAACAAATGAAAATATATGTAGAATTCAATAGTGATTTTTATTGTTATGTCAAAAAGTAAACACTTAGACAGCACTAGACTTAGGAGTATGTCTAGCATTTTTGTAAGGAAAAAAAAATACTAATTAGATTTTGATTTTTAAGATGAAGCAAACTTTTGGTTCAATGGGAAATATCAATAGACATAACTTTTTTATTTTTTTTCTTGAGCATCAATAAACTGACTTTATAGTGGCTAGACAAGTACTTCTGTAACTAAATAATGAGTTTTGCCTCTTTCCTCCTCACCTTAAAAAAAGGAAACGGTAACAAGTTCTACAGTAGTTTGAAACATATATCAATTAGATCTGAGCTCAATTAGATCTTACCAGAATACTTAAGTACATATCATCTAAAGACTTGATGCGATCAAGTAAGACTACTTTCTCATCCCAAAGTTATTTGAATATCGAGTAAACTGATAGTCAAATTTTGAATAATATGCAATAACAAACTATTATATACATGTATATATATAGTAAGAGAGCTCCTACTATCAGGTCTTGGTGTAAACCATCAATTTTATAGCATCCGATTACCATGTAACACATCATCAATCTAAGAAAAATGCAAAAAAATGAAAGTAAGAACAACCATACCAAATCAAAATGAGAAAGAGAAAAAATATATATATATCCCATAGCCGACAAGACCCACACCTGTCAGACCCTTGGCCGGCGTGGCCCAAAACTCTTCGTGACCCATCTCAAAACCTGTTTCTAATGCCTCAAAACTCAATTTTGGATTCAAAATTAAAACCTAGGTTCTGTTTGATAACTGATGTTGGCAACGGCAAGGCAAGGGCTGGGCACATGTTCCAACTTTTTTATTTTTTTAACAGTCTCTTACTTTTTATATCATATCAATTACTTTTTATTATTATTTAAATAAAAAAGTCACTACAAAACATTTTTTTTTTCATTTTTCTGTACCAAACATTCTTACTTTTTCACTTTTTTTTTTTTTTAAAAAAAAATTCTTACTTTTTTTTTTCACATTAATCAATTTTTGCTACAGTATTGAACCAAAATCGAAACGAAGTCGTTTACCAAACAAATGAAATGTTAGCCCTTTAAGGATTTTATCACTATAAAGGCCAGAAAAGTGACTCACGGCACCAGAGAAGATGACTCATGGCTGAGTCACGACTAGACCCAGCCATGGGTCACCTAGTCGTGGCTGGATGTATTCTTTGAAGTTATTCTCTCTTTGAGTTCAAATAAGATCAAATTTAGTGTATTTTAGTCCAAGTTATTTTTGTACACTTTTTATATTTTTGCTTATGTGTTAGTTATTAATTGGAGACTGTAAAAATAGGATTTTAAAGTTCATTCTGGTATAAGTTAAACTCATATAGTAATGTTACAAATTATATTTTATCTTATAATTATTCTACAATATTATAAATAGCCATTGGGTTCAAAAATAAAAATGTAATTTTTAACATTTTTTATGATTATCCAAGGAAAAAGAGTTTGGGTTGAAAAAGTTATGAGCACTAGCAGCAGCTTCCCAACCATTTTCCCTAAGTTTAAGGATCCAAACTACTTTTTGTTTCCTTATACAAAAATATCTCACAACAAATTCCTTTAACCATTCCCTATATCATTAAAATAATATTTCTTACTTTTACCTTTTTTTTTAAATTATTTTTCTCTCTAACCCCCCCGCCCACACATCTTCTCTCTTTCACGCTACCAAAGACACTGTGATGGGTATCCCTCTACTCATCACCATGTACATGGTCCGAGAGGTGGTCTTGCAATGCATCATCTGGTACACCCACTACTCTTCCTCTTGAGTACTGCTTGGCGTAATATGCTAATCATGGGCGGTTCGAGACGGCAGCGTCCATAGTGTCGTTCAAGGTCGACTCGATGTGGTCTCATTGGACGTCGCGATTTTCTGAGACCAACGCGGAAATAGGCCAGGACGGGAAGCTCCACGTGACGGTGAGAAAGTCGAACGCGTCTAGACAATCCCTAGGAGGCTCGGCATTGACGCCTTGGCTGTCGAATCTCACCGCAGCAGGATGGGGTGCTGACCTTGCTGTTGCCAGAGAAAGGAGAACGGGTGGAGAGGAGAGAGGAGAGAGAAGACTTATTTTATGCTTATAATATTGAGTGGGAGTCTACAGTGTTTCCCAATGCATTGGGAAACACTGTAGCAACCCAATAGAGGTGGTTAAATTAATATAGGATTTCTGCTGTGGAGGGTTTTTTGTGATTTTCTTCCCATTTTCCCTAGTTGCAAGTGCTCTTAGAAGAGATGCAGAGGATCTTGTGCTGCTTTAAACCTCACAACTCGGGGAGGTGGACAAGATAAAAACTTTGGGAACCACGGTCCTAACTCCTAACGTATGCCGTAACCTTAAATACCGGTTTTCAAAATCCACATAAATTAAGACTAGGAATCCCGTCCTTTTTTATTACTCGAAAAAAATTAAAAATTGCAACTTGAGGAGGTAAAAGTTTGATTAATACGAGCCATCTTGTTTGGCTTGCCTCCTGAATATCAAACGGTGGCTGTCAGAGTCTTTGAAATTTTTGTCTCTTGTCCTATTTTTTAAAAGGTAAATTTGGAAGTAATGCTATGTTAAAGTATTGAAAATTAAATTATCTTATAGATTGAAAGCTAATTCGATGAAGTTGAATTATTCTAAATTAATTAAGAAATTTGATTAGAATTATATTGAATTAAAATTAGAACGAAGTTTTTTTTTTTTTTTCAAATTGGGTCGAAGAAATTTCTTTCAATTTAGTCTATAAAAATGACATGTGTCCCTTGAACATGTGAGATGTACATATTTTTTTAATAGTATGGACAAAGTTGAAATAAATTTATAAAAAACTAATGTGCATCTTAAATATTATTAAAAAAATAGACACATGTCATTTTTATAAACTAAATTGAAAAAAATTCCTTCAACCCAATTTGGAGGAAAACTTTGTCCTTAAAATTATATGTAAGCTTTACAAGTATATCTAGTCATTTGTATTGTAAACTTATCAAGAATAGTAAAAAAGGCTTTAACATGTAGAAAAAAGTTATATCTTTAAAAAAAAAAAAGGTTATTGGCTGAACCACCAAAAATTTGTGTTTTCTCTATTTTCTTCATCTCTTTATTTTATTATCAGTTTTTAATATATATATAATGAAAAATGTTAGATGATTTTTTAGTGTTTTTTTAGTGTCCTTTCAATTGTGAAGTGACTTTTAAAATTACCAATAGATTAAAGGTCAATAATGATAATCTCAAATTCAACAATAATTTTAAAAGTCATATCACCAGTTAGAAGGATACCAAAAGAACACTAGAAGAATACCTAGCATTTTTCATATATTTTATAGTATTAGAGCAAGATGTATTGAATTTGAACATTAACTCCATAGTTCACTTTCTATTTAATTAAATATCAAACAACGAAAGTGTCTAAGTGACACATTCTTTCGAAATATTTTATCCTTTTCCCAATTTTGAATCATATCATACTGCTGGCGTCTGGCAACATCAATACTTAATTTCTTCATGAAAAAAATGCTGGAGCGTTTGGCTACAAAGTTGATCCACCAAATTTATAAAACAATCTTCACCATTATGTAGTACGGAGAAAAATTAATAAATAGAATAAAAATATTAAAGGTTAGAACCTTGTTTTATTATTGTCGAAACGATTTATATTCATCCCTCCCAATGCTCCCATGTTCGCTTCGTCAGCTGTCTCCCATGTTGTCTTGCTTGCAGATCAGTGTAGGATGGTAGATTCGATCTAACCTAGCTTACATGCATGTAACTTTATAATAATAATAATAATTATTATTATTATTATTTTAAAAAAAAATTAACAATACTAAGGGTGCATTTGAAATTGCAATTTAAAAAACACTTAATCTAAAATAAAAATTAAAAAAAAAATCTGCAATTTCTGTAAGCAGGTTAAGATGCGCTTATTTGAAAAAAAATGCGAATTTAAACCAAGATTATGATTTTGCATAACAAATATTTGATAAAAAAAATATTTTTAGTATGTTTTAACAAATGACTTTGCGATTTTAAAAAGTAATAATTTCAAAAAAATAATTTTTAAAATCGTACATATTAAAACCACAATCTCAAACCAACCTAAATAAAATTACAAAAGTTTGTGTGGTTACGCAAGCAATGCTTTCGTTGGAGCTTGACGTCCCTTATGATTAAATTTTTGTTTTCCAAAATAAGTGAGCTTGAGTCACTTTCCTGCTCCATTCTCGAACCCTATAAATACACGCATATCAGACCCCTTCTCCTTCATGTATCTCATACTCTTCCATCAACCATTTTTCCCTTTCTTTCTTGCGCTTTGTTAACCATGGCGGAGAACAACCAGAACCGCGTCTACTACTGCCCCCCTGCAGTCCTCATGATGTCAAACCAAGACATGGGAGAAGAGTGCGCTAAAAGTTGCTGCAAGTTCTTCGGCAGCCTTTCGAAGGTTGGCCTTGTTCTCCTCATCTTTTGGCTCATCTTCCGCCCCAAAATCGTCAAGTTCTACGTAACGGAGGCGTCGCTCACGCAGTTCAATTTAAGCAGCAACAACACTCTCTACTACAACCTTGCCCTCAACACGACGGTCAGAAACTCCAACAAGAAGTTCGGAATCTACTACGACGCCGTCTAGGCCAAGGCGTTCTACGAGGGCCAGCGCTTCGATACGGATACCTTGAAGCCATTTTACCAAGGGCACAAGAATACGAGCTCATTGAACCTGGTGTTTGTAGGGCAGCAATTGGTGCTGCTTGGGACTCGTGAGCTCTCTCACTTCAATGCGGAGAAAACTGCTGGCGTTTACACCATTGATGTGAAGCTCTATCTCAAGCTCCGCTTCAAGTTTGGAAAGGCGAAGTTCTGTGGGCTCAACCCTAAGATTAAGTGCGGCCTGAAAGTTCCTCTGAGTTCTACAAATTCAGCAGTTGTTTTTCAGAGAACCAAGTGCCAGTTGAGAGTACCAAAACCTTATTGACTTTTTATCTAGTATTCTCTCATTCTTCTTTCTTTCGTCTTCTTCAAGGCGTAGATCCTACTTACACATTTGATTTTCAAAAAAAAAAAAATTGAAGATAAAGAAAGATGGGATTCATATAGCACTTCTCTTAGTTCTTATGAGACATTCCATGATAGTTACGAGGGGATGTAGTATAATTACCCCTCGCGTAAGGAACGTTTCCATTATGTTTAACTTTTCAAGCAGCTTCTTCAGTTTGTCTTTCGTGATTTTTGTCGAGGGCACGCCATTGCTCACTCGATCATCCTTCTTGTGGATTAAATGCATCTTTTATATATATATATATATATATATTATTAAATGCATCCTAAGTTTTAAAAAAATCATTTTAAAAATAATTTGATTAAAAAATAATTTTTGTTTAAATTTTTTTAAAAAAAAAATTCTTTTTAAATTAAAGTTTTTCATTTTTAAAAGTTTTTGGGGTTGTCATTTGTCAAGGACCTTTCACCTAATAAGGTAGGTCCGTCCCTACGAGCTTGGCGGTCTAGTGGCATTCATGCAAAGTGTTAATAGTTTGGTGGATGGAAGGTCTCAGGGTCGAATCCCGGGATTATTTCCAACCACACACGGCTTTGGTGTTAATGGTGTCCTCGATGAGGCTGAGTCTCACTTAAAGGAGCACTTGCGAGTTTACACTATTTAGGCCATTCTTATTATTAGTTCCAAACAGGTAGGTACTACTAGCTACATAAATTTTATTTTGTATTATCTTGTCATTCAATTCCCTTATTCTTCTTCGTTGACAATATTGCATTGTCAATCTACTATTGAATATTTTTCATTTTTAATAAAAAATTAATCTAAGGATTAATTAACAATGTCACATCAGTAGAGAATGATGAGAGAATGCCAAGAGAATAAAAACATCATTTCTTATGACCATTTTGCATGGTGCCATTTCTTTGAAGAGTGCCATTTTCTCTCCACGAGTACATCTCTTCGTTTCAAGTCTCAAATGAAGGTTATTTTAACTAGTCCTATATCAAAAATTAGCAACAAAAAAAAAAAGAGCGTCATTCGACTAGACATTTTGGCTAAAGAAATACTTAGTTATTATATATATTAATGTTCAGTAAATTTGTTGTGTAATATGCCTCAACAATATATAAAAATAAAAACATGAATTTGTTGATCCTCTCCTCACATGATTGATAGAGAAAGAAAGAAATAATAATATTTAAATAAAATAGTTAAAATATTTAAGTCAAATGAAAGTAGTTAAAATAAATAACTAAATGTTAGCTAAATTTGCTGAGGAGATGTAAGTCGTGAAATATATATACATAGAGAGAGAGAGAGAGAGAGAGAGAGGAGAGGATCAAAGAATTTAAGTTTAAGGGCTAAAGAATCACTAACTAAATAAATATTTCTTTCTTTTTTTTTTATCATAACCGGAGAGCTTAAGGAAAAAAAAAAAAAGTGGGGAGTGAACTGAAAAAATAAATAGTGATGATACATCATTCAAATTAGAATTTTCCATATGAAAGAGTAATTATTGCATGTTTTCTAGACCTATTTTACATCACAATTAACTCTAATTTCTTCTAATCTTCCCCACATACCACTCTGCCTTGAACTTTCATTTATTTTGGCTCTTGCAATTAATTCGATTTTGTGTTTGTTTTGTGGGAGTTGGGCCGCTATAAGGAACTGGCCCATCAAGCCCACTGCCCCTAATCGCCCAAGAGCTAAACGGGTAAGAAAAGCCCACTGACAACTCCAATAATCCAGGCTCACAGTTGAAGCAGGGCATAAACTCCAATTGCATAATAGACATTTTGCCCCTTAACATAAACCACGTAGTTTTCCTCCCATTCAATCTATCATGTAATTTGAATATGCGATATGTATATATTTTTTTAATAGTAAGGACAAAGTTGAAATAAATTTTATTAAAAATTTTTATGCATTTTATATATTATTAAAATAAAAATAAAAAAGACATGTCATTTTTATAAACTAAATTTGAAGAAATACATTCAACTCAATTTTGGGGAAAACTATGTCCTAACTTAAAACTTAGACTCATGGATTACTCTACTTCTCCTTTTCAAGTGGATTTCTGACTTTAGGTGTTAGAGTTATCCCTCGTCGGTGCACTCTAGCAAGTTCTTATGCTTAAACTTCCCCTTTTTTAAAGGTGTAGCCTAACTAACTTTGCGCTTAACTCTTGGAAAACTGTTCTAACAGTTTGGTTTATCGATTTTAAAACATGTATTTTGTGAAAAAGAGAAAATTTCTAAATGAAGTTAATGAAAACATAATTTTTAAAATTACAGTTAAATGTTTAGTAAATTATTTTATAAAGTTTCATTTGTGCCAATTAAGCGTTTAAAATCATGTATTTTTCATAATCACACTCCTTTGACAGTTGACTGTTGCACAAAAACATAGATTTTTATTTTTTTTCATTTTCAAAGCAACCTTTTTTTAAAAAAATAAAAAAGGAGTCCCAAATAAAATACTTTTTATAATTTTGTTTAAAAATACACGTTTGGCCTGCTCAATCACAAGACCAAACACACTCAATCCCTTAAGTGCATGTTTTAGTATTGTATATCATTTAAGGGTATACAAGCGGTTACAATTAGTAGTTATTGCTTCAAACCACAACCATACCCCCTTAGATAGTTAGTGGTTTTGAAATCAACATCGGTTAACTTCGTGGTTAGTAATCATCAGTTATTATACGGTTAAAAACCGCCTGCTTGTAGATCTGTATAAACTTTTCTCTCATATCCAATTATCCTTCCTTAGAGTCCGTATGTTTTTTCTGTGCTTATTTAATCCAGACGAAAACTTTGTTAGACATAATTTTCTGGTGTAATGGTGGTTGAGAGGAGTTTACTTCTTTTCATCAAAGAGGAATATCAAAGGAATACTACAAAATGAACGCCCCATTTATGCATGCGCGTTAATCGTGTACACGATCTTGACCCAACGTAACCTCAAGTCCTCAATCTCACACGTTTCAATTTCTTTTGCCATTAATTGACCAAATTAATTACCAAATCCACATATATATTCCTCAAGCAATCACCTCTTCAAATTCTCCCTTAAACCTTCTCCATTACTTTTTTGAAAGAAAAAAAAAATGCTAAACTTACACTGATCTATAATTCTTTTAACAACTTGCTGATATATATTAGTCAGGACATAACCAGTTTTAAATTTGGGAGACCCGGTACCAAAAAATATTTGATGTGTAATAAGACAAAAAAATTAGTATCTATCTCACATGGGTTTAGCCCCACTTTCAAATAACTCTTCTTTCATCCAAATTTTGAACAGAAAATATTGCACTTGCACACCAAATATGAACAGACTTACAGACAGGGGTAGCTAAGTAGCTAGCTATGGTGGCCATAACTTTTGCGTAGTACATTTAATTCCTTTGTTCAAAGTCTTTCGAAATTATCAGAGCATTTATGACCTTTCTTCTACTTATCAATCCTCTAGGAACAAGACTCACATCACTGAGGAATAAGACATTGAGAATGGAGAAATCATTTTATATATCTACCAACAATGGCTAAGGATCGGGAATGAGATTCTCATATTACTTTAATTTTGGTCATTCAATTTAATTCAACGGCCCATATTACGTCACGTATCTCACTTAAAATTAAAGATTAAAATATTAATTAACTTTTAAAAAAAATTAAAATTAAAATAATAAAATAAAAATTTAAAATAAAAAAAGGAAAAACTTGGGGTGGTGGGGTGGCTGGCCACCCCATTTGAGCCTAGGGATGGCTTCGGCCACCCCCTAGGACCAAAAAAAAATTTTGAATTTCTTTTGGATTTGGCCTTAGGGGTGGCCGAACCACCCCCCATTACCACAGGAGGTGGTTCGTCCACCCCCAACTAGTCCTTAGGGGTGGCCGAAGTCACCCCATGGCCACATGGGGTGGTTCAACCGCCACCCTCTAGGGCCAAACTCAAAAAAAATTTTGGCCCTAGGGGTTAGCCAAAGCCATCCGCTCAAATGAGGTGGCTAGTTTTTTTTTTTTCTTTTTATTTTAATTTTATTATTATTTTTTTAAGTTTATTAATATTTTAATATTTAATTTTGAGTGGGACACGTGGCATAATATGGGCTGTTGAATTAAATTGAATGGTCAGGATTGCAATATGAGAATCTCATATTCCCCCTCTAATATGAGGGGATCCGGATCCATGGCATAATGCTCATTTTCACATTAAATACGGAGATTTTGCCTAATTTTCAGACCATTCATTCCATCTAAAATAATCTAAATGGGCAGCCATTGAGTAAAACAGAGAATGATGAGGAGATAGAAAGATGGATCCAGTTGATCCAAGCAGGAAGAAAACCAAGCTTGTTTAGAAAAGACAATAAGAAACACAACTCTATTTTATCAAAGGCCATTTTCTTATCAATTTTGATAGCCATAAGATCACCCTTCATCTTTTGGACTTTACAGAGTGTAGATGTTCATAAGCCAAAATAGAATTGTCCTAAATAGTCCTACTAGGCACAAAAGCAATTTTGAGGGGAGAAATAAAATTGTTTAGGAGAGGCTTGTGTTTACTTGCAAGGATCTTGGAAATAATCTTGTAAATAAGATTCTAGAAACTGATTGGCCTGAAATGGTTTTTTAAAAAAAATTAAAAATTAAAAGGGCAGGAAGGGGCAACTAGTATAATTTTTTCCCTTGGGTGTGACTATCGGGGTTTTCACCCGCTGTGAAATGTTTAGTTTGAGCCATAACTATTGCCTAGGAAGGCGAGTCTATCACCACAGTCCTACCAAAGTATAAGTTGGTAAAGCCCCTTCTTAATAGCATTTGGTTCGCAGACTACTATCGCAAGCGGATTCGAACCAGTAACCACTAGGAAGAAAGGAGGGAGGAAATTGAATCTTATTCCTTACTGCTTTACCGACTCAATTACCAACTATGTGGTGGCCTGAAATGGTTAATAAAGAAGGGCTCGAGCTGCTTGGAAATAAGACCAATAAAAGTATGGTTATGTTTCTTTAGCAAACAATTATTCCTGAAAAAATCTTAAAACAACTTCAGTTACCATAAAAGTTTAAATTAGTAGCATTTGCTTCAACCAGATTAATTTTATTTTTTAACCCCTTCCATCTTGATGTTACTATTATATAAAACCACCAACATTTATTTGGATGACAAAAACTAGGAATTGGTGCTGGAGAAATAGTTTTCTTTTGAGTGATGGTGGCTTGAGTGCTTTGGTAGAGAGAATGTGCTTTGAATTGAAAATAGTAATCTAATAGTGAACTCCTCTATTGTATTGTCAATTTCCAAAACTGCATTCTCACATTAGGAAACAAAAAAATAAAAAAGACAACACATTACTCTTCAAAATGTATCCACCAATAATCAGACACCAAAATTAGAGCATTCTTAGGACACTTGTACTATTAGAGAAAGAATATTTTCTAAACTTGATTGTTTTTACCGAGTAATTTTCCAAGTTCCTATTGTGTGTATTTTAAGTCTTTTCAAAAAGGAAAATGCTTGAAGTTCTCCACGTAGGTTCTCCTGCTGTTCTCCTAATCTTATGTAAAACATGATTTAAGAAAAAAATAAAATTGTAATGGTCTCTACTACCAATTTTTTTGGGCATTAGCACCAAATTTGTGAGGCATTAGCACCAAAATTGAGATACTAGCATCAAATTTAGGATAATCAAATCCATTTTTGGTGATACTATCCCTAAAGGGTTAACCTTCCACCCTTATGTTTTAATTTTGAATCCAAAAACAAGTTTTAAAGCATTAGAATTTAACTATTAACTCATAAAAATTAATCTATTAGAAATATTTTTTTTTTCTTAAATCACGTATTACATGTAAAATGGGAGAGCAGAGGAGAAACCTAAGAGAACTCAAGCAAATCCCTTTCAAAAATAATGTGACTATTAAAATCATCATTTAATCAAAATCTAATAATGATCAATCACAAGTCTATTAGTGATTTTAATAGTTACATCATTCTTGGATGTACTCAAGAAAAATACAAAAGAAACTTATAACATTACTCGTTTATAATTTTTACCTTCTCTGAAGCAATTCAAATAGGCTCTAAATCTGAAGCTTTTTATAAAAATTATTTTTGACTTTAAAAATTCTACTTCCCAGCGACGATGTTTATTTAATCTAGACTAAAACTTTGTTTGACTAACCAAAATAAAAACTTAGTTTTCTGGTGTGAAATGGTGGTCGAGAGGAGTTTACTTCTTATCATCAAAGAGGAATATCAAAGGAATATTACAAAATGGACGCCCCATTTATGAATGCGCGTCAATCGTGTACACGTTTTTGACCCAACGTAACCTCAGATCAATCTCACACATTTCAATTTCTTTTGCCATTAATTGACTAAATTAATTACCAAATCCACATATATATTCCTCAAGCAATCACCTCTTCAAATTCTTCCTTAAACCGTCTCCATTACTTTTTTGAAAAAAAAAAATGCTAAACTTACACTGATGTATAATTTTTAACAACTTGTTGATATATATTAGTCAAGGACGGAATCAGCTTTATATTTAGGAGACACAGTATTATAAAAAAAAAAAAATTGTGTAATAAGACAACATTTTTTAATTCCCCTCCATTGGTACCTTATTTCAAGAGTATTAATCAACACTATAATAAGACAACATTCTCTCACATATTAGAAGAAAACATTTAAAATTAGTATCTATCTCACATGGGTTTAGCCCCATTTTCAAATAACTCTTCTTTAGTCCAAATTTTGAACGGAAAATATTGCACACCAAATATGAACAAGACTTATAGACAGATAGCTAGGTAGCTAGCTGTGGTGCCCATAACTTTCAAATGGTACATTTAATTCCTTTGTTCAAAGTCTTTCGAAATTATCAGAGCATTTATGACCTCTCTTCTACTAATCAATCCTCTGAGGAACAAGGCTCACATCAATGAGGAATAAGATATTGAGAATGGAGAAAATCATTTTATTTATCTGTCGACAATGGCTTAATGCTCATTTCACATTAAATACCGAGATTTTGCCTAATTTTCAGACCATTCATTCCATCTATTTTTCGACCAAATCTTTAATATTGTCGTAGTTTACAGAAAGTCACGTCTAACTATAATGAATTCTTTATATTTAGTTTTTCTTTAAAAATTTAACAGAATTCATAAAAAGACACGTTTAACAAGCTTTCTTTTTTATTTTATTTTTCAACTTTTTTTCTCTTTAAATTTAACTTTTATTTGAAGAGTTTATTGTAAATGTTCTAACTCATGCTATAACAAATATCAAAGTTTTTCTTCGAATGGGATTGTAACAATTTCTTCTAATATAATATATTTAATTGACATTTGTTATAGGACCATTTGAAAAAAAAATTCCTTGAATGTACATTAATATGTGAAAATCACTTGTCTGTGACTCAATCTAGAGGAAACTTTCCACCGAAAAAAAAAAATCTAGAGGAAACTTTGTCCATCCGAATATGAACACAGAGACTTGGAGAACCCTAGCTAGTGAGCTCGGCTGACGGCTAGTGGCCACAACTTTTGAAATTGTATAATTTATTTCCTTTATTCAAAGTCTTTTGAAATGATCAGAACATTTATGACCCTCTTCTACACTTCTTCAAGCTTCCAAGGGACAAGACCATGGCCATGGTGGCCGAAGAAGGCTATGGTCTCTCTTCCATTCATCAATGAGGCCATTGGAATCACTCTCTTCTTCTACTGGAATCACTCATTTCTGTAACGATTTTGCAATTAAGTTATTAGGAAGACTTTTTATTTTTGACACAAATTTAATATAAAATTAATGAAATAGGATTGAAAGTTCTAACCCATCTAGTTATATGAATCGGATTAAGGTTAATTTATATAATTTTATATTAATGTCTAATATAACTCGAACTCGATACGCAACATCTAGGGTTGATAATTTTTTACATTATCCGCAACTCAAAATGGAATTAGTTGGAAAGGTATGACCCATTTAATTAAATGAGTCGGGTTAGAGTTAACCCATATAGTCTTGTACTCATACCTTGATGTGATCTGAACTTAACACATGAGCACAAATTGTCATCCTAGTCGTGAGTTGTTAAGGCAATGGCTTTTTGTAGTACCAGTTTCTAATAAAGGAACACTTTGAAGGCAATAGTGAGCATAACTTTTAGGCAAACTAAATATGAGAAATACTAACCACTAAAGTGGTAGTTAAGTTGGTAAAGTAGTAGGGGATTCTTCTTTCTCCCTAGTGGTCACGAGTTCAGACCAACAAGAGTTGGTAAAGCAACAAGGGGTAAAATTTAATTCCCCCCATCTCCTTTCTTCCTAGTGGTCACAGGTTCGAACCCGTTTGCGATAGTAAGTCCACGAACCTAATGCTACTAAGAAGGAATTTTACTAAATTGCATTTTGGTAGGACTCTGGTGACAAACTCGCCTTCCCAAGCAACAATTATGGCTCAATCCGAACATTCTACAACGGTGAGAACCCCGATGGTCATGTCCCAAGTAAAAAATTATTATGATTGCCCCTTCCCGCCCTTTTGCTTAGAAATATATATATATATATATATATATACATATATATATATGAAAATACTACACATACTTTCATGTACTCGCACCCAAGTACTTATTTCCTAACGTGACAGTGAAGATCGCCATTACATATTAAATATACTTTCATTTGTTATTTCTTCAAATAGTAATTGTACTATGAGACTTCTTATTGGTGAGACTCCACATCACCTCATCTCCTCCATCATTCTTCTTCTTTAAGCACCCTGCACTAACTTGATTAAACAAAAATACTTTAAACAGGAGAACACAATGGATGGAAGATTCCTAGAAAAAGAAAGCAAAAAGAAACTTTTAATCTCTTCGAGTCTAAATCTTCCATTTACAGTAAAAAGATTAGGAAAAAAAATTCTCAAGCTCGATTCTTAGAACAGGAAACAGTATAGAAAACCAAAACTAAGGAAAACAACATATGTAAGCGACAGATTCTTGGATGTTCAGCAATTTAATGCCTTAAGAAATCAATGCATACCTCCTAACCAATGAAGTGGAAGAAATATACAGACATTGTATACACAAAACTATCACGTGGGTCCTGCACATAGGAAGGCTTTGCCTTTAGGGAAAGGCAATGACTGTCCATAGCAGGAGGATAGTTACTACTGCAACTGATATCTTGATGTGAGAGCAATTTCACTCAGTGAAGAGTTGGAAGGCAAGTCATCTTTTCCCCTTCAATGGATTGCTTTTGGGTTAAGTATGTTATAGAACTCTGAACCATTCCATCTCCTGGTTGACTTGTCCCTATTGGGATGGCAATTGTGAGAAAGCTTATATGAGACCTACTTGCTTAAATAAATTTTAGATTATTCAGCCATTAATCAGGTAGATGGGTCCCATAAATACTTTCTCATAATTATTATTCGAATTGCTACCAATCAGGACAACAAAATTACTAAAGATTCTAATATATGCTATAGCCTATAGTGCATCACATCCATGGACTACACTCCAACTTTCCCAGACGTATGGACCAAAGTGGCCAACCCAACGACAGATAGGAAAAGTCCAAGTTGAACACTTACCAAAACAAAAGTCCAAGATGAAAACAGCCGAAACGGGAGCAACTGAGAAAGTGGAGCAGCCACAGCGTAGACGGCAACTTGTCAGGTGTTGACTGGACCTACTGCAACAGTGGCTACATAAAATAAAGAAACGGTGAACAAGTGTAAATGCTTGGAGACTTTGTTGCCAGCCAAGTTCTGACGACCAGAATCCCCGTACATTTTTCATGATGGTAGGTGAGCTCCTGCCAGTCTAGCTGTGCCATGAAGAAATAAATTACAGATCTTTATCTTTTGGCCATACAGAATCAAGTTCAACAACTTCTTTTTTTATAAAGAAAAAACATTCCCCTTGAATCTTCTCTTCTCCATCACTGCTTTTGTGGGTGAGCTGAGGTACTCAAGTAAAAATCAAGGAAGAGATCAAGTAGATTAGACCAAGTAGCTAATGTCTTGTTATCATTATTAGCAAAAATCATATCTTCCAGTACTAGAGATAAGCTCAACAACCACCATGAGTCTGATCGTTGGGTTTCCAGCGAGCAATTTCCAATTATTTTTCAAGTAAATGGCCTACTTGTGCATCCACTTTGATTATCCATTCAGTCTAATCCAATAAATATGTGGCTATTTAAAGGCATGCCCCACCACAACCTTCAATTCCCAACACTCTCAATTACAAAATGATTATGCTGCTGGTGAAATTTCCCCAACAATTAGACTTAAATGGGTGTTAAACACCGTAATTTTTTCTTTAAGAAAGATCAGCAGAAGTCAATAACAATATGCTATACTAGTGCATCTCAGGGTGCTCCATAAAAATCACAGAAAAGGATAGGAGAAAGCCATTTAATCTTGCTTCTAATTGAAAACACACTGATGCAACATCACCACGGTGATATGGCGCTGACATGCCCGACTGACAGAATCTAAGAGCAAGAAACTGACTGGCTTTGCCATATCCAGCTTTGTGTGTGGTAAGCTACCATTTAAAAGAAGAAACTTTAGCCCAACCTCCATCACTTACAGAGACAACCACTTGTAAAAGTTTCTGCTATTTAGTATATTCTTCCTCTCCTCAGAATCTTTATAAAGTAATTCTTCAGAGTATAAAAGTAGGATGCCTTATTCTCATGATTTTAGAACCACAACATTAATCAGAAATGACACATTTTGACTCTGGAAATTTGTAGATGCTTCTAGTTCACATGTGACTTAAAACGCAGAGAATCTACATATTCTGACTTTAACGAAAGTAGTCATTGGAATAGGCACTCTATATCATCTATGTAGTGCTAGATTCTCTGCAGAGTATATTAGTTAAGGAAGAGCATATAGTGACAGTTCGAAAGATAAATCAAAGCCAGTCCAGCACATGATGCAATTAGAGCAGGAGTAAATCCAAACAAACTTAATCGGAAGCAACACTAACGCAAGAATAGCATGGAATTCACTGTCATCAGTAGTTACCCCTATACCATTTATCATCTCAGTCAAAATCCATACCTTTATATTCTAGAGAGCTCCAATAATGAAGTTTACAGAAAAAATAAATAAAAAAAAAAGATAAAGGACACTTTTCAGTTTTGAGTTGTGTAATTTATGGATATGCACTCGCATTGCGAGATATTCTTGATGTGGTAACACACGGGATACATCCAACAATTTGCTTAGTTTCTTATATTTAATTGCTGCAATAACAAACTTTATGGGAAAAAGTAAAAGGCACGTGATTCTTCCATACACAGGAACAACATAAAACCCACCAGACAAGTTTACAAGGTTCGGCAAGAATCAACTTGAATCTTGTTGTATCAGCCCATTACAGAATTCCAAATCAAAGATCTTCTCTTTTCAAAAGCATGTTTGATGTATAAATGAGACATTAAAGCAATATTAAACACCCTAAAGTGCTTTTTATCTGAGAGCAACGGTATCAATTTGAAATATTTGTGAACATTTTACTAATCTGTTTTTCTAAATCAATGGACAATACATATATTGAACTCGGGCTAACTGTTCAACACCACTTATCATTCTTTAAGAACACATCAGATATGGTATTCCTATAAACTTTTTTATCATGTAAATTTCAATGAAAGAATTTGTAAATACTTCCAACAAAAATGGAACACATATAGGCAGGGATGACAACAACATGAAGTGGATGTTACCACTACAAAACAGGAACTGAAATGGACATTGGCACCGAAACATCACCAGCGAAACTTGAATCTCTGTTTGCAGCTGAATCGCTTGCAAATGCATATCCTACACCCAATCCACCAAAATGCAAGGATGCATTCTCGCATCTCTGAAACACTCTAGCAAGTGAAGCTGCTTTTCTTCTTGCCCGCTTTGTACCTGTAAACAGCAGAGTCTGAAGAAGCCCAGCCAACATTGGGGCCTTAACCACTCTCTCAGTGGCTGCTGCTCCACCACAACGGCATAACTCAAGCAATGCTGCCACTGCATTTTCTTTTCCCCTAGGCGTTCCACAGCGCATCATTGCTATCAATCCCGCCACCGCCATTTCCTCCTTCCCCACAGCTTCCGCCCCAACTGGCTGCCTAACAATCAAGGCCAATGCACCAGCTGCTTCCTCAGCAACCCCTTCATTTCCCAAAGCCCCTATTAGGGCCGCTACAGCGCCTGCCTCTATCATTCTCACACAATTTTCTGTGTGGGTCGACAGATTAAATAAAGCCGTTACGGCATCCTTCTTTCCTCTTGGAGTCCCCTCTCTCAACAGCCCTGCCAGAGCTTCAACTGCCCCTTCCTCATCTGCTATTCTCTTCTTATAGTCATGAACTGCAGAGAGGCTGAACAATGTTGCTGCAGCATTTTCCCTTGCCTCAGTCGTATGCCCAAATCTCAATACTTCAACAATCAATACCAGACACCCTTCCTCATCCATAATTCGGCTTTTGTTCTTATCATATATCGATAGATTAAGCATTGCAGTCACTGAATTCTCCTGCGCCACAGGGTTCATAGAAGAAAGTAGCTTCCGAAGATGGGGAATAGCCCCAGCTTCCGCAATGAAAGCACGATTCTCCTTTCCCGTTTTGGCTAACAAACGTATCTCACGAGCAGCAACAGTCTTTGCACGCTGCGACCCATTAGCCAACTGCTGAATGAGAAGTGTTGCTGTGGCTCTAGTGGCTTCGACTGCACCTCGGGTGGGAGCAGCCGCAGTAGAAAAGCTTTCCACTGAGCCATCGGTGCCCTCCGGCGGGTCATAGGGAACCCCATGAGCAGTGCACCACTGCATGATCAAATTCCTCAGAGCCCGATTAGGCACAAGCCGGTTATTTACAAGCATTTGGCCCGTCTTCGGGCAAGTACAATGGCCTTCTTCCATCCACCTTGCTATGGAACTCCGATCATATGTCTGCCCTGTAGATATTATCACTGGGTCTCGCATCACATCCAACGATATCGGGCAAGAAAAGTCCTTTGGGACCGTAACAAAAGTCTCCGCAATCTCCTGCGTGATCAACCCCTTCCTCTGCCTCTTCACACTCCCACCCATTTCCAATCCCACCTGATCGTCCTCCTCCTCAAACCCAAATAGCAAAAACCTACTATACCGAGTGATCGCAACGAACCCATTAAGCACCGATACCGTAGGCTCCACATCCCCCTCATGATTCACAATCTGCTCCTCCAAAAACTCAATTTCAGCCCTACAACTCTTTGCGTCCCTAATCCCCAACCTCTCCACAAAGAACAACCTCAATTCCTCCGAATTGGGAACCTTCCCACTCTCAAACTCATCAAGAAAACCAAAAAACCGAATCCTAAGCAACTCATCGTCTTTATCAATGAACAACCTCGATCGCCTAGCTTGTCTCTGCATAAGCTCAACCTGTTCTCTAATGTCCTCACTCAAAACAACGTCGTTCAAAGGAAAAACATCGAAAAGGGTCGAGATTTCCTGGTTCAGATCATGAAAATGGCCCGAAATCGAATGGTTTTGAAGCAAAAGCCACAACTTACTCGATTGCGCGCAGTAATCGAGGAGTATCTTGGAGCGGTACAGCAACAGATAGGTCTCCTTGAAGCAGAGCACCGCCGTGGAAGGCAAGCCGGAAGAGCCCGAATCCTTGAGATAGTCTAGGAGGACGAGGAAGACCTCGATTTTCCGGATGAGAGAGCGGGTGTTCTTGCGCTGGAAACAGAAAACCTTGGCCGAGAAATCCGCGACCAGCTCGGCCGACACGGTCGCTAGGGTTTGCACCAAAGCCACCTCGCTTAGGTCCACCGGCGCCAAGAACGCCTCCAACGAAGGCGATCTCCGCCTCCGCAACGACGAAAATATTGCCGCTGTCGCCATATACCCAACTCTTCCGATCGGTTTAGGAACCCAAATATACAAAGAGATCTACAAAACAGAAATCTTGGTCTGTATCTCTGTAAAAGCCCAGAAATGGAGCGCACAGAAAGACTATAAAACAGTCTCCGCAGTTGTTGTTTGTTAACGTCGTTCGCGTTTGTTGTTGCTGCAGCTGCAGTCGCAGTTTGGGGTTGAATCTTCAAAGCTTTTAGAGAATGAGAGAGAAACAGGGTGGGGTGTTTGGACTTTTTTATTTGTGAGAATCCGCGTCTTTTGAGCAGAAAAAAGGGTCTGAAATGAATTTTCAAAGGCTTTCTTTTTCCTCCTCCTTTTTTTTTTTTTTAATTAATTTATTTATTTACTCAAATTTTCTCTCTCTAGGAATTTTCTTTGAATGCAGCCGGTGCAGGCTTTGGGTGAGAACGACAGCTTTGGGTTAGACGGAAGATGATCCAGATTCCTGTCCATTGCTTCCTTCCTTCCATCTTTCTTCCCTATACGACACTACAGTATCGCCCGCGTACAGCTTGGATATACCAAATTATACGATGTGGATTTTGTGTAATATGATGTCAGAGCGTGTGCCGGATAACTACTCTGCTTGCTGGCTTCGCTTCCAGGATAAGAATATATTGTCATCCTTTGAGCTAAGCCCACGGATTTTGTGCCATAATACAATAATTTATCTACATTTTATGTCATCATCATGTGTTCTTATCTATATTTGGAAATCTCTAGATAGGTAAAAGAGTTTAATCCGTTTAATTAAATGAGTTTGATTATAGTTGATAAATATTATATTATACATATATCTAGATATGACTCGAATTTGGTATGTGATATTTAAGATTGATGATTTTTTAGACAACCTACAAATCTAACACGAAATTAACAAGTTAGAGTTAAAGAGTTTAATCCATTTGATCAGATGGGTTGAGTTAGAGTTGATTTATATATACAAATTTCTTGATACAATTCAAATCCAATATTCAAACACAAATTGTTACCCCTAAGGGTAATTGAGATTGACAAAAAATTAAATTCAAGTCTTATTTAAATAGTTTTTTTTTTTTTCAAAAAAAAAATGATGCTAGGATAATTTTTAATTACAAGTTATTTACAAAATTGATGTGTCACTTGTCATATCAGTTATTAAACAATTAAATTTACTTTTTAATTACACTTCAAGCATGCTTTTCTAAAAAGAAAAGAGCAACAAGACCCGTAACTTCATAATAATTTAATTTAATAAAATATTTTGAGGGTTTGAGACTAATAGATTATATGAAACGAATATCGTAATTTAATGCAATAAAAATTGATCATAAGTGGTTTGTATAATAATTAGTTAAGGTTTAGTTCCAATATCTTAGGTAGACGTCATAAGTTCAAAATTAATTGTTTTGAAAAACTTGTTAATAGAAACCTACTTTCTTTTTTAAAATATTTAGAAAATTCTTCTTAACCAATTCGCGAATGCATTTTTTTTTAAAAAAAAGAGCATGTGAAATAATAGGATATAAATTTCTCCAATCTAATTTCTAAACGTTTAACGCGTTCCTCAAAGCACATTTTTTTCAAATGTCACATGCTTTTTAGGTGTTCAATGAAATACTTTTAGAAAATGACTTGGAGGAATTTCTTCGATTCGGATTGAAAAAAGTTTATATCTAAAATAATATATTTTAAAGATAAATATCATTTTAATAGATTATATTTAAAGAATTTCCTTCTATGCAGATTCTTTTATATTCAAATTAATTATTATTTTTTCTTTTAGTAGGGGATACTTTTAGATATTAAAGTAGTAAGTATACTATTAACTATCTTTGTACATTGGATTACTAATAATGAGGTGGAAAATGATTAGTTCCCCTTTTACCCTAAAGCAAAGCAAGCAGCATTGGATTTGCGTCAAGGGTTGACTAAATAAAGGCGGTCGGTCCCACGTGGCTTTAAGGAGGCGTGGAGATTGGCGGGCCGTATTAGCTGGGTTTTGGTTTTGGAGTTAAATTGTCAAATTTTCCACTTTGACTAAAAAAACAACAAACAAACGTTCAAACACACAAGTTGGTTGACCAACGAGAAGCCACGTTGGAGTGCAGAATTCCACCCAAGAAAAAAAAAAATAAAGGCTTTGAGGTAAAAGTGTGACAACCTTATTAAAAGAAAGTTCTAGAAAGGCCCACTTGTAATCCCACAACTTAATGCTTCATGCTTTAAACATCATAACTTTTTTTTTTTTTTGAATTTAGGGCATCATCAATAAAACTTGAATTTACAGACCGAGAATTTGGTAAAGGCTAGGTGCTATCTTTCATTTTTGGCTTTAACTTTTGACCTCTAATTTTGGGAACAATTAAAAGAAGAAAAAAAAATCAGAATTTTCCTTTAAATTTGGAATGGGTCCAATTACGACCTCTCCGAAGAGGATCAAAGTTGGCAGTAAGTTCTTGATCAACAAGTTGGAAATGCGGTTGTAGCAGCATGTTATGTGGGTGAAAAATGAGGAAAATAACTGCATGATCACCAATAGGGGCGAAAAGGCAGTTAGTAAAATTTACTAACCACTTTAGTAATTTTAAAAATAAGCTAAAATCGCTAACCATAATCACTTAGGAGGTTAGCAGTTTTTCTTAACCGCCTTCAAAAGCGGTTAGCAATTAATGTCATTAGCGGTTAGCGCGGTTAATAATCGCTCACCTTTTCAGCCCTAATCACCAAACCTTATTTGACTTTCACGTTAGTAATGATAAATGATTGATGATATAATTCTATCTAACATTTATCAAATAAGGCTGATGACACTACCAACTAACCGTTTGATTAATTACCATCAATAGTAGTAGTTCAGTGGTCTCAAATAAATATTTAAAGTAGTTGGGCTTATACTAGGGTGAGAGTTCGACTTTTGAAATGGGAATCATCAATCTTATTAGTATTAACTACTTTAAGTCTCATTGATGCATTGATTGATTCAAACTATGTCTCAGTCGAATTTGACAAAGCATTTGCAATTTTCACTGTTTAGGCTCCTTATGTACAGCTTCCAGTGGGCAAGCACTACTATGATAATGCTCACATAGGATAGGTATAGTTGGTCTTCTCTGTTTGTCTTTTTTGAATTAAAAAAAAGAAAAAAAAAGAATAATAGATCCAATGGTTGATTTGGATTGCCACATCAATATTGTTGGATAATTATATGGTAAAAAT
Organism: Carpinus viminea; assembly: GCA_013348765.1. Classification (NCBI taxonomy): domain Eukaryota; kingdom Viridiplantae; phylum Streptophyta; class Magnoliopsida; order Fagales; family Betulaceae; genus Carpinus; species Carpinus viminea. The sequence continues at coordinate 52,477,903 of CP054667.1, forward strand.
ATAGCAACAAGCTAAACTTATATTTATCTTTAATGCATGTAATTCCCATATGCATTTGTAAACTGACATATGTTTATACTATTAGAAATTATCAAGATAATTTATTTTATAGTCTAAATTAAATTTCAAACATCTAATTGTGTGTGTGTATATATATATATGTTGTCACATCATTTAGAAATTATCAAGATAATTTATTTTATAGTCTAAATTAAATTTCAAACATCTAATTGTGTGTGTATATATATATATATGTTGTCACATCATTTAAAAATTTAAAAATGGCGTGATACTATGCACACAGTTAGATACAACAAGACATTTTCTTTCAAAAAAAAAAAAAAAGATACAACAAAACAAAATCTTGATCTTAAAATGAATTGCTTCATTTTAAATTTTTACATGTCTCTTGAAATGGAAATGATCTTATTCCACATGTGCTTCTATAGACAAATATCACTATAATAGTTTGAGATAGAAAATTTATTTTAACCCGATTTAGAAGAAAACGTTATCTTGAATATCACTTTTTCAACTCATTTTCCAAAATTGAAGTTAGTTGAACAATGACGGCGGGATGAATTATTTGTATCTAACCCAAAATAGGAAAATCTCATCTAGATACATGGTATGGTTGAAATGGTTGAAATTAGTCAAAAATTTGTACACAAACCGGACAAAATTGACATCAACTGATCAGTTTTAGGTGATAAAGATTTATCCCAAAGGATAGCAAATAAAATTCATAAAAAGGAAATTTTGCAGTCACTTATCTCAGTCAAGTAAATCTTGCATTTTAAGATATTTGAAACAAGTGAACCCTCCCCTTTCTCTTAAATTGTCTCAAATTTTATAGAAATTTGAACAATTTAAAAAAGAAAGATTACATTAATTGTCACATACCCCGGACAAGTAAATCTCGTATCTTAAATTGTTTCGAACAAGTCATACAGTCTTCTCTTTTAAACAGTCCGAATTTCACATAAAATTTAGTCATTGTCCAATACCAATAGGTTGGTGAGAGAGACCCGAAACATGGAATAAAGCTCCTAGCCTCTTCCTATTCAAACTTTGGCTTCACGTCTACTTTACTTAGGCCTAAGTTGGTAGGAACACAGGACATTTTGGAGAAATTTACCTGCTCCAAGAAAAAGACAGGATGCCATTGAAGTTGAGAAATCCAATCCAAGACCCAACAAAGGAATACATTATTTTTTTTATATTTCATCAGTGCAAACATTTCAGTCTTAATGTTGATCACGAGATATATATGAGAGACGTTCTGTTGCGAATTTGAGTCAACAATTCATCTCAAATAAACCACACAATATTAAATCGTGAATATATTTATTTTCCACCTACATTTGCCATCACTTCATTAAAACGGCATTTAAGGCCTGTCTTCAAAATCAAATTCAATCGGTCAACAAACACATTTTATGAGGTAGAAATAATTTGTTCGAATTTTCATCCTAATTTAATTATTTATTAAAAGATAGAGTAAGTGTCTGCATCACGTAAATATGCAAATTAACATAACACTTAGCGTAACATTGTCACATTAAATATAATTAAATATAATTATTTAGTAAATCACTTGAGATAAGTGTTTACTTGCTGCATCATTTTGTATATGATCAAGTGAATCACAACATGCTCCCAGCTCACCTTAAACTGGTCTCCAATCCAACACCTATTTTTCTTTTTTTCTTTTTTTATTATTTTTTATTTTTTTAAGTAAGAATCAAAGAAAAGCCAACACAGATATTTTGTTAGCAGTGCTACGCGTCGACCAATGATAAGGCCAGCACCGCGAAGATCCATGAATTAAACGCCTCCACGTGTTCTTTCTTCACGTGGCTTTAGAAGCACGTCGCAGGTACATTCACGACCAGTAATTATGTCCATCACGATCACGCCACGTAGAGAACAGTGAACGCGTACTTGGCAGAGCCAAAAAGTCAAAGAAAGCGACGTCCCGCGTAAGATTACGTTAATCCCACACTGAGACGTGCCTTTTTTCTAATCGAAAGTTGCAGAAGTAATACAAATGACGATGATCTCAGCCACTCACCACTCAGCGTGGACTTTTCGTGAGTCCTACGTGTCTTTATTCTAGGCGCTTCCTAGTATTGTTGAGACACAAAGACTCTAACGTGTTTGGTGCCAACATGGAATAGGAAATATTTTTTGATCAATTTTCTTTTCTTTTTTTTGTTTATTATTTAGTTAAAACTAATTAAATAATTAATTTATACTATTTTATTTTATTTTAAACATTTGAATAACTGAGTGTTTAAAAAGATTTTGAGTATCTCCATCATTCACTTCTTATTCAATTAAAAATGGTGATAACTGATAATTATTATTGGAGGTCCCAATTACAAGCAACCCCTTTAGAAAGGTTACCTGTCGGAATCATCCAAAGGCCAGTGGTCCAACATATCAAGGGCCAATTAGGTCGACATACAACCAAACCCTTGGGTTTGCAACCCAGCAAAGACCCGAGTACATTATCTCTTGGGTACGGTGCACTTTCCCAATAGTTGATCGAAGACCTCGCTAGCTCAACTAACGACTTGGTGTGCACTATTTTTCACATGTAACTTCCAGCACTGGATCAGGCTCATAATATCATGCTTAGATCGTACCATGGACCAACATTTATCCCCATAAGATATGCCCCTTTCACCCTACTCTTACCCTACTCATGTTTATTCTCATAGTCAATTATTAACTTGAGCATCAGAGGAGTTTTGCCGAGTCCACCATTGGCTATTCTCTAGCCTCGTTTTCTACTCATTGTAGTTTTTTTTTTTTTTTTTTAAGGGTGGTGTGCGGTCACTAGATCAACCATTATAATTAGAGAGCAACTACTATACGGATGGTACAAAAAGAGGGGGGTTTTTTGCCCTCCACTCAAAAGCTGATACCTAAAAAAATACACAAATTAAAATGATCACAAAACATCCAATTTCTCCCTCACAACTGCCCTGGTTTTTCTTTTTTCTTTTTCTTTTCTTTTCTTTTCTTCTTCTTCTTCTTCTCGCTTACCCCTCACGCACGCTTCTTCCCCTGGTTTTTTTTTTCTTCTTCTTCTTCTTCTCCTCACTCCTCACGCATGCTTCTTCCCCTGATTTTTGTTTTTTTTTTTCTTCTTCTCCCTCACCTCTTCGGTGATGGCTGACCCAGTCGTGACCCACCATTTTCGGCCAAACCATCTCCAATGACTTCTTCATTTCTAGCCAAACCCAACTAGAAAACACCGAAAAACTCAAATTCAACCTCAAAAATCGATTCTAATGCCAAAAAACTCGTTTTTAATACCTAAAAACTAAAACCTATAGGGGAAGGTTAACCATTTTTGGGATTTTATTACCATAAAAACTAAAAAAAAACCAGACCCACCTCTCCGAAAAAAAAAAAAAAAAAACCAAAACCTACGGCCGACAAGACCTAGCTGTGGGTCTCGGTGGCCGGCCAGATCAAGGCCAGCCATGGGTCTGGCTCTACACAGTTCTTTCTCTACACCATGTGTTCTTTCTCTTCAACCTCTTTTCTTTCTACTGCATGATGTTTTTTTTTTGGGTGCATTTTTTTTCCTTTTATCTGATGTGTCAGTTTGTGAGTGGTGGGCAAAAACCTCACCTTTTTGCACCGACCATATTGAAGTTATTCTCTTATAATTAATTCCTTATGATTTTCTTAGCCCGACAAAATATGTTAAAATCCTATTGTCCTATGCACAAATTACTTTAGATAGATCAAAATTTAAATATGGGTTTTTTTTTTTTCAAAAGGGAAATGTAATTTACTCTCCATTTGTTGGTTTTATTGTTATTCAAACCAAGTTTTTATTTGAATATTTGTATGCAAAAATATTCAAGATTCTATTGAAAATTAACTTTTAAAATAAGGGTTTTGAAGGGTTGAAAGTGGAAAATTCATACAATAAGCTAAATGAACTTGTCCATTTTCTGCTATATTTGTTTGTTTACAAACCTAAATATCAAAGTCAAGGTCGGTCTATGGTTGAATTTGAACCACAATATTATAAAATCGTCGTTTTCTCAACTCCCAAACAAGATTTAGCGATGCCCAAATAAAATATTAAGTTAGCTTATGCTAACTAATTTTCTTAATTTATTCGGAAATTCCGTCGTAGCTGCAGGTGATATGCATGGCTCTCACCTAAATCAATAATTAATTAGAAAAATGAATCCACTTGCATATATTGCTTGTTGGTATGAGCATGAGCCATTGTCGTATTGTGTTTGAAATTGCATGATCAAAGAACAAGTCTATGGAACCAAGAAAAAACTATGATATCATATACCAATTAATTTGATATAAGCTTAAGGCTACACACTAGAGCCACCCAAATGTGTCTCATCTTGATCATGAGAAACCACCAAATGATCACTGGCTTTGTTTGATAACAAAAATTTATTCGTTTGTTAATGCTTTTTTTAGAGTTTTTTTAATATGAAAAAATGTTCGGATGTTGTGAATAATTTTGAGTGTTTTGTGTTTAAGGTTGTTTGTTGCTGATCTTTGTTTTGAAAACAAAAAACAAAAGTGAGAAGGAGAACGTTTTATAACAAGCAAGGTCGATTTTCAGGTTTCAAAATAGCTCAAAACGATTTTTTTTTTTTTTTAATTTCTCTCTTAAAAATAGGTTTTTTAAAAAAGGAATATTGAAAATATATCAAAATTTTCTCTTTAGTACCCAACCTTACTTTTATTTGCAATGGTCCTTTTAGAGAAAATTTTACATACTCTAATATTATTCTTGTTAAAACACGAAAAAATAAAAAAAAGAAAAGAAAAGAAAGAAAGAAGAAGAAGAGAGGCCCATTTGTAACACCTCAATCTCATATTGAAAAAATCACACAGAGAGAATAGTTTAGGTGTTAAGCCCCACATTCGTTTCTTACTATGTGACACTGAACTTTATAAGTAACTTTAAGAAAGCTCCATCTGTTTGGAGTTAAAACAACGCAATTTGCATGTGACAGTTGTCTGTGGGTCGTTACACTATTTGTCCCACATATTCATTCATACCGACCTCCTATGCAACATGATGGCATAATCAAACATGGTGGTAGGGTCATCAACATATTCACCATCATTCTTTGTTCTTGCTGTTTCAACTCCACCTTTATACAAATCACAGAACACTTCAAAGAAGTTGCCTCCTGTCCTTCCGAAGCTGTGGGTGTTCACATATGCTTTCATAGGAGAATATCACCACTTTTAGACTTCCTTCAAAAAGGCTTGCCTTTCAGCGAAGCAAGAAAAGTTGCAGCTCATTCCGGTCGCTTTCCAGATTCCAAACAGACCGACCACGGTGTTCCAAATTCAGACCAGTCGTGTTCTTACACTCTCGACAAAGAAGTCAAGGCTTTACTATTAATTAAATCCAATTGATGTCATGGATATTCCACTACATTTCCCGAGTTCATACTGGGATAGTTCCGATCTGTACGGAAATTTGGACAATCTTAAAGAGGGGGTTGGAGGGGGTTGCATGCTGCAAGACTCACCTGTTCCGAATAGCCTAGGAATTGCAGGATCCACCAAAGAAGAAGACAACAGCTTTGGGAGTGTAGGAAGTTCCAATCAAGGAGCAATTTGCAATAGTGAGTAGCATTAAGTTCAGATTAGGATTGGAACTATATTACACTTTGTTAAAGTAATAATTAAGTGATTAAATTTATCTCTTCCTATTCGCTTAAATTTTTGGGATAACTAATAATTTAACATGGTATCAGAGTCAAAGATCATGAGATCAAACTTTGGCTCCGTCCAATTAACTGATATTTAAATTAAATGTTAGGAGTTCATGACTATCTATGAAAGAGCTGATTTTGAGAATCAAATTTCAGAGATGTCACTATCTGGAAGCAACCAATTCAGAAACACCCGGATGGTTAGATTGTCTGTATGAAAACAAAGCTAAGAAGAAAGAAAGAAAGAAAGAAAGAAGAATTTCAGAGATGTCACTATCTGGAAGCAACCAATTCAGAAACACCCAGATGGTTAGATTGTCTATATGAAAACAAAGCCAAGAAGAAGAAGAAGCGGTTTCTGTCAAAGCGTCAGTGTTGGGGTAAAAAATGGAGTACGAGACCAGTTGATTAAACAATTTGCGTAAACATTACTGTTGAAGAGAATAAACGGGAAACAGGCACAAAGAAGCAATCTGAGATATAATATTCTGCAACAATCACTAAAGATCTGGGTCAGCAAGGACAACTATCTAATTCAAATTATACTTTCAAAAAAAAAAAAACACCCGTCTTTGAGACAAATTAATAGATTTTAGTGCCAAAGTGAGAAACCAGAAAACTTATTACCAAGAAAAAGGAAACCATTTTGATTTGACTAATATGTACTCAAACAAGGGTATAACATCATTCTATTGACCAACTATGGAAAAGTACAAATAACTAGTATATTTGTTACCGCGTTTTGGGGGTGTCCTTTTTTTCTTCTTCTTCTTTTTTTTTTTTTTTATTTTTTTTTTTATTTTTTTTCCAGTTTGAAAAACATGTTTTGATGTGACATAAAGGTAAAACTTGTTTTCCTGTTTTAAATTGTTTGTTGATGTATTATTTTGAGATGAGAAAACAAGAACACAAATTAGGGGACTCTTAACTGAGCACTATTTAACTCCGCAACACCGTGTGCTGAACCGGTTAAATAGTTTGGACTGAAACAGCTTTCAGGTTAGACAAAAATGGTTTGGCTTTGGCCAGGTCAGTTCCTTGATCAATCCTTTTGTACTTTGTGTAGGGGCAGGCCACCCCATTGTGCAGCCCAGCCTTTGGGCCAAAAAGATCAGAATATCACAAAACTGAAAGTTGCCAAAGAGAGGTTCTAAATCTTTTCATGCATACATGTCAAAAGCTTATTATCATTAATATCCTTTTCCCACTTTGCAAAGGGATTCAAAGGAACTGATGAAACATGGTTGACAGAGATATTGATGGTCTAGGAGGAAGCAAAAATATCAGCAAAAAGTCATATATACATAGTAAAAATTATACACAAGGAAAAGAGGCAACACATTTCAACATTCTCAATGAAAATTAAGAACAATCAGTGACTTTTAGATATTGAGAGCTCAATGTACAAGCTAGGCATGATGGGCATTGCAGTACCAATTGAGGCAGTAAGCCCAACATAGACACTCATTCTACCACTTCTCGTCTCACAGTTCCATAATACAGATTACATAATACATATATCTCTACCCATTTTACCAGTAAGAAAAGGTAAACAAGTTGGAATAGTTCTTAGTGCAAACAGTTATATAGGTGCATTTTGTAACGCATTTCTTATGCCAATGCCTTGCGCAGGATAATTATTGATAGGCACAAGTTTCTAAAATTAGTAGGAACCAAAATCGCCACAACTCAGATGAGGCTGCAATTGATTGAATAGAGGAAGGCCAAACAATATAAATTGTAGCTCATAAAAAAATTATATCATTAATAGAGGCTGCACAATCTTAATTTGTTTCCTACATTTTCGCATCAGATCTAAATCATACTTTTATTCAATGAAAAATCATTTGAAGATAAAATTAACCTAGTAAACTGCAGGAAAAATGCTAAATACAAGTAATGCAAATGAGGTCGTACAATCACTCTTCTAAGCCATTCTTTTCTTGTATTACCTTGGAGATTTAGCTGAGAGACACTTTCCACAGGAGACAAGCTTCAGCAATGAATGTGGTTTCCGTGCCCTAATTTTCAAACGTGAAAGCTGCACATGGCCAAACTCATAAGCAACATCCTCAAATGGATCACAATAACATACTCATTATTAACCATTAATCATACTGCAAATAGAAATGAAGAAAGAGGGAACAAGAACTACTGATCTAAGTGCATAATTTACCCAACTTACCAACTCAAAATCTAAACCTCAGGAAATCTTGTGAAGATAACAATTGGAAGTTTTATCCTGATGGTCTTGGCAATGACTGGCACCAGGCCCAACCAATTATAGAAAAAAAATATATTATATGCCCATTCTTCTACGTTAATATCAGTTCTATTTTTCATTATGTACTTGAAGGAAAGAAAAATCCTAATGTTGCCTTGGAAAAAACATTAAGCACTACTCTTGAAAGGATATAACACCTAAAATGTTTAATATACTCTGGTTATGATGAAAATAACAGCGGGTGATGAGCATAGACATAAAGATTCAGAGAAGAAAGCAACTGGCGTTGATTGAAGTATTATGATGGGCAGATGAGACTTTGATCAAGAGAATTTGACCCCACTCAAGCTCATTTGTATGAGTCTGTCAGTCGGATAACAGGAATAGTTTACAAAATAGTGAAATATTGTGGGTTGGCTTTTTGACAATTAACCTAGCCTGCCTGATTGAAAATTATTACTACAGCTGAACACGACTACCTATACCTATGGACTATCCATCATGCATTATGTTCCCAATTTTGCATTGATGAATCTACCTCCAGTGCCTTGCTTGTTTAATCTACCCTATTTTTGCTACTTCGTTACTTTTGATTGAAACATTTAACACCATAGATGCTCTATGCAAGCATAAAATTTCAAGCAAAATGAGTATTATGTACTTGATTACATGGTTAATTATGTAATAGATTGTAATGAAGCTCTTCTATAGTCCCATCCTGCATCAATTAGCCCTTAACAATGTATAACAGAAATGAAAACAAACACACTAAGGTTTCTCCTTCCGCTGATCTGTATCAGAGTGATCCTTAGCATGCTTCTAGTTAGCATCACAAGGACAAACATTACATTATATTACCTTTACTCAATTAGAATTAACACTGTGCCTCTTCTAATACTAGACTTAACTCATTTCAAGAAAAATCAACATGGTAAAGCAGGATGAAAGGAGACATCAATATTCTTAAAAGATAATAATCTGTCTTAAAATATATATATATTGTAACTAAAAAAAACCTATAATAAGATTGTCATGAATTAAATCATGCATTACCTTCCGACGAGTTACTCTAGTTGTTTTCCAGCAAAGTAAGCTTCTCGATCTTGGTTCCAATCTCCTGTTAATTCAAAAATTTGTTTAGAGCAAATTCAAACTGAGGCATGACTGTGTTTGAAAGCATGCAAAATATTCTCATAGCCAACTTCTTCTAATCCAAACAGTTGTAATTGTCTGGGGAAAAATTGATCTAGGTAATGGTTCTAGGAAACTTATCCCACCATTTTGTTCATAGCATAAGAATAAACATGAAAATAGAAGAAAGGCTATTCTGTTGTCTCTCCTTAAGGAGGACAGTTTCTGGGAAATTAAGCTGTCACATTATTAAGACGAATTTAAATTTGTTCGAAATCATATTTCAGGAATTTAATTCATGAAAATAGTTATCTACATTTGCCTTCTTTTCTTACCTTCCAGAAAATGTGCAATTGCAAGATAAACAGTAATCAGTTCATTTTATTTAAAATATTAGCAAAATAATATTTTTACCAGAATGCATTTTCAAATTACTTCAACAAGGTTAAGTTGACATCCCTTTCACGCAAACCCTTTCTGATTATCTACCCAAAATTCAAAATTACTTCTCTTGCTTCTTTTATTCTATATTTTTATATCATTTTCTGAGTATTTCTTAATTTCTGAACCTTCTCCAAAAAATATTGTGATTTTTTTACCCTTAGACTGTCCTTTGTTTCTAATTGCCAAATCCCATAGTTTGACCAGATTATGTGAACCCATCTAGCCACATGATAAATACAATTACTGAATTGAGAAGATGGGACTGAGACTTGACAAGAAATTTCATGTAACCCAAATCCATGTCTATTACACCTATACCTAATACTCTTGACCTTTTTTTTAATTGCCAAGTTGCATGTTTTAACACATGACCTCATGCTCCATCTCATTCTTAGGAGGAGAGGAGGTGCTAAGAACTAATGTTCCAGTCATTTAAGGATATTAAAATTTTGCAGTTTAATTTTAGTAGTTAGATATAGTGGTTGATTCTTGTATACTATCTAATGCAATTCAATTTTAAAGTAAAAGTGAAGTTGGAAAATAAATTATTCTTGAGAAAATGTAATGGAATTGCATTACATACAAATTCTCTTGTTCGAGCTTTTCAGCAATAGAAACTGCTTTGCGTTTTGACCATCCACTTCGCTGTGTACATCCTTCTGCCTGCTGAATTACATGTGCAAGGGACACCTTGCTTCTGACAAGGCTCTGGCTCTGACTTTGTTCCCCAAGCTTTCTTCTTTCTGGGAGTGAAGCCATGGTTGATTGCTTAGAAGAAGAAACTGTTCCTTCTCCCACCTGGGAACCTCCCAAGCCACTTTTTTCAGACACTGCATGATTATCAACATGCTCATTACGCCTGGGTTCCCTGGAAGAAGCTGCTACTTCTACAATTTCACTCCTTCCCATTCCAAGATTGTCAGACTGCAAGATCTGAGCTTGAGTGCTGACCCCATTTATAGCTCTAATTTGAGATGAACCGTCCTTGGAAGGTGGTAAGATAAGAGGCACATGCACAGCTGATCCTGAATCTTTCTTTGATTCGCATCTTATTTCAATCGTCACTGGGGACCCAAGAGCAGTCTCAAATGCTTCTAAGATATGCCCCCCAAGCTTCTCTGCAGTCAATTTTGTCTGGTGTGAACTGAACATCAACTGCACAGTAGGGGCTGCAAGAAAATGCCGTTTAATTCGACAGATAATTAGACAGTGAGCAAGAGGTAAATGTAGATAGGCATTAACAACTCTTAAAAGAGAAGTGTGTAAATATATATAATAAAAATATGAAATATACCAAATTCACCAGCAACAGCCAAAAAAAAAAAAGAAAAATCACTTAGAAGAAAGAAAGAAAGAAAGAAGGGAACAAAAGTTCTATCCCACTCATAAAATGAGATGTATCTAATTGAATATATAATGCTGAATTAAAAGCACTCTAGATAGCAATGCACTTGATTGGTGACCCACAGGATCCAAATGTTATAATCAAATTTATAACCAATCCCAAATAAGCTCTATCTTTTATAATTAGTTTGAGTACAGTCATTGATGTAGCAGACAATATCTTATAGCAATTTGTCAACAAAAAGTTCCACGAATGGCATATTACAAGACTGTAAACAAACTTGGAAGGCAATAATAGCATCTAAATGCAAAACAAAAATGCTAAGCTTCAAAAAGGACTAAATCTTGACTCTATGTCATGCATAACTAGGATAAAGGATAATGCTATTATCTGGACGAGCTCTATGGTTAAAAGAGGGTGACAAATGCACAAATGTTTTCCATCGGATGGCCAACTCGAATAGGAGAAACAACTCCATTGAGTCACAATTAGTAAATGGCCCGGTTTCCTCTGATCAAACTGAAATCAAGGAACACATTGTGCATTTCTATGATAGTCTGTTTTCTTAATAGTTCAGTTGGCAGCCCAAACTGGATGGCCTTGCTTTTGATTCCATTGATAAAGAGGATGCCTCTTGGTTAGAGAGACCGTCTCAGCAGAACATTTGAGGCTGTGATAGACATGAATAGTGAAAAAGCACCAGGCTCTGATGGTTTTACTATGGCGTTCTTCCAAGTTGTTGAGATTTGATCAAGGCAGATATTTTGGGGGTATTCCATGAATTTCATGTTAGAAGTAAGTTTTAAAAAAAGCCTTAATGTCACTTTCGTTGCTCTCATTATTAAGAAATCCAAGACTCTAGATGTTAAGGACTTTCAACCTATTTGTCTTGTGAGTGAAGTTCACAAGATTATTGCTAAAGTTCCAACCAATAGGTTGAGAAGGGTTGTAAAGAAAACTATCTCGAAGCCCCATAATTCTTTTGTTAGAAGTAGGCAAATCCTTGACTCCGTGCTTATAGCAAATGACTGTCTAGATAGTAAGATCAGATCTAGTGAGCCAAGTGTGCTTTGCAAATTAGATATTCAGAATTTATGTTTTTGGTGAATGGCAATCTGTTTGGATTCTTTAGTAGTTCCTGCACTTTGAGATAGGGAGACCCTTTTCCATCCTTGTTTGTTATCGTCGTGGAGGTCTTAAGTAAAATGATATCTACACTATTAACTTATCTCACCTTCTGCTTGCGGATGACACCTTGATTTTTTGTGGGGTTAATCCTGACCACCTACATCATTTGCATGCCTTATTTGTATGCTTTGAAGCTGTATCTGGGTTAAAAATTAACCTGGCTAAGTTGGAATTGGTTTCAGTGGGTATTATCAATAATGTGGATGGTTTGGCCGGTATTCCGGGCCACAAGGTTTCTTCTTTGCCTTTGAAATATTGTAAACTTCTATTGAGAGTCTCTTTTAGGGCCAAATATATTTGGAAGATAAAGCATCATTTGGCTAGTTGGAAGATGTTGTACTTGTCTAAGGGTGGTGGATTACCTTAATCAGGAGCACCCTTTCCAATTTGCCTATATATTCATGTCTCTCTTCCCTCTTCATGCTGGTGTTGCAACCACATAGAGAAGTTGCAACGAGATTTCTATTGGGGTGGGCTAGGTGAAGAGTTCAAATTTCACTAGATAAGATGGTCCAAGGTTTGCCCATCGATTTATTAAGAGAGGGTTGGGGTCCAAAACTTCTTGTTGTTCAATCGTCCTCTTTTGGGAAAATGGCTTTGGCACTATATGCACAAGAGAGAGGATTTTGAAGAGAGTTGTGGTGGATTGTAAATTTAGCAGCCCATGGGGTGGGTGGTATTCTAATGAGGTTTATAAGTTGTATGTGGTGAGGTTATGGAAGAATGTAGAGGGGTTGTGGGTGTTTTCTACTCATACCAAATTTGAAGTAGAAAATGGCTCCAAGATTAGATTTGGCATGACCTGTGGTGTGGGGATTAGATTATTTGGAGCTTTCTAGTAGCTCTCATCAATGGAACATAAGCTTTATTAGAGCAACTCATGATTGGGAGGTAGATGTCTTTACTTCGTTTTTTTTTACTTACATGAAAAAAAATGGGAAAAGGAAATTGAACCATTGTCGATAATTCTTTTGTTAAGTGAAGGATAAGCTACTCAAAGCATAAAGCAAAACAAACCTTTTGGTCATAATTATTTCAAAGATAGTCTGTTTTTGAAATGTTGAAAATGGATGTAAGGATGTTGGTAAGAAGATTGGATGGGAGTTTTGGCAGCAGAAAGAAACCAATTATCTTGAACACTATGAGAAATGATGGAATTCCAATTAATTTGAGTTGTTGAACCCCAAGTTGATCCCCCTTTAGAGTTTTCAATTTAGCACCATATTTTATGTCTCCACAAACCAATTAATCCCCAAAACTTTTCAAGTTCCCATGCACTAAGATTTTTCACATATGAAATTAAAAGAAAAACATGGCAATTTTGAAAAGACTATCTGACTGTGAGATACTGGGGCATTTATAATGGCACTTGTGAATGATTTTGAATGCATACTGGGGGGTACCTGCTCCAAGGCTGACAGAGATCAGCTTCCCTTCTTGATACAAAAACTCCTTTACGCCATTAATTTGAATTTTCTCAAGCACCTCCCACCAGATATCTTCAATTCCTCTACGGCTTTTACCAGAAATCTGCCGGCCGCTAACCTTAGCCATCTCAGCAGCGAATGCAGATGTCTGTTGATGAACCATACAAGTCCCAGCATGTCTTTTTTTCTCTAAACTAATACCCTTATGTGTGCCATTTCCAGAGAAATCAGCAGAACTTCCTGCATGGAAATTTTCTTTTCTGGCATTTGCTGACAAGGTTCTCTCTTTATTGGCCATCCCAGAATGCTCACCTACACTTCTGGCCGAATCCCTTCCACCCGCATTATTTAGGGCCAGGGGACTGTGATTAAAACTAGTGTCTGAAGAAGTAGGCAGCATGTACTGCTGATCTGGAGCAAGTTGAAGCAATGCAGCAGTTAGCCATGTTAATTTGTCATTTGACATCCTCAGTTGTTTTTCAGCCTCAGATAAAGTTTTCAGAGCTTGACGCAATTTTTCCATATCTTCTTTGGATACTGCAATCAAGAAGAACACAGATTGAGCTGGAGTCAGAAAAACCACAGTGGAAAAGTTGGCATGAGCAAAGCTCAATTAATTATTAAAAGAGGAAGGCCAGAAGAGCATGCAAAACAGAAAAATGGCATCAATATGACTTTTGTAAAAAATGAGGTGAAGATAATAACAATGAGTTTATAAATGAGCCACACTATTACAGATATTCAGATATATAGATCTGCAGAGGCTAACATGATCAACGTCACCACAACTTGTAAATAAATAGATGAATTGGTAGATTTTTATAATTGGTACAGTTTTTACTCACATGGTTGTCGTCGAAAGAACTTCCTTCTAAGCCTTTCTTTTTTGAAGTCATAACTACCAGCAAGTATATCGGTAATTACTGTAGCAAGCTGTGACATCAAAGCTAATGGCTCTACACCAGTTTCCATTATTACTCTCAAATTCTTCACCGTATTAACTGTGTCTGCAGAGAGTGCTAAATCAAGAAGATCTACCAATTTCTCATCTGAGATAAGTCCAACCTGAAAAAGAAAAAAGAAAAAAAAGACTTAATAACTTTCACTTGTTATGCAGGTGGAAAAGTATTTCCTGTATGCTATAGATATAATAATTATCAATGACATGGATAACAGCTCATATTAGTCTGCCTTGTTCTAATGCTTTAAAATTTTGTATTTTGTGTTTGACTCCTTTAATAAGGGGTTTCTATTTTTGACTTATCAAAAAAAAATTAAGGGGTTTCTATTGTATACTTCTTGTGTACTATGATTGTACCTTTTGCGCTATTCTAATGAGATTACATTACTTATAAAAGAAATTAATACTAATAATAATTATCAATGACATCTGACACTTAAAACAAATGTTGGAAAGAAAATACCTAAAAGGGATTACAATCAATTTGACAGAAAGAGCAGACAGGGAATGGGAATATATAATATACCGATACACATTGTGGGAGTTGCTACAGTTGTGTGACTAACACGGCTTTCAGTCACAATTATCCAAGCGAGGCTAATCATAGCAGCAGAATTAACAATAAAAAGAGCATGTGAACTAGCTCTGCTACCAGTATCATATGAAATGCAGAAAAAATGGAGAATAATATTCTACAACCTGCTCTACAGACAGTGTTATAAGAAATGCATACAAAATGGAGAATAGTTATACTACAGCCTAAAAAGTACCGAAAATCTCGCAATCATGAATAGGCCAAAAAAAAGGTAGTCACCTTAGCATAATTTAATTTAAAGCTAGTGCTAACAACAGCCACTGCAACCAAGTAAACCAGATTGAATCATTCTAGAATTGTTTTATGTAATCGAATTTCATTAAAAAGTGCAAGGGCACAATCCAAGTACACAGGAAGTACACAAGGAAACACCTAACAAAAAAAAGCAAGAAAATCATGACAGCTAGAATTATAAAAGTAATCATAGGCAATCGTTCAGTGGTAAATGGTATTAAAGAAAAAAGCCTAGATATGTACCATCATTTTGGCACTAGCTTTAAATTAAGATTTACAAGTGGAATAAAGTACATAATCATACTGACAGCTATTATCAGCATACGATGAAGTTCTATTCCTAGGGTAAGTTGAAGTCAGCCCAACATGGAATTTGTCAGTGAAGGCAACAAATGCAGTGAAGAACTTTGGATGGACAAAGATGATATGCAACACAAGAAGGTAAAGCAAACAAAAAATAATGAAATAGGGGACATTAGAGGGATGGACTATGAAGTCACACTTGCACATGACAAGCATAGCAAGCAATTAGGAAGGTGTTTATCCATGTTTAAAGTAACAGAAATATTGACCAGAAATACATGATATACATAAGCATGACGCACAACAAAACACTAAACAACCATAAAGAAAATCCCTTTTTTTGTGTGACAAGTACAAGTACAATAAAACTCTAACCTAACAACCAACATACTTTTTTTAAAAAAATTTTATGATGGGGAACTCTCCCAAGGCAATGCTACTTCGTACCCATCTGTAAAAAAGGCAAACCCCGGACCCGTGTATTATTATTATTTTTTTTGATGATGGGGAACCCTCCCAAGGCAAGGCCACTTCGTACCCATTTGTAAAAGGCAAAACCTACACCCGTGTAAGGCACCCTACCCCCCACACACACACACACACATATCAAGTAAGACTCGGCTTCGCCACAGGTGTGGACCTAAAGAACCGTTTACACCTAGGAGGATTCGAATCTTAGAATTCTAAGGCCTTAACCACTTGGGCCAAGTTAAAAAAAAATAAATAAATATGTTCTTATCATTACTCTTCTCATGTTTAAAGTAGAAATGCATTAAACATGATATATAAGGTTAAAAAGATATGCAATTGACATATAATACGTGAAAATCATATTAGTATAAAACAGAAAACCCAACCATGGTTAATATAATTATAATGCCTAATCAATAAATCATAAGACTAAAATGCACCATATTTGCACCCAAATTACTTTTACCACCATTTTGTGGTGAGAAATACCTATTACGTACAACAATCTCATTCACATCATTGTACTCATTGATATGAATAACACCCAACATTTGTACCAATAATTTTTTGGTTGCAATGTTTCAAGAGGATACACATTAACATACATAAAAGTATATGAAAAGTATAACGCCCTAGTTCTGATAAGTGAGAGTGAATAAGTACTTACCAGTTCCTGAACCAGAGGGACAGAGATTCTCTGCCCAAGCAAACTCAGTTGCTCAAGAGTCATCTCAGCATCTCTCAATGATCCGTCTGATCTTGATGCAATAAGTTTTAGTGCATCCTTATCAATTTCTAAATCTTCTTTGGTTGCAATCCATTGCAAAGTATAAATAATATCAGCGTCCTTCAGCTTTGGAAAAAAGAACTTCTGGCACCTGGATATGATTATATGAGGCAAAACATCAAGACTCGAACTGACAAGGACAAAAACCACACGTCTGGGAGCTCGATCAATGACCTTTGATATGGCACTCCAGCAATCAGAGGACAAAGTGTCACAGTCATCAAAGATAAACACTCTAAATGGTGATGGCTGCTGGGAGACAATCATATTGTCAAGTAAATCCATAATGCTCTCAAAGTCAAAATTACTGACTGGACCAACTTCCCTTATGTTTCTGTTCTTACCCATGTCATGTGCAATGCAAGAATTGCAAAAGCCACAAGGTTTAGGATGTTCCAAAGACTGGCAATTTAAAGCTCTAGCGAAAATACGGGCACAGGAAGTTTTACCTGTGCCATGAGGTCCATAAAACACATATAGCAAGCCAACCTTCCTTTTCATGACAGCATTTAGAAGAGCTTGTGCTACTAAATTTTGTCCCACCAGATCCCTGAAGGTTCTCGGCATGTACTTTTGTGTTAGGCTCTTGTGTCTGCTATTGCGGTAGCCTCTCAACTTGTGTTGATCACCAGATCTAGCTTCAGAAGCAAGGTCAGAATCAACATCATGCTTGTATAAATTATCAGCAAAAATACCAAGTTCACCAGAATAATCGCGAACCCAACCAGCATTTTCAGTACTTCCCTGAGATCCAGATGCCTCAACTAGCAGAGGCACTGCCTCTGCATCAGATCTTGTGGATGAGCTTGAGTAGTCAGATACCATTGGCATGTTAGACATATCTCGCCCATTCGCAGTTGAACCTGCTTTCTTTAACCTTGAGTCTGACAAACCACAAGACAAACTTCTTCCAGCCATATCAAGAATAGTTTTACCTCTGTGATGAATTATTGACCAATTCCAAGGAATTCCACACCCATTTTTTGGAGCCCTAGTGACATTCGGCTCAGCATACTCGTCTTCTCCCATTTCCATGGAATACCTTGGGCGTGAACCTTGAGCTAATGTATTAGATGCCACAGACAATTCATTCTGAGCTCCACTATCTCTTGAAGCTGTAGCACCTCGAGCTCTTCTTGTGCCTCGAAACTTGCGCCTGTTAACTCTATTTAACCCACTGCAGTACCCATGAATGCTGGCTTCTGGTTCCTCAACAGTTTTCTGCCATTGAGAATGTCTTCCACGAAGATGGATGTTAGAAGATGCTACATCATCATTATTCATTGGAACACCATCCAACTGCTCAGAGAGGGTCTTAAGTTGAACACCTCCAATATGCTTCCCCTTTTTTCTACTCAATCTATCTTTAGATTCAGAGTTCCCTGAAACAGCATTATGAGCCCAATCATTACCATCTTGACAAAGTGGAGACTCCTCATTGCCATGCAAAGTATCAATCCTACTACTCTTCCTACTAGATTCCTCTCTCCTAACTCTTCTACCATTCCCAACTCCACTCTTGCAACTATGTTCACTGATTGCCGCTACCCCATCATTAACCCCTCCAACCTCACTGGGAGCAACTTTTGATGTGGGTAAATTAGCTAAGGGTGGTGAGCTTCCTGACATCCTCCTAGCTTCCCTCCGACGCTCAATACCTATAGACCTTCTCCCCTCCCGAATCATGGCATCATTTTCACCCTTCTTTGGTAGTAGATCAACAATGGAAGGAGAATGCCATGAGGGAGGACTTGCAGATGGGTCCCTGAGAGATCTTGATCTCTGAAGGACGACAAGGTCCCTCATAATAGACCTATCGGCTAATATGGGGCTCTGCTTGTGCATATGGTTCTTCAAGTGAATACAATTTGTCAAATGTATGTGGTTGCGTAGATGATCACTAATATCACCATTTGCATCCTTAAGAATCCTATTGCGGACAGCTCTGGTCATGATCAGAACATCAATGCATCCAATAGCAGGATCTCTTTAAAATTAAGGAAACAAATCAAAGTATATAGCATTTCTTATTGTGTAACTGTCGCCAATCTTTGCAATTATGGCAGTACAAGCTCTCCCAAAGTTCCTGAACACCCACCAACTATAACTCACTGATGGCATAGCAAAGCCCACAGCAATGCCGAAATTCAAGCATCTAGAGATCCTCCATCAATAACCCAGCACTTATTACCAAATCCAGTAACCCCATTTCCAACAATAACTCCCCAAACTTGAAAACTACCCCCAAGTACAACAAAGCTTTCAAAACAAATCATTTCTCACTCGAAGGCAGAAAACCCACCAACAAAACCATGAAGTAGGCACCGCAAAACCTTTAACCCAAGAAACCAACCTCAAAAAGAACCAAGCTTTGAAAGCACCAAACTCAAATGCCACCCCCCAAGAAGTAGCATTAACCACCACAAAACACCACCTGAGCTCCAATGCATGAGATTACAAAACAAAAACCAAACTCTGAACCGTCAACATGTAAAACTAAGAACAGAACAAACTAACAGAAACCCATGTTTTCAAATCTCAGCAGCTATCAAACTCTCAACCCTTTTAATTCAAAACCCGTAAATGATTACGGATTTTGACAAAACGAGCCAGAATTAGCTAAGGGAGTGAGATAACAAAAGAACTTGATGTAACATCACAAAAGGGAACAAACAGAAAAGCCAAGGAGAGGAAGAAGAAGCAAAAAGCAAGAAGGGAAACACTCCGATCACCTGAATCAGAAAAGGCAAAGCATAGTGAGACCCGTTTCGATCATTAAGTCCGTGGATCTCTCACCAAGCTTCACATGCACTTCACGAGCCCTCCTTTCAAAGAAAACGATAGTCCCAGAGAGATAGAGAGGGACAGTTCAGTGACAACAGTATTCTATTCTAACTGTGTGTATGAAAGAGAGAGAGAGAGAGAGAGAGAGAGAGAGGGGGAGGGCATGGAGGGGGGGTGAGATCCGTTACAGACAGATACAGAGCAAGGCCTCTGGGCAGAGGGGACACATTACAAGTAAAGCGGTTTGTCCGTTTGTTTGAGCATGCAAATTATTTTTTGGCTTCTAGCCTTTTTGCCTATATACTCTGTTTTTTTTTTTCTGTAATTTTTTTTCCAATTTTTTAGAATATTTTGTTTTATTTTGTACGAAAAGAAAATCAAAAAATTTGAAGATTTTGAATTTGTGGGGACCAACATGTTTTTCCCGTTGAATTTGCTGGTTTCTTGTTTGCATAGGATTAGACTTTTTTTGTAAACCTAAGCAAACATGAAAAGACTTTCCTTTTCAAATTTTCAATTAATAAAAAATAAGAAAGAACAACAAATTTGGGCGTGATTAATTGGGTCATGGATTGTTATGAGATCTTAAAACGTAAAATTTTTTGATTAAATCAGTTGGTATAATAGGCATTGACTTGTAGATTTAATAGTATTACCTTTTTTATGATGTCATGGTTAAAATGGTCTATTTATTTATTATTTAGTTCACTATGGATTGTATTAGGAAGTTTTTGAAGTTATTTTAATGAAAAATTGTGTATTTGTTATTTCCATTGCCAGTAATACAGTTAATAATTTTGAGAGAGTCTTTATGAAACTTACTTAGCCGAACAAATGAATAAGCTACCTGATGAAAGATTTATCACATTTATTGCTCAAATTGTTAACAATTTGGACAACAAAACTGTTGATGATCTCTATTTGTTTATGTGACCTAGTATAGTTTCCTTTTGAAAAATGATTGAGATATTACAACTTTTACTACAACTTCCTTATAAATTGAGTTGACAATTCATAATTGGTAAAATGATTAACAATGTATGGTTTACAAGTTAACCACTAACTAATTGAATTGACAAATCATATTTTTTTTCTTAATCATTCTACCAATTATGAAATGTTAGGTCAGTTTATAAAATGAACTTTGAAATAAAAGCTGCAGTATCCCAATTAAGACTCTTTTAAAGTGAGTTGAGAATAGTGCTTTATTTCTCTTAACTATTCTTTTCTCCTTCTCCTTGGAGAAGAGATTCCTTATGTTACTAAGATTTTTATGGAAAATGGTTCAAAGAGAAATTTGGCATTGAATTTCAAAGACCAGCTGAATGGTGGCAAAACAAGTGCATGAAAACCTTTCAAATTTTCTTAAGAAGTAGTTCAATTGGTTGGGATAACGTTTAATGAAGCGAAAGTCACTAGTTCGAATCCCCCTCATTTCTCTTGTGTAGATATGTCCAAAAAAAAAAACCCTCCAAATTTATTACATTATCTTTTTTTTTTTCCACAAATTTAAACCCTCATAATTCATAAAATGGGGATTTATTGTTATTATAGTTTGTTAATGCTTTTTAGATGATATGTTTTATTTAAAAAAATGTTCTTATGTTACATAAAGATAGAAATAGTCTTAAATGTTTTTGTGTTTTTATAATGTGTTTTATTTATTAAGTAAAAACAAAAAAAAAAAAACAAAAACAAAAGGGCGATGACAAAGATGCCACTCAATTAATGTCATCTTCTACTATCATATTTTTTAAGAAAGAAAATATGTTGGTGCTAGGTGGCATCTTCTTCCATTAGCTTTTTGCTCATAATAGAGTTTTGAAATAAAGAGAATTATTTTTCTCATATGAAAAATTTTCATCAAATCAATTTAAAAGAAATATTTTTTAACCCATTTAAAATAATGTTAAGTGTTTATAAATATTTAAAATGTTAATTTAAGTTAATAAATTGCTATTAATGACTTTAATAATTGAATGGTCTTTTTAAATGTTTATATATATACTTGACACTATTTTAAATGGGTTGAAGGATATTTCCTCTAAATTGGTTTGGATAAAATTTTCATCCTTCCTCGTAACCCATGACTATGAGTTGAAACTTGAAATTGAAAACTCTTAATCAAATACATATGTAATTATAAGTTGTTGGAAAGTTTTGGTGCATCAATGAGTTATGATTACATTAAAGAGTGTTTAATCAAGTATGGTTGTTTCCTCTTTCTCTCACTTTTATGCTTAATCCAATCTCATTTTCATTTCCAAATAACCAAAAAAAATCCCATTTTTTATGGAAATAAAGGAAGAGCAGGAATATGTATAAATATGTTCTCCTTTCATGGATTAATGTGGCATTTGGTGTCTTCATATGATGCATCAATTTAGCTTAAGGCTATCATTATTCACCAACTAACATATCAAGTGAAATATAGAGGATTCATTTATTGATAAAGATTGATTTTGAATCAAACCCATAAAAATATTTTTCTTGTATTTATATTACTTCAAAATATTTTTTTTTTTTAAAAAAAAAACCCTTAAAAACTCTATTATTAAGCTATTTTGATATTGTGCTTTTGCATTTAACAGGAGATCTCAGTTTGACCCATGATTAAAAAGGAAACAAATTGGAGTACAAAAGGGTCCAATCAAGTTCACAGAGAGATTTAGCCATGGTCCCCAATGGTGATGCCAGAGCACTGAGTCACTGACCTTTTTTTTTGAATAAAATAAAAGAAGAGAGAGTATCTCAGCAACTTGGACTCCTCAGACCCAACTATCATTGTCATTGTCACGTGCACCATTCAACACATGAATGATGGCTGATGTTAAAAGAAACATGTTTCTAATTCTTATGATGTTCTATCTTAATGAAATGGGCAATTATCACCTACCACTCGCATCACTGGAACAGTCTCTTTTATTGCTTTTATTAATACTAGTAAATAGTTAAATTGGCTCAAATTTGTTGTTAACAAGTGAGGTTAAAATATTTAATTAAAATAAGGATTAAATTGTGGAGTCAAAATTTAAACTTAAATCTTTTAAATCATCGATTATTCCAAATAGTAAATATAATAATTTATTGAATGAGGCCTAAAGATATGCATCCATGTAACTGAAAAATAATCTTTTGAATTAAAAATATAGATATTATTTTATTAATGTTTTATGAATTAAAATGAGATTTTAACAGATTGACATTTGACCAATTAATGAATTAAGAAATCACAAAGATTAATATCATGGTTTTAGAGTATTCTCACACTTTACTAATAGGATAGGTATGACTTTTCATGTGACTAAAGAAGAATAACGAATTTAGATAAAAAATGATAATAATGTCTCATGGGAAGGTATCCCTAAGGATAGTTAAACCAGCTGAATACCACGCTTTATGAAGTAGAGTTACGGAGGTTACTAGATCGAATTTTTCTTTCCCCTTTTCACCCTTTGTGTGGACATGAAGATTGAGATCTCCTAGAATTTTCTTTAAATTTGAGATTCTCAAATTTATAAATCTCAGTCATTCATTTTACCTAAGCGTTTAAAATTAGCCATGTTTCAGCATTTAATAAGGCAAAAAAAGAAAAAAAAAATCTCATGCGAAAGTGTAAGGTTGTATTGAAAGTTAAAGTGTGTTGAATGAGGGTAATGATGATTAGATGATAAAAATAGAAGATGGTAAGGTGGAAAGGCTAATCAATGAGAGAATGATATGTGCTATCCATTATGTGCAAATGAGTCCCCAAGAGGTACCTCAATCGGTTAGAACCACGAATCATAAGTGAAAGTCACTAGCTTGAATTTTTCTCCCCTCTCTTATGTGGATATGTCAAAAAAAAAAAAAAAAAATTACATAAATTCCTCATTACATCACTCAAAAAAATAAAATAAAAAATTAATAACCATATATAGCTTATTGAAAATACACTTAAAAATTTAACAATCTAAAGCTCATGAATGATGGACTACTTTTATGGATGAATTAAATTGATGGGCATGGCATAGGCATGGGAAGCGTTATATTGCTTTTAGAAAAAGAGTAAATATACACGATATATTGCTTTTAGAAAAAGAGTATATATATACCTCGTCAAACTATAGAACAATTTGTAATGTCTTTCTCAAATATTGAAGAAATGCCATCTTCCAAGCTGTTGTAAAATTGCAATGTATGACAAAAATACTATTATAAAAATTTACAAAAATGGAAAACTACTCAAAAAATAAAAAATTATACATCATTACAAATAGTATAAGAGTAATCTAATAATACTATATGGCACTGAAACAATGCATGACATGATCCTAACAAGAATGTAAAAGATTTGAGCAAAGGGAGTTTGTTGCACTTGATAAAGTTGAGTAAAGAGAGAAATGAGACTCGAACTAGTGACTTTCATTTTATATATATATATATATATTGAAGGGACTTTCTTAATAAGGTATGAGTTTTTAGCCAATTGAATTATTTATTAAAGACGTGACACTCGAAAAAGTTATTTTTACATTGAGAAGACGAATTGAATATTGAGTGAGATAATTATAAAGGTACCCATATGTGTTTCTTAACTAGATGAAATTAAGTTTTATAAATAATTTTAATTATAATATATATAATTTTATGATGATAAAGTACTTTTTGTGGATATTCCAGATGAAGTCGCCTTTTATTCATTGACAACAAGATTATGACAATTTAGCTTCCACTTTTCTTTTGTCGTTAGTCCACCTTGCATGTTAATGATGCTGTTCTTTCAGCCCGAAACTTGTCTGAATTTTGCTGATTGGGTAAAAAAACTAACAAATAATAATAATAATATATTCATCATTGGAAAAGAAAAGGAAAAAAGAAAAAGAGACTGTTGTAAAAACTCTCGACTCATATTAGATCCTGTTTGGTGTGTCTTTTATGATTAGTTTATGGATAGTTTTCAGCTTTTAAAAGCAGGGGGGCTATCTTGTAACTTCTTTGCCGGAATTTTTTAATAGTTTTGATAAATGAAATTGATCTACTTTTCAGAAAAAAAAACAACCAAATAATTAATTCTTTATTTCAAGTGCTGCAATCCTACCAAACAAACATATAATAAATTGGACACTAACTTTATTTATTCCTACCTCAGCCAACATTTGGGGAAGCACTGAGCAGCCAGGTTAATATTACCTCAAAAGCAATTCTAAATACTTCATTTTTTTTTTTATAGAGTCAGATGTGACAATGTTTAATATTAGTCTTCATATGATATATATATATATATATTGATCCAATGGTTTATGGGCAATACCGCATCAGCCCAATTATAGAAGAGTAAAATGAGAATTAAGTATAATATTATTCAGCTGATCTAAGGTCTAGAGTCTGTGTGAAAGGATTAATGCGGAGGATTCTCTATTGAAGATGATATTGTCATTAATGTTGAGATCAAGGGTATATATAACCATTTATTTTTGAGTAATTCTAAATTTTTATTTCTCATCCTGCTCTGATACCCTGAATTGATGTGACGGTGTCCACCAATTTTTTTTTTTTTTTTAATGAAGACTAGTCGAATAGTTGATGAACATTGTCACTCAACTTAGAAAAAATGAAAATAAGATGAGAAATGAGTATTTAACATTACTCTTCGTAAATGTATATATAGAGAAATAAATTTGGCAGTGTCATCCAAATTGTGGTGGTTGAAACTTGTAAAGAAATGAAAGTGTGACCAAAAGACCAAAGTACTGAAGATCTAAGAAGATCTTGGTAAGATAGATCCCGATTTTATATATTAGACAGAAGATAGAAAATCTGACGGAAAAGATGGCCTACCAATCTTAGACAAAGGTAACCCATGTGTACACAAAGACCATTGCATTGCAAGCCATATGTTTGGGGCGCAGCCAACCCACCCAACACATAGTCCAGACTCGAAGAGAAACAGTGGACCCGTCGCAGATTCATGTTTTCTTGTGTACATGTTCCTCACACTTGTACTCAAGCCTGAACAAAATATGTCTATGTCTAAAATATGTTTGTTAGATAAACTTAGCCATTTTTCAAAAGTTTGTAAAGTTGTAAGCTCATCATCTGCATGTTCTTCACACATTCTTCTTTGTTTTATCACGGCCCATTATCATGAAACGACACAATTTTTCTCTAAATTAGGTTAGAGATAATTCTTTCAATTCAGTTTATTAAAGTTAATATTTGTCATTATAGCGCATGATTCTTATGTACATTAATTTTTTGAAGAGCAATGTTATATATTATATTTTATCATATAATACTCATAACATAACAGTATCAACATAACCGACCTTTGGATTTGGTTTCTTTTTAACAAAGATTGATTCAAGAATTAATTGAGACTACCATATCAACGTAGTAAAATAATTATGAAAATTATGTGAAATCATATAACATAACAAATATCGGTAAAATTGTGTGATTGTGCCCCAGATGTGTTATGATGTTGCTATTTGTGCAAGTTCTAGCCCGTAGATGTATATATTACGGCCCGGTCCAAGTATCATGAAATGATGAAACGATAAAATTTTTTTTTAAATTGAGTTGAAAAAAAAAATCAAATACATTTTCTAAAAATATAATATTATATACCACATTTTTACCGTATAATACTAGCATAACGGTGAAACTGTGATGTGCCCCAGACATGGTCTAAGTTAGTCAAAGTATGGTGTTGCTATATATATATATATATATATATATATATATATATCTCGTTCAACGGCAAATCGGCAATCCATGTGATCTTCTTGGATTCTGGATGGCTATGAATTAATAAACAAATTGGGGTGGACCATACAAGTCTATATCCTAATTAAGAACCTTACGTGTTTATAAACCTAAACAAACATTAAAGTCAATTTAGGTTATGAATTGTCGCCTTCCTCAAATACTTGTCGTCCTTCTAAGCTGATCTTTCACAAGTTGGATTCATTGCTTGTTTTACAGCCCATGTGCAACGCACGATTTCACAAGTACAAAGCTCTTCTTTATCACCTAGCTAGCTAGGAGGCTACAAGAGTCTCTTTAGAATTTTCATACCTCAAATTCTAGGGCTTTCAATGGTTACCCTCCTTTGGAGATTATGGGTGTAGAGAGAAGAACAAATAATGGGTTCGTTGCACTTAGAAAAGAAAAATGCTAAATATTATAACTCTATTCAAGTCATATTTCTTGGTGTTTATTATATGATTTGTGGCGTTTAAGAGGGTCAGCTACCATCCTACTACTAGAAATATGTTGCAGGGTTACCTCTCCTTGCGCAACAACGTAGTGAACCCAGATGTCAAAAACACTATCTTAACGGCGTCATTTGCGAGAGTCAAAAAAATTAATATATGCGTCATTACTTCTTATTAATTACACCAAGAAACAACCCCGCCACTACGTACAAACGTGTAACTCGTGAGTTTACGTTCATCTCTGTTGTAATACTCTTGATTGTGATTATACCAAAATTAAGTTTGATTCATCATTTATGCTTTGACCCTCGATCTGCATGAAAAATCTTGACCCTGGCCCTGGTCGTACAAATTAAAGGAATAGGGTCCTTAAATTGTCCCTTTCAATAAAAACAAGTGTGTACAAATGGATAATAGGACTGAAACACATCCAAGTACCAACCCTCTTTTCTATTGGTGAGATTTTGGCTCGCATTAATGTTAGAACTATACATAAAACGGGGAAAATAGACAATTGTACTACCTTTTGTGTCCTTTTATTTTGAATCTATTCGAAACTTCAACGTCATTGGAATATGAACTAAATTCTAATTGGGACCGATAGCGCACTGGGCTGGACCATATCTCTGCAAAACGACTGGCATCAACCATAAATGTAGGTTTTTGTGGACATTTTTTTTTTCTAATTAAAAAGGCAGAGGAGGCAACTAGTCTGTATGATAGTATTTGCTCATTGAAAATCGTCGGAGAAGCCTAAATAGTGAGAATTGTATGTACGCGTTTTCAAGTCTTTCAGCTCTACTAAGATGTTAATGAGATCCAAAGCGAATAATATTAATCAAGTTTGAGATTTTTCATAACAAAAGTCGAATCTTTACTTAATAATTAACCAACCACTTACGAGATTCCTTGAGACCACTAAAACATGGGTAATATGGTTTTTGTGGCCATTTTCACTTTGCATGTTTTAGCCCCACGAGTCCTTCAAGGGGCTTGGATGATCAATTTATTCATTTCACATGGTAGGGTCCTTTATATTGCCTGCTAAGGATGTGAATAATGGCATTGGTTTGAATCATTACTGAAACTGATAACAAAGTTGTTTACTGAGTTTTGAGAAATAACTTGTTGTAGAATAGGTTTTGGTAGCTATTTAGTCTAGTCTGTCATGCCTAGGCAGCTTTCAACTTGTTGCTGCATCAGATTAGATTTCACATATATGTTGGTATATAATGAATATGGTGTCACATCATTTTTTGTAAATTGTTAGGTTTGACAAAACAAAATCTTAACGGTAAAATTGAGAGATCTAATTCATATGCAACCTCCAAGCTAATAATCATCTTTATTTCTCATTGTTCTGTGATTCTTATTTTTTCTAATTTAAAAGGGCAGAGCATGCGATCAACTGTGACTACTTTATTTGGGTGTGACCATGGTATCATTTGTTTGTTGGAAACTACTTATGAGGGTCTAGATGATGGAAACTGCATACACTTCCTCAAGATCAATTGAGTCATTGTTTAACCTAGTCCCACTAGAATATCAGTAGTTCCCAAAGCGACTAATATTAATTAGGCTTGTGTAAGTAATTCTACATTGCGAAGAGTCGAATCCACATCCGAGTACATGGCTAACTTCTTAAAAATTTTCTTGAGACTATTGAGCCATCGCCATTGTTTTTTGTTTTGTTTTGACATATCCTTATAAGAGGGGAGATGAGGATTGAAGTAGTGACATTCGTTTCATTAAGCATGATTCCAACCAATTGAGAGCCACCGCCATTGTTACATGGTTATTTATTAACTTTTTTTTTCCTTAGTTTTTATAGTTCTTCATCACTTGAACTCCACCAAAATGCTAGTCATTACTGTTAGAGACAGAAGGAAGTAAATGCTGGGGACAAAAAAAGTTGTGGGAATTAAATCCTAAGCAGTTGAAAGGCAACATGAAGTTGATGTTCGTTTGAGTCTTTAGTTGGGTGGATTTGAAAAGGCAACTGCAGGCCGAAATGATTGAAGCAGTTAGCTTGTGGTTCATTGGTTGATCAACTGCCCACCCGTGAAGATAATATTAGAACCGAAAGGAAAAGAAAAAGGAATAATAAACATCACAAGATGATTACGGTACACATTTACTAAAAGATGTCTTTGACGGCTGCTTTAAGAGGTAGAAACATTATTGCCACAAGGGTAACTTTTATTAACTCAAAGCAAGCTACCCATTTACTAAAAGAACTCCCTGGCGGCTGCTTTAGGGCTGGAGTCTAGAGACATATTATTGCCACAAGGGTAACTTTCAATAACTCAAGGCAACTTTGGACCACTTATTACATCTTTGGTTAGCATATAGTAAAAATTTCTTAAAATAATTCACATTCGAATTCGACTAAGCAAAATAACTAAAAATTTGTTGATCTATTTCATTGCTAAACAAATTTGTTAAGCACAGTAAGTTGTAGTTCAATAAATCTTTAGCTATATTAATTTTTTTTTTTTAAGAAAAAAAAAGTAATCTTGTTCTTTGTCTTCTTTGGTAATAGGAAAAGTATATAAAGAAATAATATGTTAAGCCAAAAAGTGAACATAGATAATTAAAATGTTGAATTAGATATAGATGCCTTAGAAAAGTGAGTATTTAAAATTTTTTTTAAAAAAATGTAATCATTTAATTAAATATTTGCTGAACCGAACATGAGTGCTCTCATCCTTCTAACCAAGATGAGAGTTAATTAACTGTTTATATATATTTGTTTTGAACAAATGTATACCTATATTTGTTAATGTGTTTCAAGAATAAAAATATTGTAATGTGACATAAAAGGATTTGTAAAATATAATTAAACCACTAAATTAATAGTATATGGAAATTTGCATTTTGAAGTTACCAAAAAAAAAAAAAACGCCCAAATCCTTAATGAAGCACATATAATGATATCATCTACTGCAGCTGACCCTCTTTAATATAGTTGGTGGATAGAATGATTTATATTCATTGGAAAAGCTACTTTTTTTGTCTAGTTCCGGAGAGACAACAACATGATTTTGTGTTCCAATCTGCAATCTATTTTACTTTCTAGGTAATCTTGAGAAACATTTTTTTTTTAGTGATTACTTAATCACGTGCCAACGTGCATCTTTGCGGCCATTTTGCACTCCTTAATTGGCTAACCCTATAGAGGCAATAGGGGGGGTGGCACAAGGAGCTAAGTTTTGGCTAAAATATTGTATTGAGAGTTAACTAGTTGATCTAATTAGGTGCATTGCAACCCCTTGAGGTAGGCAATTAACCAACCTATTAAAGCATGGCCCTATGGCCTATAGTCTAGTCTAGTTGTCCAGCACACTTAAGTGTAGGGCTTACAATTTTTTGTAAGAGGTGAATTCAACATGAATCTAAATTAACGAGTAAGAGGTTGAGGGATTTGACCCGTTTAATTAAATAAGTTAAATTAGAGTTGACTTATATAGTATTATATTCATACATCGACACGATCCAAACCCAACACACGATATTTAGGGTTGACAATATTTTGACACAACCCGCGAATTCGATACAAACCAAATAAGAAATTAGCGAATTATGGATTAAGGAATCTGACTTATTTAATTAAATTGGTTGAATTAGGATAATATGATTAATTTATAGAGCTTTACATCCATGTCTTGACACGGTTTGAATCCAGCATGCGAACACAAATTTTCAACCAGTAGGTGGGGAGCTTTGTTTTATGAGATTGCATAGTACAAAAGAAGCCTTAATACAAACATTACAGTACAATATAAATCTTAACAATATCTAGGAATGTGCAAGATAAATGCTCCGCTCCACTAGTTTTTTGGTCCAAGAAAGAGGTCATTAGAACGGCGATTTTTGAGATAGTCTGATAGAAATACTGCCTATAGAAACGCCTACAGTGCTTGCAAGAAAACTTGGAGTTGGTAGTGTGAGAGCTCTTTAACCTCGTGATTCCTTTTTCACTTCATGTACTTCCTTTGTGGCCAATTTTTTTATACAAGGACTTATAGTGGATGTTTTCCCAACATTATATATTCTCTAAACCCTTTCTTCTCTCCTTCTTTCTCTCTTTTTTCAAGTTTTAAGTGTGACAATTGTTGCTAATTGGGCAAATCAAACTAACCAAACACAGTCCATCCCAATAACAATCTGCTCGGATTGGGCCCATAGACATGTTTATGGCACTAAACACAAATTATGCATAAGTTCTTAAAAAATCATAAGACTAACAATTTTTAACACAATTTGTAAATTCAATACAAAATTAACAAATTAGGTTAAATGTGTTGAATTATATAATCTTATACACATGTCTCGACACGATCTAAACTCGACGCACACCATTTAAGAATGACAACTTTTTACACAACTTATAAATCCAACACAAAATTAACAAGTTTAGGTTTCGAAGCCTAACCCGTTTGATTAAATGGGTCAGGTTAAAATTAACGTAAATACTCTTATGCCCCCAATCTTGATACACAAACACGAGTTGTCGGCCCTAAGAAATAAGACATAAGTAGTGCCCAACCATATACTCCTTCAACATTTGAACTATTGTGCTCTTGCAGCTGATAGCTCCTTGCAAGACTACCTTGAAACCGTGTGCCACCTTCAAAAAGGGAAAAAAGAAAAAGAAAAAAAAAAAAAGAGTACTGACACCTTGAATCTTTCCCTTAGGTAGAGCCTCTAAAACTTAATTAGTTATAGTATCTTATTTCTCCTAACACAACAATTTTTTGGGGTTGAAAAATAAATAGACAAAAACAAACTTCAACTCTATCAAGATTCAGAACACCAGGGACCATGGGATCAATATACAAAATTTACAGTCTCAATGAAGTTCTGTATTCTTTGCCCTCTTGTCAACTATCTTGTATTAAATTTGTTGGCTCACTCAAAACATACTTGGGTAATTCATATTTTGCACCTGCAATGGGAATTCTGTAAGCTGGATAGAAAAGGAAAACTAGAATAACAGAAGTGAAAGCCAAAAAAAAAGGGCCTGGGGGAAGGAGGATCTGGATTTCCAGCAACTACCAATTCGGGCAGCAAATATGAGAGAATTCATGTGGAGCCCATCCATTTGTTTGAACAGGGGAATGGGCTCCTGAAATCTGCTCAGACAAGTGGGCCTTATTAAAACTCTCACATTTGTTGCTTGAATTGCTTTTATCTTGGGAAAGATGAGGCACCTCTCTCATCATAACAGATTGTCAAGTCAGCACTCTGAACGATCACACCAGCACTGTCCACAATTGCTTGTGCAAGGGTTAAGTCAGCTTCAGCAGCAGCTTGAAGGGCATCCCATATCTCTGGAAAGAACACAAACATTCATCCTTCAGATATCTTCTTCCTTCTCTTAAACACTAACAAATTATTTCTTCAAGACAACTCCTAGCATGCTAAACTAATTATACTTGTAAATTGCAAAGCACATATAACTATCATGTATCCATTAAAATAAACATATACAATAATGTTGATAACTATAATCAAGAAGAAGGGAGCAAAACGACCAGATTAAAATAAAACTTTTTGAAAACCTTCTTGCAACTTTAGCCTTATATAACAGTACAGCACTCAAATTTTACTTTCATACAGAAATGGGAACAAGAATTAAACAAATGTTTATGTGAAGGTGAACATTCAAACGTGATAGAACTCCATTGACATTAAAACTACAAAATATAGCATAACTCAACTGCATTATCCAAGAGATGTACTATGATATATGAGTGAATGTGGATTTAGACGTTGATAAGTGATTGCAATTCAGACCTTAATAAGAGATGAACAACCATATGAGTGAATGCGAAAGTAGACCTTGATAAGTATTCATTTTAAAGCTGCAGGGAGAAAAAAAAAAAAAAGAAAAAGAAAAGAAAAGAGGGTTGATCATCAACACTGATGATAGTTTCCAGTCACCTCATATAAAGATTATAACTAAAGCATCTAAAACATCAGAACTTCCAAAAATTCTTCCAAGGATTGGTTGGAACAGAAGGTGAAACTCGAGAGTTCCTAACTTCAGATTAGTCAGTTTTTCTTTCCTAGTTGATATATCAATATTTCTGCCCAGAGTGCTCGGATGGTAAGAGAAATAACAACTAAGACAATGACAAGGAAATCAATGAAAGCAAACTTGGATTCACTAAAAAGAGTTACATAATTTGGATCTCAAATTGTACATATTATGCACAAGTACACACACAAATGAGACAAATAGGTAGCATGATAGAGTGAAAGTGATAAAAGTAATCAGACAGGCAAAACAAGCCTTCTATTGTATGGGCAAGTGGCATATGCACTTTGCCAAGTGAACTATGACAGATCAAGGTAATTAAACAGCCATAACGTAGGTAGCTAGGAAATGAAACAATTTTGTAGAAGATTAAACTAATAAGACCTACACTCAAGAGGATCCAACTTGTTTTGCTGACCAAGAGCACTTTGTCCTGGTTAAGTGAAGTATATTCCCAGTAACCATAAACTGTGACAAGCAAAATCTTGGTTTATTACAATTTCATAATCTAAATCAATTTTTTAATTTTAGCTTCTTCAACCATCAGCTGACATGGTAACCTAAAGAATAAGCTATTAGAATAAAAGTGGTCCAACATGATTAAAAACATAAGTGCATTTTCACAGCTATAAACGATTGGCATGTTTTTATTTTTTTGATAAGTAATGTTTTATAAAAAGAGCGCAGAGGGGCACAACCCTAGTACACAGGAAGTATACAAGAGAACGCTAAGAGGGGCTAGAGAAGAGAAGGAGAAAATCAGAGAAGGAAATCACCGTAGGGGCCAGCCAAGCTGCCGCCCATGTGAAAAGAGTAATATAAAAGAAATGTAAAAGATCTTCCAAGCTTCTTTTGGAGTCCTCGAAAAATCTACCATTCTCTCGGACCAAAGGCACCACATGATACAAAGCGGAACCATTTTCCAAACCACTGCACTGCGTGGATGTCCCCTCGACCACCAACAATTGGCAGGTTAAAAACATAACCTACAAGAATGCCAGTGAAAAACGTTTTTTGATAAGTTTAAGCCAATCAAGTCATTTTTAAATTGTTTATGCAATATGCACCAGCCGGGGATCAAACCAGGGTCTGCACTACTTCTGTGTAGGCTATATATCTTCTACCATAGGCATTCTCTAAAAGGATGTCGGTCATAGTCAACAATAGCATTCATATTATATAAAGTTCTACGATAAATCTCTTTCTAAAAATTTTGTAAGAGAACTTTTGGACCATTCAGTTGGAGAGGAAAATGCTTAATATACAGGGAAGACATTCACCAACTACCCTTACAGGCTGATGCAGTAAGGATACGTTCAATGAAATGTGTGAACCTTTAAGGAAACTCTCACAATTAGTGTCAGCTGATAACCAGAACCAGTGAACTCTTCCTACAAACTGACAAAGGGCTTAGTTAAATATTTGCTTCCAGCATGAAGAAATAGACACAGGTAAAGTATTAGAGGTTAATAAAAGCAACTTTTTAACTATAATTTCCTGTGATTTTTTTTTTACTTAAAGAGACAAGAAGGGCCAACCAGGGGTCACGACAATTAGAACAAACATGCAATTTTTATCATGTCACAGCTCATGCTTGTGCAAGTTAACTTGACACGTAAAAATATCACACAACTGGTGGCAATGATTCTAGTGCAACCATACACCAATGTCCAAAATACAAAAGCTTTCGTGATGCTAACAAATAGGCTAATAGGGAATGCATTTAACATAAAATCTCCATGAAATCATCTTAAATTTTGGATCAGTCATTAACCATCCATATTCTGCCTATTTGTGTCAACAAGCATAAGGCACAGAGTCTATATAAACCAACAAATGTAATCCAAAATTCCATTCAACAAACAGAGTACATAAGCCAACAAATGTAATCCAAAATTTCATTCAACAAAATCTAAGAGGCTGAAGCACGCAACAATAAAACTGTTAACAAATGAGTTGCCTGATTCATGTTCTTTGCAATCACTCATTATGATTGCTTTAATTAAAGGTATGCTTCTGCATATTATGCTATAATACCACCAAAAGAAAAGTAACTGCTAGAGTTTCAATTCAATATCTACTATAGATGCTTGTCACAGAAACTTCAATAATCTCTCTCGCTATACTTACCACCTCAAGCAACAAATATGCTTGAAGACAAATATACTTACTCACACATTGAAAATTATTTAAAACAGAAGTTCTAAGCATACTCCATTCTACCAATTTCCTAATTGTAATCTTTTCTCTTTTTGTTGTTCCCACATATGCAATATTGATGTTTTCTTCCTCTAGTTGGCCCAAGTGGTAAGGCCTTGGTCTTGAGGGTTTGCTCCCTTCAAGGTCCAAGGTTCAACTCCTCATGGGTGCAAACAATCCCTTGGGGCCACATCCCCTAGTGAAAAGCCAGCGACTTAACCAGTTCCGTGTAGGGAAACTTCCAAGGGTATGGTGCACGGGACCGGGGTTTACTCTGCAGGGGTGGGTCCAAAGGGCCCTACCTTGGAGAGGTTCCTCGACATAAAAAAAGTTATATTCCTTTATGACTATTTTTAACCTCTTTTCTCCTATTGCCATATTTCCATTTTTTTTCCCATATTACTAAGTCCATTTATGAAATGGTTAAAGCCACTGACAGAAATCTTATCCCGAGATGCTCATTTATAGAGTCAGTGCTTCTGCTGCTGCCATAAGAATTTACTACATTTCATATTTAATCTATCTCAAGCCCCTGACACAAAGGTTCATTGTGTCTAACCCTCTGGGTGTCCATTTCCTGCTTTGTGACTTTCCAGAACCCATTTAAGTTATGTGTGCAGTACATAGTTCATGATTGTCACACGTGGGCCATGAAATTGTAACTTTCACCCCAATCATACAGATAAGTTAACAAACAAGAAAGTAAAATGTCAATCTTTATTCTCCCAACTATACAGTAGATAAAGTATGTCCTGCCCTTAGCTTCTAGTAACTCCTGTTTTAGGAGGGTTCGGAGTGTGTTTGTTGTTAGATACTTTAATTAATTTTGAAATCCAAGCCTAGCAGAATTTGACAAAACAAACTTAATAACTAAACAATATCTGTGCATACTGCATACATTCTGTGAGAGAATATACAAGTCTCATAGAAAGCATACCCTTTTGGCCACCATAGTGAGGGGCGGTATCCCAAAATTCATCACGCATCCGCATTAGTTGGGTCCTTGTAATTGGTTCAGTATGCTTCCACGGTTTTGGCTTCCGAATTTTCTTAGCAGCCTCTGAGATCATATAAAACCAGCGTAACTCCATCAAATAAACTAAATAAACCTGGAATCAAACTATCAATCTGACATACCAACATAGATCATTCATAATAAAAGTAGGCTCTGTGGTATACTAAATATCCAGAAATGTAGAACAGATACAAAAGCACATAAAATTTCATCGTGACAACACTAGCTCTGGTGTTTGTGTCATGGTAATGGCATTGAACATTGTCCAGGTCACAGTTCATAGACAATGTATTAGCATATAATCAAAGATTGGAGAGCTGTGACTTCTTTATTGCATATTGAACCATCTCTCTATGCTCTCTCAACATTCATGTTAATGATCAATCCTAAGAGAACCAAGGCTAGAAAGAAATAGGCATGGGTGGCATCTATGCCAACAATTTAAAATTACAGAGTTTGGAAGATCCTCCAAACTTTACTTGCTTGTCCTTCACACCCAACTGGGGTATTAAGGAAGCCAGTACCAAACATATATATCATATCACAGTGGATAGCGATATCATTGTTCAGATCAACAAGTTCAATTTAGAATCCTGGGTTTTTGTTTTCCCCTTTTTCAATCTACTAAATCTTGGTCTTACTAATTTTCGATCTTTTGAGGCTCAGATTCGCATTTCTTTTCTTCTCTGATAAGAAGAATAACACATCCGATCAGGACAAACAAAGTACTGGAATCTGACAAACTACTGGCAGCTGGTCAAACTGATTCACACACTGGCCATCCTTGCTCATCATGCGGAAAATGTCCACCACATGACATCAAACAAATCACATCACAAACATACAACAAAGTTGAGATTTTCACACCCAAGAATGAACTGAACTATTGGCTTATATCAAGCAGAAAATAGTTGAGATGCGCCATTGATGCTAATTCTAACATTTTCCATCAAACACTTATCAAATCAAACAAAATATCCATAATTACATACACACATTCATTTGTTTTCTTAAGAGGGTAGAGGCTTATCCAATCCCAACATCAAGCATTGAAGCTAGAACCCAGAACCCAGACCGACCACCCATATAGAAATTACAACAAACCCAGAAAATATGTCCACCTAAATTTAACAATTCAATCATTCTAGCAACATTTGCAAGCACAAAACAACACCCTTGCCAAAAAATCACCTCTTTCAATAATGCCAAAGAAACACCAACTTTACAATTAGAAGTGAACAAATTAGCATCTTTACCATCCCCTTTGGCCCGAGACGATCCGGTACAACCCATCGTAGCGAGTTCCAAGACACAGTGAATGAATCCTTGGATGAAATTCTGGGAATTATCTAGAAATTGAAGTGGGTTGAAAGAGGACGACAAGCGTATCGGAAAAGGCTTTGACTTGGATTGCCTAAACGACAGCTATTAAGTCTCTCTCCACAGGGAAACTTTACCTAATCCGACAGGGGGAGAGAAGGAAGGATCTGGGTCAGAGTGGAAGTAGTCCACTATTCTGGTCCACCAGCTTAGCCTCCAATGTTTTTTTTCTTCAAGTCACGTCGCTGTGAATACAATTGTTTTGTGGCAGAAAAGAAAAAGAAATAGATAGGTCAAGTGTGTGCAATTATGCTAATTTATTTATTTATTTTTTTGAAAAAAAAAAAAAAAAGAACAGGAAAAAAGTATGGTGATTGATTTGATGCTTGTTGCAAATTTAGATTGATGGGTGTTTTTTGGAATTGAGAATTTGAGATTGATTTGGGTTGTTTATAATAATAATGACAAACTGAACTTGCAAAATTGCAGTTACATATATTGCTGAATGTATTTATTTAAGTAAATAAATGTTGTTTTCAAGAGATAACTCAATCGACATGTCATTTGTTGAGTATTTTTATGCGGGATGAATTAAAGAAAAAATAATAATATAATTGTTTATGTTCGAAAAAATAAAGAAAAAAATTCCATAAAATGTAAGTTCAAATTGTAATATAAGGGTTTTAGAAAATTTTATTATGATATGATTTTATTTACATGTTTATTGCATTATACCAAACATTGAAATACATATTCATTGTTCTATTCTAGTTTTACAAATAGACTAAAGAATAATAATAGTATTCCATTCCAACTTATTTCATTTCCATTAATAGTTTTTTCATACTTATTTTGCGTACGAAACCTGCAATAAAATCATATATAATAATAATAATTAAAAAAATAGTGGAATAAACCAAAAAAATCCCAACACAATCAACAATACAAAATATAAAAAATCAAAATTGTATTGGGAATGAGCCAAATAATTGGCTAGGCTCATTGAATTCTTAATTTGCTGCCTAATAGAAAGGTCAGGTCATATGAAATGATAGTTTGAAAGGACAATCTAAAGGTAGATCTACCTGAAGGATTGGGATCCATTCATATTAGAGGAGAAATATGAGAGCTCTCATATTGTCATATTGTCTATTTATTTTAATTCAACCGTCCACAGAACACCATGTGTCACACTTAATAATAAATAATTAATTAATTAATTTTAAAAGAAAATAAAAAAATTTTGGGGCCGGCTATCCAATTTGAGCTTAGGGTGGCTTCGGCCATCTCATAGTCCTTGGGGGTAGTTCAACTACACTCGAGGGCCAAAAAAGAAAAAAACAAAATCAATTTTTTTTTTTGAAAAAAAAACTAGGGTGGCCGGCAAACCCATAAGGGTGGCCGCCAACCTTTTTTTTTTTTTTTTTTTTAATTTGAT
This sequence comes from Carpinus viminea, assembly GCA_013348765.1. Classification (NCBI taxonomy): domain Eukaryota; kingdom Viridiplantae; phylum Streptophyta; class Magnoliopsida; order Fagales; family Betulaceae; genus Carpinus; species Carpinus viminea. The sequence continues at coordinate 52,516,743 of CP054667.1, forward strand.
TTTAATTTTTTATTATTTTTAATTTTCTTTTCTTTTAAAAATTAATTAATATTTTATTATATATTTAAGTGAGACACGTGGCATGCTGTGGACAATTGGATTAAAATGGACGGACAGGATGACAATATGAGAGCTCTCATATTTCTCCTATAATATGAGGGGATCCTGATCCAATCACTAGAGAGGAGCACCACTGCGAGCCCCAAACATGAAAGGTACTAGACAATGTAGGCTTAGTTGGACATCTCATTTGGATCTAGGGTTATTCATAGTCAAAAAGAAGGTACCACCTATAGAGACCCATATAGGGAGGATAGAGGGAGGCCATGGATTTTCCACGTGAATCAAAACGGAGGAAGAGCGGCGGCTGCTCGCGTAGCACACTCATTGAAGCGGAAGGTACTGACAGGTGCAACGAAGGTCATATATATAGTTCGCCGGCCAGTTAAAAAAGACAAATACTTTGAAACATATCTCAACACAAATACACAAAAACACACCAAGTGACATCCATTATCTATATGGTCATACTTAAATCCTACAACGCAAAGATCATATATAGTAACCATAGCAACTCAGGTAGTCGTGTCTACCTCTGGTTTCTCTTGCTCGAATTCTAAATTTGTGCCTCTATAAAACAATATTTTACAAGATAAAAAGGTAAGTACATGACTTAATAAGTAAACGTAACATAGAATTATTGTATGAAATGAACCATTGTTAGAAGAACACATAATGAATTACGTGGATGCCGATATTACTAATAACCGCATCCACATATTCACTTTTAAATGTTGTAATGCCACGTCACACTACTGCATATCAACCAGTAAACTAGCGCTTCTTTATCTTTTTATATGCGAAGAATTTCATAATGAAATGAAAAATTAAAGAGAAAAGTTGAGAGAGAGAGAGAGAAAGGAAAAAAAAGAAGAAGATAAAATAAAGAGTTTGAGACAAAAGATTTTCAAGTGGTTTGGTGTTATATCGCCTATGTCAATCATTAGGCAATTGCCTTAAGAACCATGCTCTTATACTGCCTCCACTTGGTCGAAGTAAGGGGATTTATCCGCCTATAATCGAACAAATACCAAATCCGAAACACTTTTTTACTGTCCACTTGAACACCTTTAATAAAAATACATATTATGGCTGGCAAATTTTACTATATATATATATATATATAAAGGGAAAATTATATTTTTTCTTCATCAACTACAATGTATTGTCACTTTGATCGTTCGAATTAACGCTTTTGACTAACAGTATGAAAATTTTGGGTACAAAATGATAGTTTAATAGAGTGTGACAGTAATATTGTTAGTTAATAAGGGCAAAATGACAATGTATTGAAGTTCATTGGGTAAAAAGTAACTTAAAAAAAGGGATAATTTCACTAACCCCTCAAACTTTAGCCACTTTTGTAAACACCCCCTAATATTCAAAAACTCTCATTTACTCACCTTAAACTTTCAAAAATTATTACTTACCTCATTACAAATTAGCACAAATTTTTAAAGACAAAATACCCTTGTTTTTTATTTAAAAAAAAAAAATCTGAAAGTTTGAATTTTATACAAAACACCGCTTTAAAATTCATTATTTAAAATGTCAACTTTAAAATGTTTTTTATTTTTTTAAAATGAAAACATGGGTATTTTCTTTTTAAAAAATTGTCCTAATTTGTATGACAGGTAGTGAAATTTGAAAGTTCATGGTAAAGATTTTTTAAATATTAAGAGATTCAAAAGTAAAAAATGAGGAAAAAAAAAAAAAAAAAAAAGGCTTAGCAAATTTGACCAGCCACCGCCCATCTGAAAAACTCAAGGGTTAAGTTAACACGGAAGCCAAAACGCGTGCTGTGAAATATCGGAGCTTCCACCTCAGAACCCACCGTGGAGGCAAGAGAAGCCATTTTCCGATTGCCACGTCATCTCCTCCTCTCTTAGCCTCTTTACGGAAACCACAAATATTCTATTCCTCCAAATCCTTACTTCTTCGACACCTTCCCCTCTCTCTCTCTCTCTAACACACACTCGCAGCGAATCGCTGAAGTCTAGGGCACGAATATTCGCCATTTGATCTCGGAAAAGCCATGAATATCTTTAGGCTCGCCGGCGATATGACGCACTTGGTCAGCATCCTGGTCTTGCTTCTCAAAATCTACACCACCAAGTCGTGCGCAGGTTAAGCAACATTTTCTTTTTTTTTTTTTTTCACTCCGTTTGGTTCCCTAGAAAATGCAGGAAAGTGGAAATAAAATCTACGGATGAACGAAAATTTGAATCTGATTTATTTGTTTCCCCATATTTTGGTGTAATTTCTTTGATCTGGCCATCTTATTCTTACTCTATTTACATTTTTAGTGAACAAATGGAGCATTAGGTTTTTTTTTTTTAAGTTTTTTTTTTAATGGTTGCTGGTAATTTGTGTGCGTCGCGCCGGTTTAGAATTCAATTCTAAGGGCTAAGGCTCCCCTTATATCCACTCCCTCGGCTTTCGCGCTAGCGCGGTCGGTCGTTGCTTGTTGGGAGGAATAGGATAGTGTCTGTCAGTAGAGATGAAAGTCAAAAAATTGTATTTTTGTTGGTTATGGAAAGCATGTTTCAGGGTACCGCTTGTGGGATCTGGTTTCCCGCAAGTTAATTCTTTGCGGGCATGTTAATTTTGATGAGTCAAGAATGCTAGACAACAACAAAATGAAGATCGGATAGTGTTACATTTCCTGATTTGATTGTTTCCTGTCAGGAATGGTACAAGTCTGTGTTGGTAAGCAGTTTAATAAGGTTAAACGAAGTGAACTGTGAATATGTAGAGAATCGAAAGCTCTATATTTGTTTGCTTTACTTTCATTTTCTCAGGAAACAAAAGGAAGAATGAATTGTAGGTGTGATTAAGGTTTTGGTTGAGTAATGACTTGGTGATGCTGATATTGGTTGATAATTTGATATCATGTCAGGGATTTCGTTTAAGACTCAGTGGCTTTACGCGGTGGTGTTTCTGGCACGGTATGTGGACGTGTTAACGGACTTTATCTCCGTCTATAACACGGTGATGAAGCTCGTGTTCATAGCAAGCTCTGCAATGATTGTTTGGTGGATGCGGATGGACCGGGTGGTGAGCCGTTCATATGATAAACAGCTTGATACATTTCGCCACTATTTTCTTGTTGCTGGGAGCTTGGCTTTGGCACTTCTTGTGAATGAAAAGTTTACGTTTAAAGAGGTAGTTCATTATAACTTAGTCCATCTTGAGATAATTTTTTCTTAGTGAGCTTGATTATGTCTGCGATTTCTCAGGAGCTATGAAGAATGCCTATTGGCCCTATTCCAAATTTCTGGAATAAGTTTCTTCTAGCTTTATATCATAGTTTTAGTCTTATGCATTATGGGCTGGTTCATTGAGATCTACATTTTTTGCTTTTTTCGTGTATGGTTGAACAGTGGTAGTTTCTCTGTGATTCCAAGTTTTGGTTGCATGCTACTTATTATTTTAAGATTGCTTCCTCACCCAAAACCTCCGTATATTGTTTTGGAAGTCCTTATTCATTAGTTCGACCTTATTTGATAACTCATTGATATGAGGTTTATTATATGATGTGTGTCAAAAAGATCTGTACATACTTGGGTGCATCTCAGTTTGCTTTGTTCAATTTAGCTAGAAGCTTGGGCCAAACTGATGTAGAGCTTCCTTTTAATACCTATCAAAATGCAACGAAGTCCCAGAAGAACTTAACCAGAGCAAGGCAAATTTAATCAGGTTTATGTGTTGATTTGGATTGTGATAGTTAATATTTAATAGTAATAAACACTTCATTGGATTGTGTAATGAATTTTAAGTTGTGGAATCATGACTAGTAAGAAAGTTAGCATAAGTAATAGAATTAAGTTGTTATCAAGTAAGAATAGTGTTGATGTCATTAAAAGGGCTGGAAAACTTGTATATCAACTCCTTGTGGGTGTATCAACTCATCACAGGTATTAAGAGCCTTTTTGGGATTGTGTTGTGAAATAGGAGTTTTTTTTATTTTTTTTATAAGTAATGTTATATAGAAAACACGCAGAGAGGCGCAACCCTAGTACATTGGAAGTATACAAGAGAACGCCTAAGGGGTTAGAGAAGAGAGAAAAAATCAGAATAAGTAATCACCCTAGGGGAAAGCCAAGCTGCTGCCCAAGTGAAAAGGGTAGTAAAAAAAGAATGTAACAAATCCTCCCTACTACTTTCGGAGTCGTCGAAATATCTCCTGTCGCCCAAGGGAAATAGGAGTTTTTATCTATTGAAAAAGCCAAAGAGAGTTTTTTAGAAAAAGTTTCATTTTCAAGCTTCTCCCAAAAGTGCGTCTTAGATTTTTAGAGAAAAAAGTCAAAGAAGTACCTTTAAAGTTTTTTACCAGATGAATCCATTTTTGCTTGGCAGAACTTATTATGTACCAACTTAAAAAAAGAAGATGACTTTTATGTCCTAAAAGTACTTTTTAAGCTCTTTTAATGCAATCCCTAACAAGCTTTAACTCATCAACTTTTCCAATACATTAGCTATTAAGTAGCTGATATCTTTATGTAGATCAGGTTTTACACTTGGCTCTTATACATATGTTGCTATTTTTAATTACTTTTTAGCTTATCTAGTGTCTGCACGATGTGTGGAAATTTGATTAGGCATTTTTGTTTCACCTGGGTCCTGGGGTTGACTGATTTACTTACTGTACACTGGATTGACTTATTTGAACTTGAATAAAATCTTGTATGTGGGTTACATCACATTGATATGAATAGTCTCCCTACTAGATCAGTTCCTTTTTTGAAGGAAGGAAAGCGGTTCTAATTATGAATCCTAAAAGAAAGTGCCTCTATGTTTACTTGTTCTCTTGTATAACTTCCTTTTGAATGAGTGGTGACATCTTAAGATTTTAATGAATTTTTGTAGGAAAACAATATAAAAGTGCCTTCGTACGATATTAGAAAAAAGGGCAAAAAAGAGCCTCTTCTTTGTCTATTTAGCATAATCACATGTGGTACATTATTATGCTATATTTTTGGCCGAACACATCTTTTGTTTTGGATATGGTTTGTCTTAGATGTCTGAATATGTATCATTTTATTTTGCTGATGTGATACACGTTAGAATTTTGTATGAATTTTCATCAAAAAGATATCATGGTGTATCATATATGGTGGCACATCATCAAGCGGATGTTCCTACATTAGCAGTTTTCATGAATTTGTTTTTTCTCCCTATTAGGGGCTCATCTTTTGTATATTCCATATATACTAGGGTTGCGTCCCTCTGCGCTTTATTAGTAATACTGTAATTACTTATAAAAAAAATGGTGTATCATACAATGACAAGGACTATTAATTTTGCTTAGTCCACAGTTTTGATTAAGTGAATCTCGTCCAGTTCTTGCTGTAGTGGTTATAGCCTATACACAGCACAACAGAAAACAATTATGTTTTTAATGCAATATGTTTATTTGCAATTAAAGCTATTCTAATTGGCTGGTTAATCCTCAGTCCTTCCTGACATGCAAGTCAACATTAAAATACACAGTAAAGACTTGTTACATATGGTTCTCTTCTATAATTTTGTTCTGCTAAAGCTACCTATCCAACCCCTAGTTTGTATCGTACATGCTAGCTTCCTAGTTTGTTCCCTCGTGTATTATCAAATCATACAGGTAAAAAATGACCTGTTACTAATTTTATAGTAACTATTGCAGATCCTCTGGGCATTTTCAATATACTTGGAGGCAGTTGCGATTCTTCCCCAGTTGGTTTTGCTACAACGAAGTGGAAACGTGGACAATTTAACTGGGCAATATCTGTTCTTTCTTGGGTATGCTTATTTTTTTTGTTGCAGTGTTGCTCTCAGGAATTCTCTTTATCATGTGTTAGCAAAATTAGATTTTTTTACTATTATTTTTGTGTTATTGACTTCATTTCTCCATTAAAATTTTACTTCCGCAAATGTGATCTGTATTATGACACTCATGTGGTCCTATACTAGACGTCCATAGAAAACAAACCATATTGTTCACTCAAACATTACATTTAATATATCTACTGTGATCTTCCTGTTCCTTTACTTTAGTGTCTCAGACACTTCGTTGACAGATTGATAATGGAAGCTCTAATTTGAAAATTTGTATTTTGCCTAATTGGATGATGCTTGACCGATTTTTACATTGGGATGTATTTTGTTTATATTTAAATATCTCTGTGTGGAAGGTATATCAGTAGTGCATGCATAATTCTTAGCAGATACCTGAGGAATATTCAGTTTTATATTGTATTGGTTATTATGTCTATATTTCTTACTTAGCACCCAAAGGAATATGTCTTTAGTAAGTCACCTGTCAACCAAAAAAGGAGTCTTTAGTAAGTCATAAACTAAGGGGGAGGTAAACAAGGTGTTCTGTTCATGTACAAAGAAGATCAGTTGCTAGTCCACATAGTAGACGTTGATACATTTTGAAGGTTCAGAGCTTTGTGTAAAATAACATTTATGGATGTATGAGGATAAGATATAGAATTTCACCTATCAATACGACATGATGATAAATATGTGGCAGATTTAGTTGTTTATACTGAGACCCCTGTAGATTTGGCACCTTTTGCTGCACCCTGATGTTTTTGTACTATGTAAGGATTGTTTCTGTTGCTCCTTAGTTTTCTTAATGCATCACTCTTTACGAAAAAAAAAGAAAGTGATATATATAACATGTATGTGTATAAATACCTGTGTTTTTCTCTCTGTGTTTAGATATATGTTTTATTGGTAAGTACGTTAAGAAATTAGAATATTTCTTGGAAAGGATACACCCTTTACATCCTCCATAGTCTCTTTTGAGTACTTTAAATTTAGACCATAGATATGGGTATCTGTGTGTAACTGCATGCATCTAAAACTTCAATTATGCCATTTCTTGAGCTTTTAGCTCAGATAAGAATTCTGACCCCATTTGAAAGTGGCGTAAATTAAACTCTCTCTCTCTCTACACATGCCAGTGTAACCCTCCCTCCTCCCAAATACGACATTATAGACATATACTCACATACAAACATAATCATAATTTATGGGATGCAGCTTTTAAAAGCTAGAATTCTCGGTTTGTATTTGTGTCTGACCTTTCTTTTTCTCTATTTTAATTTTCCCCTACATAAATTGGGTGCCAATTGAAAATTTTGAGTACTTGCGAAATGCATCATAATATTGCATTTGTATTCAGTCACTGAATCTACGCCAGGAGGGCCATTTCATCTACCAATATATGGAGCAAAAAAGGGGCTTTGCCCCCCTTTCTAACACTCCTTTTGATAGCTTATTAGATTTCAATTGTTATGATTTGATGTTTCCTGGACCCTTCACTTCACCATGCCAACCCATTTCAACATGGCCTGAAGGGTATGTGTACTGGATACTCCGATGTGGTGGAAAGCCTTTGGAAATGGAACTTTTGAAACTTAATGTACATACCCATACCTGACTCCCATACCTTAGTTGATGTAATATAAATCAAAACTGTATGCAGCTTTGTGCGACAGTTTAACGTATTAGTCTTTCTTGTTTCTGTTTCCGGTTAAAGTGTAGACTTTCTGTTTGCCTGTTTCTTATCTTGTTTTCTATTGCTGAATGTCTGTGTCTCTGGTTCATAGTTTGCATAAGCAAGAAAAGATATAGCATGATATATATTAATTGAGCTTATGGTGGGAGTACTTATTTTCATTGTGCAGGGCATATCGCTGCGTTCTACATCCTTAACTGGATATACCGCTATTTCACAGAGGCGTATTTCAGTCGATGGATAGGTAAGCTATGCCTAGGATCACTGAGAAAAAAACTGTTTGTTGTATGTGTTGGTGCCTCTAGATATACTTAAAATTATTTTCTTAATTTTGCAGCTTGCGTCTCTGGTCTTGTTCAGACAGCTTTATACGCAGATTTCTTTTACTACTACTTTATTAGGTAATTAACTCTCACAATCTTATGATCCTCCTCTTGACACTTTTGTATTGGATGAATAACATTAAGAATCATTTGTTTTGCAGCTGGAAAAACAATGCAAAGCTTAAGTTGCCTGCTTAAACCAAGCATGGATTTTTTAAAATTTGAAGCTTGTTTAATTGAATCATTGTTAGCGTTTGCACGGCACCGTTGGCAAATCAAGTGTAGGATGATAGCAGGAAGGAGGGATACAGCTTTCATAGTTTTGAACTGTAAGATGATAAGCCCACACTAGTGGGTGAAAATGTAGCAGCTTTTGGGTTGAAACGCCCATCTTTATAGGCAATTTGTAGATCAGATTAAGCCCTCCATGTTTGTACGAGGTGCTAGTTTTTTCTTGTCACTGCTTTTGGTTTGTAAAGATTTATTGGGAGAACAAAATTGCAGAGCAAGATTTTTTTTCTTTCTTTTTGGCCTTTTTTGGATGACTTGCAGAGCAAGTGTTGGGTAATGTTATAGGTGGATATTTGGTGCGGATTTGATTAAATCTTTTTTACTTGTACTTCTATATTTTCCGTTAGATGCATTTAATTGAGTCACAAGTGGTCTATTTTATGGTTCCAAATGCTCGTGGAGGAGACTAGTTTGTGCATCTACGTTAATTACTATTTTAAATCTTGCACATCAGTTTAGGGTTCATTTTGTCCTCCAAATTGGCAAATCGCAAGGTGGCAGTTTCTAAAGAATTTACATAATTTTATTATGTGATTCAGAGGGCGATTGGAAGTGATTTTGCTGGTCAAAATGTGATTTTAACTAAATTTTAGAGTGTATGGTTGTTAAAATGCGTTTTTAAATTGTAGGCAAGGTCAAAAAAAGTTACTCTTTTAAATGGTGATTTTAAAAACCAAATTGTGATTTTACTAAATTCTTAATTGTGTTTTAAGAAGCGTGATTTATATCGTTTTTTTTTTAATCGCATTTTAAAATTGTAAACTCGATCAAACCGTTGTTTTGCACCTGCTATGTACATGTAACCATAAAATAAGTTAAGGGACAGAGGGAGTTTGGTACCCGTTTGGTACATGAGGGTGGCGTTTGGCGGTGTCAAAGTGATAGGGAAAACGGCAGCAAAGTGATAGAGAAAAATGATTTATTTATTTATTTATTTATTTTGGGCGAGGGACAAAAAAGGTAAGATCTTTTGATGAAAGATACAAAAGACTATTTATGTCAAGTTTTTATATACTCAGAGTGTGGGTCATTGTAGTTACGGAATAAAATCCTCTTCGATCTATTTTGGACTGGAAAATATCTAATTAATAACCAAGATTACTCTAGAAAGATCTTAGGACTATAAATGAGACAAATGCCTATTTAATATAAATAATAAAAAATATTCTTTATTCTTTAAAAATAATTAAAAATTAAAATAATAAAAACAAGAAGTTCAAACACATTTTTAGAAAAAAAACCCAAATTAATTGGTAGGCTGTAATAAGAGCAAACCACATTATTGGACAAATTGATGGTCATTTGAATAAGATCGATCATTTTGGACAGTAAGTGTATGGTTAGGGTTTTAAATGCATGATTAGGGTTTTACGCTTAGGATTAGGCTTATGCTTAGCATCTTTGCTGATTAAGGCTCTTTCTCGTCTAGTTTAAGACTCTCTCTCTTTTTTATAGTTAATTATTTATTTATTTATTATTTTAAATGTTACTTAAGAGAAAAGTTGGGTATTTAAGTTGCGACTTTATTTTAGGTTCATCTTATAAATCTGGTGTACTTAATTTGTGACCACAAGCTCCTGCAAGGTTGTGGTCGAAGACCTGCTTCTTCAGCCGACTGCTCAAGAGGTAAATCTGGGTCAATCTGCAGTAGTAAGCGGTGTCAAGCACAGCATAATGATTTTTAACATTTTTCTCTCTTTCATTACCATTATTCTTTTATTTTCGTTTTTTGTGCAAGTAAATTCTTTTTCTTTAGTTAACACTCCAAACTTCATAGTTTTTTTTTTTTCCCTTTTCTGCAATCTGTAAATCATAAGCTTATTAATTCTGTCATGGTGATTTATATTTACTCTTTTGCAAAAATGGCAGAAGAAAAGTTTATGAGATTCAGAAGAGGAAAAACGAAAAAAGAAGAAAGAATATTGGTTAAATATTTGCGATGATTGATGGCCAGTGCAGTGTGATTGTTCTCGTTCTCATAAATCATGGTAAATATCACATCACGTGCTTATCAACTACAACTGTGTGTCTAATCTACCTCAGTCTCTCTACTTTCCTCCTCTGTAAAAAAGGTGTGTTATTTTCACGTCCTTTGAGGTGATTTTTTAAGGGAGGAGCCTTTCCCTCTAATTTTTGTTCTTGTTCTCTCCGTTTTATTTTATAGTTTTCTCCATTGTTGCCATCTTTGTTTCCTCCAAACAACACCATAGCAGCACAGTCACCACCACCGGCCAGTTGCCCCTGTCGCCACGCTGATTTCCGGCCTTTTCCCGCTCCCCTTGCTATCTGGCTTTTTCAGGGCCAGATCTGTAAACCTCTATCAACCCCGCCCCAGACGCTCCCCTCCCCCGTCCTCTTGGACCTCCCCGCTCCCTGCCGTTCTCCTCCGCGTCACCGTCTGGCCTCCACGCGCTGGCTCATGGATATCACTCGCCGGCGAGTGTTATCCACTCGCCAGCGCCTGCGCTCTCGGACTCGCGGCTCCACCGCCCTCGTCAGCCGCTCCTGCATTTTGGTGTATTATTATTTTTCTGTTTTATTTGTGGTGTATTTCTGTAGCCTTTATAGGTTTTTGTTGCTCTTGTTTTTTTTTTTTTTTTTTTTTTGGGTTACCGTCTCCATGCTCAGATCAATACATTCTAAGATGAAATATTTGTTTAATTTGGCGTAGACTTTTTTTTTTTTTTTTTGTAGTCTGCACTGTTCTTTGTCAACTGTTCTTGTTTGGATCTTGGCCATACTCCCCCCTTCAACAACTTCTTACTGGTGGTGGTTGCTTTTGCCACTATGGGCTCTTGATGTAGCTCTTGTTTACTGCTTTGTGCGGCGTTCAGAACCTTTTTGAATCTCAAACCATCGCTTATGGTTACTGTTTGTGTTTTTCTCTGTATTTGCTATTTTCGTTCCTCTTTATTTGGTTGTTTCCTTTAACCCTTGTCCCATTATTAAATAGAAAAAAAAAACCCTTACTGTGTCTATTTCTATCGGTTTGCATTGTCTACCTTCATGGAAGGAAACTTGATAGGCATTACACAAGGCATGTTATTCCTTTCTCTCTGTTAAAAATTTTAACTTCCAGGTATCTCAAAGTTCTACCATATCAAATTCTCCCACAGAATAAATATATTTATTGTACAAAATATCTCTCTGATTTGAATACCAAGCACCCTTCAGGTGGGATTTTTGGTATTTGAACACAATTAATTAGCATTATATATATTTGTTATCCATAAATTTAAATTATTTCGAAATAGAGAACTTATTTAAGTTAACATATATGTTTTTTGTACTAGTCACTCTTAGTATCAATTTTGCATATTTACCCTAGAGATAAGTTATATATATTTACCTAATTAGGAAAAACTTCACTTATCTTTTTTCTAGAGCAGCGTCTTTCCCGTCTTTCCCTTGCACCTCTGGTCCTCCTCCTACTCTAAGGGATGACGTGGAGAGAGCTATGTCATCCGAGGAGCCAAGCTTTTATGCACCACAACAAACTAGCGTAAATGCAAACCAATCACAAGTGCAGTTGGATGAGATAGTTGTGAAGGAGGCGGAGCCAAGCTCAAGCGTGCATGCAAATGAAACTCCAAGTGATAGTCATGAGAGTAAGTGCTCTGTCTTCTTGTACGCATGCAGTCTTTTTTTTTTGTCCATAATATACAGATGAATTAATTTAATTTAATTTTTTTTGTAAAAAGTATTAATTTATTTTATTTAATTAGCTTCAACAAGTTCATAAAGATACAGGTGACACAAATAAATTTTGAATATCTTGGAGCATCTCTAGCAAATTCTTTAAAAGACTGATAATTAGTTATTATTGGCTCTTTTTCGTCTCCAGCAGAGTAATCCTTCTAAAAAGTTTGATACAGTACTATAGCACATTCTATAATTATTTCAATATATATTTTTTTCTCTCCTTTCTCTCTCTCTCTCTCTCTCTCTCTCCCTTAACAAAAAAAAATGTTGAAGTTTGTATTGAAAAACTAGTAATTATGATAAAAAAAAGGTTAAATACTTTTTTGCCCATGTGGTTTAACAACTTTTTTTTTTTGGGTCCTATCGGTTTCGTTTTGTATCACAGCCGGTACCTCAGTTATGGATAAATACGGAAATTATACGTCTCAAACTTCTGTCGAAAAATTAACAGAAATCCACGACAACGCCCCTAAAAACACGACACATGTCCACATACCTAATTAATAATAAAAAAAACTTCAGGGGTGTTTAGGTATATGGACATGTGTCGAGTTTTTTAGGGCACTGACGTGAATTTGTCAATTTTTGTACGGAAGTTTGACGAAGGTAACATTTCCGTCTTTATCTATAATTGAGGTACTGGCTGTGATACAAAATGAAACCGATGGGGCAAAACATATGGTTAAACCACTTGTGGCAAAAAAAGTATGTAACCCCCAAAAAAAGTGTATTTTGAGTAGCTAATCCACTATTACTGAAAATGCTCTTCAGGAAGAAGATTTATGAGTGCGATTGTTTTCCATTAATCCAACTTGCATTTTTATCTTACAAGTTTTTCACAATATTTATATGATTGTTCCAATCAACTTTTAGATTGGTTCTTGTTACATATATTAAAAAAAAAAAATTCAAAGGCTTGATTAAAACTACCACATTATCATTGTGTGATCAACATGATTGTGAGATAAAAATATGGTATATAACATTACTCTATAAAATATTTTAATTATTTCAGCTTCTTAGAATCTAAATGGCATGATTTATCTTGGAAACAATGTTGTTAATACCTATGCTATTTGCAAAAATTTCAGGAGAGCAAAGCTCTCAATTCCTGCAGGAAGAGATGCAAATCCCTGTATCGAGCTGTCCTAAAAAATGATTGGGAAACTGTTATTATCATATTTGAGGCTTACCCAGAAGGTGCTGCCATACTTCCCATAACACCAGAAAGAATGAATACACTTCAATTTGCAATTGCAGTTACAGCAAAATACACAATTTTAGTAGAAAAACTGTTGAACTTGGAGGAGCGTATTGTTCAGGAACAGTTAGCATTTGAAAATAGCAATGGAGATACAGCCCTTGTAGTCGCTGCTCTATCAGGAAATGTGGAAATTGCTAAGGAGATGGTGAAGAGGAACAAGCAACTGCCAGTGATCCAAAATGATAGAGGAACTCTACCACTTCTCAATGCAGCTATGCACAAACATAGAGACATGGTGGTGTATCTATATTCTGTGACAGAGTTTAAAGGATTGAATCCTGCTGAACGCATTCAGCTCCTTCTTTGTACAATTTTCTGGGATATGTATGGTATGGCCTACAACCCACTAATTGTTAGTTTTAGAAAATTAATTTACAATGTTTTTACTATCATTTGATTTCTTTATATAACTTCAATTGGATGTGAAACGCATATCATTGAAATTTCACAAAGGGTATTGAGTCATTCTACATTGTGGCGGCCCTAACTTTGACATTGAGTTTTATGCAGTAATTAGATAAGTTGGATAGAGTTACCAATACTTGTAATGCAATATTATTGAGCATATAAGGATTTGTGAACTGACCCTTGACACTGATCATCAAATTAATGTGTTGTTTTGGTGAACAGATGAGGCACACGAAATCCTGAAACTGGATCGAACATTAGCGATTGCTGAAGATAAAAACAAGTGTACAGCATTGGAACAATTGGCAAAAAAATCTTTTGCGATGTCAGCCTGGGAAAGATTCAAAGGCTTCTGTTAGTTTGCCTCTAACCCAAACTTTCTTTCCTTGCATAATCAAATATATAATGTCTCTCTCTCTCTCTCTCTCTCTCTCTCTCTATATATATATATATATATATATATAAGTACTAGTTTTTTATTACATTAATCAAAATTTGATTACCAGTTTACTCGATACTTAAATCACTTTGGAATGAGAAGTAGTCTTGCTTGATTTCATCAAATATTTATATAGTATATACTTGCTTAAGTGCTGTGATAAGATCTAATGAGATAAACGGTTTTCTATTTGACACCAATAGAAAACTTGGAACTGTTTCCTTTATAGACACCGATAGCATTGTTGGTGGCATTTTTTCTTTTCACGGTACAAGGTAGCTTTTCTTTTTTCACTTAATTTTAAGGAAAAAACATGCAAAAACCAGTCCTTGTGGTTTTACTGATTTGCAATAAGCTTTGTGTAGTTTTAAAATGGTCTGGTATGCAAAATGAACAAATTAGTCTCTACTATTAAATTCCGTTACCCTAGAGATGACTAGGAAAGCCACCCCAGATGTTGGGGTGGCTTATAAGCTGTTTAGGGTGGCTCGCAGGCCAATCACAAATTTGGGGGTGGCTTAGGGCTCATATGTCTTTTAGCGCTGGTTGAGTCACCAATAAGGTGACCCGCAAGTCACTCCCAGCCACCTCTTGGGGTGGTCTGTGAGCCAACCCCCCTCCCCCTCCCCTTTACGTTTAACTTAATTTTAATATATATATATATATATATATATATTATGGATGAAACATGTGTTAATTTTATTGGACTTAATGTGGCACACTAATGGAATGCATCAAGTTTGACTGAATTTGATAGTAGAGACTAATTTGTTGTTTTTGCATATCATAGGTAGCTCTGTGAACATTTTAAAACCACATAGAGCTTTATTGCAAATCAGTGAAGTCATGGGAACCGATTTTTCATTTTCCCCTAATTTAAAAAATATAGCTTTTGTAATAGTTCATTTTGTTATTAGCGATTTAGTTGTCTTTGTTTTCTATTCTTAAGTCAAAAGACTAATACAAACAACTCAATACATACAACACTGCTCAAAATACAAAATTTGTTTTCACCCTAATGTCACATCATAACATTTTTTCAAAGAAAAAGCAACCCCTAAAACACATTGACAAACATACCCGATGGGCTAATATAGAAAGGGACTCACATATCAAAACACAATCCTAAATTTGTATTTTGATATTTCATTATGAAAGGGGCTCTTGTGATATGGTAGGTAATTAATATATTTTCAAATTAAAATCCAATATCAAGGGCTAATCGCAAAATAAATCACTATTGGTGTAAAAGTAATAAAGAATTCATTTCGAGGCCTATAGGTGTCTGTCCACAATAATAATAATAAAAATAAATAAATAAATAAATAATGAATGATAGAGAAATCAATATATTGATACCAAGAACTTATCTAGTATAAGAGCTCAACATCAAATCTTAATCAACATGGCGTTCGCAAAATTTTATTAGATGATGAGGAAATAGGCAAAACTCTTACTGAGCTAATTGCCTAGCCACTATAACAATTAAATCAGTTTATTGATATTTCTCATTGATCCAGAAGTTTTCTTCATTTACTAAGACAAAAAAAAGTTTGCTTAAAATATCATAATCTGAACAGTACCTTTTTTCCTAACGTATTATATATTTGGTAATAGAATCAAAATCATAAGCAATAACACTAGAGCTTGTGGCATTTGATATGCTTCAAAAGATAAGAGATACAAGTGTATGAGTTATGCCAAGACAAAACATATCCAAAGAAGTCCACAACTAGGGCATAAATAACTGTATTTGATGCATTACATTATCTTCATTTTTTTGATGAGATTGATACAAGTGTATGAGTTATGCCAAGACAAAACATATCCGAAGAAGTCCACAACTAGGGCATAAATAACTGTATTTGATGCATTACATTATCTTCATTTTTTTAATGAAAATTTCAATCTCATTTTTGTGTTATGGATCTTGTTAAAATATCTTATACATAATAAATAAATTGGTATGAAATGATATTTGAATGGATTCTTTTCCTAATCCTAGGGTTTAAAAGCATCTATCACAAAGCTTCGATAAATGCCAACTGTCCTGCTAAGTGCAGCATGTTGTTCTCATCATTGTCGCAATAGGTTGCAATCATATCTTTGAAGATGCCTATCTCATGTATTAGATTGAATACACTCTCTTGCCGATGTATAATAGAAATATGAAAATATATTTCGCTTCTTTCCAACAGTCATCCATATGAGCTCAGGATCAGAGCGTATGAGTATTGCTAGAAATTCAACATTTCCTAATTCCACAGCAAAAAAGTAAAGGAATATTTCATATTTTTATTATATACTGGCAAAAGAGTGTATTCAATCTAATAAAATGAGATAGGCATTTCAAAGATATGATTGCAACTTATTAATGATGGGAAACATCAAATGCAATGAGAATTACTATGGTTTAAGGTGTGTTAATATTATTTCAGCTTTCTTTCATCTAGTTCCATTATATGGGTTGTAGTTTCACTATTCAATTTATACTTGGGTTATTATAGGAGGTTGAAAAGATTGTGCCCCTTGCATTGTCAAATGCGAAGAATTCACAAGGTCAAATGCCCAATGATTTATTTATAGAGACATAAAGATTTACAAAGAGATGGTGGAAACTGGATGAGGAACACATCAACAAATTCCATGCTTGTGGCAACATTAATTGCCACTATGGTTTCTGCTGCAGCCTTCACTGTACCAAGTGGAAATGATCAAGTAAAAGGAAGTCCTATTTTCTTGGAACGTAAATTGTTTACAATATTCTTTAATTTTTTTGTCAATTCGCTTCTCGTTACACAGAACATGATTTCCTCTATTAATTACCTAAACTGTTGGTGTTAGGACTAGCCATACTCTTCATCTCCATAGTAGCCATGGTCGTAGCCTTCAATGTAACCTACTTTTTGGTCTATCAAAAACAAGCGACTGTTATTCCGAGTGTTACAATTCCTTTAGCTTGTATCCCAATTTTATGTCTTATTTTGCTACACTATAGACTTTTCTTCGATATAGCCTGCTCAACATTATGGTTTAGATATCTTTTTCAGTCAGATAGACGTAAGCTAGTGAAAGATGTGTAGTAACACTATGTAATGTATTTTCAAATTTATGGTGCTTATGGATTTTGGATAATGGAATGGAATGAGAATGAAAATTGTAATTGTAATTGTGAGGATAGACGGCATGAGTAATAATTTGAGTTGAAATGTCTAGAAGCTCGATGGTTGGGCCTCCAAATGAAAATGATTGCAATTTTTACTAATTTCTTGAATGCCTAACAATTTGATAATGAAAAATATTAAGAGGTCAATAAGTTTTTTATATTTGGCTTATATTCTCTTATAAATTCAATAGATAATTATTAGATTTGTGGGGTCAATGTAAGTCTACAAATTTAATGGTTGATTTGTAAGATGAGATGAAGAAAATATAGAAAAGAAATATTGACACTTAGCATTTCTTTTTGGTAACTAAGCTTATTTATATTGAGAATAACTTCAATACGGTCAGGGCAAAAAACCCTCATATATTGCCCACCAATGAAAATGTGACACCTCAACATAGAGCATGCTAAGAAAATAAACCAAAAACACTTTATTATATCATGTTTAATAACAAAATATCAGGAAAATATGCAGCCACCAAAAGGGAAGAGAAGCCACCCGCGCCACCTTCGACCCATAAGGGGCCGCCTGGGGCCACCTCTCCTCCCTCTGGGGTCGCGCGCCACCAAGGGGGTGGCTCACGAACGCTCTGGGGTGGCCTCACGCCACCCCCAGTGGTGGCTCGCGAAGGCTCTGGGGTGGTTGCAAACCACCCTAGATCTGCCATCCACCACAATGACGCCCACGATTTGCGACTCCAGCGAAGCCCACCCACCACACAATTTGTGACTCTGGCGATGCCCACCCTCCACGATAACAGATTGCCACTCCGAAAATGGCCTTAAGAAGTTTTTTGGTTGCTTGTTGCTAGGTTGATTTGGTTTTGTTTGTTGTTGGGTTGATTTGATTAGGTTGATTTGATCTTGTTGTTGGCCGAAACTTGTAGGAGATAAAAATTGAAGAAAAAAAAATAGCCACTACATTACCCAAAAAAAAAAAAAAAGTTTTGGGGGGCTTCACCACCCCATGGGTAGCTGGGGTGGCCACGCGCCACCTCACGTGGTTGACGAGGAGAACGACGGAGGTTGGCGGATTTTCAGACGGCAGCAACACCTCTGGGGTGGTTGCTTCTCCTGACTTCGGGATTCAAATTTTTTTTTTTAAGATTATTTAATATTTAAAATCAATAATCAGGTGTTGTTGGGTTTATTTTGTAAACTTAAGTTTGATGAAAGTGGGTTAGGTGGCAACTTCTTATTAGTGGCAAAAACTCCCTCCTTTTTGCCACAACTGAACAACAACACCTCTCATTTATATTAGTACTCTACCCTATGTTTATTACAACAAACCAACTCACCTAACTAAAATACTCAACATAAAGTCTAACTCAAATGCAATACTATTAATTGTTTTACATTTCTCACCCTTTCCATCACCTTACCGACCTACTAGGGTTTGTTATCTCTAGCCGCCAAAGAGAGGAGTGAGATCTGAAACGCTATTGGAGGAGAGAGCCAAAGCTCCCTCTGCTCCCCCCCTTCTACTCCCTTCTTCTTTCCTTTTCCAACCCCTCACTTTAGAGGTCTTTCTAGATGTCTCTTTTGAGGCCTCCACCATCTATATTGTGTCTCTCATTGGATTTGTCGAAGTTCTCACCTTGAAATCTTTCGAAGATAGATTTACTTTCCTACACTAGACTCAGCATCACATACGCCTCTCCACTGGCTACCTCCCACGATGCTTTCTGTTTAGTGGGTTTTATTTTTGTTTTATCCTCATGTATTTTTTTTTTCTTTTGTAATTTCTGTGTGGTTCGTTTTGGGTTTGTTTGTCTTTTCTTTAGATTTGATTTTTTTTTTTTTTTGGACATGTCCACACAAGAGGGGGAAATGGGGATTTGAACTAGTGACCTCCACTTTATGAGGTGTGGTCCCAACCAATTGAGTTACCTCTTGAGGAGTAGATTTGATTTCTCTAGCAATCTTTGGGGTGAAGGTTTAATCGTTTTCTAAGATTTTATTTGCACAAATCCTTAAGAGTAACAATATTGGGTTTCCAATTTGTCTTACGTTTTTTTTCTATTTCTTTTTTGAGAGTAAATCATTGACCAATGTTGAGAAGTTTTTAGACATAAAAGAATTGTCATTATGGTAGAGGCAATAAAGGGGATTGCATTTGGAATTGCACTTGTTGCGAAATCAATGACTAAGCAAGGGCTAAAGATATGATTCGGTGGAATTTACTGTAGGTTTGAAACTGATGAGGATGGTGATATTTATAGATATTATCTTGTAATGGCCCGAGAGACTATTGTTTGTGTCATAGACAATGTTTAGTTTGTGTAGATTCCAAATTGTATTTTTGACATTGTATTAAGGTAACATTTTGCCTCATTTAATTGTTATATCAATTAAAAGATGTCATTTTCTGCTTTGCTTTTGCATTAGTGGAGAAACTAAGGGAATGAGAGAGAATCGAGAATGACAAAAGTATTTTCGACTCGATATTAAATTAAATGTCGGTATCATGACAATTCTTAGTGGAAGAGAAGATAAACAAGAATAAATTGAATGAAGAAGAAATCTAAAACTATTTTCCAGCAAAGTTGCAGTGGCAAAGGAAAGGGGTTTTTGTGGTATCTTTTGGCAAAAGAATGAGAGGCGGTGGTGTTTGGCAAAAGAATGCTTCTACGAGGTTGTGGCACAAAGCCACTCTTTTGTGTCCTTTATTGGAAGATTGACACTACATCTTAATACAACTTAAAAAAAGAAAACAAATGCACCATATCACATCTATTTATGTGAGGTTAGAATTTTTAATTTGTAGTAGATTTAGATGTGATTTGGTGTATTTATTTTTTATTTTTAAGTTGTATTAAGCTAAGATGTCAATATCTTATAGGATAGCACAAAAGAGAGGATTTGTACGAAACCCCAATAAAAGTCGATTCTCTTTTTAGAATATTCTCTCAACCTTCGAAATTCCTCGCCTCCTCATTTATTCACTAATTTGATCAGCCCATTAAACCATCGGGCCAACTCCCCCCACTCCTTTTGCTTTCAAACTCCAAAGCCCATGAAACCCTATATCCCACCAACTCCTCCCTTACTGGGGATTTTGGTGTCTTAGATTATTATTATTATTATTATTATTATTATTATTATTATTATTATTTGGTGAGTGTCTTATAAGAGATTTGATTGAATGCGTTAATAAGTTTGGTATTTTATTTTTAATTTTTTCTTAACTTGTGCAAATGCATGGAAATACACTCCTAAGCCAATGCATATTTTAGATTTCTTTAATTTCTTAATTAGAGTCTTAGAGATATATTTTTACTAATTGGTTTTTTTAAAATATAAATAACACATGAAAATGACTTACACCTAAATTGAATAAATACCCTAACTAAGATCTATCCAATATAAAATCTACCCCTTTAATTTGTAGGACTAGAATTATTTTTATCAGATTATAGGAACTCAGAGTGATTCTATTTTTAGGTTAAAAAGTATAAAATAAAAAAGAAGGAAAAAAAAATCGCAAAAACCTTATTAATAATATATTTTATTATTTTATTTGTTCCACAAGAGACAACTTTATAAATGGTAGCCATTTCAATGTAACAAAATTTAAGCATGTTAATCATGGTAGAATGTCTAAAATTAAGCGATGGATCATGAGCAAGAAATAATTCCAAAGCCACATTCCCTGAACCCAAGAGAGTATTATTTTACAATTGAATATTGCTGTTCTTCACACTCGTTTTACACATATTGATATGATGTGATTTAAGTGACTAATTATGTAGGAAACTGTTTAACACATGTTACACCAGCATGTTTAAAATGAGTTTAAAGTAGGGATGTTCAGGCGGGGCGGTTCTGCCAACCGCTAACAATTTATAACCGATTTTTAATAACCATTAACCGCTTTGTAAAGTGATTATTAAAAATCATTAACCACCAAAGGCGGTTTTGGTTAGAGGTTTTAGGGATATAAAAAGCGATTATAACCACTAACCGCCTTTATTTATATATAATTATATATAAATATATATTAATTATTTATATTAATTAAATATATAAAAAAAATCCAAAACAACGCCGTTTTGGTTGAAGAATAAGATGAAACCTAAGGCTTGTAATATTTGTTTTGCTTACGTTTGCTGGTTTCAGACTTTCAGTGGTGTGTAGTATGTTTTGGGTTTGGGCCATTTAATGAATTTGGGCATTATGACTATGTATGTGAAATAAGCCCAAAAAATAGCATGTTTTTCGGCCAATAGGGCAAAATAAGCCCAAAAAATATGGAAAATGATGGCCTAAAATATATTATAAAAAAAAGAAGCCCAAAAGCTCATTTTTAAAAAACCTAGTTATAACTGCTTGTTAGCGGTTTGAATAACCACTAACCGCTTAGGTGGAGGCGGTTGCAGTTATTAAAAATCCGATAACTACCTAAAGCAAAGGCGATTGTAGTTATTGCAAATAACCGTAAGTTATAACTACTTGAACACCCCTAATTTAAAGAGTTACATTACTCATTAAAATTTTTAGAGCAACTCAATCTAAAAGTGGGCAAATGATGATTTGATTATTACAGGTGAGTAAAAGTTTAAACAATTGCATGCAACTTGATCTAACTTCACATTAGGAAATTTCGTGCCATGACTAAAAGGAGAAAGAAACATAACAAAACAAAAAAGAGGAGGCAAAGGGAGGAAAACTTCCAAACTAAAATGTGAGAAGGGGTCTTTGTCTGCCACTCAAAACCAAAGGTTTTTCTACTAACTCTCCAACAATCATGGCAGACATTTGGAAAAAATAACACTCTTATTTCCATATTGGTCAAGTTTTTCCACACAAAAATAGTGTGAATCCTCCTTTGATAAAGCATGGGATTACATGAGTCATATAGTAATATATTGGTCCAAGTCCAACATTGGCATGCAAAATGGGTGTGGTAATTCTCCATAAAAAAAGAAAAAAGAAAAGGGGAGAGAGGCCACATTGACCATTTGATTTGAGCACATCGTTGAATTAATGGTGAATAGTGGGGGGTTAGATTTTGCATGAGCATTGAACATAGTTGGGGTGATCATTACTTGCTTTAGCCCCCATTTGTTTGTGGATGGTGTGGAAAATTAGATGCACTAATTAAGCACTTATCACTTGGTTTGATTTTGCTACCTTATAATATAAGGTTTTTTTCCTAAAAGTTATTCTTGTTTTTAAGTGTTTGGTGATGATCTGTATAAATCATTTTTTATTGCTATCTCACAGTCCCAGAATTGTGAGGTCTCTTACGGGGCCTTCATGCCCTCGAGCTATCCAAGTACCTAACACGATATGTAAACTTCTTAATGGCTCCATTACAATTATTTTTAAGTGTTTAGCATAGCGTAAAATATTAGACGACTTGAAATATTTTTTAGTTGGCCAAGAAAAATAACCTTCAATACGAAGTAAAATTGTTCATTCTTTAATCTACGGAAACCATTTTTTTGTTGTGCTCCTGCAGCCTTAAACATGCAATTGTGAGAGGTTCTTTAATTATGGGGCCTACTTGTCCAAGAAGGTCCTGTGTTATTCAAATACCGGATCGGGGGATCGGGATTCCAATTTTTGAAAATTGTTCAT
Source organism: Carpinus viminea (assembly GCA_013348765.1). NCBI lineage: Eukaryota > Viridiplantae > Streptophyta > Magnoliopsida > Fagales > Betulaceae > Carpinus > Carpinus viminea. Next base: position 52,539,486 of record CP054667.1, read on the forward strand.
CAGTTTTTTTTTAAATCTTGACCATTCATTTTCATCTAACCGCTACCACCACGCCACCTATCCAAATTAATATAAAACAATAAAATATTATTTAAATTTTAAAAATAAATATAAAATAAAACAATAAAAAAATAAAATAAATTTTTAAAAAACAGTGGGGTGGTTCGGCGACCCCCATTTTCCCCCTAGGGGGTGGCCGACCACCCCAGATTAGCTTAAGGGGTGGCGTCAACCACCCCCAAAGGCCAGTTAGGGGTGGCCGACGCCACCCTTAGGGCCCCAGGGGGTGGTTCGGCTACCCCCTACGGCCAAACTCAAAATAAAAAAAAAAAAAAAGTTGGGTTTGGCTGTAGGAAGTGGCCGAACCACCCCTTAGGGCCCTAGGAGTGGCGTCAACCACCACTAACCGGCCATTGGGGGTGGCAGATGCCACCCTTTAGCCTGAGCTGGGGTGGCCGGGCACCCCTAGGGGAAAAAGGGGTGGCCGAACCATCCCATGTTTTTTTAAAAATTTATTTTATTTATTTTATTTTATATTTATTTTTAAAATTTAAATAATATTTTATTGTTTTATATTAATTTGGACAGGTGGTAAGGTGGTAGCGGTTGGATGAAAATGTATGGTTAAGATTTAAAAAAACTGATGGGCAATTTCCACAAGATTGTTGGGGATCCCGGTCCCGGATCAGGATCCCCAGCCATGGGGAAAAAATTGCCCACAATTTTTTTTTCAAATCCTAATCCTTCAATGTCATCCAAAGGTTTATATTGAGCCATTTGTTTCACAACTAACAAAATAATAAAGTATTATTTAAATTTTTTTAAAAAATTATAAAACAAAATAATATAATAGTATAATAAAAATTTTGGGGTTGCCGACCACCCATTTTTACCATAATGGGTGACCGGCCCACCACAACTGAGGGCCGGTCTGCTGCCACGTCGCCGGAAACACAATCACCGCTCATCGCCGGTGACCCAGCCAACACGGTATGCCCCTCTCTTTCTTTCTTTCTTTCCTCCTCTTTCTTGTTCTGGTTGGGCAGGAGAACACTCTCCCTCTTCCTTTGGTTTTTCTCTTCTAGCTCTTGCTCACTCTCTAACTCCAACTCTCTATCTCCTCTGAATATCTCTCTAGGATCTGGTCTGGGCAAGAGAGAAACAACCCCTCTTCTTTCTCTTTTCCTCCTCTTTTCTCCTCCTCACGGTCTCTCTCTCGATCTCCCTTTTTCCAGCTCTCTTCTCCCTCTCAATCTCTCTCTCTTGTGCGAAAAGGCAGGTGCTTAGGCTAGGCGCTGCTGCTGCAAAATAGCAGCTTTGAAAGCTGGGTTTGGCTCAGCTGGGGTGGGCCGGCAAACCCCTATGGCAAAAATGGGGTGGCCGTCCACCCCAAAATTTTTATTATTTTGTTTTATAATTTCTTTTTAAAATTTAAATAATACTTTATTATTTTGTTAGTGATAGGATACGTGGCTCAATATTGACTCTTGAATGACATTGAATGGTTAGGATTTGAAAAAAATTGTGGACAATTTTTTTCCCATTGCCAGGGTAGGTGGGTTCTACAAGGTCTCTCTTAGAATTGCTTACCCTAAATTACAAGCAATATGAGCATATAATTGCACTAAATTTCAATTTCACCTCTGAATACCTTATAATATTCTCACACTCTAGTCATCTGCAATTCTTATTCACCACCTCTCTTTCTTCTTCGTAGCTTTTCATATTATATAAAAATATATTTAATATTTTTTCATATGATCAAAAATACCGAAAAATATTTTTCTAACCATTTTCCAAGGTTGCAAATTAATAGGATTTTCTTGTTGACAAAATATGAATCTTTTTAGACCTGTCATTTGTCTTTGAAAACTCACTTCTAAACCTAACATTTTTATTTTATTTTATTTTTAACTTTATTGAAAAACACGTATTTGACTTGCATAAGTGCTGGGTCAAACACACTGTTACAGTGGTTGATTTGAACATGCAAGTAGGTTAAATTTTCTCTTGTTGAAGGACAATACTTTAGAAAAGAATCAGTTTTTACAGTTGCTTTGCAACTACTACCAAGTCTTGATTGGGTGACTTTAAGAAGCCTCGAAGAAAAAAGAAATATCATTTGATTTGATTGTAAGAGCATTCCTTTGCACTGCATGTGACATCTGTTAAGACACAAGCAGCGAAAACTCAGAACATTGTTACGTAATGTATGACAGATATGTGATATCACCGACTCATAAATAGTGCTACAGGCAATGTAAACTGAATCTTTGACACAAAAATAAAGTACCCATATAGCCGGTCCATTCCCATGACCATATTTTTATCAGCATATATATACCCCACAACAAATACTTATTCAAATGTGGGCCACTGCCTTTAAGCCTCCTCCCAGACCGTCAAACCTGACCTTTGACATTTATATATAAATATAAATGCTATTTGATATAATATTGGTATACGACCGTAGGGCATAACTCATTCTTGAAAATTAGTTTATAAAAAGACGGTGTCCAATTCACTCTATCGATACTAACCTAATGTTAGTTGGGTTAATATCAATATTTTAATCTTGTTCATAGGCCGTCCTAGGCTTCCAACCTTCATGACTTGAATCTGCAGCGTGATGTTTGACTTTGATATTAAATGATACAAATTTTGAGTATAACCCACATTTGAAAATTGGCTTTATATACACATAATTAAGATTAGATTTAATCCACGTGGGATACAAGGATTGTAACACATTAGTTTTTTGTTTGTTTAAGAAATGTTATTTAGTAGACTGTTATACGATTGTCATATAGTTAATATAACGTGACAGTGAAAATTAATCATTGATATTTTTTTAACAAATTTTTGTTGATATACATACTGATTTTTATTGTCGTGTCATCTCAAATGTATAACAATTATATAATTGTCCACTAAATAACATTTTAGTAACTAAAAACATAGAGACACAATCACTCTTAAGAGTATTTTTTAGGATTATGTTTGAAAATAGAGCTTTTAAGCAATTTTTTTTTTTTTGTGCAAAAACTTCACTTTTAAGCTTTTATCAAAAGTATATTTTAGTCAATTTTTAACTTTTTAAACTCTTAAAACCCTTTCAATTTTATTTTTTATCAAATAAATACTTTTTATTCAAATAAATGTTTTGATGGTTAAAAACACGTCTTAATCCATCCTTAAATATTTTCAACAACCACGGCCGGCAAGGCTAATGCTTTGGTCTCGAATTGATCTCGGGTTGGTGAAACAAATAATTGGTTTTATGGATTTTGTTCAACAAAATCGAGGTATTATTTGGAATTAATATGTCATTGGACCACGTTGGTTAATTAAGAATGATTCATTGATGGTTGATTAGACACAAAGGAATATAAGGTACAAATATAAAAATAAAAGTACCAACCACAAATTCTTCTATCATGATTAAAATTTAGCACTTATCCTAGTGCTTGGATCCTAATTCAATTGGAACTATTTTAATGGAGTAGATTTTTAATATTCTACTATATGCTAATTGGATTGTGACATATTTTTTTGTGTTATGTTATTCAACAGTTCAATTCTACTTGAAATTTGATTCAAGCCAAACCAATTTAATACTATATGATACCAATATAATCAGCTGGATTATGAAGGAAACAAGATCTCTGCAGGTGGCTTTGTCTTCAATTGTTATGTTTTTAAATTTTAAAAAACAAATAGAGTTGCAATTCTTTTACAATTTATTAACATGTGTCCATACATAGTTAGAAGGTATTAATTTTTTGGGATAATTACCTTTTATTCCCATAAATTACAATGTTTTGACATTTTTCTTCATGAACTACCAATTATGACACTTGACCTCATCAAACTACCATCTTATGACACTTTCCTCTATTTCGTTAATCAAAAGGTTAAAATTAACGGTTAACGGTCATGTGACTTGCGTGTATTATTTTAAATTTGTTTCCTTCCATTTTTGCCTTCACTTTAGATTTTTGCATTAGAGTTTATGAGGGTATAAAGCGTCATTTTATTAATCTGAACTAAGAGAAAAATTGAAAGGAAAAAATTTAAAATGGTTAACAGTTAGATTTAACCCATTTGACTAACGGAAGGGGGGAAAGTGTCATTAGATGATAGTTTGATGTGATCAAGTGTCATAGTTGGTAATTCATGAGAAAGTGTCAATGCGTTGTAGTTCATGGGGGCAAAAGGTAATTACCCCTAATTTTTGTTAATTATTATTATTTTTTGTAATTGAAATGACATGTCAGCAAATTATAAAATTAAATTTCTAGTTTCATATGATTGCAACAGGGCCGGGTAGACCACTAAGTGAGTGAGGCGCTCGCCTAGGGCCCCCGAATTAATAAGGCCCAAAATAAAATAAAAAATTTGCCCAAAATTTTTTTTAATAATTTTTTTTTAAAAAAATTTATGGCCTATTTTATTTTAATAAGGCCCCAAATTTTTTTAATAAAATCTTAAGGCCTCTAATCATGATAAGTAAGTAATTTAAAAAAGGCCTCAATTTAATTAATAAGCCCCATTATAATAAGCCTATGGTAAAATAAGACCAATTAACCCATAAAAGCAAATATCCTTATATTTAAAAAGGTATATGAATTTTTTCTTGTGGGTTTTGACAATTTTTTGGTGGATATTATTTGAAATAAGTGTATCAATGAGGTAATGATTCATAAAAAAATTATTATTATTTTTTTTGTAATGCTTATTTTTGTACTTGATTTTTCTTGTGGATTTTGTATGGGGTCTTGTCAATTTTGTTAGTGGGTTTTGATTAAAAAAAAAAAAGACCCCATTTAAGAGTTTCACTTAAAACCTCATAAAACATTGAGTCGACCTAGGATCATGGGTTACCCTAACGAGCCAAATGTCTCTTCTCCTATGTTCCCGACAATTATAATTAACAAATGCTTCACTAAATGGACGATCATAAAAGTTAAAATTGAAGAAAAAAAAATGTATATAAAAGAATAATTAAATTGATAGAATATTCCTTTGTGCACGTAGAATTGAACATGGCAACTTGTCTTCGTCACGTACACTGATTAACGCTTGTAAATGTTATATGTACGACTAGTTATAATTGTCTTTAATTAGTACATTACAAAGAGAATTATCCAATTAAGGCCGTATTAATGTTTTTTGTGAGGTCTTTTTAAGAAAATTAACTGATATTTTCTTGCAAAGCGTTTTATATTTCTTTTTTTTTTTAGGGTTAAATGCCTTTTCAGTATCTGTGCTTTGAGCCAAAATCAAATAATCACCTCGGTTTTCAAAAATATCACAAATGGTACATGTGGTTATCAAATAAACTCACTTGGTATACATTGTTAGGATTCTTAGTTTTTTAACGGTGCCATCACCTTTACACATGACGTGGTACTTGTGGTTTCAAGGCACCATGTGGTGTGGTCTGTTTTGGATTCCACATCAAATTAAATAATATTAAAATTATGTAAAAAAAAATTAAAAGAACCTGTATACTTCCTAAAAAAAAAAAATCCATCGTCTTCTCCATTCTCTTCTCCCCCAACCACTTAGGTTTTTGCAAACCCAAATACCATCTTTGTCATCCCTCCCTCAATGATGATTCAGGAACTCTCACAGACTATTACGATGATCGACAAACACACAATCAAAAGCAGACACTAAATTAAATAAAAATTTAAGCCCAAGGGTCCCAATTACAAACTTTGTTGCAGACCCTAGCGATTATGAGGAAGATCTTCCTAAACAAGGTTCTATCGGCAATGCTTGTCCAATTACCGGATTGTCTCGACGACAAAAGCCTTTTCTCCAAATGCGGTAGAGTTCTTATTTGAAAGCTAAAGTGCGCTCGAGTCATCATCGACTCGAACTATGAAGCGAAGGAAATCCTCTTCAACCAAAGCTCTATGAAAGCCCTCGTCTCAGACCCAAATATCACGTCACCCTTCCTCAGGGAAAATATTTTCCCCCATTACCCTTCATCTGAGGTAAGTCTGTTTCCCACTGTTTTTACAATTTGTTTTGATAAGGTTCATTTGCAAAAATAGATTTGAGCTTGCAAAAATAGATTTGAGCTTGCAAAAACCTAAGTGGTTGGGGAGAGGAGAATGGAGAGGACGATGAATTTTCTTTTTTTTCTTTTTTTTTGTTAGGAAGTACATAGGTACCTTTAATTTTTTTTTTTTACATAATTTTAATATTATTTAATCTGACATGGCATCCAAAAACTTAGGTATCACGCTACGTGGTGCCTTGAAACCATATGAACCACGCCATGTGTAAGGGTGATGTGACACTCCGTTAAAAAACTAACGGAATCCTGACAGAAGTACCAAGTGGGTTTATTTGATAACCACAAGTACCATTTGTGATATTTTTGAAAACCAAGATGGCTATTTGATTTTGGCTCAAAGTACAGGTACTAAAAATGTATTTAACCCTTTTTTTTAAGTAAACACACTTAGTTTGAAAAAAAAAAAAATATATACAAGGTTAGATTTGATTCTTATAAAAACATTTTTAAAAAAGAGTAGTCACCCTTGATGAATGAGATGTTAATAAATTTATAATATTTTCTTAGAAACGGTGAGGTGTTAAAAGAAAGAAAGAAAGAGCAATTAAAAAACACGAGAATTTACGTGGTTCCCCACTTAGAGCTACAGATACATAAATCACATAAAATCCTGCAAACATAAGCGATTATAAATACGACCATCAACTGAGTAAGGACACCAAAATGGGCCAAAAAGTTTCCTATGGAGTATTGGCCCAAGCCTCTGTTTCATTGACTAAACCTCCAAAAAAATTTCATTTAAATCGTTGGGCTTCTAACTTCGAACTGGGTCAAGTGCAAACCAGGTCATATACAAAACTATGCTCCACATAGCCTAACATGAGATGGAGTCATTTTATAAGTGACTAGACGCTCACCCCTATCTTGTTGTGGTGGCCACGCCTCTCTTTCAATGGGAGTGGACGAGTGGCCACCTCTCTCTCTTTTTAAGTCCTTTTATAAGTAATAAATTAATTTCAAGACAAGAAAAAATAAGCACTTGTTTTTTTTTAAAAAATATATATATTTTATTATAAGGTGTGTGAAATTTTATAAAGAGTACATTTTGTTTTGATTTTAGAGAAACTAGCTTTTCATGTTTTGAAAAGTAAATTCTTTGCTAAATATTTTAAGAAATATTTATTTTTGGTTTTTATAAATATAAAATACATTTTCAAACAAACAAATATAAACACCTTAAATCAAAACTCAAAAGCAAATATAAACTTAAAGTAAAAAAAAAAAATCAATATGTATATACAATATTAAAATATATTATTATATATATATTAGTACCCGGTTACTTGGTTATAACCGGTGCCAAAAACTAGAATCGTGGTACCCGGTTACCGGTTTTGATTCCGGTTTTATGGTATTTTTCGACACCTCTAAAAAATTTGTCTTTTAGTATAACCACTTCCTAGGAAAAACTAGGGGTGCCAATGCGATTCTGATTTAGCGATTAGTGACAATAACCGCTAACCGTGAATCATAGCGGTTAGTAGATTTCATTAACAACCGCTAACCGCCCTAACGGTTAGCGGTTAGTTAACCCTTGATTAGCGGTTAATGAAATAGATAACTGCCCGCTAACCGCTTTTTCAAAATTGGGCTTTTTTTTTTTTTTTGGCTTTTTAGTGTTTTTTTTTGTCTCAATTACTATAAAAAGAGCCCATATTGAAAAATAAAAAACATTTGACCTCAAATTTATATTTACTTAAAAAAAAACTTAAATATTAAATCATAACCGGTTAACTTTAAATAAATATAAAAATAACAAACACAACATATAAAAAAAAAAGCTCAACACAACTTTCACAACATATTTAAAAATAAAAGCTCAACACAACTGTTACAACGTATAAAAAAAAGGTTCAACACAACATATTAAAGAAGTTTAAATAAAACATTAAATGATACAAATAAAACATTAAAACTTCATCAAAGATTGTTCCTTTGAAATTATGGGATCGATTGAGTTCAAGGATGACTCTCTGGGTGCAGGGGAGGTTGCTCATTGAGTCTTGATCGATATTTGAAGAGCGAGAGAGAGAGAGAAATGGGCAAATGCCGCGTGAGACTCTGAGAGTTTGAGAGAAATGGCCAAATGGGGGTTTTAACTTTTAGGGTTAGAATTAGAAAGAGATAAATATATATAACTGCAAAATGGTGTAGTTTTGCTTTCTTCTTTTTTTTTTTTTAATGATTTAAGATTAAAATTGTTCAAAAAATTGTCAATTTTTTTAAAAAATACATTAATACTTTAATTATTGTTATAAGTATCACATTGTTGAATTTAATATCAATTACTTAATTTGATATTATATACTATATAGTCATATAATCTTAATAAATAATAATTAAATTAGATAATAAGATTAATGATTTAAATTATGAATTATATTTACTTAATCAAATTTGAGATCCTTTAGTCTTAATAGTTCAATTATTGTTGAATATGAACTTTATGTTATATAGATGATAACATAAACTAAGTCTCTAGATTATATATATATATATATATATATATATATATATATATATTAGCATGAACTTGAGACTCTCTCTTTGATTGAGAATTGAGATAGATTTTGCTACCCTTTTAACTTATATTAGTATGAACTTGCATACTTATAAGTTATAATCATATAAAATTATAAATTATAGTGATAATATATTAACACTTAAATTGTAATTTAATTATCTAAAACAAAAATGTGATTTAATCATTAATGATTAATTAATTATGTTATATGTATAAATATTATTATATTTATAATTATAAAAATATAATATATAAAAAGCGGTTAGCGGTAGCGGTTAGTGGACCCTATAACCGCTAACCGCTAACCGTTAGGCGGTTATAGCGGTTAGCGGTTATAAGCGGTTATAACGGTTAGCGGTTGGCGGGCGGTTATTAACCGCCCGCATTGGCACCCCTAGGAAAAACGACAAAATTAAGTCCCTTCATGCAACGGAAAGCCTTTAGAGCATCCTCAATAAGCTCTTTATTTTTTAGTTAAAAATTGACTAAAAAAACTCACATTTTTCATAATTTAGTTAACCACTATATATATTAATACACTATTGATAAAAACTCTATAACTGCTTATAACAACTTCGTTGTGAAAAGTTGTATTATAAAGAGAGATCATGAGCTCTCTTCCTTAGAGAGAGAGAGAAGAGAAGGCTTGAACCAAAGCTAAAAACAATACACCAAATCAACACAGAACATGGCCCTCAACAACTTTATTTGGAACGAGGGGCTTTGTGGTGTGTCTTGGTTTAGCAACGAGCTCGCAGAAAGAGAATAAGGAGTTATTTCACTCCAAGAATGATATGGCTCTTAAAATTACCATTGAAATTCTTATTGGTCATTATTGGATTTTGATGAAATAATGATTTTTAAAAGCCATCTCATTTTTAGAGTGATACAAAGACTTCTAAAATTAAAAATACAAAGAAATGAAATAGGGAAAACATTTGTACGTAGGGACGGAGCCAGAAAATTTTATGGGAGGAGACCGGCCAACAAAAATTTTCAGTTCTTTAGAATTTTTTTATTAAAAAAATTTATTTTTGTTGTTTTTTAAACTAACGACTACCTAAGAGCAAAAAAAGTAAGCATTTGAAAGTATAGGCTAAAAATAAAAACTTAATGGGTATAGCCCAAAAAATTAAGAATATGGCCAAAATTTTTTATTAGATATGGCCATAAAATCTAAAAATATGGCCAAATTTTTTTTGGGAGGGAGTCATATGACCATAATTATAGCCAAATTTTATATTTTTTTATATTTTTTTTACTTCTAATTATTTTTTTCCTTATTTTGGGGGGGGACCATGGCCCACTCCGGTCCCCCCCTCCCTCCGTCGTTGTTTATACGGTGGATTTGGGGAGGATTCTCACTAAACCTAAAATGAGGAGTTTGATAAATGAAGACTTTTGTTAAGTTTAGCCAAAATTTGGCTAAACATCACTTTTGGACAGCACAAAAATGAGAAGCGTGATAAATGAAGACTTTTGTCAATTTTAGCCAAAATTTGGCTAAACATCACTTTTTGGAGGGCTCATATTGTTATAAATAGAATTCATGTATTATCTTAACTTAGGATAATGATATAATGAGGATTATAGTATTCATAAAGTCATTTCAAATGTGACATGTCATTTAAAATAATAATTGAATTTGATATGATCATTATTAAATTTTGATCTGTTAGTAATTTTAAATGTTACATCACATTTAAGATAATTCTAAGAGGACTCTATTCTTTCTTATATCATTAATCCTTAATCCTTAACCTCATTTCTCATTGCTTCTAGAAGAACTATCTATTTTTAGAGGTTTGCTAGGGGTTCTCCTCGTAGTGTTCTCCTGGTGTTCTCCTAGCCTTATGTAGAACATGATTTAATAAAAAATAAAATTGTAGTACCGTTTTTTTTGCTAACAGATTAATTTTTATAAGTTAATAGTTAGGTTCTAATGCTTTAAAACTTGTTTTTGGATTCAAAATTAAACCTAAGGGTGGAAGGTTAACCATTTAGGGATGATATCACCCAAAATGAATTTGATTATCCTAAATTTGATGCTAATGCCTCACAAATTTGTTGCTAATGCCTTAAATTTGATGCTAATGCCTAAAAAAAGGGTAGTTGAGGCAACTACAATTTTATTTTTTTTAAATTATGTTTTATGTAAAACTAGGAGAACACAGGAGAACCTATAGAGAGAACCCCTAGCATTTTCTCTATTTTTATCTCTTTGACTGTCGATATCTATTATGATTATTATCTACTATGCTATTTTATATTTATTTTAAAAGTACCGGAAAAGTCTACTTTCTGTCTCTCTCCATTCTTTCTGGATCACTCTCTTACCTTCTCTGTTTTTGTGTCGATAGCCATGGCAGAGAATGCAGGAATTCCTGGAAGCCATGCTGTGTGTTTTAAAGAACGTGAGGCCAATCAGACTACTCCTTGCTCCTCTGCCCCCACCCCCAAAACCAACCATGGATGCTGCTTCGGTATCTCTGTTCCTTTTTTCAATAGGTGCATCTACTTCTTTTTATGCTCATCATCACCAACTCATTTCATCATTTGATCCTACACTAACAAGATACTCTCCAATAGGATCTTTTCCATCCCAAAGAAGTCCGGAACAGCGAAAAAAGTATTCTTCTACAATTTTTCTTGCTGTGAAATTAGGGAATGTTGAATTTCTAACTATACTCGTAAACTCTGATCTTGAGCTCATCCAAGCTCATGGATGACTGATGACAACAATCGAAATATATTTCAAATTTCAATTAAATATCAACAAGATAGTATAATCAAGCTAATACATGAGATAGACATTTTCAAAAATGTGATTTCAACCAGTTGCGACAATGATAATAACAACATGCTACACTTGGCTGGGAAATTGGCTCAAGCAAATAGACTAAATATCATATCATGAGCAGCCCTTCAAATACAACAAGAATTATTATGATTCAAGGTGTGTTAACATTATTTAATTTCAGCTTTCTCTCTTCTTGTTTGTAGTTTCATATATGTGGGTAGTAGTTTAACTATTCAATTTACACCTGGATCACTATAGGAAGTTGAAAAGATTGTGCCCCTTGCATTCTCAAATGAGAAGAATTCAGAAAACATATATAATAGAAAATTTGAAATGTTACATTACATTTAGGATGATTCTAGTCTTCTTTATATCATTATTCATTCATATGAGGTGAGAATTTTTAAATTTTAGTAGATTTAGATGTGATTTGACGTTTTTTTTTATTAATTTTAATTTTAATTTTAAGTTGTACTAATATGGGATGTCAATCTCTCAATAACACAAAAGAGATTTGTACAGAAACCCCATTAAAGTGATTCTCTTTTTAGAATATTCTCCCACCTTCGAAATTCCTTGCTTCCTCATTTATTCACTCATTTGCTCAGCCCATTAAACCATTGGGCCAACTCCCCACCCCCTATTGCATTCAACTCCACAGCCCATGAAACCCTATATCCCACCAACTCCTCCCTTACTGGGTTTTTTTGGTGTCTTAGATTATTCATTTGTTATTTATTTTTTGGTGAGTGTCTTACTGTCTTATAAGAGATTTGATTGAACGCGTTAAGTTTGGTGTTTTATTTTTAATTTTTTCTCAACTTGTGCAAATGCATGGAAATACACTCTAAGCCAATGAATATTTTAGATTTCTTTAATTTCTTAATTAGAGATATATTTTTACTAATTGGGTTTTAAAAATATATAATGAATTATCAATTTACAACTATAAATAACACATGAAAATGATTTACACGGTTACACCTAAATTGAATAAATTACCCTAACTAAGATCTATCCAATATAAAATCTACCCCTTTAATTTGTAGCACTAGAATTATTTTTATCTGATTATAGGAACCTAGAGTGATTCTATTTTTAGGTTTAAAATAAAAAGAAGAGAGAACACACACCTTCCTCTCGCATCCAAACAGAAACAAATTCACAAAAACCTCATTAATAATATATTTTATTATTTTATTTGTTCCACAAGAGACAAAACTTTATAAATGGTAGCCATTTTAACGTAACAAAATTTAAGCATATTAATCTTGGTAGAATGTTTAAAATTAAGTGATGGGTCATGAGCAAGAAATAATTTCAAAGCCATATTCCCAAACCCCAAGAGGGTATTATCTTACAATTGAGCATTGTTGCTCTTCACACTCGTTTTATATAGATTGATATAACGTGTTTTAAGTGAATAATTATGTAAAAAATTATTTAAAATATGTTATGTCAGCGTGTTTAAAATGAGTTTAAAGAGTTACATATATTACTCGTTAGAATTTTTAGAGCAACTCAATCTAAAAGTGGGCAAATGATGATTTGATTATTATAGGTGAAGTCAAAGTTTATACAACTTGATCTAACTTCACATTAGGAAATTTTGTGCCATGACTAAAAGGAGAAAGTAACATAACAAAAAAAAGATCTAACTTCAAATTAGGAAATTTTGTGCCATGACTAAAAGGAGAAAGTAACATAACCAAAAAAAAAAAAAATAGGAGGAGGAGGCAAAGGGAGGAAACTTCCAAACTAAAGTGTAAGAAGGGGCCTTGTCTGCCACTCAAAACCAAAGGTTTTTCTACTAACTCTCCAACAATCATGGCAGACATTTGGGAAAAATAACACTCTTATTTCCATATTGGTCAACTTTTTCCGCATAAAAATAGTGTGAATCCTCCTTTGATAAAGCATGGGATTACATGAGAGTTAGAAACCCAACTACTAATATAGTAATATATTGGTCCAAGTCCAACATTGGCATGCAAAATGGGTGTGGTAATTCTCCATAAAAAAGGAAAAAGAAAAGGCGAGAGAGAGGCCACAATGACCATTTGACTTGAGCACATCGTTGAATTAATGGTGAATAGTGGGGGGTAGTTAGATTTTGCATGCGCATTGAACATAGTTGGGGTGATCATTACTTGCTTTAGCACCCATTTGTTTGTGGATAGTGTGGAAAATTAGATGCACTAATAAGCACTTATCATTTGGTTTGATTTTGCTACCTTATAATATAATTTTTTTCCTAAAAGTTATTCTTGTTTTTAAGTGTTTGGCGATGATCTATATAAATAATTTTTTATTGCTATCTCACAGTCCCAGACATGCAATTGTGAGAAGGTCTCTTATGGTGTCTTCATCCACTTGAGCTGTCCAAACACCTAACATAATAGGTAAGCTTCATAAGGACTCTCTCACAATTATTTTTAAGTGTTTAACATAGCGTAAAATATTGGACAACTAGTAAAATGGTTCATTCTTTTCATCTACGTAAACCCTTTTTTTTTTCCTTTTCTCCTACAACCTTAAACATGCAATTGTGGGAGGGTCCTTTAATAAACATGCAATTGTGGGAGGTTCCTTTAATTATGGGGCCTACTTGTCCAAGAAGGTCTCAGGTTGTCCAAATACCTACCAGGGTAAGTGGGCTCCACAAGGTCTCTCTTGCAATTGCTTGTCCTAAATTGCAAGCAATATGAGCATGTAATTGCACAATATTTCAATTTCACCTCCGAATACCTTATAATATTCTCACACAGTCTAGTCCTCTGCAATTCCTATATATTCACTGCCTCTCGTCTTCGTAGCTCTTCATATTATAAAAAAATATTTAATAATTTTTCATATGATCAAAAATGGCGAAAAATATTTTTTGAACCATTTTCCAAGGTTGCAAATTAATAGGATTTTTTTTTTTGACAAAATATGAATCTTTTTAGACCTGTCATTTGTCTTTGAAAACTCACTTCTAAACCTAACATTTTTTTTAACTTTATTGAAAAACACGTATTTGACTTGCAAAAGTGCTGGGTCAAACACACTGTTACAGTGGTTGATTTGAACATGCAAGTAGGTTAATTTTCTCTTGTTGAAGGACTATACTTTAGAAAAGGATCAGTTTTTATAGTTGCTTTGCAACTACTACGTACCAAGTCTTGATTGGGTGACTTTTAAGAACCCTCGAAGAAAAAAACGAAATATCATTTGATTTGATTGTAAGAGCATCCTTTGCATTGCATGAGAGTCATGAGACACAAGCAGAGAAAACACACAACATTGTTACGTAATGTATGACAGATATGTGATATCACCGACTCATAAATAGTGCTACAGGCAATGTAAACTGAATCTTTGACACAAAAATAAAGTACCCAAATAGCCAGTCCATTCCCATGACCATACTTTCATTAGCATATGCCCCACAAATACTTATTCAAATGTGGGCCATCCACTGCCTTTAAGCCTCCACCCAGACCATCAAACCTGACCTTTGACATTTATATATAAACATAAATGCTATTTGATATAATATTGATATACGAAAATGGGGCATAACTCATTCTTGAAAATTAACTTACAAAAAGAGGGTGTCCAACTCACTCTATCGACACTAATTTGATGGTAGTCGGGTTAATGTTAATATTTTAATCTTGCTCATAGGTCGTCCTAAGCTCCTAGCCTTCATGACTCGAATCTGTAGCGTGATGTTTGACTCTGATATTAAATGATACAAATTTTGACTATAACCCACATTTGAAAATTGGCAATATATATACATAATTAAGATTAGATTTAATCCACGTGGGATACAAGGATTGTAACACATTAATTTTTTGTTTGTTTAATAAATACTATTTAGTAAACTGTTATACAACTATCATATACTTAATATAACGTGATAGTGAAAATCAACCATCGATATTTCTTTAACAGATTTTTGTTGATCCACATAGTGATTTTTAGTGCCGTGTCATCTTAATTGTATAGCAATTATATAATTGTCCACTAAATAACATTTTAGTAACTAAAAACATAGAGACACAAACACCCTTAAGAGTATCTTTGGAATTGTATTTGAAAAATAGAACTTTTAAGTAAAAAAAAAATATATTTTTAAACTTTTGTTAAAAGTGTATTTTAGTCATTTTTAAACTTTTTAAACTCTTAAAAATTCTTTTAATTTTTATTTTTTTTATCAAACAAATATTTTTTATTCAAATAAATTTTTTGAGGGTTAAAAACATATCAAATCAATCCTTAAATATTTTCAACAACCACAGCCGGCAAGGCTAAGGTTTGGTCTCGGGTTGGTGAAACAAATAATTAGTTTTATGGATTTTGTTCAACAAAATCTAGGTATTATTTGGAATTAATATGTCATTGGACCACGTTGGTTAATTAAGAATGATTCATTGATGGTTGATTAGATACAAAGGAATATAAGGTACACATATAAAAATAAAAGTACCAACCACAAATTCTTCTATCATGATTAAAATTTAGCACTTATCCTAGTGCTTGGATCCTAATTTTAATTGGAACTATTTTAATTGAGTAGATTTTTAATATTCTACTATATGCTAATTGGATTGTGACATATATTCTTTGTGTTATGTTATTGAACAGTTCAATTCTACTTGAAATTTGATTCATTCCAAACCAATTTAACACTATATGATACAAATATAATCAGCTGGATTATGAAGGAAACAAGATCTCTGTAGGTGGCTTTGTCTTCAATTGTTATGTTTTTAAATTTTAAAAAACAAATAGAGTTGCAATTTTTTTACAATTTATTAACATGTGTCCATACGTAATTAGAAGGTATTAATTTTTTTAATTATTATTATTTGTAATTGACATGACATGTCAGCAAATTATAAAATTAAATTTATAGTTTCATGTTATCGCGGCAAGGCCGGTTAGACCACTAGGTGAGTGAGGAACTCGCCTAGGATCCCCGGATTAATAAGGCCCAAAACAAAAACAAAAAATTTGCCCATTTTTTTTTTAAATTTATGGCCTATTTTTTTTTAATAAGGCCCCAATTATTTTTTAATAAAATCTTAAGGTAAATCATGATAAGTAAGTAATTTTAAAAATGCCTCAATTTAATTAATAAGTCCCAATATAATAAGCCTACAGTAAAATAAGACCAATTATCCCATAAAAACAAATATCCTTATATTTAAAAAGGTGTATGAATTTTTGCTTGTGGGTTTTTGACAATTTCTTTTGTGAATATTATTTGAAATAAGTGTATCAATGAGGTAATGATTCATAAAAAAAAAAAATTATTATTATTATTATTATTTTTTGTAATGTTTATTTTTGTGCTTGATTTTTCTTGTAGATTTTGTATAGGTTTTTGTCAATTTTGTTGGTGGGTTTTGATTAAAAAAAAGAGACTCCATTTAAGAGTTTCGCCTAAAACCCCATAAAACATTGAGTCGGCCCTGGATTGTGGGTTACCCTAACGAGCCAAATGTCTCTTCTCCTATGTTCCCGACAATTATAATTAACAAATGCTTCGCTAAATGGACGATCATAAAAGTTAAAATTGAAGAAAGAAAAAAATGTATATAAAAGAATAATTAAATTGATAGAATATTCCTTTGTGCACGTAGAGTGAACATGACAACTTGTCTTCGTCATGTACACTTATTATCGCTTGTTAATGTTATATGTACGGCTAGTTATAATTGTCTTTAATTAGTACGTTACAAAGAGAATTATCCAAGGGGCCGTATTAATGTTTTTTGTTAGGTCTTTTTAAGAAAATTAACTGATTTTTTTTGCAAAGTGTTTTGTATTTTTTTTTTTAAGTAATCATGCTTAGTTTGAAAAAAAAAAAAAATACAAGGTTAGATTTGATTCTTATAAAAACATTTAAAAAAAAAAAGAAAAAGGAGTAGCCACCCTCGATGAATGGAATGTTAAGAAATTTATAATATTTCTTGAACCGGTGAGATGTTAAAAAACAAACAAACAAAAAAAGCGAGAATTTAAGTAGTTCCCCACTAAGAGCTACACACAATGATGCATATATAAATCGCATAAAATCCTGTAAACATAAGCGATTATAAATACGACCATCAACCGAGTAAGGACACCAAAATGGGCCAAAATGTTTTCTTGGGAGTATTGGCCCAAGCCTCCATTTCATTGACTAAACCTCCAAAAAAATTTCATTTAAATCATCGGGCTTCTAACTTGAATTGGGTCGAGTGCAAACCAGATCATATACAAAACTATGCTTCACATAGCCTAACACAAGATGGAGTCATTTTACAAGTGACTAGATGCTCACCCCTATCTTGTTGTGGTGGCCGCGCCTCTCTTTCAATAGGAGTGGACGAGTGGCCAGCTCTCTCTCTTTTTAAGTCATTTTATAAGTAATAAATTAATTTCAAGACAAGAAAAAATAAGCACTTTAAAAAATATATATATTATAAGGTGTGTGAAATTTTTCTAAAGAGTACGTTTTGTTTTGATTTTAGAGAAGCTAGGTTTTCATGTTTTGAAAAGTGAATTCTTTGCTAAATATTTTAAGAAATATTTATTTTTGGTTTTTATAAATATAAAAAGACATTTTTCAAACCATTAACCAATATAACTGCTGCAGATTCAACTAAGTTGTCCTACTGGCTGGGAATCCTTAGGTTTTTAAGTAATCCATAGGTTCGGCTTGAATATTCTTAATTTTGTTCGTTTTACATTACAAGAAAATTCCTTTTTATAGTAGTTTCCTCCTATTTGATTAATTAAACCTGTATATAGTTATAGACTTTTATGCCCATCTTTTTAGCTTGGGTTTAATCTCTTGTAAACTTGTAAATAAAAGTTGTCCATTGTCCAATGATCCTTTTATTTGGTTAATATTACGAGTTCGATTGTTCGAGCTTTCTCTCAAGTTCTTGTAAATAATTAACTTGCAAATAACTATTAGAATATTTAATATTCTATTTTTTTGTAGGGTTTATTCCCATTATGTTACAATATTTTATATTATTTAAATTAAGTTTATCGGTATTTTCATTATTAACTTATTTACCTTTTGTATTATGTAAAATATACACTTCAATAATAAAACTGTAGCCCTAAAGGTGTCATTAGTCTCTTTCTTCTCTCTTTGTTTCCACTCTTTTCTTTTTCTTTCATATTTTATTATTTATATTTTCTACAATAATATTACTCTCTACAAAAATGAGAATATGACATTTTGCTCATCTTTTGAAGCATAACTTCATGACCATGAAAATATGCCTTTTACAGCCAACCAGAGTTTTTCTTCTTAGGAAAAATTATGTCCCCTCATGGAACAGAAAGCCTTTAGCAAATAGGGGTTTTATTTATTTATTTATTTTAACCTTTCCATCTTTGTAAAAGTAGAATTCATGTATCAGCTTATCCTCATTAGTCATAATTTCCTTCCCCTTTCACATTCTAGAAGAAGTGGATTTTCTATTTTATTTTCAACAATTATTTTTTCATTGATATAACAATCAAATGGAGTAAAATATGATGTATAATGCCAAAGGTATAATTTGAAATCTTTACAACTCAAACATTATTTATGATATACATAATAACCTCTCAGGTTATTATAAGATAGTATCTATGAAAAGCCACCGTCCTAATCAGTTTCAGATTTACAGTAAATTTCGACAAGTCATGTCTCTATCCACTAGCAGGTCGTTGATTCCTTGACTTTTTTTTTTTAAAAAAAAATCTTCGTTACTAATTCGCAATCATCTCCGTTGCCTTTACCATATTGACAATTCTTCTTTATGTTTGATTACTCGTCCATAATCGGTCTATGGTTTGCTCTCAGAAAATTAACCATAAAAAAACAAAAGACCGACTAGAAACCAATTCAATTATTCTTAAGGATTCGTGAAAACAAAACCTAAGAAAACTAATAAAACTTTAACACATAAATCACTACTAAAAGCAAATCTAAAGAGAATATATTCTTATTTAAAAATCAACGAAAATAAGATAACAAAAACCCAATAGACCCTCAAGCATTCTATGCGCCAATGCTGGCCAGCCACCCGCAACTAGAAAGCACCTAGAGAACCATTGATGTACACATGCACTCTAAACGATCTATGGTGGATGTGGGAAAATGAGGGGAAAGGGGGCGGAGAGGGAGGGAGTCTTAACTCCCTCCCCCCACTCAAAGTAGATTTTCTATTAATCTTATCTCTATGTAGTTGATAAGAGTTGGTTTACTTGTTCTAAAAATACTACAATGTGTATGTGTTGTAGTTTTTAATGGTCCAAATTTAATTTTAAGTTTAACATTATTAGACTTGTGATTGATTGATCATTATTAGATTTTAATAAAATGGTTTTTGAGTTCTGATTCCGTGTAAAAACTTATAATTGAAGGAATAAACAAGAACAAGGATTAATCAATGTACAACAAAAGGGGTGAGCACCCAACAATAAAGCCCAAATGATAAACGCAGTACAAATACAATAACAAATTATGGATTAGGTCCAAAAGGACTCAACAATAGGCAATGGTTTTGCCGATGGTCCCAAAAGAACCATAAACAAGCCAAGCCTTTTCGAGGGTCATGCAAGGCAGTGACAAATTGCAAGAGAACTATGTGAAGAGTCTATTGCGGTAAAGGCAACTACCACTGCTAAATGGTTGTTGTAGGACAAACACTGTAGAAAACCAAATAGGATCCGTTAAGGACATCGACCAACATGAAAAATCTTATAATTATTGTTTTTTGAGCTCTGTAAATCTTATCTTAAGAATTGCATTTCTTGTGTTTAGAAGACTTTTACAATTTTTTTTTTGACATTTACTTTGCTTATATTTATGCCAAAGTAATATTATCTAATAAGCTCATATACAATTGTCATACAACTATAATGATGTGGTAATAAAAATTAGAGAGCCCCTATGGTTAGGATGCACTGTAAATCACCCATTTTACAGTACCCACTTACCAAGTGCCACATCGTCACTTTAAGAGAAATGCAAAAAATAAAAATGAACACAAACACACCAAATCAAAATAAATATAATACCAAAAATACCCTTGCAAGCAGACCTAACAGACTAAAAAAAAAACAAAAAAAAGCAAACCCAACAGACCCACGCCAGCCGTGGGTTTGGCCAAACCCACTCCGGCTGTGGGTCAGGCGAGCACGTTGGCCGTGGGTCTGGCGAAACCCACACCGGCCGTGGTCTGGCGGGTCAGGCGAGCATGTCGGCTGATTGGCTTGGGTCTCCCCGGCAGTGACCCTTCGAGACCCCATTCAAAACCGCCGTGACCCTCCAAAATCAACTTCAAAACTCGATTCTAATGCCCCAAAACCAGTTGCTAATGCCTCAAAACTCGTTTCTAATGCCTAAAACTCATTTCTAATGCTTCAAAATTCGTTTTTAGATTCAAATCTAAAGCCTAGAAGGAGAAAGTTAACTCATTAGGGATTTTATCACCCAAAAGGTTAGAAACCAGCGCCGGAGAGAGATGACCCACGTCAAAACCCACCCAAAGCGAAACCCACAACGAAACTCACCCACGTCAAACCCACCTACAGCGTTGCGCACAGCGAAACCCACCCACAGCGCACGTCAAAACCCAGCCACATCGAAATCCACGGCGAAACCCAATCTACGGCGAAAACCATCCACGTGGGTCTCGTGGGTCTAGCCAAGTTCACGAAGGGTCTCGCTGCACGAAGGGTCAGCCAAGTTCACTGCGTGGGTCTTCGTTCTTTAATCTTTTTTTTTTCTTCCTCAGAGCAATCTGGTGCATTAGGATTTATGTTATTTTGGTGCATTTTTTTTAGTTTTTTCTGAGGTGTTAATTAGGGATTGGGTGCTGTAAAAGTGGCATTTTAAGGAGTATCTGACCAAAGTTAAATTCTAAAAATTAACCTTTGAATTAACAATGGCTTGAAAAAGAAAAATCATAATGATATGAGAATGTACTAAATATTATCTCTCTTTATGATGAGTTGGCATGTACTATCGACAAAATTGTATACAAAATAGGGATTTGGTTTGGATCACGTCAAGTTTTTTAAAATATAATATTCTCATATTCTAAAATTTGAGTCATTCATTTTATCTATTAATCTAAATAAATGTAAAAATTTGTATTATTAAGACAAGTAAATTTGACAAATTAAAAAACTAAAATTAATTATCTCAATAACACACAAACTTTAACATTTGTTTAAACTGTGAATAAAATTTTAAAACATGAGAATCTATATAGTAGAAAATACAAGGATCTCAATCCTACAAAATAGACGACAAAATGCCAAAAAAAAAAAACAATTCCTAGACATTAATAAGGCATTCAAGACTTTCAAGTCACCCCTCTGCATTTCCGGTGGGTTGTTGACGCAGCCATCAATGCATTTATCTGTTCACATCCTCCAAACATTACTTTTCAACGATATCTACTATGCAGATTTTATATATTTATTTTAAAGTGAAAAAAAAAAAAAAAAAAAAACAAAACATTGGTGGTCTGTTTCTCATCTCAAAAAAGTCCATTTCTCTCTCTCTCGGATTCCCCATTCTTTTTGGACCTTTTTGTACCAATAAATAGCAGTTGCTCTGCTGGGGTTCTTTGGCAAAGCTGAGCAATCTCCTTTCTCTGCTCTTTCAACTCTCTCTTACCTTCTCTTTTCTTGTGTCGAGAGCTAGCTAGCCATGGCAGAGAACTCAGGAAGTAATGGAAGCCAAGCTGTTACTTTGAATGTCAATGAAAGTGAGGCCAATCGCAATATTCCTTCCTCCTCTGCCTCCAAAACCAGCAGTAATGGAGGAGGCTTCTGTGTCTCTGTTCCTTTCATGCAGAAGGTTGCTACTTTCTCCTTATCTTCTTCCAACTATCTTTTTCCCTTATTTTTCCTGCTATATTTTGAACCTCAACTCAACCACATCTAATTATTTTTATGCCAGCACCATTTTTTTTTACTTAATAACTTGGGCATCCGGCCGACTAGATCTCCTGGATATAATCCGGGATACCGTCCGATGCACCCCTTTCAAACGGGTCGATAAAGTTTGGACTTTTGCTTGTCGGCGTGACTCCAAAAAATGATTTACGCTCAAAGAAGTCCAACCTATTTAAAAAACACCAAACGACCCACTTAATTGTTTTATTTTTATTTTTCTTCATTTGTTTCGTCCTATATTTCAACTTGAAAATTGATAAACAAGTCTTATTATATGCGAGTCCTAAAAAAACTAGAGCTTTAAGAATGTTTTTGGGTTTATATATTCAGCATTATCTAAACAAATTTAACATGAAAAAAGGGAAATTTTTTGTTGATGACAGTTGGTGGCAGAGGTGTTGGGCACTTACTTCTTGATATTCGCTGGTTGTGCGGCGGTGGTGGTGAATATGGACAAAGACAAGGTGGTGACTCATCCGGGAATAGCAATTGTTTGGGGACTTGCTGTGATGGTTCTGGTTTACTCTGTTGGCCACATCTCCGGTGCCCATTTTAATCCTGCGGTCACCGTTGCCTTTGCCACTTGCAAGCGATTTCCATGGAAGCAGGTACACAAAAACAGAGACACTTGGGGCATTGATTAACCTGCTTTCTGCAGTTTCTAAAAGTACCCACTCTAGCTACTTTCAGAGAAACATTCTGAAAGGCATGTTTTTAACTGTTATTAACACCCAAATGGGTATGTAAATTCATGTATTTGCAACTTATTTACAAAATGACAAGAAAAGCTTTTTTAGTTTCTGTAAAATAATTTTTATTTATTTATTTTTTAAAAAGGACGGTAAACCATTTTTCTTATTCTCATATTGCATCACCACCGAACCTTAGTCCTATGCCAGGCCACCACTAGACTTCCACCGGCTGTTTTTCACTCAGTTTTCATAGGGGTAAAAAACCAAAAAAATATTCTCAAAAAATAATTTCATTGAAACTATTTTTTAATGAAAAACATTTTACTTTGAAATAAACGATGACATGTCCCCACAAGAATTTTTAAAAATCATTGAAAAACATTTTTAAATCAACTATTATCTTTAATATTTTCATTTTCATCCCTCCAAAATATTTTCTTGCTCTTCAAATGACAATTGAAGTGTACTCTTAAATCAACTTCTTTCTTAGTTTATGATAAACGATGCTTATCATATTACCTAAAGAAGTGAAAATATTGAAAAGTCAAATATATAATAATAAAATTACATTTCTTTTGAGAAGCACAAGCCGTTTGTGCTTGTGAAAAGAAATGTAGTACCAAAGATTTTTTTTTTCTTAAAAAAAAATTTAAACCCATAGTGGTAAAGTGACTTATAAATATAAGATGGCTAATTAAGACGCAGTTTTTGTATATATATATCTTTCACGCTCCACAGTTTTTGTAGTAATTTTATTTTTCCTTTTTCTCTCTCTTCGTTACTCTGTATGAAACAAGTTTTACTCAGGAGTAAAACTAGCACAAGGTTTGGGGGCTTGAGTCCCCAAATATTTAAAACACCCATAAAAATATATTGTTTATGAGGTAGGGCCCAAAAAATTAATTTTCTCTCCCTCAATTTTTTATTTTTATTTTGTCCCCTCACTCAAAGTTCTGGTTCTGCCGCTACGCTGTGAATTTTGAACCTATATATGACAAAAACCCATGATGCATATTTCTCCTAACCAATGTACATTGTATTAATTCAACTTAATTTTCTGCAGAAAATAGCATGTGAATCAAATTTGTCTCTCTCATTTAAACTTCATATGTATATATTTTTCCTTTTGTCAAATTATATATCTTGTAGGTGCCAGCCTATGTATCAGCTCAACTTATCGGGTCAACACTGGCGAGCGGAACACTTCGGTTGATGTTCACCGGGCACCAGAACCAGTTTGCAGGAACAATGCCGGCGGGGTCTAACCTGCAGACTTTTGTGCTTGAGTTCATAATCACATTCTACCTCATGTTTGTCATATCCGGCGTTGCCACCGACAACAGAGCTGTTAGTTCTTCACCCTTAATTAATACTCTGTTTAATTTTGTTAAATCATTTGTTATCTTAAAACTTAGGGTTTAAACTCATGGCTTTCTTCCAATACTGTGCAGATTGGAGAGCTTGCTGGCCTTGCTATTGGTTCTACAATCCTACTTAACGTAATGATTGCCGGGTAATAGCTTAATCTAATCTGATTAATTACTATATATATAATGTTATTTATTAGACTGTTATTTAATTGAAATGACCTGATAGTAAAAATTAAATTTTTTTTTCAAGTGTTGATTTAACGGTTAATTTTATTGTCACATCATCAAATTGTTTGGTAGTCTTATAACAATGTACTAAATAACATTATTTATTCTTGTTTCATACATATTTTATGAAAAATGCTTGAAGTAATACTATTTTTACTATAACCACTTTCCAACTCAGATAATGATCTCCTGCAATTCTATTACTCGGGTTGTTAGTAATATGAGTAACAAATATGAAAAAACTCTTTTAAGGCCTAACAACCTACATATTTATTGGGACCGTACGTCCCATGGATACTTTCTCATATTTGTTATCCAAATTACTTGCAATTCATGCCAAAAAAAAAAAAAAATTACAACAAATCTAAATCATACCAACTCAAGTTGCCGTCTACATTTGGTAAAAATGGGTATCACAAAGACTACCGCGTGATAGTCCTCAATTTAGTAGTTGGTGTCATAAAGTCCATCACATGACTCATGTACTAAATCAATTTATAAAAGACATGTAATAAAAGTTGTGGTCATGTTCTAACGATGTCAGAACCCTATTTGACAGGCCAATTTCAGGAGCATCAATGAATCCAGCAAGAACCCTGGGGCCTGCAATTGTACATAGCAAATACGATAGCGTATGGGTATACCTTTTGGCAACGATTCTCGGGGCTATCTCCGGTGCATGGGTTTACAATATTATCAGGTTCACTGACAAGCCGTTGCGCGAGATCACCAAGAGTGGCTCTTTCCTAAAAGGGTCAAGAAATAATAACTCTATCTAATTATATATGAATAATGCTATTTAGTAAATTCTCGTAATACTGTTTATACAATTATGATAATGTGGTGGTGAAAATCAATATTTGGATTAAAAAAAAAAAGAACTTATGATCAAGAATAACTGATTTTCACTACCTTGTTACTATAATTGTGTGACAGTCGAATGAGAGTCTACTAAGTAGCATCTATCTATATATATATATATATGAAACTGTTTTGTAAGAAAATTCATACAAATCAATTTTTAAAAGTAATATGTGTCGTTTGTGTATGAGAAGTATTTGTATTTTTAATGGCACGTACTTCTCGCATGCATTAAAAGTTTACCGGACACACGTTACTTTTAAAGGCGGGCTTGTAAGAGTTTCCTAAAATTCGGTTCTTATGAAATTAAAATAGGAAAAGGGTTTCCTGCATGTTTTGTACTTGTTTGGTGATTGCTACTGTAGGCTTAAAATGTGTGAGGAGAAACTCTCAGGTCATGTTTGTTATCAAATATGTTCTGTATAATCTTTGTATCATAACAAATCTTAGAAATGAAAGTTTGCTTCATTGTTATTGTTGGCGTTAAATAAAGCTTTTAGTTGAAAATTTTCTTTTAAAAACAAATATTTGTTTAATATGTCAAATTTAGATAGTCGGACTACGTCGGAGTAAGGAACCATGACATGCATATATGTTTGGAATAGATTCCATTTTGAGAGAGTTAAAGCCAAATATATTTTCTCCTATGTTCCTGAGAATTACATTTAATTAATTAATTAATGCTTCAATAAATGGTCGAGAAAATAATTTAAACAAAAGAAATATTAAATTTGTAGATATTGGTCTCAAGAGGTAGTTCAATCTGTAGGATTACGCTTAATGGAGTAGAGGTTACAAGTTCAAATCTCTTTCCTCTTCTTATGGGGACATGTAAAAAAAAATAAATAAATAAATTTGTAGATATTCCTTTGTGCACACAGAGTTGAACATGACAACTTGTCCTCATCACGTACACTTATTAATGCTTGTTAATGTTATGTACTACTAGTTATAGTTGTCTTTAATTTGGACATTACAATAAGATCCTTAATGCTTGTTAATGTTATGTACTACTAGTTATAGTTGTCTTTAATTTGGACATTACAATAAGATCCAAAGCCGTATAAATGTTTTTGTGGGGGTCCATTTAAGAAAATTAATTGAAAATTTGTTTTGGTAAAGTGTTTTGTAATATATATATATATTTTTTTAAAAAAAAACTAAACAGGCTTATTTAAAAAAATAAAATGAAAGTGTAGAACCGAATCTTATAAAAACTTTCTAAAAAAGAAAAAAAAAATAGCAACAACAAATTTAAACGAACGAGAGTGAATTGTTTTATAAGTGACCAGACGCTCACCCTTATCTTGTCATAGTGGTCGGCCATACATCTACCTCTAATTAACCATAACAAATGTAACTTGTCTTTTTGGAATGGTCGTGTGGCCACCCCTCTATTCATTGGGGGTGGATGAGGTGCTATTTTTCTCTCTTTTTTAAAATCTTATCAATTTCCAAACAAGAAAGGATAAGCACTTTTTTAATATATATATATATATATATATATATATATATATATAATGTGTGATTTTAGAGAAGATTATTTATTTATTATTGTTCCATGTACTAAAAAAAAATAAAGATTTTCGCGTTTTGAAAAGTGAACAATTAAGAAAAGTTTATTTTTGTTTTTCAAAATATAAAATAGACTTTTTCAAACCATCAACAACTGCAGATTCAACTAAGTTGTCCTATTGGCTGGAATCCTTAGGTTTTTAAGTAACTTAATGGTTTGTTCGTTTTGACGTAAAATGTTTTCTTCTAGCCGATACCTAACCAAAATCGGGACTTGCTTGGCACCTCGACGGGACCACCAACACCCAATTGGAACCCACTGGGACTCGCCTAGAACTTGTTAGAGATATCTTGGCAAGTCCCGGTGGGATCCTGTTATGAGTCCCGAGCGAGTCTTGGTCAAGTTTCAATCAAGTCCCGGGCAAGTCCCGATCAAGTGCTAAGCAAGTTTCGATTAGGTCTCTAATAAGTCTTGGTTAGGCTCTAATCAAGTCCTGATCAAGTCTAGGTGGAATCACGGTTAGACCCTAGCAGGGTCCTAGGCGGGTCTCAACTAGGTCCAAGCAAGGTGTCAAGTACGTCCCAGCAAGGTCTTAGATAAGTCTCAGTCAAGTCCCATGTGGATACAAGTCCCTGGTGAGTCCCATGCAGGTCTTGAGCGGGCCCCGGTGAGTCCTAGGCAAGTCCCGGTGGGGTCTAAGCAGGGTGCTTAGACAAGTCTCAGTTGAGTCCCAAGCAGGTCCTAGTCGGGTCTCTGTCAGGTCCTGGACATGTTCCGATCGGTCTCGCTCAGGCCTGGACAGGTCCTAGTCAATTGGGTCTATTGATTTGAGAATGAGATACTCAGACTCGAAAAATGATTTACAGGTTGAGGAATTTTTTGTCAATTGGAAAATATTTTCTATTGATTATTATTTTACGTCACACCAAACACCAAAAAATAGGAAAACTATTTTCCAAAAATCATTTTACGTCGAAACAAATGGAGTATGTTTACATTACTAAAAGTCTAGAAATACCTTTTTATAGTAGTTTCCTCCTATTTGATCAATTAAACCTGAATATAGTTAGAGGCTTTTATGCTCGTCTTTTTTGTTGGCTAGGTTTTATCTTTTAAACTTGTAAATAAAAGTGAGGGAAAACTCTACAAAATTTAATTACTTGAATTTTCACATATTTTGAACTTACTTTCATAATGTTCAAAAACTTTCAATTTAGGATATAAAACTTCAATTTTTTGCTATGTCCCCTCCGTTAGGATTTTTGATTAAATCCTGTTAAAAATACAAAATATTTTTATTAAAAATCTGCAATGATTCAATTGTAGTTATTTTTGCAAATTTCGTTAAATCCTGTCCAACGTTTGAATCTTTTAGAATTATTTATTTTTTTTATTATAATAAAAAAACAGGGTTATTTTGAAAATTTTGGCAATATTTAATGAAAAATCCTAACGGATTGAGACATTACAAGAAATTAAAAGTTTGATATCTTAAATTGAGAGTTTTTAAATATTGAAGAGTAATATTAGAATGTATAGAAGTTCATGAAAATTTTGTAGAATTTCCCTTAAAAGTTATCCATGCATCGTAACCACAAAAGTTAGCTTAATGGGTGTCTCGTTTGGTTAATATTACGAGATCAATCACTCAACGATAGATGATTCTTGCATACGGAATTGTGTATTCAGAGTTTATGCAAACAAGAGTAGGTCACAAAGTAGCCCGCCTTTAAGAGTTTCACGTCATTAAAAGAAGAAAAAAATAATAAAAAAAAGAAAAAGAAGAAGAAAAAAAAGAAAGGAGGTTACTCATCGTGTTTTAGCGAGTGATACTAAAACGCATGCTTTGTGCAGCTTTCCGAACTTATGTTGTCTTAAAGATGAAAGATAAAGATGGTATCACATGTTGCCTTAATAATTTCTTCTTACGGGAGATTAATGTTAAATATTATATTATTTTCTATTAAAGTGACCCTTAAGCTCAAATTTTATTTTAAAAAGAAAAATGAACTAAAAATGAACCAAAACTTTATTTTATTTTAAAAATAAAACGAAAATGTAGTAATAATATTACACTCAACGTAAATGGAAATATGACATTTTATTCATCTTTTGAATCACAACTTCATTACTGTGTAAATATTAGTGGTATTAATCCGGTCCTAATTTTTGGTTATTGGTCAAAATTGAAAACCGGAACCGAGGCACCCCGGTTATTGATTTTGAAAATCAAAATCAGGTAACTGGTTCCTGGTTAGCCAGTTATACAATAATCGGCCGATTTTGGTTTGTACCCGCTTATCCAGACCAGATAACTGTTTTTTTTTTTTTTAAAAAAAAAAAAAAATTGTATTTTGGGCTTATTTTGCCCATGGTTTTCATCTTATACATTTTCTTTCCTTGTTGCTTAACGCGTCTTCACCATCTCATTCATTCTTTCTTATTCATATTTATTTCTTCTTTCATTCTCTTTAACGTAGAATCTAAGAGATTAAGAGAGAGATTGAACAAGTTAGAGAGATAAGGAGAAATCGAGAGGAGACAGAGAGGCAGAGGGTTGTAACAACTAACAAGGGGCTTTGAAACAAACAAACAAATATAAACACCCTAAATCAAAGCTCAAAAGCAAATATATACCGAAAGTAGAAACAAAATCAATATATATATAATCTTAAAAATATATTATTACATATATATTGGTACCCGGTTACCCGGTTATAACTTGGTGCCAAAAACTGGAATTGGGGTACCCGGTTACCAGTTCAATTTTGGTTTTTTGGTATTTTTTGACACCGCTAGAAAATATGCCATTTATTATAACCATTTCCTAGGAAAAATGAGAAAATTATGTCCCCTCATGCAATAGAACGCCTTTAGAGCATCCTCAATGAGCTCTTTATTTTTTAGTTAAAATTTGACTAAAAAACTCACATTTTTTGTAGTTTAGTTAATCACTATATATATTAATGCACTCTTGATAAAAACTCCATAATTGTTTATAGCATGTCCGTTTTGAAAAGTTGTGTTATAAAGAGAGATCGTGAGCTCTCTTCCTTAGAGAGAGAGAGAGAGAGAAGTGTCTGAACCAAAGCTAAAAATAATACACCAAATCAACATAGAACATGGCCCTCAACAACTTTATTGGGAACAAGGGGCTTTGTGGTGTGTCTTGGTTTAGCAAAGTGCACGCAGAAAGAGAACAAAGGAGTTGTTCCATTCCAAGAATGATGTGATTCTTTAAATTATCATTGAAATTAGTATTGGTCATTATTGGATTTTGATCAAATGATGATTTTTAAAAGCCACATCATTTTTAGATTGATACAAAAACTTCTAAAATTAAAAATACAAAGAAATGAAATAGGGAAACAAATTTGTACAGTGGATTTGGGAGGATTCTCACAAAACCTAAAATGAGGAGTTTGATAAATGAAGATTTTTGTTAATTTTAGCCAAAATTTGGCTAAACATCACTTTTGGACAGCTCAAAAATGAGGAGTGTGATAAATGAAGACTTTTGTCAATTTTAGCCAAAATTTGGCTAAAAATCACTTTTTGGGGGCTCATATTGTTAGAAATAGAATTCATGTATTATCTTAACTTAGGATAATGATATAAAGAGGATTATCTCAAATGTGACATGTCATTTAAAATAATCATTGAATTTGGAATGATCATTATTAAATTTTGATCATTAATAATTTTAAATGCCACATCACATTTGAGATAATTCTAAGATGACTATATTAATCCTTATATCATTAATCCTTAACCTCATTTCTCATTGCTTCTAGAAGAACTAAATTATCTATTTTTCTCAACAAAAAAAAAAAAATTATCTATTTTTATCTCTTTTGACAGTTGATTTCTATTATGATTATTATCTACTATGCTATTTTATATTTATTTTAAAAGGACCGGAAAAGTCTACTTTCTGTGTCTCTCCCTATTCTTTCTGGACCTCTCTCTTACTTTCTCTGTTTTTGTGTCGATAGCCATGGCAGAGAATGCAGGAATTCCTGGAAGCCATGCTGTGTGTTTTAAAGAATGTGAGGCCAATCAGACTACTCCTTCCTCCTCTGCCCCACCCCAAAACCAACCATGGATGCTGCTTCGGTATCTCTGTTCCTTTTTCAAAAGGTGCATCTACTTCTTTCTATGCTCATCATCACCAACTCATTTCATCATTTGATCCTACATTTTAACTTGAAAATTGATAAGCAAATCTTATTATCTAACCCAATTTAACATGAAAGAAGGGAAACTTTTTTGTTGTTGATGACAGTTGATCGCAGAGGTATTGGGCACATTCTTCATGATCTTTGCCGGTTGTGGGTCGGTGGTGGTGAATTTGAACTATGAAAAGGTGGTGACTTTTCCGGGAATAGCAATAACTTGGGGACTTGTTGTGATGGTTCTGGTTTACTCTGTTGGCCACATCTCCGGCGCCCATTTTAATCCTGCGGTCACCATTGCCTTCGCCACTTGCAAGAGATTTCCATGGAAGCAGGTAAACTACACCAGAGAAACTTTTCTCATATATGCTTGTGTGCACTGCAGGAAACTCCATTCACTATGTGTTTTCAAATCATTCACAATGAGATGCATATTTTAAAACGCAAAATTTTAAAGGCTAATGTAATTAACTGCTATTTCAAACATCACATTTTAAATCGCATGTCTTAAACTATAGCACATTTTAAAATCAAAATATCAAAAAAACTTAATGTGGTCTTTAGCTTGTTTTTAGAAGGCATGTTATTAATTGTTATTAACACCCAAAATGGGTATGTAAATTCCTGAATTTGCAACTTATTTATAGAAAGAATTACTTCAATTTTGGTGAATTTTCTGTTGAGAAATAATCTTATTGTGCTTGTGGATAAGAGTTTAGGCATGCTTATAAAGAATGAGCAACCCTCTCTTGTAGAACCGGTTTTATGAGATTAGTTAGGCCCATGAATTTTTTCATACTATCAGAGCTTACCACATGACGAATGAGGCTCATACTATTTACCCTGTGACAAGGACTAGGACAAATATTGGC
This sequence comes from Carpinus viminea, assembly GCA_013348765.1. NCBI lineage: Eukaryota > Viridiplantae > Streptophyta > Magnoliopsida > Fagales > Betulaceae > Carpinus > Carpinus viminea. The sequence continues at coordinate 52,571,568 of CP054667.1, forward strand.
CTGCATATGAGGGAAGGTGTTGAAAAATAATCCTACATTGCCCGTGGACAAGACCTTGGACATGTTTATAAAAAATGGACAACCCTCTCTTGTTGAACCTGTTTTATGAGATGAGTTAGGCTCATAAATTTCTTAATGATATCAAAGTTTACCACAAGACAAATGAAGCTCACACTACTTATCCCGTAACAAAGACTGAAAAATACAAGCTTGAGGGGGCTAGCCAAATTTTTTTTTTCGGTTCTTTAGATTTTTTTTTATTAAAAAAACTTATTTTGGTTGTTTTTTATGAACTAAACACTATCATAAGGGCCAAAAAAAAGAGAACATTTGAAAGCAAGGACCAAAAAAGTGGATATTTGAAAGTAAGGGCAAAAAAAAAAAAAAAAAACCTTAATGAGTATGGCCCCAAAAAATTAAGAATAGGCCAAAAAATCTAAAAATGGGGCCTTTTTTTTTTTCCTTATTTTGTAAGCCATCTGGATCCGGAGTTTTATTGTGCTTCATGGAGAAAAACATAGAGTAATGCTAAACGACTTTTAAAATTATCATTTGATTAAATTTAATAGTGATAAATCACAAGTTTAATAGTTATTTAGAGAGGTAGAAGAGAGACTTCTATTAACACGTCTCTTATTTCTTCATACTCTTATATCATGTTACGTTGGGAGATAAAACAGTTATAGAGTTTTTACCAAAAGTATATTAATATATATAGTTGAACACTACTCTACCCCAAAAGCTTAAACTAATGGGCTTAAGTCTACTTAGGTATATTTAATACTCATTTTCTTTATATTTTCTCAATGTGTAACTCAATAAGCCCAAGTACACTCACAGCATGTTAAATCACTAGTCATATATCTCAAAGTAGTAAAGTAAATTATTTAATTAATATTCTAACAAAATTTTCAATTAAAGTAATTGCACATCAATTTATAATTAGCCAATGTGGTTGGCTGATTAGTTCTCCTACCTCATTGACCTATTGGGCCGAGAATCTTATGATATCAAGCAATCTGACTAATATTTAAATCCAAGCGTGTTGAGTTATGATAATAAAATAATTTTTAAGCTTAACTGTTAAATTATCACTTGTCTTGAAAGTTTAAATTGATAGAATGAAGTAAATTTAATTATTTAATCAATATTTTAAGTTTTTAACACTTCGCTTTACGCGTAGCATATTTTAATTAAATAAGGGTGAAAGATGGAGTTTTAAGGTTTAAACTTAGAACTTTTGATTCTGATACCATATTATAAAAAAGTTATTTAACCAATATTTTAACATTCATGTAAACAATTATGTATGAACTCAAAACTTTTGATTCTAATATATATCATATTATAAAAAAAGTTATTTAATCAATACTTTAACATTCGCATGAACAATTATGTATGAATTCTCCTACATCGTTTAAATATATATTCTCTCTATGTAGATTGGAGAGCTTGCTGGTCTTGCTGTTGGGTCTACGGTCGCACTTAACGTATTGTGTGCGGGGTAATAGCTTAATCTAATCTGATTAATTAGAATCTATATGCACATAATCACTAATTATATTCACACCATTTTTTTATATTATATATACTTGTGTTAAATAATGTTATTTAGTAGATGATGTGATAGTGAAAATCAGCCCTTATCTTTTTTCTTTTTTTCTTTTTTTAGTGCTGATGTAACAAGCTGATTTTCACTGTCACGTCATCAAATTATATGACAATTGTATAACAATCTACCTAATAGCATTACTAATTCATATTTGGTACACATGTTAAGAAAAAAAATGCTTTGAATATTGAAACTTCTACTACAACCTATTACCAACTCACGTAATGGTCTACATTTTATAAGGGTCACTTGCGTTGCGAAGTCAGTATTCTGATGATATAGGGATACTATTTGACAGGGTAATTTCAGGAGCATCAATGAATCCAGCAAGATCCTTGGGGCCTGCAATTGTACATGGCAAATTCAAAAGCTTATGGGTATACATTGTGGCACCACTTCTTGGGACTATATGTGGTGCATGGGTCTACAATCTTATCAGGTTCACTGACCAGCCGTTTCATGAGCTCACCAAGAGTGGCTCTTTCCTAAGATTGACAAGAAGTAGTGGCACCTCCAGAAGTAGCAACTCTAGCTAAGAAGTGGCATCTCCAGTCGAATTGTACCAACTCTATCTAACTATATATATAAAAGAAATGTTATTTTGCATTCTTCTTGTATTCTTTCAGTATACTCAACTGACGTACGAGGTATGTTCAATGCATCATTGATTTTTTTAATTAAGATTTATCTGAAGGTGGATTGAGTATGTCATTTCAACCAAATATAATGAACGAATACTGAAAAAATACAAAATAACATTTTTCAAGCCAAATGTCTCTTCTCCATTGTTCCCTACAAGCAATAAAAAAACATAGATCTTTATGAACTGGGTTGGATACAAAATTAGGTTCCACATAGCCTAATGTGAGAGGGAGTTGTTTTATAAGTGACCAAGTGTGCACCCTTATCTTGTTGCGGTGGCTACATAGCTACCTCTTACAATAATAAAGATAGCTTATCTTGCTGGAATTAGGGGTAGACATACGGCTAGATGGTAACTACAATAATTCCTTATTTGCTATTCAATATCTAAACATTTGGATGTGGATGTGGTTAGCAAAACTCATTATCCACATAAGCGGATGCAATAGCGGTTTTAGAATATGCGGATGCAGTTAATAACAGCATTTGCATACCCTTTTATATATATTATATCTAACATACACCAAAACAATGTCGTGTTGGATTAGGTATATGTAATGCTTACATTGTTTTAGGTTTTTTTCTTCACAATTCACCATTTGCTTGGGCAAAAAGGAAAAATATAATGTGAAATCAATATATTAAAATATTAGGATTTAAAAAAAATTAAAACAAGTCTAAAACATTAGTTCAAATTATTTTCAAAATCGTTTAAAATAGATCATAATATAAACTCAAAGAAGGCCCAAGACACTAAAATAGACCCATTACCTAAAATGTGGATAACGGATAATAACTAACTGCATTTAATAACCGTAATAACGACGTGGGTGTGATTTGTAAAAACATAATGAGATGTAGATACGGATGTGGATATTAAAAAATGATATTCGCATTTTGTGAATATTGCTTTGAATATTGTAAATAACTGCATCAACATTCGTATATACATCTATAACTAGAATTCACAATGGAGGAGCTAATTTTCAATGTGAAAATAGTCTCTCTCAAAACTCAATTTATCTAGTTTAGCTAATAACTTTTAAAGAATCATTTAATTTTAATTATTTTTTTTTTTTTATAATGATTGTATTTTTCTTAATATCTTATTTTTCAACTTTTGAGAAAAAAGTGATGTGGAGAGAAAAGAATAGGAGAACATTTTGGAAAAATGAGATGTGAAAAGAGAAAATAGTAGGAGAAAATTTTGAAAAAAGAGAAAAGCGAAACAATAAAAAATATGGGAAGAAAATTTTGTGAGAGATAGTGGGAGAAAAAAAGCAGGCGGGAGAAAATGTAGGAAAATAGCTCTTTCAATATTACCATGTAGCTTTTTTAGCTCATTTAACAAAAAATTTATTCTACATTTTTTAGCTTATCCAATGTAGAGGGTATTTTATCAATTTAAGGAGCTATTTTAGATAAAATGACATTTGGCTCTTTCATTGTGAATGCTCTAAGAGCATTCACAATTAAAATAATTAAGGACCTCCTACATCCAATTAGTTATATTTTATCTATATCATTTAATTTTAATTATTTTTTTTTATTTTTATAATGATTGTATTTTCTTAATATCTTATTTTTCAACTTTTGAGAAAAAAGTGATGTGGAGAGAAATAATAGGAGAAAATTTTGGAAAAAATGAGATGTGAAAGAGAAATAGTAGGAGAAAATTTTGCTAATAAAAATGTTGAAGAAAATTTTGTGAGAGATAGTGGGAGCACGTGGGAGAAAATGTAGGAAAATAGCTTTTTCAATATTACCCAATGTAGCTTTTTTAGCTCATTTAACAAAAATTTATTCTACATTTGTTTTAGCTTATCAACAAATGGTATTTTATCAATTTAGCTATTTTAGATAAAATGACATTTAACTTTCCATTTGATTAATTAAACTAGAATGGTTGCATAACTACACCTCTCTTTCAATGGCGGTGGACGTGTAGCCACATTTCTCTCTCTCTCTCTCTTTTTTAACAAGCATTGACATTCGCATAGACATCCATAACTGGAATGGTTGCATGACTACACCTCTCTTTTAATGGCAGTGGACGAGTAGCCACATTTCTCTCTCTTTTATTTTTTATTTTTTTTTAATCTTTTTATAAGTAATAAATCAATTTATAGACAAGTAAAATAAGCTCTTTTTAAAAAAAAAAAATCTCCTAAACTCGTGAATAATTTCCATAACAAAGTAGATGAGTTTTATTTAAAATTAAAAAAATGCAGCTTTTAATTTTATATTTTTTTTTCTTAAAAATTAAAAAAAAAAAAAAAGATTAAAGATAGTACGTACCTATTTGCCTTAATTTTTTTTCAGTAGTCACTTTAAATCTTTGTTATGTAATTTTTTTTTTGAAAAATTAAAATTATATATATTTTTTAAAAGAAAGAAAAAAAAAAAGGTGAACTTGCCAGATTTTCTTTTTTTTTTTTCTTTTTTTTTGAAAAAGATATTTTTAAAATTTTTTTTAAATTAATAATAATAATATAATTAATTGTCCACATGTCAACTTTTAATTGGTCTATTTCATAGTCAATTAGTCAACTAACAATGATTTGATACTAACTTTCACTTTTTAAACCATAAACCAATTTATTTCTTCCAAAAAAAAAAATAAAAGTTTCAAACTAAGGAATAATGTAATGTAACCATTTTTTTATTTATATTCTATAATTTTCATATTCTTTTAACAAATAAAACAATAAAATAATTGTAAAAAATTTTTAAAAACACAAAAATTATTTATTTATTAAGATTGGTCTTTTTGTATTTTTAAAAATTGTTCTTCTCAACAATATATACATACATATATATATATATTATTATTATAAAGTGTGTGGAATTTTTCTAAAGAGTACGTTTTGTTTGGTTTTTAGAGAAGCATTTGGTGTTCTGAAAAGTGAATTATTTGCTAAATATTTGAAGAAATGTTTATTTTTGTTCTTGAAAAAAATAAAGAGACTTTTTCAAACCAGTAACAAATATAACTGCAGATTCAACTAAGTTGTCCTGCTGGCTGGATTCCTTAGGTTTTTCAGTAACCCAATGGTTTGGGTTGAATATTCTTAATTTTGTTCGTTTTACATTACTAGAAAATACCTTTTTATAGTAGTTTCCTCCTATTTGATTAATTAAACCTGTATATGGTTATAGACTTTTATGCCCATCTTTTTTGCTTGGGTTTAATCTCTTGTAAACTTGTAAATAAAAGTTATTCATAATGCCCGCTAGGTTTAGCTCAATGGTCGTCTCGTTTGGCCACTATTAGAAGATCGGTCACTCAACCGATGCATGATTTCTTGCGGACGGGATTGTGCATGTATTCGAAGTTTACCGGAACAAAAATGGGAGCCTAGACGGTGTTTTCACCTGATTTCTTCTTTCAATGAGACAAATGTGAACTCTTTCTTCTTGTTTTATAATAAATTTTCAATAAATGAGAAACAACACGCGTCAATAAAAAATGATTTTCCGATAAACATCAAATCCTTCTCCAAATCGTGAAAAATAATTTCCTTTGTTAACAAACCGTGATGAGTTTTATTTACTTTTAGCAAGACACATGCAGCTTTCCTAACTTATATTGTTTTTTTCTTAAAAAATTAAGAATAAAAAGAAAAAGAAAGAAAAGATAAAGATAGTACGTATCACATGTTGCCTTAATATTTTTTTTTTTTTAAACTTCACTTTAAATCTTTGAACTACTATGTAATTTGACATATTAACTTGCTTAATTTGAAAATAATGTTTATACCTCTATTTTATTTTTTTTTATAAAATTTCAAATTTACCCTTACTTTAAATTTTTTTAAAAAAATATTATAGAAAAAAAATTCACAAGGTGACCCACGGTTGGGCCACCTTGTGACCTTTTCTTTCTTCCATTTTTTCAATTTTTTTTAATAAAAAGAAAATTGAAGAGTAATTTTGTCTTTTCAGGGGTTTTAATGGCAAAAATTGACAGAAGGGTTCAAGTTGATTGCAATTAAAAGTTTAGGGGTCCAAATTGAAAGTTTTAAAAGTTCGAAAATATGTTAAATTGCGTGGTAGTTCAGGTGTAAAGTGAAAATTTTCCTACTTTTTTTATACAAGAGTAATGCTTAATACTACCTCTCTTCTACTCAGGTGATGTGACAATGCCAATTAAAACGTGAACCAATTTATTTTTCTCCTAAAAAAAAAAAATAGAAGCGAATAAACACTAATATATAACCCCAATAAAATAAGGATATAATGTAATGTACGTAGTATTTAAAATTGCTCTACCAATATGAAAATATGACATTTTGGTAATCTTTTGAAGCATAACTTCATGACATTGAAAATATGCCTGTTAGTAGGGGTAATCATTTTTGTTCACGTGTTGAAGTATGTGTATAAGACTATATGGCTCAATCATAACTTGACCTATTTAATTAAACAGGTCAAACATTTCAACCTTAACCCTTTAAATTTATATTGGGTTAGTGTTGAGTTTAAACATATAAAATTCCTCAACCTTCATCCTTTAATTTCAAGTTAGTTTCGTTTCATATCGGCAGATCAACTAGTTACTAGGAAAAAGTGCCAAAATTATGTGCCTTCATGCAGCAGAAAGCCTTTAGGGAAAAGTTTCAAAATTGCCTTCATCCACATGCTCTACCCAGTAAGTGGGTGAAAAACTTTAAAGCCTATAAAATCACCTGAGTGTTCCGGAAGCAAAGATTTTGATCTCTCTGAAAGATTTCTAGAAGTGATTTTTGAGATAAGATTTCCCTCAAGCATTCTCTCTGTTCTTTATCTTCAGAAAATAAAAATAAAAAAGGTCAAATATATATATATATATATATATATATAAAGAGAATAAAGAATGTAATAAAGATTAAAGAATCTCTCTGAAATGCCGGTTGCGGTTGGTGGTTAGTAGCTAAAAAGCTAACCGCTAACGCCTAGTGGTTAGTAGAATCTACTAACCGCATCCATCAATGCTAGTTAACGCCTTCGTTAATGTTAACCATCTAAAATCTACTAACACATCCGCTAACGCTTCAGCGTTAACCTTGATTGCAGTTAACGCTTTATTGGACTTTTTATTGGGTTTTTATTTTGGACGGTTTTTAGCTCACTTTAAATTATTTTGCTCATTTTAAACATTTTTTCCTTTTCAAATGGTCATTTTAGCATTAAAATTGTTGGTTTAAAGTGGCATTATATGTTGTTGGCCATAATATCAAAATCTTGTTGGTCACATTCTACAACATATATACTGAATAAAATTACAATAAAATTATACGTTTTGGGTTGGAAGAAATGAATATATAGAAGTCAAAACTATGTCGTTTATATTCTATAAATAATGTATAAAACCAAACAAAAGTTAAAGGTGGTTATATAAAATATATATATAATATAAATTTTGCAGTTCATAAAATACAATGAGAGAGATGTTATTACTCAAGTCCTCAACTAAGATTGGTCGCTGTAGAGTAAAATTAACAACGCCGGCAGAGTAACATTAACAACTCATGGGTGCCATTTGCCCCTATAAGCAGAATCTATTTATTGAATTTTTTTACTTTTATAAGGCATTCATGTCCCTTCTGCATTCATTTCATCGCAGAAATTTTCTTCAAACATCAATTCACTCTAATAAATGTTAAATATTCTTTTATACGTTAGGTTAGAAATAGTAATGGTATAAGGAGAATTAAAATTTTTTAAAGTCATCTAAATATGATGTACCATTTAAAATCATCAATAAATTAAAATTCAATAATAACCATCTCCAATTAAATAGTAATTTTAAATGTCATATTAATTTTTTTTTTAACATGTCCACACAAGAAGGGAGGAAGGAGATTCGAACTAGTGACCTCCGATTCATTAGGTTTAGTCTTAACCGATTAAACTATCCCTTGAAGACAATATCGCATCATATTTAAGATGACTATATAAGAACTCTAGTCTCCTTCTATCATTATTCCGTTAGAACTTAGAAGTACTTTTTTTTTTTAACAATTTTAATATAGTCATTTATTACCCTTTTACTAACTTAAGAACCCAAACATGGCGAAACCACATTGAAAGGTTCCTCAAAAAAAAATGAAAATTTATAAAATTTCTATCAAATTTAATTTTTGACCCTCAAATTATTTGTTTTAGAATTTTGTCCTCTAAACACAAATCTCTAGTTTTGCTCCTGAACCCAAACTTAGTTGAAATTGAATCATAAATTATAAAATATCCCATTAATTATACTAGGGGTATTTTATTTTATTTTAAATAATAATCTTTAAATATAACTAAAAGAATAATAAGTCAATTTGAAATGAAACTTGGGTCCTTTCCTGCTAATGTAATTGAAGCAGCCATCAATGCATTTATCTGTTCGCATATTCTAAAATTCAATTTTCAACGATATTTACTATGCTGTTTTATATTTATTTTAAATGTGAAAACAAATTTGGTCGTGTCACTCATCTCAAAAAGTCCATTCTCTCTCTCTCTCTCTGTCTCTGTCTATGTCTCTCTCCATTCTTTTTGGTCTTTTTCGTACCTATAAATTGGAGTTGTTCAGCTGGGGCTTTTACCAAAGCTGAGCAATCTCCTTCCTCTCCTCTGCTCTTTCACCTCCTCTGTTTTTTGTGTCAATAGCCATGGCAGAGAATGGAGAAATTCCTGGAAACCAAGCTGTCGTCTTGAATGTTAAAGAGTGTGAAGCCAATCACAATACTCCTTCCTCCTCTGCCCCCAAAACCAACCATGGAGGAGGCTGCTGTGTCTCTGTACCTTTTTTGCAGAAGGTGCATCTACTTATTTTTATGCTCATGATCACCAACATATTTGATTCCTTTTTGATTCTTTTGATTCATTACAAATCTTAATATCTAACCCAATTTAACATGAAAAAGGGAAATTTTTGTTGTTGATGACAGTTGGTGCCGAGGTGTTGGGCACGTACTTCTTGATATTTGCCGGTTGTGGGTCGGTGGTGGTGAATTTGAACTATGAAAAGGTGGTGACTGCTCCGGGAATATCAATAGTTTGGGGCCTTGCTGTGATGGTTCTGGTTTACTCTCTTGGCCACATCTCCGGCGCCCATTTCAATCCTGCGGTCACCATTGCCTTTGCCACTTGCAAGAGATTTCCGTGGAAGCAGGTAAGCTACTCCAGAGAAACTTTCTCATAACTCTGCCCCGTTCCTTTCATAGAAGTATCTTGAATTCTGTCTACTCTTCAACTTTGTTTCAAAAGGCATGTTATTAATTGTTATTTACACCCAAAACGGTATGTAAAATTCATTGTATTTTCAACTTATTTACATTAAAAAAAAAAAAGGTTCTATTTTGGTGAATTTTCAAGCTATGACAAAAACCCATGATCCATATGTCTTTTCCCCACCTACCAATACACATTGGATTCCCATCAACTTTGTCTCTCTGTTTTACACTTCAATTTTTTTGTTCCCTTCGTCAAATTATATTTTGCAGGTGCCAGCTTTTATATTGGCTCAAGTCCTCGGGTCAACACTGGCGAACGGCACCCTTCGGTTGCTATTCACCGGGCACGATGACCGGTTTGCCGGAACAATTCCGACGGGGTCTAACATGCAGTCTTTTGTGCTTGAGTTCATCATCACATTCTACCTCATGTTTGTCATATCCGGCGTTGCCACCGACAACAGAGCTGTTAGTTCTTCGCCCTTATCTCCGTTTAATCACTCGTTATTCCAAAAATGTTTAGACGACAGGATATGGTAAATTTAATCATATTAGTCAAGTTTAACGCCTGAAATGTTGAAATGAATGGTGAAATATAGAGTTAGGGTTTGAACTTAAAACTTCTGTTCCAAAAACGTTAAACTATAGAGTTAGGGTTTGAATTCAGAATCTTACGACGTCAGTTCAGTCAAGATCCATCAGAATCATGAACTGTGTTACGCTTCATAAAGAAAAAAATACAACTTTTATTTTCTCGTGCTTTAATAAAATGTTAAATCATTAATCATATATCTCAAAAGTGATGAAGTAAATTGTTTAATTAATATTCTAACAAAATTTTCTGATTAAAGTAATTGCACAACAATATATAATTGTCCAATGTGGTTGGCTGATTAGTTCTCCTATCTCATTGACCTATGATGTCCAGAATCTTATGATATCAAGCAAAATGCCTAATATATAAATCCAAACGTGTTTAGTTATGATAATAAAACAATTTTTAAGCTTATCCATGCTGACAATTATGGATGAATATTCTTCTACACCTTTCAAATATATTTTGTCTTTGCAGATTGGAGAACTTGCTGGTCTTGCTGTTGGGTCTACGGTCCTACTTAACGTGATGTTTGCAGGGTAATAGTTTAATCTAATCTTATTAATTACAATATATTACACAAATCATATGTTCACATCATCACTAATTATATTCACACCATTTTTTATTTTATATATATACTCATGTTGAGTAATGCTATTTAGTAGACTGCATGACAATGAAAATCATGTCAAATTATATGATAATCGTATAACAATCTAATAAATAGCTTTACTCAAAGACTATCATGTGGCAATCCGCATTTTAATAATTGACAAGATAAGTGTCATGCATAAATTAGGATTATTTCCAGTTCAATATTTATTCAGTTATATCGAAAATGTATTTTGTTTCTCAAATAGTGAAAAGACAAAGATAACCCTCGTATATAACTAAATGGATATTATTAAGTTCAAATGAACTGGAGAGGATTCTTGTCATGTGACCACTCGTCTACTTTTTAGTAATTAATGTAATAAGTGTCACATGAACTGCCAAGTGAGTTTATAACGGGCTTGTAATAAGTATTCTAATGAGGTCGGGATGTTACTGTTTGACAGGCCAATTTCAGGAGCATCTATGAATCCAGCAAGAAGCCTGGGGCCAGCAATAGTACATGGCAAATACAATAGCATATGGGTATACATTTTGGCACCAACTCTTGGGGCTGTATCCGGTGCATGGGTGTACAATTTTATCAGGTTCACAGACAAGCCGTTGCGTGAGATCACCAAGAGTGGCTCTTTTCTAAGAGCGGCAAGAAATGGCAACTCAAGAACTAGCAATTCTATCTAACTATATAGTCTATATATATATATATATATATATATATATATATATATATATATATATATATATAAGAACTGTTATTTTGCATTCTTTCAGCATTCTTTCAGTATACTCAATTGACATACGTGATATGTTCAATTCACCATTAAATAAGATTTATCTAAAGGTGGATTGAGTATGACACATCAGTGAGTACACGAGAAGAAAGCTGGAAAAAAGCACAATAACATTTCTTTATGTTTTTATATATACAAAATAGATAGAAAATAAAGGGCTTCTCTCAATATTTTTGTAGTTGTTGGGTGATTGTTACCTAGAATGTGATACTATAGGGTTTAAAAAGTGTAAGGAGGAACTCTCATAATTGTGTGTTAAATCTCCATAATCTCTATATTTCAACATACCTTATAAATGAAAGTTTGCTTCATTGTAATAGTACGTTAGTATTAGACAAAGCTTGAAAGAAAACTTTGTCGAAAAGTTTTTCCTTAAAAAAATTTGCATATGAGAGAACATACTCCAAAGACAAACATATATCCAATTAATATATCAAATTTAGGCTTTGTTTGTTTTGCCGTAAAATGATTTACGAAAAAAAAAAATTCGTATTTTTTGGGTGTTTGGTGCAATGTAAAATAATAGTCAATAAAAAATATTTTTCATTTGTCCGAAAATTTTTCTTTATTTTTGAAAAATGATCTACGATTTTCAAAACTATAAATTATTTTGAACATTTTGAACATTTTATCCTCAACTCGATGGACCCTGCTAATACTTGTCCAGGATCCCGTCCGAATTTGCCTAGGACTTAATTGAGACATGTCCAAGTCGTCGTTGGGATTTGTCTGATACCGCTAAAGACTTGACCGTGATCCATTGAAGTGTAGTTAAGCATTGTCTCGTTGAAAGGTTCTATATATAACATCCTACCGTTTCTCAAGACATCACTTTAGACAAAGACTGTTCTAATTGAAATTGAGAACATAGAGTGTGCATGAGTTATACCGTTTCTCAAGACATTACTTTAGACAAACTTAGACAAAGACTGTTTTAATTGAAATTGAAAACATAGAGTGTGCACTAAACTCATATTTGAATTGAAATTGAGATATTTCTACAAGTTCTTCCCATTTGAATCAGATATATTCACATTTGAAAGCGGTTTACAATAATTTTTTTCCGTCTGTGATCGACAAACGAATGGTTAGGATCGAATTAAATAATGGAAAGATTTGTACAAATTATGACGTAAAAAGTGAAATGAAAAGACAATTCGGAAGAAACTTGTGTTTCCTTGGCGTTACACGAATATCTACGTAAATGATATCAAAGAAGGTAAAAAGCGGTAAGCCGTGCACGCAACACGTGAAGGAGAGGAAAGAGATGACACGAGTAAACGCTGCATGCATTTAGAAAGTGAGCAGCCATCGATAATTCTCAAGTGGATAAGGACAAATATTTCTGCATTAATTCTCAAATGGATAAAGATAAAATAAAATAAAATAAAAAAGAAAAAAAAAAAAAAAGAAGTAGCCATGACGGTGTTTTATAACTCTTATCTTAATCAACATAAATCCTGTTCTTAAATAGACGAAGGATTTCAAAAAAATAAAATAAAGGTACAAATAGCTTGTTGCTACCAAACTCGTGATCAATTTGGAGGGATTGGCTTAAGTGGTGAGAATTTTGATTTTTGTGGCATTTTCATTAAATTTAAAATGTAAACAATTTATTGAAGTCACGTCCTCCGACAAAGTCGGAGTTTAACTCAATTCATATAAAAGAAGTGTTTTGCATAGATCCAAAATTTATCCAACAGGAATAGGTAAATAAAATAGCCTAGTAAATACTATTCGCTCAAGTTTAACTCGTTAAAATTGAAAAAATCATGAATATGCTCTTTAATTTGTTTAATTTTTTTTTTTTCAATATTTCTTAAATCCTACCATTTGACAACTAAAAAAGAGAGAATTAGTCAACTTAGCCGTTTCTTTCGATCATATATATATATATATGAAGCGGTGGTCATAATTTGAATCCTCCCTCTTCTACTTTTGCGTGAACATGTCAAAAAAATATATATATACATATATATTCCGTTTAGGAACTTCTACCTAGTCAAACTTTCAATGACGGCATGCTTATGTTGTAGCTACGTACATGGGGAAGATTTATGCAATTGATTTTTTCTTTTTTATTTATTTTTTTCACATTTGACTAAAAAATAGAGGAGTAGTCCTAATTCCACAAATTCAAATGGGAAAAATCCCATGACTTGTGGCTTGAAGAAGGGGGCAAATTAATTAATACCTGTTAATGACATCCCCAAATTTGGGGACTAGTCAAACGTGCTGTCCCCGTTATGTTTCCATCACACATCATAGATTATTCAGTTGAGCAGTTGATCAAACAAGGAGCTAGAGGGAATGAAATAGACACATGCATATGGCTTATTGCGTACATTACAAGGAAAGTTGGCCACCCATTTGCCTTGTTATAAATTACCCACTCACTGCTAAATGGACATGGTTTCCATCAAATTGAGTTGAAGAAAATTTTATAATTTAGTCTATTAAATTGATAAGAAATATTATATTCTATATTTTTTATCTTATTTTGTTGATGTGGTACTTTTAATCAGGAGTAATTTTAGAAGTCTTTCTTGTGTCCTTTCAATAATGATGTGACTCTTAAAATTACCATTTGATTAAAATATAATAATGATAAATTATAAGTACAATGATGACACATGAGAAATTTGTAACATTGCTCATCAATCAGTCTTAGGGCTTCACATGCATCTTTAAAATGTATATGAGAATCAAATCGCATGCTTTAATGAAAAACATCATATGCTTCTTTTTTTCTTTTTGAGGAGTCATATGTTTTATTAATTTTATTAAAAATACATGTTTACATATTTTAAGGTTATATGTTAGTATTTCCTCTGCCCAGTTTAGTAGAAAAATTTGTCAAAAATAAAAATAAAAATAATTATATTAATGTCTGTTTTATGAACCAACTCGAAGATGTTTTCCAATTTTTTTTTTAAATCTTTTGTTTTGTTTTTATAGAGCTTGTAAAGTTAGGGAAGTAACAGAATTGTTGGTTAGAACTTACAAGAAGCCAAAACAAGTCTTTCGAGTGCTTTTTAACAACCACCTCCACCTAGATGAGCTTTCACTGTCATACGTCAATAACAGAGAAGACGGGCAAGATGGTCATTTTACTTTTATCGGCCACTCTCCGTCATTTGAGCATTTAAAGAAGGATGCCCGGAGTTAAATATTAGGAAAAAAAAAAATGTAAAATTACTCTTTATGGTTTACTTGATTTACGATTAGTTCTAATTGATATTAAAATGAATTCAAATATCACTCTTGTGTGGACATGACAAAAAAATAAAAAAACTCAAATGTCCTTTGAGTTATGCCACAAATGCAGTCAAATTCTGTCAATTAATTATGACGTTGATTTAAATAGGATAAGTATCACAAATTTATTGTCTATAATATTTCATACTATCATAATTTGTTAAGTCAGTGAACGAAATTTGATTGTAGGGAGTACAACTGATGTAGCAATTTTAATCAACTTTGATTGTTTTTTTCTTTTAATATATATTTTTTAACAATGACTGATTTAAAGGTCGATCGATATTACTTTTTTTTATGTCAATAAATCATTCCAAGGCAAGGCCACCTTGTGTACCCACGCCTTTAGGGTAAACCTCATAATACCAATTTTTCACACGGATAAGATAATATTCTGACTTCATCTATGGGCTGCCCCAATAAATTATTTACACCCAAAAAGATTTAAATCTTAAACCTAATAAAAATGCCACAAAGATTATAGGTTTTACTGATGGAGACTAGTATATAGGAGATATATAGGTTGGTTGCAATCAGGTAATCCTAGGAGAAGGGGCGGATGGATAGGCAAGTCTAACTAATGATAGATACATTCAAACCTTCTCTACCCTAACAAACACGAGAAAGCTACATGTTGTTGGCTTCTTGTTGTCACCTATATTTTCTCTTTAACCGGTGATTTTAGCAACATGCATTTGGTGAAAGTTTGTCTATCTTGTCTCTGTTTTTCACTTTTTTGACATATTTGCAATTTCAGAAGAAGAATAGTTATTACTATAAGCATCAATTGGCATAGAATATCAGTTCTTATAATCGTCCAAATTATTTATTTGACTTATTTTTTATTGTTTAGAAGAATGCTCAGTCGTCTTTATTTTTAGGTTGGATCCTCTTAACCTAGGAAACTTTTCACACAATATGTCTGGTGTTGATGATTAAATCTTGGACAGCCAATTACAAGTGTGTAGGTTTAAGTTTTAAGATTGGCCACTTCATATAAAAAATGTGGGAGGATGAAACTATATCCAAGCCATCCCTCCAGACACCGGGTGATAACCATTTCCTGGAGGCCTTCAAATTGAGGTCTCAATGGCAGGCCAATTGGCTAACTCATAGAATTGTAAGATCTTTAATAGGATTAATAAATAGATTAAAGAAGTTGACTCAAGAAATTAGTTTTAGAGCATAACTAAAATCTGAATTGGTCTTATATCTATTGTGCTCAATACACGATTGGTTTCCATTACACTTTTTTTGCATTCATTTTTCTAAAATGACGAACTCTTCTAAGGTAAGGCCATTTAGTGTACTCACCCCTTTCAGGTAAGCTTCGAATTCATGCAAAGTACTCTCCCTACACAGATTCAGTAATACTCTAGTTTTTCGGTAGGTTAACCACAAGAAATTGTTTGCACCAGGAGATTCGGACCTTAGATATAATGGAAACCCACATGGACCAAGGCCTTTACCACTTTGAACCAACCCCTTGGGAATTTTTTTGCATTTATAGACTAAGAGTCTATTTTGCCTTGTGATTATGGAGACCAAAAGTACGATTTTGAAAAAAACCATGAAAAGCGTATCGTTTAGGAGTTTTTTTTTTAATCATAGTTTGAAAACGTTAAAAAAAATTATTACATTTTTAATCGTAAGCAAATAAGGGTGTTTTTAAAACCCATACTTTTAAAGGTTAAACTACAATTTTAAAAGCCAAATCATACTTTTATCAAATCCTTAATTGTATTTTTAAAAAATTATGCATGTTTTAAAATTGCAAATCCAGACGGACCCTCAACCTCATATCAGATTGGAAGTTGTTGGAACTTGGAAGCTTTACTAAGGTGGAACCTTTAGGTAATTGGCACATAAAGGAAGTAAATTCCCTGAATATCCATTTCTCTCCCAAGTATGTGAGGATGCATGCAGAAGCTGCAACCTTGCAATAACAAGAAATAAATGCATACCCATTTTAAGGCCATAGTGGAATTTTGGCCAAAAAAAAAAAATTAGCAAGTTCGATAGACATTATTATTTGGGTAAAATAAACTATGTTCTCATTGAAAATATGGAATCAATCATTAGCAGTCCATTTCAAGGTTTCTGCACTACAGGAACATGTTAGGTGAAATGTGAAGCCCCCAACAGTGGTAGCTTTTGGCACACCAGTGAGTGAAAATGCCGTGGTCCAAATCCTTTCTGCATTACAAATTTGCGAACACTGGGAAACAATATTCTGACAAAAGCACAACCAACCAAGAACCAAATCCATTTATGATGAGCAACCGTCACTTTTCAAATTTTTTGAGAAAATCTACCAATGCAACAAAACTAGAATTACCTGTAGTCTGTAGATAACCAAGGTGAAAAAAGCTCACATGCCACATTCAATCCCATTGCTAAAAAGATGTTCATAAATTATTTTCAGATTTTCAAATAACTTTTACACCAATTTATATCCTCACAATGAAAATTTGTAATTGCATCCATTTGAAACTATTTTCTAAGTCATACTAAACTAAATACAACATTATGTGCTTCTATCTTCATTGCATCATATTTCACAACATTGCTTATTTAAAAACTAACCAAAGAACTAAAATCTGTATGGGAGATATACAAATGTCAATTTAAGTTCTCTTTCCAACATGTACACAGCCGTTTCAAAAAATTAAAAAATGGTGAAAATCAAAGGAAGGTGCCATACCGAATGTAATTGAATTTGTTAAAAGACCCTGAGCTCCACTATCAGACATAGAATCCTTTTTTCATAGTTATCATCCAGTCTGCAGAAGCCAAGTTCTCAACCTTGTGCCGGGAGACTGTTTGGAGCAGCACTACTTCTAGCAGAACCCTCCCTTGGCCTTGCTTTCGGAATAATAATAGCTCTACAACAGACTAGAGTAAACAGCAACTGCATCATAAATGATGTCATGCTGATCCATATAAATATAGTCTTCTTCCAATACCATATAATTCTTTTAAATAGGGGAAGTTCTGACTCAAGTATTAGAGATGCATCATATATTTCAGGGATACCAGCACCAGGGCGGTACTCTGCCCGTTGTTCAATTACAACCTTTAAGCAGGCAGTAGGCATATCTCCTTCAGTGAAACCTCTGAACTTCAGATTCAGAGTCTGTGATTCTGATACGTAACCAGCAACAAGAGGAGCAATCTTAAGAAAAGTCAGGAGAAGACGGACAGGCTCACTTTTGAACTGTAACATGCATGGATGGCTTGAACTGGCAAGGGTTTTACCACTAGCAGAGATGAAGCCTATTCTGATCTTCAAAAGAGCATTAAAGAAAGTCATTCAAATATCCATCATATAAGTATATTAGGCACTAAACAAAATCAAATAACAGAGTCATGAATTAAGATCATATCAACAGTATAATTTCGGCTGCCAATATGGTAACAAAATATACAAAGGAAAAAGAAGGGGGTACAGTAAGAAACATCCCAAGCAGAAATAGCATTCTTCCCTTCTCTCAAACTTTAACAACCCTGTAACATTTTTCGGTTTTAAGAGTGCACATCATTGCTTAAACTAGTTCCCATTAAACATGGTAACCAGTATATATACATATGATATGGGGATAGGTAGAAGCATTCTAAATATTCTCAATCTTTTTTGTTTTCCTTTTCTTCAAAGGACGGTAAGAGGATTGAGTTCACACCATCCAGATCCAAATGCCACAATTGGAAGTAAATCTGGCACAATCTCATACAAACTTCTTAAACTATTATCGTCAACGATTCTTTTTGATGTTATTAGTTTCAGATTATTTATAACCAATTCAATAATATAATAACATCTTAATCTCAGGCTCTTGCTCTAGCAACAAATAGAACTCTAACTGCACCCTATGATGCCAACAGTCTTCACCGATGGGCAGAGGATAAAACAGGCTCCACTACATCCCATAGCGATAGAAAAAGTTCCATTTGTATAAGCTTTCCTAAGAACCCTAAATTTAGGGTGTTCACAATTTGGTGCGGTCAGATTTGAGGATGTTTTGACTGCCGAACCAAGGTTGTTGCTGTCCCCTTTACTGGACCAATACACAACAATATCTGTCAGTGCAGTGTGCGTTAATAGGCTTGAGCACCTATCTCGTCATATCTTAGAGAGAAACAGACTGAGACCAGCTGAGTGAGGCAACACGCCTGACACACAACAATGAGCAGAGATGATGGACGAACCAGCCAAGCTTCAAGCGAAACACCCCACCGCACAGGCATGTCATTCGGTTCTCGTTGAAAATATTGACGTCCAAAACCGAGCACTGAACCGAGGGCGTTGGTTTAGTTAAAACAGAAACCGCACCGTGGTGAGTGTCAGAAACCAACCAGGTCTATCGATCAATTTCATTAGCTAGATAAACACGCCTACCTACATTTTCTAAAAAGTTGCATTATCCCACTCCTTAACACAAAGAGTACACATTGCAACTACCAGAAATCTAAAAATTCCAATCCAACAATGCAAGTTCACAGATTGCATCGTGACCCCAAAAGAAACATGAATTATACTATGTGAAAGCAATGCAAGTTCCTTACGCAAACAAAATCTACAAATTTCATAACTAAAAGGAAGAAAATAAACAAAAGGAGATTAATTTCACTCTCGATGAATCAATCAAGTACCTGAAACACCCCGAGATTTCGGTTGTACTCCGACTCCGGCAACGTCAACGAAACCGTGGCCTGCAACCTGTGACCAGGAGGTACAACCCTGAACCCCGAAATCTTTTCCTCACAATCCTCGCCACAACCAACGCAACCACACGACGCAACCGGCACGTACGTGACCGGACTGTGCTTCGTGTAATCGAAAATCAACACCTCCTTCATCTGAATCGGCTCCTCCACCAAGTACCTCATCAAAATGCCGCTAACCGCTACTGACGAGACCAACAGACCGCACAAAACGACGCAAACGTAGACCGACCACAACAACCCCCACGCGCACCGCAATACGACCTTCAAGACCCAACCGTGCTCTCGCGACCAGTCGTTTAGCCAGGGGCTCGCGCTTTCGCGGACAATGTCCCCTAGCTTTGAGAGTCTTTGGATTAGACGGTCTCTGCCGCGACGCACCGTTTGGAAGGGGTTAGTGATGAGCGCGTAGGAGTGGTAGAGAAGGAGGAGAGGAAATGTTATGAAGGTGATGAAGAGGTTA
This sequence comes from Carpinus viminea, assembly GCA_013348765.1. Taxonomy (NCBI): domain Eukaryota; kingdom Viridiplantae; phylum Streptophyta; class Magnoliopsida; order Fagales; family Betulaceae; genus Carpinus; species Carpinus viminea. The sequence goes on from CP054667.1 coordinate 52,591,471, forward strand.
ATTTGGAAGTTGATTGCTTTGATTACCAGTCCGGCTACGAACACAAGTAAGTTAGATGAGAGATCGCTGAGTCCGGCGGCCGACTCAGCCGAGTTGTCGTCGACTCGGATATCGGTTACAGTGGTTATGGTCGAATTAGAGCCCTGAGCTGGAGAAACCAAGGTGACTCGCTCCTGAGTCGACTCGGGATCGGGCTTTTGGTTTGCGTTCCGATCAATCCCATATTTCCGTTGCCGGAAACTCGGTTTCGTATCGGGTTCGGCGAGGATCTCGAAGCTGAGAGTGGAATCCGAATCCAAATCCAAGCTCGAGTCGTTGGAGACCTTTCCGGAGAGTACGCAGCGAGAGAAGTGTCGGCGCCGGAGGGTGGAAGCCGAAGGAGTCTCCGGCGATGGATTGGGAGCGGAGAAAGTTAAGGAGGACGAGTAGAGTTCTGGTTCGGCGGTGAGGGAGGAGAGGCAGTCGTAGAAGGGGAAGTCGTCGAGGGCGTCGAAGTAAACGTCGTTGTCTTCAGTGTTGGGATCGGAGGATTCCATTTAGGAGAGTGCCAAGTTTTCCTAGAAGAAATGCTGCGAGGAAGAACGTGTGGGATTTTACAGGCGTGTACTTTCTTGATGAACCTTATCTCTACCGTTGATTTAAAAACAAAAAAAAGAGTAGAACATTATCCTAATTGGATCAAAGTGAGGATTATATGATGAAAATTTTACAGATAATATGGGTTGCTTATCTAATATACGAACAACTTATACATATTTAACTTCTTTTGTTGAGGAACAAACTTAAGTAAAGGAAATGACAAATGAAATATTTGTTTGTTAAGATAAAAACCAAAAAAAAAAAAAAGTGTTGAGCCACTCCCTCTTGTTGGCCCGTGATCGAGTTGAACCATTCCTTGGCCAATAGGATAATTTGACCACTCTTAGGCTTTGTTTACTTGGACGTAAAATAGTTTCTAGAAATGATTTCCGTATTTTACGGTGCTTACTTCAACGTAAAATAATAGTCAAACCGAAAATGATTTTCATTTGACCAAAAAACCTTTACATTTTTTGGAAAATGGTTTCCCCTTTTTAATTTTGTAAACCATTTTTCCACTCCACCCAAAAAGAAAAACCCAACTCTCTTGATTAGAAAAAAAAAAAAACTTTGACCTCCTTTACGCACACTCTTGGACAATGAGTTCATTGGAAGAGGAAGAGGAAGTTGAGGGTGAAGTGTAACACTCCGAGAATTAATTAACTGGTAATTAAGTTCAAGTTCGTCTCTTAGCTTTGTTCCACTCCGAACAAGACCTCCGAAACCTTTACTCCTCAGAAATAAAGGATACTAAGCAACGAAAGTAATACAGTACTATAAACATTAATCAATATAACCAAATAGTCTAACTAAAGATCATTAAAGTAGTGAAAATTATATTATATACATCAGTATAAGGGATGTATGCTAAACCTTAATATGCAAGCAAACATGTATCAAGGCCTAATGTTTATAACATAACTCAAAAGTGTTAATTACCATGAGTACCCACTTAAACTTGCAATAAGTCCTCAAGCATCTCCTGGATCGAATCCTCCACAAGAACCAGATGTTTCACGGTATCTACTATCTAGAACAGTATAATCGTATATATGGAGGAAAAGGAAATAATATAAGGGTAAGTCCGACGATTTAGTGAGTAGAAATCCACATGACATACGTCATTAATTTGTGGATTTTTTTATTTATAAAACACATGCAACATTATGATATGACAGTTATCATGTAGGTGATATATATAATATAATATATGTTTAGAATTATGAGTAACATTAATAGTTCAATAATATGGTCTACTCAAGATATTACCCATTTTAGTAGGGTTGACACTGTTTCGAGGAACCTGTAGTACAATGTTGATGCCCTAGCCATTGCACAAAACATACCGTACGTAACACTAGTGACACGACCAAGTCCAATCTCTGGTGGCCCACACCACTAATGATGTCCGTCCTATAGTAATTATCCATTAGAAATGGCTGCATCATTGGTCACGAGTCATTGGATCCAAAGCCCCTACATAGTACACACGCATATTGACCATAAAGTTAACCCGTTTAGTAAGCACATGGCCATTATATCGCACATACCGGCGTACCATATCATACAATGTAATTAGTCTTATTAGTCTTTTGTATGCATAATTTTACAAGTCTCATTATTATCTTGTTAACAGACACACGTTTTCACAAAAAAGAGTTCCCAATAGTTCTAAAATGTATTTTATAAGAGTTGCAAAATATGCATGTTTGACATATATAAAATACGTGCAATGCAAGAAAAGTAACAACAAAGCATCCATGTGAGTTTATACTCACCCAAGCCATAAAACTCCTTCATGTAATTCCCTTGAGGCTCCATAACCTCGAATACTGAGAAAAGGCCTATCATCAGTTATATTTCTTTTAAAGCACAACTCTAGAACAAGGAAACATGAGTTATGTGATGATTGGTGAAAATAGGGTTTCCCTATCACATTCTAGCCGTACGTCCATTGAGTCAAGACAGGCTGTGCGTCCACCACAAGATCGTATGTCCACTCCGATGTCTTTCAGGGAGAACCTTATTTTCTTTCCACTGTCCGCTTATTCTCTGGCTCCTAAGGCCAACAAAGACTCCCTAAGGCCTCCTAACACAGATCGAAATCTCCATGCAAAGAAACAATGCTAAGCTTAACAAAACGCTAGTCTAAGTAAGATTAAAGCATAATTAAGCTAACAACTACAATTAGCAACATAGAACTATAATTGAGTAGCATAACGATGTATTTAAAAAGTTAATGAACCAAGTGTTACCTCTTTGAAGCAAAACCTCGAAAGTTCCTCATCCGGCAACACCAAAACACTCACGAAACCTCACAAATCACTCACAAAACGGTCTACCAACAGCCTAAGGGCGAAGATAGGGGTTTAGGGGCAAAATATGTGTGAAATGGGCGAGGATTATTTATAGGGCCAAAAAGTAGCAGATGTTCAATCCTAAAAGCTTATGTCTAGTACCTTTCCATAGCGGTTTGAATGCTGTTTCGTACAATCAGGTATTACACAGTGGATTCTGTGAATAATGCCACGTACATCCGTCATTTTGGCATATGTCCACCATCCTCATTTACAAAAATGATTATATTATTCTGTCGACGTCGGTGGGGACCACCGTACATCCGTGCTAAAAAACAGCAGCGTACGTCCACACTAAAAGACAAAAGCGTACGTCCGCATTAAAAGACAAACTAGAAGTCAAATTCTCAAAATGCCCTTCTGGCTAATCCTAGTGACCCAAAGTCCAAATTAACATTTTAACTAAGCTACTTATACTTAGTTAAATATTTTGGTCACTACAAAAGGTGGGGATTTGAGGAAATGCATCCACTAAGCTGTATATCGATGGAATGTCCCGACGGGAGTGTAAGGGACCAATCCGCATCGTCCTCTCTGTGGAGGTGAGGAGCTTGCTTGCGGGGTTTCTAGGTGGATTTGTCGGTAATGCTAGGGGATCGAGAGCTCGATGGCCGGGGTGCTATACAAGTGGACCAATTACAGCAAAGGGTGGAGATCCAAGTGGTTTGTATTGAGGAACGGCGTCGTGTCCTACGCCAAAATCTGACGGCCAAAGAATTTGAACCCCTCGCCCGATGAAAATATCCGATTAGCTCTCGAGGATGGATGGTGGGAGACTGAAGCACCAGAAAGATGTTGGCATTGTCCATCTCAAGGTATTATAAAATATTAATTGCACAAGAAAATATGTGAATCACAAATCGCTGTTTTTGGTGATATTTGCACAGGAAGAGATTTTCTTTATTGGCAAAATCTTGGTTTATATTTCATGTTGTTTCTGATTGTTTTGCTAGATAAAAAAAAAAATTAAAAAAAAAAAAAAAAGTAGAGAAGGCTTTGTTATCTGAGAGAGAAAAGCGTATGAACTAGAGGATTCTGGCATTGCTCGTCATGTTTGTTGTTTACTGTGATCTCAGTGGTGTTCTGTGACAACCTTTCTCTCTTCATCGGTTTTGTAATTTCAAGTGCCCATATCAAAATTTCCACTTTCTCGATTCCAACTTTACCAAAATTTCAATTATGTCTTTTTAATTATTTTATATTAATATTAACTCCTTTTATGCAATTATGAACTCCATGAAAAAATATATGAAAAAGAATATAATTTTCTTTTAATTTTTCGTGCGCATGATAAACACTGTAAAATGTTTTCGGCAAAAAACATTTTCTAAGAAAATGACTTTTCTGAAAATATTTTTCGACGAAAACAATTTTATGTCAAGGTAAACAGAACCTAAATATGCTTAGAGATGGTAGTTTGGCCACTCCAACCCAAGCAAATGCGATTGTAAAACCACCCGTTCTATTTTTTATTTATTTATAATTTTTCAATACATCCCAAGTATTATAAGCATTGGAGTTATTATCCCTAGAGGGTCATGTAAGGATCCAATTCCATGCCCATGCTGTGTCAGCTGTAGGGACGAAACCAGGACCATGAATGGAGAGAACTAAAGCAACATTTTTTCAAATGAGAGGATCATAATAAAAAAAAAAAAAAAAAATATTTACAGCCTTTTTTTTTTTTTTTCTTTCTGGAACCGGTGAGGACCATGGCTCCCCTCGGTCGGTCAATGAGTGTGTGGGCAGCCATACAGGCTCCATGTAAAAAGTTGGTTATCATTAATGGAGGGTTTTTTTTTTTTTTTGGTATGGTTTATGGGTAGTTACCCAATGTATTGAAAAATTAAAAAAAATGCTCTTCTCGTATAGTAGCTTTCTACAGAGAAAACTTCCATTAATTCTTATAACTTCCTCGATCGTTCAAGAACAAGTAAAGAGGAAGACGCCAAATTGACATGAAAGTAGACGGAAAAACTGCAGAACAAATCCGGCGGCGGGGTCTCCGACTCTCATCATGGGCTCCTTGAAAATCTTTGTATTGATTGAGTAAGAATACAGTATATATCTTTCTGACTTTAATTAGTACATCGAGGAACACCAAAAGAAGTTGGCTTTGAGATGCTTCCACGTTAATCAAGGTATGTCTCTATACAATTTTCTTTTTTGACTGCTTTCCCGAGACTGTTAATGCATTTACGATCAGATTTTTCTTTTTGAAGAATGCACTTTTTTTTTTTTTTTATTTGAAGTATGGAATTAAGTTTATAAATGCATGAAATGCCTTTCGGACGGATACATAGTCTTACGTATAGCATTACTTTACAATGATTATGGAGACTTTAGGCCGTCTGCTAATAGAGAAACAAAGGATAAACGGGTTCATTGGTGGAATCCGGTAGAGTTGCTCTGACTCTCAAGTTAGTAAAGAGTTTGGCTAGAATTAGAATTACATACCTGAATGATCATATCCTTGCTTTCTTTATATATGTTATCAATATCCTATGTGTCCTTTCCCTTTAGGGTTTTAGAAATTCTCGCCAATAAGTTGTTATGTACGTGGAGATTCATTTTCCTAGGTTTGTTGGGAATGACATTTTAGCATGGATAGGTGGTTAGTTGAGTTGGTAGTAACGGGAGGAATCTGCTAGTTGGATCGGGATCCCTAGCAATAGTTGAGAATTGCTCATCCAATTTTTTATTTTTTATTTTTTATTTTTAAATCTTGGCCATTGAATCTTATTTACCAGCCTAGAAGCTATCATGTGTCCCACTAATTAAAAATTAATAAAATATTATTTAAATTTTAAAAAATATATATAAAACAAAACAAAACAAAATAATAATAATAATAATAATAATAATAATAATAATAATAATAATATATATAGGATGACCAGCTCTTCCCCACCCAAGACATGGGAATGGCTTTTGGGCCAATTGGGGGTGGCCGAAGCCACCCTCATTGCCCTAGGCCCCAGGGACAAATCCAAAAATTCCAATTTTTGGGTTTGACCCTAGGGGGCATAGTGCCATGGGGTGGATTCGGCCACTCTCAACCAACTGAATATTTGGGGATGACCGAAGCCACCCTAATGGCCTTAGGGGGGTGGTTCAACTACCTCCTAGGGCCAAACTCAAAAATTTCAAAAATCAATTTTTTTTTTTGGATTTGGCAATTGGGGTTGCCCAAACCATCCCCTAAAGCCATGGAGTGGATTCGGCCCTTAGTGGCTTTGGCCACCTTTCAACCAGCCCTTGGGGGATGGTCGAAACCATCCCCATGGACCTAGGGGGTGATTCGACAACCCCCAAGGGCCTAACCCAAAAATTTTTAAAATCAATTTTTTTGGATTTGGCCGTTGGGTGGCCGAACCACCCCCTAGGGCCATGGAGTGGCTTCAGCCCTTGGGGGTGGCTTTTGGCTACCCCTTTGTCTCTAGTGGGGTGGTCAGCCACCCCATATATATTTTTTTAATTTTTTTTGTTTTATATTTTCTTTTCAAAATTTAAATGATATCTTATTAGTTTTTAATTTTGGGACACGTAATAGCTTCTAGACTATTAGATGAGATTCAATGGTCAAGATTTAAAAAAATTGATGAGCAATTTCCCAGCTGTTGTTGGGGATCTTGATCCCTGCTAGCTAGGCGCTATACACAGGTGAAGGTGCGCTTGGGCTTTGGCAGCTAGTCGGGTCGTGGGCAGTTGGACCCCCACAACTCATGGGTAACGATGCTCCTAGAGTCAGCTAAATTCTTCAACGTATGATGGGCCTTTGAAGCCCGTCAATAATTAGGCCTTCCAGTAACCCTCAAATTCTCTCGAATGATTAGCTTACCAATCAATCAGGTAGCCAGGAAGTCAATTCTTTCCGTTTTGGCATAACTGGTCGCTTTCCAAAGTTTGGAGGCGACTAGCTAGGACATCACTCAGTTTCTATGGTAAAAAATCGCAGGGCTAACTACGTACCTTATTATGTTGTCCAAATACAGCCAAAAGTGCTTTGGCTCAAGAGTCAAAAACACAAGTTCTGTGATCATATTACTATGACCAATTAATTTAATCATGCCAAATTGATACAATGAAATGCATCTTCTTCTTTTCTTTCTTTTTCTTGTTTCCCATGCTATATATATATATATATATATATATTTCACACCATCTCTTCTCGAATAGTTTGGATAGTCAAAAGTAATAACTTTGACAATTATGCGAAATGGTCAAGGAAATTGGCGCATGAACATCTACGGTTATGCCTGACTAATTTTCCGTACGTGCCTGGCTACTTGTAAGTACAAATGCCTCTCTCTGAAAAAAAAAGAAGAAAATGATAAGTACAAAACAACAACCATAAACGGTCAGTGGCGGGCAACTAATGTGTGCTTATTCATTTTCAACATTTCAAGGCATTTGACTTTTCATCTTCTACTGTTGCATGCAGTCAGCTTGATTTAATTTACAAACAAAGAGTACAGATATGGGAATTCTCTGACAGATCGAAAGAGAGCTTGGAATTTGGATGCTTATCAATCAATCTTTTGTGGGGTTGTTCCAGACATGTTCTTCCTCAAACATGCACTCTTTGTTTTGGTTGTAGCCCTGATCAGTTGCTTGAGCACACAAAGATTTGCAACTGCTATTGTGCCTCAAGATGAAGGTATGATGAAATTCTTATTTCCCTTTTTCTTTTTGATAATTGAGAGCTCGATGAAAGGCAAAAACAGTTCTTCACTCTCTCCACTCATCACATGCTTACTGCAGTTCATATTATCCTACTAATTTCATGGCCAAAATATTAATTTAATTAAATTCATAATTTCATATTAGTTTAGTCTGTTTTTAATATTTCTGTTACGTATCGGACCTCAAAATAGTGTTAAAATATTATTTTAAATATTGATTTAACACGCATCTCTAACTTTGAGGCATGAAATTATAAGGTAGTTTATGTGCTTGTATTTCAGTGGATGCTCTTGAGCAAATTGCCAAGACAATGGGGGCTGCTCACTGGGTCTTTAATCCCACCTCTTGCAAATTGGAAACGGTCGGAGTTACGTCGCCGGAGGCGCCAGCCCGTTCTGAGAAGAACATTACTTGCAATTGCCAATTTGACAACAGTACCTGCCACGTTATAGCCATGTATGGTAGTCTATGTTTGAGGTCTTATTTTTTGTTTCTACAAAGAAATATAAGAGTATTAATTAAAAATTTCAATTTGCATTTGACTTTGTTGCGTTTGTTTGTTGATTTGTGTTTTATTGTTTTCAGAGAAATCAAAAGGTTCAGTCTGCCAGGTGTACTTCCACCTGAGCTGGTTCAGCTCCGTTACCTCCAAAAGATGTAAGCTTCATTAAAAAATGCAGCTATTAATTTTCTGTTTGGTTGCCAGGAAAACCAGAAACTAAACCCATGTGTTTTTATTGGCAGTGATTTTGCTTACAACTATCTAAGTGGGTCAATTCCAATCCAATGGGGTTCAATGGAATTGAAGTCTATGTAAGCAATGCTATTTTCTTCTCAAGCATACAGAGAGCATTGAATTCTTTGATTAATTAACTATAAATAGCCATTATATTGCAGCTCTGTTCTTGGAAACCGGTTGTCAGGGGAGATACCAAAGGACTTGGGTAACTTCAGGAATCTCACATACTTGTAAGCTTCTTTTTCTTTTTTACCAAAAATATGTCTTGGAAAATGATGTTGCCATATTATTCCATGAAGTTTGGGAGGTTAGATTGTTATATAACTTTTAGCATAAGATATGCGCTATTGGGTCAGTGTATGCTTATTATTTTTCCCCATTTTCGTTGTGCTGTTGCAATTGTAAGAGTTTCCTCTCTGGAATTAAGAAGCATACAATTGCAGTGCTTCAATCACTCTTGAATACACTTTCCATGAAACACAATATTCTCAGCGTGTGTACAGAAGAACTTACTGACAAACTGAATGTCAAACTCTTTTCTTAGGAGTCTTGAAGCAAATCAATTTTCTGGAACAATCCCATCAGAACTTGGGAATTTAGTTAACTTGGAAACTTTGTGAGTCACCTTGTAACTTCTTTTTTTGAGATGGATAACCTATTTTTTCCGAATGTTGATTTGTCTATTTTGCTCTAATACTTGTACTCACAGGATGCTATCCTCCAACAATTTGAGTGGGAATTTGCCAGAGGAACTTGGTGGGCTGAAAAACTTGACGGATTTGTAAGCTTTTCTGTAGTATGATACTTCACCAAACATATAAACTCATGCTGACATTGTAGAATCGATGACGTTTTACTGCACCTTGCAGCCGTGTAAATGATAACAACTTAAATGGAACAATACCAGAATTTATTCAGAACTGGAAACAACTTGAGAGACTGTAAGCTCCTGAGCTTCCAAAATACTGAATGCCTTTTAGGGTTTGAGGAAAGTAGCATAACTGAGGCTTGCTAATTTCTCATGATTGTTTTCTTTCTATTCAATGCAGAGAAATGATTGCTAGTGGACTCAAAGGGCCCATACCATTATCCATTTCGGTTTTGGAAAAGTTAACAGATTTGTGAGTGAAGATATTCTTGACCATTCTGTTAAGTGACATAAATGTTTATAATAATTGATGAATTAAATGGTTGTGCTTGAAGGATTGTGTTCATAACATTATCTTTACATACAGGAGGATTAGTGACATAAATGGGACAATCCAGGCTTTTCCAGATTTAGGAAACATGAAAGGCCTTACGAGAATGTATGTTGAATGCTTAGTTTATTTATGTTCAGAAATGCATGCATTTATCTATAATCTTACCATCATAATTGATTTGGTCTTTTTTTGGTCTTTCAGAATTTTGAGGAACTGTAATATTTCTGGTGAAATCCCAATTTACATCTGGGAAATGAATTATCTACGAGTTCTGTAAGGACAAAACTTGTGGTTTTTTCTACACAAATACTGTATTCATTTTCCATTATTTTACTTTGAAGTATTTATGGACCTGAGTAATAGCCTAAGTTGTGCATCTAAATATGTTTTCATAGGAATCCTACTGTAATTCATTTTAATGTATTTGATATTTAGCTATCTCAATAAAAAAATATAAATAAATATCAATATCTCTAAGAAGCATAATTTAGTTTCTGATGCGGTAACGAGATTATGAAAAAGTTGAATAAGACTCAGGAACCTGGCCTAGGATGGCCTGCATTGGGCACAATGGGTGGAGAAAGGAGTTATTAGGGTTAGCTTTGTTCCTTCGAAATCTGAGGTTCCATGTTTTATAGTTACTTCCCTACTATTGCTTCTTTATGGTGCTTGGTTTACTTACAACCATTATATTTCAAGAATGACTTATCTAGATTTCTAACTCTTCATATTACAACAGTGGATTACTACATGTATTTTGGGACTAAGATATGAAGATATGCTTTTATCTTGTGATTTTGCACAGGGATCTCAGTTTTAACAAGTTAAGTGGGGAACTACCCACTGTTATAAAAACAGAGAATATAAAGTTCATGTAAGTTATGATATGGACATTCTAGCATTTTGAATACTTACTATTGCAATGTGATCGCACCCTTAGCCTCGTCCTATTATTAACATTAACATACTAATTGTGTGATGTGTATTTCATCAGTTTCTTAAGCCGCAACTTGCTTAGTGGAAATGTTCCGGAGTCAATCTTGATGAAAGGAACTAACGTGTATGTTTCTCATTTTGGAAGCCTAGTCTTTTAAATCTTCTATTTGGTTGGCAAATAGTTATTCTTCTGTCCCATTTAATGTATAGTTGTTGGCTATGGTTTATCTTTATATATGTCTTGATATTTGTCAACTCTCACTGAAAATGAGGCTCGAAGTTACTACTTTGGAGATATATGAAAGTGCCACAACATTTGGTGGAAATCAAAGCATTAGATATTCTACTAGCTAGTGTTAAATAGCAAAGCAGTTACCATATCGAAAACGCACTGCCAATGTCAGGTAGCCTTGTAGGAAACTTGTATGGATACATTATAAGGATGATGGTTAATAAAAATATGCAAGAACATGATGTAAACGAAACTAACGATTCCAAAGATACATGGATCAACGATATTAAGAAGACTTGTGATATTGCCTTTAAGAACAAATTCTGAAATCTAAAAAAGAAATTGTTGAGGGACGCTTGTCAAATTCAGAGTTACAATAAAAATTGACACTCTTTATGAATATAAGTGCATCATTTTAAGAAGATTAAAGTTTTTTTTTTCTTACTCTTTTGGGAATGCAGGGATCTCTCGTATAATAACTTCACTAGGCAAAGCACAGAGCAGCCTGCTTGCCAGACCTCGTCAGTAAAGAAAAATGATTCCTTCTTTGTTAATATCATTATCTGTTTAATTTCACCTTTTATACTACCAGAAGGTGAAGTCAAGTACTAATATTTATTTCACTTTCTATTTTTCAAATTTTTGTTTCACCAGCGGTCTGAACTTAAACTTGTTTCGAAGTTCTTTGCAAGAAAGTGGCTTGTAAGTTTTTTGTTCTTGTCTTCTCTAATTTAGCCCAAAATTATGTATTTGGAATTAAATGCATCAATATGTTCTTTGTAAAAGAGAGGTTGGGGGGGAGGGTGTTCATGATGGTGGATGCTTGAACAAAAGAAAAAAAGGAACGATCTTCTACATTTTCCATGTGAATCCAGTATACATTCCTTTTCTTCTTTGGCTTCATGACCTGACAGTAGCTGTGTTTTTCAACATGACAATCTGTTTCTATTTAGTAGTATTGACTTTGAATGATGTCCATGTAGTGCTAATCTTTTCCTTTTCTCAACTTATTAAACCAGAAGGTCAATTCGTCCATGCATGGAAGATTTCAAGTGCCCTCGATGTAAGTGTGCCTTTTCAACTTCTATGATCAAACAATGTCTGTTTCACAATTTTTATTGATTTTCCTCCATAATTAGCAAACTCCTAGAATCCCTATCATCTTTAACTGTATGATATATCCTAAAAAGTAAATAACTAATTGAAAAGCAATTCGGTGATTTGTGCAGATGGACAAAATAAACCTTATGGACAATGGTTTTAATAGGCTTATGTTGTTTGCCTTTGATTTTTGAGAATGTTGCGGTTCATATGGATTTAGCTTGAAAGTTTTTATTCTGATTGGTTGACAAGATTTCTTAGGAAAAGAAAAACTAACTTTTAGATCTTAAAACTTTGTTATTCAGAATCAAGAAAAAAGATGCTTGGCTACAAACTATGCATCTGGGTTGCTGTCTCACTTACTTGAAATGAGATTTTGATTTTGAAAACTGGAACAATTGTAATCATCACATCCAAAATTTCAATAGCTATTCCTCCTGGAAACAACAGAGCTTCAATTTTAACCACATGGTTTATATTTAAGGACACCTATCCATGCAAGTTTACATGAATTTTCTAATTGATAACATGAAGTCGTGTTTTTCTTTTGACCTTTAAAATTCATCCAGTATCATGGTATCATTAGAGTTTGTTTTCTCTGATTTGTTTAGTGCAAATATCTCTGGGCAGATTGGCATTCTTTATATATCAATTGTGGTGGAGGTGACATTGAAGAAAGAGACATTGTATATAAAGGAGATGCAGCTGCTGACGGTGGTGCTGCGACATTCTTTTCAAGTAACAACGATAACTGGGGACTAAGTAGCACTGGAGACTTCATGGATGACAATGATTTCCAAAACACTGATTACATTACAAACTTGCAATCACCGAACATCTCTGCATTGTACACTACAGCCCGCATTTCCCCCCTCTCTCTTACTTATTATCGATATTGTTTAGAAAACGGGGATTACACTGTTAGTCTACACTTTGCGGAGATAAAATTCACAAATGACAAAACGATAACAGTCTTGGGAGGCGCTTATTTGATATATACATTCAGGTAAGAATCACATTTGTGTCATGTTTGCTTGATTTTTTATACTGCCATACTGTAGTACAGGTGGAGCTGTTGAATTAATAATATACTTGATAATACTTGAGAATTCAAGACATTGATGAAATGGGATGCTTTATTGATCTTTTAACATTCCCTTTACAAGTTGGTTAACTTATTTGGAAAACAAATTATGGTCTTCTAATATTTACAAGTTGATATTTGATGATTTCTGATATTCAGTCTCATTAAACAATTGGATTATTCATATTATTGCATGTGTCATCATGCATGTGCAATGCACCAAGATGGTTCCTCAGAGCCCTTGCTTTTGGTGAGCTTGCTATGATGGTATTAATGGACTACTGTGTTGCAGGACATATTAGTGGAGAAGGATTTCAATATAGTAGCTGAAGCCCCTGGGGTTGTTACACCAGTCATAAAAAAGTTTAATGCCAGTGTTATAGAAAATATTTTGGAAATCCGCTTCTATTGGGCTGGGAAAGGGACAACGCGAATACCTGCAAGTGGAGTTTATGGTCCCCTGATATCAGCTATTTCTGTTGACCCCAGTGAGTTGATTCTTCCCTTTAATAATATTGTAATTCTAATAGTTGTCGTCTTTATTGTAATACTCATAAGGAGTAATGACTATATGCCAGTTGAAATTTAATGGTTTATGTCAAAGTATTAAAGGATTTCAATATAAGGGGACATTGTAATCCCATTAGTAGATTGTGGGATGGGGAGGCATTGCAAAAACTGAAACATTGAGAGGACATTGAATTGAATGGGATGAATGTAGTTTCCCCTGTAAAATTTTATTATTTAGTATAGCCTAGTTTTTAATTTCAATTTTTCACCTTAAATTAACATGGTTTGAGTTTCTTTCCTCATTGCCAAACTAACTCCTGATTAGCATAATCACTTGGTTATTTTTGGCAGACTTCAAACCTCGTTCAGAAGGGGGGAAGGTGAAGATTGCACCAATTATTGTAGGAGTTGTAGTAGTATGCCTCATATTCTTGGCATTGGGTATCATTTTGTGGAGACGCTATTTCAAAGCAAAGACTGGGAAAGAAAAAGGTGTGTGTAATCAGTTGCACAAATCATTGTTTCAGATAAAATCAGAAAAAATTACCTTTGTATTCTTTTGGATCACTTTAATTATTATTTTATGCATGTGTCACACAATCAAGTAAAATCTCTCTCTCTCTCTCTCTCTCTCTCTCTCTGTACCACATTCTCATGTTAATTTTAAGAATGTAAGTGCAGTGTTTTTAGGGTCTTTAGCCACCTTGAGTTTATCAATCTGTTTTCTTCTATTATTCTATTAATCATTTAGAGAAATCATCCAAATATTTTTATTTATTTATAGTTTAAATCTTGCAGGATATCTGTTAAAATATGATATTCAGTTTTGACTTGCACATTAGTGAAATCTGGTTGTTTTCCTCAATGCATGCCTAAAAATTTGATTATGACTTACTCTTCCTTGAAAGGGTAGTTCATAGTGAATGATGAAACTGTTCTAAGAATCATTTTATTTTTGTTTGTTGGTAAACAAAAATGGTATTATTGTAATTTCACCTTTTCGAATGCTATATCCCTTGTTCTTTCCTTCTCTTCTTCCCACACCCATTTTTATTTCTCCAAATCTAAATTAATCAGCTTTGCTTATTTTTGAAAATGTATGTGAGCAGACTTTCTAATCTGTAGATTTTCATGTCTTATAAAGTGTTTAGCATGTATAATAATGTCATATGCACTACTACTAGGAAGTTTGGAGAATTTCAGATTCATATGATTGCCTTAGGGCTTTATCTGTAGGTCACAGACCGAACCACGTAAAATATCTTGTCTATTTTATTTATTTATTCCACTATTATTTTATTTTCCCAAATTGACTATTGATTTCTTTATAAAGCTTTTTACGTAGATCAATGAAGAAAATAAGTCACAAATTAAACTTGTGTAGTCTACCTCTTAACTGTTAGAACTTAAGGCTTGCTATGTGATTATAGAATTGTTTATAATACCAAAGAGCAACTTGGCAGTTAAAGTACCAGATTCAGAGTCCTAAGGTATACTTTCCTCTCATTGGACAGATTTTAAAGGACTAGAGCTCCAAACAGGTTCTTTTAGTTTGAAGCAAATTAATGTTGCCACCAATAATTTTGATCCTGCAAACAAGATTGGAGAAGGTGGATTTGGTCCTGTTTACAAGGTATTCAAGCTAAACCTTTAGTTATAGTAAGTCATACTATTGTATGGTTCTTCCTTAAAGGAGTCTTAATTTTTCTTTTTTTTTCGTGGCTGGGATGTAGGGCCTGTTATCCAATGGTACTGTAATTGCTGTAAAGCAACTCTCATCTAAATCAAGTCAGGGAAATCGTGAATTTCTGAATGAGATTGGCATGATTTCATGTTTGCAACACCCAAATCTAGTGAAACTTTATGGCTGTTGTATTGAAGGCAATCAAATGTTGCTCGTATATGAATATATGGAAAATAACAGCCTTTCAAGTGCCTTGTTTGGTGAGAATTATTCCCTGCTGTTTTCTTAATTGATAGTGTTATATCACAAAAATATAGTACAGGCTTAAGAATTATCAGTACTTTTTGGTTAATGAATTTTACCTTGAATAGGCTCTAAAAGCCATCAGTTGAAATTGGACTGGCCAACAAGACAGAAGATTTGTGTTGGAATAGCTAAAGGCATAGCTTTTCTCCATGATGAATCGAGACTCAAGATCGTTCACAGAGACATAAAAGGTACCAATGTTCTGCTTGATAGTGACTTAAACCCTAAAATTTCTGACTTTGGGTTGGCTAGGCTTGAGGAAGGTGAGAAACCCACATCAGCACCGAGTAGCTGGAACGATGTAAGTCACGATGTTGTCTTGTAACTGACCTTTTGGCTGCTTTAGTGTTATTTAAATCAGTATCTTATTGTGGTCGAGTGGACAGTATTCATGATTTTTTATTTTCATATATATGCAGAGGATATATGGCACCTGAATACGCTCTTTGGGGTTATTTGACCTACAAAGCTGATGTTTACAGTTTTGGAATTGTGGCTTTGGAAATTGTTAGTGGGAAGCACAATATGAGTTATGGGCCAGCAAGTAATTGTGCTTGTCTTCTAGACTGGGTAGTTCTCTAACTTTTATAGTAGCCTCAGTTGATTGCATCTAGTAGAGATTCTTTGGCTGATATGGTCCTGCCACTCAATTTCCATTTTCATTATTCTTGGGATATTTGTATTTTATTTAACCCAAAATACCTTGTGCTTCTTTATTTTTCTTTGATTCTTTGTAGCTCTGTATCTGCTCTAGAAATGATACTAATGGTTCTTTTGTTTTAGCGAAATGCTATATGCTAAACAAGTATTCACCTTCCATCTACCAAATCTGATGTGGACCAAAAACGTATTTTCATCCACCAAATGCTATGGGAACCATGCCACATCTCTTAATTATCCAATATATAACATCTCTCTTAATTATAATGTTCTTTTGAAAAGTGAGGTTTCTTTCACTCAAGTTACTATAGGATGAGGACTCTATAAAGAAGATGAAAAGCAGTGTACTTTGGTCAAGAGCTGGTGAAGGGATTCTGTTGAAACAAAATGATAAAGAAAATATTTAGATAAGCTGAAGAGTTTACAAGCTATAAAATACTAGAGCATTTTGCACTTGTAATGACTAATTACCCCTTAAAAATCACTTGCAAAACTTCCATCCTATAGATAAATATATGTATCTCTAATGATTTCCATTGCAGGCGTGTCAGCTGCAGCAAAATGGAAGCTTAATGGAGCTAGTAGATGAAAAGCTTGGATCTGAATTCAACAAGGTAGAAGCAAAAAGGATGATTAAAGTAGCTTTCTTATGCACTGATGCTTCACCCTCAATAAGGCCAACAATGGCTGAAGTGGTAAGCATGCTGGAAGGAACTTCTACCATTCCAGAAATGATTCCTGAAGCAAGTAGTTATAGTAAAGATTTAAGGTTTAAAGCTATAAGAGACAGTAAAAGCCAGATGCATGGCCAGAGTTTGAGAGGGAGTCAGGCTCATTTTTCAACATCTGTTGGCTCATGGCGTGGCTCTTCCTCCACTTCTGCCCATGACCTCTATGAAATCACAGATGAGATCAAAGCCATGAGGGAAGATAATATACGGATGGAAAGCAAGAGTTCAGAAGTAAGCCAGGCCCAGATTTCAACTTCTGAGGAAGATCTATATCAAATTAACTCGAACACATTTCATTGATTTTTTTTAAAGGTTGAATAAGTTGTATATTTTCTGTTGCATAATAGTATATATCACTGTATTTCATACTCAAACAATGAAATATAAGATATGTTAGCTTTCTGTTAAAAATCCCCTCCCCCTAAAGATTTTGAAGAAAAAAAAAACCTCCAAGAATTTTCGAAAACCAAAATAATTATAATAAATGTGTGAGCTTGCTGTATTGACGCTTTCTTATATTCAATTTCCTTGATTATCATTTGGAAACGAAGATTTGGAGAATCTTATAATATTGTTGGTACTTATTTACCAACAAGGGAAAAAGGAGAGTTGTTCTTCAATTCATTCAATCCCAGTAAATTATTTATGTCGAATATTGTCTCTAGTAAAATCAAGACTCCAACATTTCTCATAAACCATGTAATCATGGCTACTTTCATCATTATTCTTAGGGAAAATTTCATTTAAGCCTTTCTGAACATCTAGTCACTTTTACAATTACTCCCCTAAAAAATTTCATAAATTTCAATTTAATGTACCGAACTCTTAATTTTTTGCAATGTCACATTAACTGTATCTATCTTGAAATTAGTTGGGGTGAGTAGGGCATGTTTGTATAGTGGTCAGGTTCAATGGATAAGAATACTTTTCGCATAATTGGTCGATTTCCACAGATTGAAGAGGACATCATGTTCGAAGTGTTCTCTGACTCCAGGGTTAAAAACAAATTAATGCCGGCTTTCAATGACCAATTAATTCCAAATTGATACAATGAAATGTATTCTCTCAGTCTTTCTCTTTTCCTTTCTTTTTCCCAAAATTAATACAATAGGCCCTTAAGATTCCCTTTTATTTTTTTTAGGTGAAAATTTAAGCTTTCATCAACACAAGATCAAATAGTACAACTCTCTAAAATTACAATATCATGAAGAATCCATCCAAATTTTCTCCATAACTTTTTGAAGAGCTGCTCTTGCCAGAAGATGAGCTGCCGTTATTGTATAGTTTATTGGCAATGAAATGTTTACTTATTCATGAAAAATTGAAAGGCTTCTTTCAGTGATCCTATCTGTTTGAGGGGACAATACTAGTCAAGGCAACTGGCCGGTGCCTGGAAATTAATAGTTGAGAGAAGGAAACCTAATCTCCCTGGAATTCAAAGCAAGTAATATTCAAACAAGAATAAAGCAAAAGAAAAATCAACTCAACAAATATGGTCACCAAAAACTCCACACCTGCCTCTGTAATTCCAAGTACAAATAGGAAAATCTGTTTCGTGGGTCACCAAAAACAACTCCATGAAAGCTCAGTATGTATGATGTTAATGTGGCCATATTTATTTTCAGCATTTAAAGATATTTGACTTCATCTTCTACTCTTGCGTGTACTAGTCACTGACTAACTGATATATATTTACCAGCATGATTTAATGTACAAACAAAGAACTCAGACATAGGAATATTTCTCAAACAATCTTTTGGGGGATTACAGACATGTTCTTCCTCAAACATGCGTTCTTTGTTTTTGTAGCCCTCAGTTGCTTGACCACTCAAGGATTTGCTGCTGATATGGTGCCTCAGGATGAAGGTCTGATGAAATTCTTATTTTGTTCCGGACAATGACTATTGCAGTTCCATATTATCCTATTAATTGCATTTTTATCCGTTTAAGTTTTTAACATAAAGAGGAACATGTCTGTAATCCCCAAGAGGTAGCCAATCGGCGTGAATCACGCCTTATGAGAAGTCACAAGTCAATCCCCTCTCCCCTACCTTTGTGTGGACATGTCAAAAAATAAAATAAAACATAAATGATGATTTCACCATGAGTTTGATTTATTCAGAATAAGTTTTTATGTGTTCAACGGTATATATGTTAGAATAGTAATTTAAATTATAAGTTAGTTTATGTAATTAATAACTATATATATATATATTATATTTGAATATATGTGCAAGAATGTTGGCTACAGCGTGTTAATATTTGATATGCTTGTATTTCAGTGGATGCCCTCCAGCAAATTCTAAACACAATGGCGGCTACTGACTGGAAGTTTAATTCCACCTGTAGCAAATCGGAAATGGTCGGAGTTACGGTGCCGGAGCCGCCAGCCGGTTCTACGAGGAACATTACTTGCAATTGCGGCCAATACGAGAACAATACCTATAACTGCCACATTGTAGTCATGTATGGTACTCTATGTTTTGAGGTTTTATTTTTTGTTTCTACAAAGAAATATATATAAGAGTATTAATTAATACTATATATATATATATATATATATATAGTATGGTTTTGTTCCTTACTGTTATTTTATAATTTTTTGAGTAATACAATGGAAGATATTCTTGTCTTTCCCATCATCCACTTTTTCTTAATGGCCATGGGACAATATTATTGTTAGGTTATATATTGTACAATGTCCCAAGTTGGTTATTGGTGTGTCTATATATCTATATATATATATATATATATATATATATATATGCTCATCTTGTACAGTATTATGTGTGATTTAATATAAAGTCATTTTCTCTATATGGCATGAGAGCCTAGGTTCTAAATCACCTCCAGGCCACCTTTCTACCTTTTTTCCGGCATTCTCTCTAGCGCCGCAAACTTTTTGGCAAACTCCGTAGCTTTGCCTTCTTTAGATCTCACTCTTTTGAGCATCATTTTGAGCTCGTGACTACACCAATTGAAACTTTGGAAGACGATCTATCCAGGGCCTCTGAGACTATTCCCATCGAAGTTGTCATGCATCCACGCGTTGCCTGAATGTTTATTATGCCACCTCATTGACCGTACCAATTAATCAACAACCCAATGGGTTGGGGGTGGCTTGGCCACCCTAAGTGGGTTGGCAGTGGTAGGGATGGCTCATTTGCACCCCCACCATACATTTGTGTGCCCTTTGGGTTTTACATTTTTTTTTTCATTCTGTTTTTTAAGTTTTTTTTTTCTTTAATTTTCAATTTTATTTTAGTTTTTTTAAAAAATGACGGATATTATTAGAAGATTGATAGAAAAGTGGTCATGTGCATGGCACTTAATTAGAGAAATATAAATCGAAGACCGTGTCCCTCTTTTCTTTTGTCACCTCAAAGTTAATATGTCTTTTAAAATCTACCGTTAAATTTATGATAAATCATTATTGAGTTTAGACTTTTAATCCGATAATAATATTAAAAGGCATATCATTACTTGTATTTCTCATTCTAATCATTTGACTTTGTTGCGTTATTTGTTGGTTCGTGTTTTATTGTTTGCGTGATGGTTAAGCTTCGTTACCTCGAGCGCATGTGAGCTACATTTTCAAAGGAGAAATGTTATGTGTTTCTATGAGATGAATATCAAGTTGATGTTTAGTTCATTCATTGACTTCTCTAGCATTTTTTTTAATTAATTATTTTGATCATATTTAATAAATAAGAAGATTCACATTAGTTTGGTAGCAATCTCTTGGTAAAAGATTTGTTGCCCATATCATTTTTCTTTCAAAATATACACCTATTAATTTTCTGTTTGGTGCCCGGAAAAACAAAAAACAAAAATAATATATAATAAATAAACCCATGTTTTATTTCATTGGCAGTGATTTTGCTTACAACTATCTAAGTGGGTCAATTCCAAGCCAATGGAGTTCAATGCAATTGAAGTTTATGTAAGCAATATTATTTTCTTCTCATTTTTATTACTTTAGGCATTGAATTCTTTGATCAATTAACCAGAATTGTCATCGTCTAGAAAGTCGGGGTTAGTAGGGCATGTTTGTAGTGTTGTCAGGTTAAAGAACACTTTTGGCATAATTGGTCGCTTTCCACAGTTTGAAGAGGACATCATTTTTGAAGTGTTCTCAGGCTCCAGGTCAAACACAAATTAATGCAGGCTTTCAATGACCAATTAATTCCAATTGATCCAATGAAATGTATTCTCTTGTCTTTCTCTTTTCCTTTCTTTTTCCCCAAATGAATGCAATAGGCCCTTAGCATTTCGCTATTTTTATTTGTTTTTTAGGTGAAAATTTAAGCTTTCATTAACACAAGATCAAATACCACAACTATCAAAAATTACAATATCATGAAGAAAAAAGAATATTCTTCCATCCAAATTTTCTCAAAAAGCTACTTTTGCCAGAAGATGACCTATTTATGAAAAATTTCTTTCGGTTACCATCTGTTTGAGGACAATACTAGTCAAGGCAACTGGTGCCTGCAAATTAATGGTTGAGAGAAGGAAACCTAATCTCCCTCAAATTCAAAGCAAGTAATATTCAAACACGAATAAAGCAAAAGAAAAAATCAACTCAACAAATATCTGTTTTCTGGGTGACCAAAAACTCCACACCTGCCTCAATAATTCTAAGTACAAAAGAACATCTACCCTAACAGAAGGAGAGAACTTGGAATTTAGATGCTTATAATCAATCTTGTGGGGGTTCCAGACATGTTCTTCCTTAAACATGCACTCTTGGTTTCGGTTGTAGCCCTCAGTTGCTTGAGCACACAAAGATTTGCTACTGCTATGGTGCCCCAAAATGAAGGTATGATGAAATTCTTATTTCCCCTTTCCTTTTCCTTTTCTTTTTCATTAGCGTAATTATGGGGTAAGTGATTATTTAACATGTTTATTAATTTAAATGTTGATTTAACATACATTACTAAATTCAAGGCATACTATATTTGTATGTGCATGGCACTTAGAAATGTTGGCTACAACATGTTATTGTTTGATGTGCTTGTATTTCAGTTGATGCTCTCCAGCAAATGGCCAATACAATGGAGGCTACTAACTGGAAGTTTAATCCCATCTCTTGCACATTGAAACGGTCGGGGTTACATCACCGGAGCCGGCCGGTTCTGAGAAGAACATTACTTGCAATTGCCAATTCGATAACAATACCTGCCACATTGTAGTCCATGTATGGTATTCTATGTTTGAGGTCTTATTTTTTTGTTTCTACTAAGAAATATAAGAGTATAATTAATCATTTTCAATTTGTATTTGACTTTGTTGTGTTTGTTTGTTGGTTCGTGTTTTATTGTTTGCAGAAAAATCAAAAGGTTCAGTCTGCCAGGGGTACTTCCACCTAAGCTGGATCAGCTCCCTTACCTCCAAGAGATGTAAGCTTAATTTAAAAAATGCAGCTATTAATTTTCTGTTTGGTTGCCAGGAAAACCAAAAACTAAACCCATGTTTTTATTGGCAGTGATTTTGCTTACAACTATCTAAATGGGTCAATTCCTATCCAATGGGGTTCAATAGAATTGAAGTTTATGTAAGCAATATTATTTTATTCTCATTTTCTTTACTTTAAGCATATAGAAAACATTGAATGCTTTTTCCATTAATTATAAATAAACATTATATTGCAGCTCTGTTCTTGGAAACCGATTCTCAGGGGAGATACCAAAGGGCTTGGGAAACTTCAGGAATCTCACATACTTGTAAGTTTTTTTTTTTTACCAAAATTATGTCTTGGAAAATGATGTTGCCATTTTAGTCCATGAAGTTTGGAAGGTTATTGTCATATAACTTTTAGCATAAGATATGGGGAATTGAGTCAGTGTATGCTTATAACTTTTCCCTAGTTTTTTTGTGCTATTTCAATCGTAAGAGGTTCCTCTCTGGAATTTAAAAGCATGCAATTTCTGTGCTTCTATCACTCTTGAGCACATTTTCCATGAAACACAATAGTTTGTGTGTATGGACAGAAGAACTTGCTGACAAATTGAATGGGAAACTCTTTTCTTAGGAATCTTGAAGCAAATCAATTTTCTGGAACAATCCCTCCAGAACTTGGGAAATTAGTTAACTTGGAAACTTTGTGAGTCACCTTGTAACTTATTTTTAGAGATGGATAACCTTTTTTTTTTTTTTTCCGAACTTTGATTTGCCAATTTTGCTCTAATACTTGTGCTTGCAGGATGCTGTCCTCCAATAATTTGAGTGGGAATTTGCCAGAGGAACTTGGTGGGCTGAAAAACTTGACGGATTTGTATGCTTTTCTGTTTTATGATACTTCACCAGACATATAAACTCATGCTGACATTGTAGAATTGATGACGTTTTACTGCACCTTGCAGCCGTGTAAATGATAACAACTTAAATGGAACAATACCAGATTTTATTCAGAACTGGAAACAACTTGAGAGACTGTATGTTCCTGAGCTTTCAAAATACTGAATGCCTTTTAGGGTTTGAGGAAAGTAGCATAACTGAGGCTTGTTACTTTCTCATGATTGCTTTCTTTCTATTCAATGCAGAGAAATGATTGCTAGTGGACTCAAAGGGCCCATACCATCATCCATTTCGGTTTTGGAAAAGTTAACAGATTTGTGAGTGAAGATATTCTTGATCACTCTGTTAAGTGACATAAATATTTTTATTAATCGATAATCAATATGGTTTTGCTTGAAAGATTGATTGTGTTCATAACAATATCTTTACATACAGGAGGATTAGTGACATAAGTGGGGCAATCCAGGCTTTTCCAGATTTGGGAAACATGACAGGCCTTACAAGAATGTATGTCCAATGTTTAGTTTATGTGATGTTCATAATTGAATATATTTATCTATAATCTGACTATCATAATTGACTCAATGTTTTTTGGTCTTTTAGAATTTTGAGGAACTGTAATATTTCTGGCGAAATTCCTGATTACATCTGGAGAATGAATCATCTACGAATTCTGTAAGGACAAAACTTGAGGTCTTTTTTATACAAATATTGTATTTTTTTCCCACTTTTTTCCTTTGCAATACTTATAGACTTGAGTAATAACCTAAGTTATGCCGCTGAATATGTGTTCATATAAATGCCATTGTAATTCATTTTCACCGATTAGGGTGGGAAAAATCTAATCTAAGAAGCATAATGTAGTTTCTGATGAGGTAATGGGATGATGGCAAACTTGAATAAGACTTGGGAACCTAGTCAAGAATGGCCTGCATTGGCACTATGGGTGGAGAAGGGAGTGATTAGGAATGGCTTTGTTCCTAATTCCAAACCTGAGGTTTCTTGTTTTATAGTTAATATATTCTTCCCTACTATTTATTCTTTATGGTGCTCTGACTTATCCAGAGTTTTAACTCTTGCAACAGTAGATTACTACATGTCTTTGGGACTAAGATATGAAGATATGCTTTTATCTTGTGATTTTGGACAGGGATCTCAGTTTTAACAAGTTAAGTGGAGAACTACCCACTGTTATAAGCACAAACAGTATAAAGTTCATGTAAGTTATGATATGGAAATTGTAGTATTATGAATTCTTACTTTTGCAATGTGATTGCACCCTTAATCATGTCCTGTTATTAATATTAACATACTAATTGTATGATGTGGATTTCATCATCAGTTTCTTAACCAGCAACTTTCTTAGTGGAAATGTTCCGGAGTCGATCTTGAAGAAAGGAACTAACGTGTATGTTTCTCATCTTGGATGTCTAGACTTTTAAATCTTCTATTTGGTTGGGAAATAGATTTGTATGTGTCTTGATTTGAAAATGAGGCTTGAAGTTACTATTTTTGGAGATATATGAAAGTGTCACTACGATCAGAGAGTTTCAATAAGAATCAAAACTCCTCACGAATCAAAATGCATCATTTTAAGAAGATGAAGTGTTTTATTTTTCTCTTTTGGGGAATGCAGGGATCTTTCCTACAATAACTTTGTAAGGCAAAGAGCAGAGCAGCCTCCTTGCCATACCTCGTCAGTATAAAAAACACTAATTCCTTCTTTGTTAATATCATTATCTGTTTACTTTCACCATTTATACTACAATAAGGTGGAATCAAGTCTAATATTTATTTCACTTTTTATTTTTCAAATTTTTGTTTCACCAGACATCTGTACTTAAACTTGTTTCGAAGTTCTATGCAGGAAAGTGGCTTGTAAGTTTCTCTTGTTGTCTTCTCTAATTCAGCTCAAAATTATGGATTTGGCTTTAAAGCATCAAGAAATTCATTTACTGGTATTGACTTTGAATCATGTCCATCTAGTGCTAATCTTTTCCTTTTCTCAACTTATTAAACCAGAAGGGCGATTCGTCCATGCAAGGAAGATTTCAAGTGTCCTCGATGTAAGTGCCCATTTTCAGTTTCTATGAAGGATTACTTTCAAATAATCTCTGGTTCACAAAAGTTTATTGCATTTCCTCCATAATTAGCAAGCTCCTGGAATCACTGCCATATTTAACTTCATAATATGTTATCCTAAGATGCAAATAATTAATTGAAAGGCAGTTCAGTGATTTATGCATATGGACAAAGTAAACCTTATGGAATATGGTTTTAAGAAGATTATGTTATTTATTTCCCTTTGATTCTTGAGAATGTTGTGGTTGATATGGATTTTAGCTTGAAAGTTTGTATATCTCTGATTGGTTGCCAAGAGTTTTTTCCTCCTTAAGCAACAGAGCTTCAATTGTAAGCACGTGGTTTATATTTAAAGACAGCTATCCATGCAAGTTTACATGAATTTTCTGACTGATAATATTAAGTTGTCTGTGTTTCTCTTGTGGCCTTCTAACTTCATCCTGTTATCATGGTATCTTAAGAGTTTCTTTCTCTGAGTTTTTAGTGCATATTTCTCTGGGCAGATTGGAATTCTTTACATATCAATTGTGGTGGAGATTACATTGAAGAAAGAGACATTGTCTATGAAGGTGATGCAGATGTTAATGGTGGTGCGGCGAGATTCTTTTCGAGTGACAACAATAACTGGGGACTAAGTAGCACCGGAGACTTCATGGATGACAATGATTTCCTGGACACTCGTTATATTTCAACTCGGCATTTACAAAACATCTCTGCATTATACACCACAGCTCGCATTTCTCCTCTCTCTCTTACCTATTATCGATATTGTTTAGAAAATGGGAGTTACACTGTTAGTCTACACTTTGTGGAGACACAATTCACAAATGGCACAACATATAAGAGTCTTGGGAGGCACATATTTGATATATACATTCAGGTAAGCAATCACATTTGTTTAATATATGCTTACTATGAGAATTTGCATGAGTGCTTGATACTTCATTCTTCCATTCTTTAATACTCTTGGAATTGTTGAATAATATAATTGATCATACATACTATAAGCCATAGGCCGAACCACCTTAATTCTTTGAGTCTCTTTTCTTTGTTCTCGTTTATCTTCTCTAAATTATAAGTTCTAATATATACTTGGGAGTTCTAGACATTGACGAAATAGAATGCTTTATCGATACTTAACCATTTCCTTTTACTAGATGGGTAACATTTTTGAAGAAAAAAAAAAGTTATGGTCTCATGTCAGATTGTACAACCATCTAATGATTTCTGGCATTCACAGTCTCATTAACAATTGAATTATCCATACTATTTCATGAGTCTGCATACATGTGCTAGGTTCTTGAGAGTTCATGCTTTTAGAGCTTGCTACAATGGTGTTAATGGACTACTATGTTGCAGGACATATTAGTGGAGAAGGATTTCACCATGGTATCAGCTGAACCAATCATAAAAAATTTTAGTGCTAGTGTTACAAAAAATATTTTGGAAATCCGCCTCTATTGGGCTGGGAAAGGGACAACTCGAATACCTGCAACTGGAGTTTATGGTCCCCTGATATCAGCTATTTCTGTTGACCCCAGTGAGTTGATTCTTCCCGTTATCATTATTGTTATTGTTATACTACTACTTCTACTGGTAGTGATACTGCCAGTGCCCTGATTTCTTGCACTAGAATCAGTAAGACATTGAAAGTTGATGACTGACCACATTTAGAGATTTCTAATACTACCACTTGAAGAAAGTTAAAAATATATATATATATATATTCTAAGCAAAATGGTAAGCTGGGGAGACTAATTGTGGCTATCTTACTTGGACGTGATCATAGTAGTACATACATGCTGAAAGCTAAACAGAAGAGGCATAAACGGTGAAAATCGCAGGCATTCTCTTAAGTTCGATTGAACCATAGCCAAACTTAGTCCCACCAGGGCATCAATGGGAATCCAAAGCAACAAATACTAATCAGACATATGTGAAGATTTTCCATTGCAAAGATTTGAACCCACACCCTACTACATATCCTGATTACTTGAAAATTTCTTTGTGTCATTGAACCACCATCCTTGATGGTGAAGAAAGTTAAATAATTATTTGGCTTGGAGTACTACTCATAAGGAGTAATGAATTGTACCAACATATGAATTTGACTTGTTCTCCGTGTGAGAAAATCAAAACATATGCATTAGAGTAGGAAGAAAGTTGAATATTTATTTGGCTAATAATCCTCCAACCTGTGCAATCACTCTGGGATGCCATTTTGAAAAATTGCATCAAGTGCCCATCTAGGCCTTTGGTTTGTGATTGTGTTTAGTAGATGCAGATTACTCATTGATGTTGCTCCTTTGAAATGCAGATTTCTCTAACTTTCTTCCAAAACTATGAACTTTTATTATTTAGTACAGCCTGGTTTTTGAATTTCAATTTTAAACCTTAATATATGTATGGTTTTATTAATTCACTTGGTTGATTATTTTTGGCAGACTTCATACCTCGTTCAGAAGGGGGGAAGGAACTACTTATTGTTGGAATTCTAGGATTCTGCATCATATTCTTGGAATTGGGTATCATTTGCTGGAGGCGTTATTTCAAACTAGAGCCTTGGAAAGAAACAGGTTTGGATGTTATCAATAGCACAAATTATTGCTTTAACATATTTAATTTAATTGTTTAGGTGGCCAAACCACCCTATGAGGGGTGGTTCAGCCACCTCTTAGCACATTTTGAACATTGTGGCTCTTTAAAATGGTTGTTAGTTTGTAGGACTTTTTATATTTTTCCTTTTTAAAAAAAAATTAATTGAATTCAACTATTTTATGGTTAATTAGAGATTTGTCTTCCAAAGCTTGTTTCACTCGCTTGTTTTATGTTTTGTTTTCAGGTTATGAGCGAAAACCATTAGGATGCTGGAATGGGGATAAGAATAATTATTGAGTCCATCGGCATCATTTAAACTTTTAAATAAGTGTAGTAGCACTAGACTAAAATTATTATGAATAATTTTTGTAAGAGAAATGCTAAAATGATTCTTTCAACCATCTATAGTGAATGGGTAAATTTATTATTGAATTTTTGTAGGACCTGCATAAGTCCACAAATCAATGGTAGATCCAGTA
This sequence comes from Carpinus viminea, assembly GCA_013348765.1. Lineage (NCBI taxonomy): Eukaryota > Viridiplantae > Streptophyta > Magnoliopsida > Fagales > Betulaceae > Carpinus > Carpinus viminea. The sequence goes on from CP054667.1 coordinate 52,619,737, forward strand.
GATTTGCAAAAAGAAGATGGTTGAAAGATGGTTAAAAGAATGATGTGTAATATATCTCTTTTTGTAAATGTTAGTATTTAAAGTTTTTTTTTTTTTGAAGGAAAATAGTTGTAGCTTTTCATTAAGTAATTAATCAAATAGTCTGGAGTACGTAGGAAGCTCCAGTAATACATTCAGGAAAGCCCTCAACCCACACCCTATCCAACGAAGAGGAAATAGCCAGATGAGCCAAAGCATGTGCAGCCCCGTTCCCAGCATTAGGAGCCCTTTCAACAGCTGGAGATAAGTCCCCAACTATGCACCTGTTTATACTCCTCTACAGCCCGTATATATAGTCTGCCGCACCAGATCACGTGGGTGTGTAAAAACACCTCCATGTAGAACCTCATTCCTTCTCAACCAGATGCGTCGTGCAAGCCCCACAAACTGTACCATTTCCTCCTCCGTGCAAGCACCAAGATGCCTTCTACTATCTGCATAAAATCAGGACTGGAGAAAAAGCTTTTCTGGATTTTAATTGGACCCATACTCGATACATCTCTGGCAGAAGGGCACTGCCAGAGAATGTGGAAACATGTTTCCATATCTTGTTCACAGAAAGGACATAAAGAATCCATGATGACTTTTCTCTTGGATAGGTTTTCACGAGTAGGGAGACTATCGTGACATGCCCTCCAAATAAAATGTTTTTCAACATTAGGAACCGGTAATGCCCACAATTTTCTCCACACCTCTCGTTTGCACCCCAGATTAGAGGTCCCCGCCGTGGATTGTTCTTCAAGGTCTTGTTGAATATAGTATGCACTTCTTACCGATAAAATACCATTTGCCGTTCCCCTCCAAATAATAGCATCACTCCGACTTGTGCAACTAATTGGTATTGATTGAATCATTTTGATCTCCTCCTCGGTAAACATCAATAATTCCAGCAATTGAATGTTCCCACCGCTTCGTATTTTCATCAATAAGCTCACAAACTTTGACATCTGGGTTTAACAATGTAACCTAGAAGGGGACAAAATCCGGAACATTGGTTGTTGGGAAACCACCTATCCTTCCAAATTCGCACCGAAGATCCATTTCCCACACACCACACCAAACCTTCTTTAACAATGGCACTAGAGCTGTGAATACTCCTCCAAGCAAAGGAAGGGTGATGACCCACACCGGCCTCAAGAATTGAACTTTCCGAATAATACTTAACCTTCATGATGCGTAGCTAGACAAATGGCACACTTAACTACCATCAAATAATAATTCAGATAGTTTCTTGCTGACTTTGAACTTTTTATTTATTTATTTTGAGATAATGCTGACTTTAAACTTAATTTGCAATAACATTAAATATTTAATGGGTCGTATACTCGGTTGAGGACCATGAATACAAAATGGAATTTATCGAGTTGAACGTACAGTTCACAAACTGGGGGCTTTTTATAAAGTTTAATGATATTTAATAGACTAATATATATATATATATATGACTTTTATTCTATATATATAACAATTATATAACCGTCAACTAAATAACATCAAGGAGACGTAAAGCTTGGACTGCCTCTCAACCTGGATGGCTTAAAGTTAATTGGGATGCTTCCTTCCAACGAACTCACGGCTGGATGGGATTTGGAGTAGTGGTGAGGGATGAGAAGGGGAGGTTGGTAGCAGCAACAAGTAAAACAGTGGCAGGGTCTCTTGAGCTGGCGTTGGCTGAAGCTTGGGGGGCTTTGATAGCCATTAGACTACAAATCTTAATTAGGACACATGGTTAAGAATTAAGATTGCACTTAATAAAGTAGGGACACTTAAGTTTATAAAATACCTTATATCACCACGTAATAAACGTATCATGCTCTACAGTTAATGTTTATGATGACTCGTACTTTATTAATTAATACTGGCTTGATGTAGTATTTTTTTTCTTTTAACAGCCCTATTTTTATTTTTTTTAAATAGAGTACTTAATTAGCTGTTCTTTTTTTGTTTTTTTTGTTTTTTTTTGGAAGAACTTAATTAGCAGTTCTGATACTGATTAAATGATATAAACATTAGGTACTATCTTTAATAATCGACTGACACTTTAAATCGTAAAACATCGGTCGTACGTGTGTATCCCATGCAATATAAGACACCTTACATGCAATACGAGAATTCATTTTAATTTCAATTCAAAAAAAAAAAAATCATTTTAATTTAACTATATCCCATGTCCTCTGTCCCCTTATTTTGGCTTTCCTAGAATTTTCCGAAGAAGACCAATCTGCATGGGAGAACTGAAGACTGTAAGTACGATAAAGACGGGTTTATGCATGTGCTAGCTATTGACCAATCTAACTTGGACTTGGTCAAACGTTGGAAACAATCAAATAAAAAGACAAAATAAAGAAATAAAGAAAGAAAAAAGCTAACCCTTTCCTTTTTGATTGAGATACGTACACTTTTTAATAGGAAATTGAATTCATTCAAAGAAAGCTTGTCACCTACGTTTTGTGATCAACTCAGGCTGATCAGTTTGGCCTGGGTTGCATCAACTTCAACAAGTTAAAACTTCTTTCTCTTCCTTAGCTGCCCACTTTAAGACGTTTCAATAACTTCAACCCTAAATATTGTAAAGAGAAATGCTATGATTTTTTAAAAATATTTTTGGCATTCTCGTAATACTAAGTTGATATTATTTTTAATGATTTTACATAGTATTAGGTTTTGAATTCCAACCTTAATTAGCTACCTAAAGTTTGATAAGAATATCCCACAATTCAAAGAAATTGTAGGATAATTTGTAGTTTCACAAATTATGTAATAATATGCAACTTCTTATATCAAACGGAATGAAAAATGTAATTACCTACTCAGAAGGTAACATATTACTAATGAAAATTGAATTATTTTATCAGGTTCTTACGCTTTATGTCATAGATCTTTGAGCCAAAAATTATATTTTTGTTTACTAAAGAAGAAGCGTCTCTTGAAAAATAAAGAAAAAGCATTTTGAATGATTTTTTTTTCAAGCCGTTAAATCACGTTTGGTGCAAGAAACAACTTGAATTCACATAATTTGAAAAGTTTTAAAAAAAATTGTAGTAGATCCTAATCCATAGAAGCGCATGGCAACCACGGTGGTGACTGCTAGTGTCCTTATAATAACGACTATCGTCTGCCATATAGTTATCCTTTTCAACAATCTTGTGCTGTTTTCATTTACTTACCCCAAAAAGTCCTGTTTTGGAAACAAAACTTTTTTTTTTTACATGTCCACACAAGAAGGAGGATTCAAACTAAATGACCTCCACTTCATTGATGGTCTCGATTGAGTGTTACCTCTTGGGACAACAAAACATATTCTTATAGAATATAATAACCCAAATTAAATTATCATATTGACCATAACTAGATCACATTTTTCAGATTAATACGGATTCTAAAATCTAAAACCTTAATTATAATTTGATAATTAGTAAAAAAATAAATAAAAAGAAGCCTTCTAAATCACTTCATATTTATAATAATAATGTTGAATATTATATGTAAAGCTAGAGTAAAGTTCAAAAATTGGACCATTCCAAAAGCTTGAGTGATTATTAGCGCATGACAGGCTTGGTGCTAGCTAGAGCCAAGCATGTGTAAACAGTGAGGTTTGAAAAATGCCTATTTTTTTAGTAAAAGTATCATTGCTTTTTTGACTAAATGAGCCTTTGGAGATGCTTAATTATCTTCTCTAATGTCTCATTGATCTTTTTGTTTTATTAAAATAGTATAAAGAAAATTAAATTTACCCTTTTAATATTGTAGTTTCAATCATCCTATCATTTAAAAAATGCCTCTTTCTGTATTCTTACTACCTGCTCCATTAGATTTACCGTTAAAATTTGACAAAATGTGTACATATGATGTACCTCAAGATGGTGACATATATACATATTCTCTAAGCAATAAAATTCAACCAAAGATGCCTCTAGGACCAAATTTATCACATTGGAAAACCCAAAGAGTTTACAATCAAGTTTGTTTAACCCAAAAGAGAAGAGAAAATTGCTAAATTGATCTTTGTAGTTTTATCATATAACAATTAATAAATGCTCATTTTGTTTCAAAATGAATTTTATAAATCTTAGTGGTATGCCTCTATGAAAAAATGATTACTTTTGTACAAATTTGGCCACTTTACCATTGGAGTCATACAAAAAACTGCAAAATTTTCCTCAAATAAAAAAAATATAAATAAACAAAAATTTTGGTTTGGGGGTGGATTGAGAATGCGCTAGGACCACCTTGACGTATTGGGGGTAATTGACCACCCTTAAGGGTCTTTTGGAGTGGTTTGGGCACCAAGATGCTAGTTTTGGAGTAGCTAAATTACTCTTTGGGTATTAGGGGTGGTTCGACAACTTCCAATAACAATTATAGTGGTTGTTGACCACTTTCAAAGTTATGAGATAGCTCGACTATCCATACAACAATCAATGACGGATGATTTAGACATTTCAAGCTATGAGATGGTTCTAGGGTTGTTAGTGAGCCTTCGTGGTTATGGGGGTGGTTTGCCATCCCTAGAATTGGCTAGAAAGGATGATTGAATCACCCAATGAGTCAATGACCCTTGGAGTGATTCTTTGTAAGAATTGTCGAGTCATCCCAAAACTTTAGAACTGGCTTTAAATTTGTAATTTCATGGTAATTCTGATGAAATATTGTCAGAATTCATCTATAGGAATCATTTGTCACTTAGGAATATCACAAGAGTTTATAAGTTTATTTTGAAAATAAAAATTTATTTATTACATAATCAAAATCACAAGGATAATTTAACAATTTTTCATTAAAAAAAACAAAACACATTTTATGACTAGGAAAAACAATGATGCTGACTGCTAATGCATGGGGTACCTTGCAAAGACGCCATCCCGCCTGCCTCCTACAGTTACCCTGTCTAAACTCTATTATCTTGTTTCAACGATCTTGTCCTGTTTTGGTGCCTATTCTTCTGTAATAAAATAACCCAAATTGAATTTTCACATGGCCATCACTAGATTACATATTTTAAGATTAATTTGGATTCTAAAGTCTAAAACTTTTACTATTACATGTTGGTTTTTTTTTTTGTTTTTTTAGCTTTTATAAATCAGTTCATAGTTGTAACAATAATATTGAATACAATATGTATATACTTCTTTTTCCTTGAAGAATACACCCTTTTTACAAATTAATTCAATGTAAATGTAGTTTAATAATCCAATAGTATCAATTTATAGCAAGAAATATATAGACTGTGAACAGCCGCCATCATTATTATAGAGAGAGACGGGAAAGTCCAAACCCAGAACATTCCAAAATTCAAAGAATCCACAACATTAGGTACATCCATTTTCACATCTGTGTGGTGGGATTAGAGTTTCAAATGTCAAAACCAAGAAAGTGTGAGGCAGCCAACTTTGTTTCCAAATCATGTGTTAAAGTTTCTTCAGAAGCATCGGTAGTAGTTGTGTCAAATTCTTGACCATGGTGGCAAAGAATCTCTTCGTGTTTATGGTTTTTGCGTTTAGTTGCTTCGGGTTTCTGAGATTCGCAAAGGCAGTGGTACCCCAGGATGAAGGTACGAGCTTGCTCTTCACAGGGAAAAGAAATGGAAAGTTTGAATATTGGGAAGTTAGTCAAACTGGGTGTCACCCATTAACTGCTTGGACTAGTTGTGCTTAGCTTATCGTTTTTCATAGTAAGATATGAAAGTACTGTGTAGTGATCTTTTTTCTTTTTCTTTTCATTGAGTTATTTGGTGACAAAACAGAAAATTGGGGGTTTCCCCATTGAAATTTATGATTATGGTGCTTCACAAGTGCATGATTCTCTGGTACTCTGTATTTAGATGGGCTAAGTTCTAATCACTGTGATTCTCAAATGCTTATTGGTCTAAATTCACATAATTCTGGCAAAACTGATTTTTTTGGTTTCCTTGTTTTAATGCATTTATCGAATTGTCGAATGTCATATTAAGTTGTTAGTTTTCATATTTTCCTCCACAAATGTAAAAGTGAATTGGAAAATTAAGTTGATTTCTTCATGAAACTTTGCTGATTTTGAAATATGTTAATATTTGGGATTTCAATCAATCTCCATGATCTAGTGTCTAGTTGATCGTGAGCCAATATGTCACTGCAAGGAGGTCAAGGAAAAAGGAAAGAAAAAAGAAGAAGTTATTTTTGGAAAATAAACATAAGCGAAGAATGGTAGAAATGTTGTGGATGTTTCTCGAATTTCTTTTTTTCCTTTTTTGCTTCAAGCCTCAAGGTCATGTGATTCAGAATGACAAAGATGTTAAAAAATTTCTTGGCTATTTAGAACTGCTGGACACAGTTGAGCTTATAGTGTTTTGAATCTGAATTTAGGAAATAAAAATGTTATTGCTCAAGCGCTGATAACTCTTTTCCTTGGTTCTTTGTAATATGAATTTTTGTGACTTAACGTTGCCAAAACTAGGTGCAATGAAGTTGGATTTCCAGTTTTTTTTTTTTCATAAGCACAGTTGTACAATGCTGATTTGACATGCCATGTTTATTGATTGTGGATGTTGTGTAGTTGATGCACTCCAACAAATAGCTACTACCATGGGCTCAACATATTGGAAGTTTAATGGTAATTCTTGCCAAATTGAAATGGTTGGGATGACACCAGATCCACCAAGGAATTCTGAAAGCAGCATTGCTTGTGATTGCAACCTTAAGAATAGCACCGTCTGTCATGTCGTGAGGATGTACAGTTCCCTCATTTTGTTACTAATTATTTTTATGTCAAATCTTCCATCTTATGCATGATTTTACATTTCCGTATGATGGTAAAAAATATATATATATTTTTTATTAATTAATTGAAGTTAACTCATCTAAGCCTTCATCTACTAATGTATATCTACTAATGTATATATGTTTAGTGTTATTTTGTTTATCAGGTTAGTGAAAAAATTTTTGTTGACTATACATTGTAAATGAAGGCCACCAAACATTTTTTTTTTCAAAAGCTGCCTTTGTTACATCCATGACATGATTGTTCTACTTCTCATGATAACGCAACTCACTATTTAATAACTCATTTATTATAGAGTGCTCAAAGGCTATAGTCTTCCTGGCATGCTTCCACCTCAACTGGTGAAGCTTCCTTACCTTCGAGAAATGTAAGATCATTTTGAAATGCTTCAGTTACACGTTTGATGTTAATATTTTACAACACTAATGCCTAACACAATTCACTAGAATTTAGTAAAGATTATTTTTTCAGCGTTTTCAATTTACACTGGTTGTCCTCTCATTGTAGTGATTTTGCCCTAAACTATCTCAATGGGACAATACCTCTGGAATGGGCTTCAATGCAATTAACCTATATGTGAGCTCTTCTGTTTTATATTGGTGAAGTTTTAATTTAGCTGTTTTTATCTTAAATTAAGCAAGTAATGTGCAGCTCTGTTCTTGTGAATCGCTTATCAGGGGAGATTCCAAAGGAACTGGGAAATATTACCAGTCTCACATACCTGTACGTTTTGAACTTTGGTTTGAAGTCTTTACGAGTCTTGAGTTGTGAAATAAAGTATTTTCTTGTTGAGTGTACTGCTATGACCTCAAACTTCAGAAACTTTTCGTGTTTTTCAACCGTTATATGGTTGTTTTGATACCCCTGCACTCCATAGTGATTTCTTGGATGTTTTAATCGTGAGTTTCTATTATGCTCTAAGTAATCTCAATATACATTTTCTGGTTTTTTTTTTCAAACAGATGCCTCGAAGCAAACCAATTCTCAGGCATTGTTCCTCCTGAGCTTGGAAATTTGACCAATTTACAGACTTTGTAAGACATCTCATCTCTTCATTTTGGTATATTATATAATTCTTTCTTTTCTTGGTAACACATTTTTGAAGGATTTTGTTGGTTCATTGCTGCCATATTGTGATTGCAGGATGCTATCCTCCAATAATTTGACAGGAAACTTGCCACTGACTTTTGCCATGCTGGGAAGTCTAACAGATTTGTGAGAGTTTGTTATATCTGCTTCTGTTGACATAATTTGCCCCTCCTTTAAAGCATAAATATAGAAAGTTTTGCTGATAAACATCAATTTATTGCACAATGCAGTAGGATAAATGATAACAACTTCAGAGGAACAATACCCGATTTCATACAGAACTGGAAGCAACTGACAAGATTGTAAGATCCTTGTGTTTTTTTATTCAAGAGATCTCAAGTGCTTTTTGAGTCTTGATAGCAGATAAGTCTTTATTTTACATAGATTTTCTAATATTTATTCTCATTAAAATTTGAATTCTTGAAGAGAAATGCATGCAAGTGGACTGGAGGGACCCATCCCACCAAATATATCACTTCTGAGTAATTTGCTGGAGTTGTGAGTAAAAAACCTTCTTACATCCATCCATTTACTTGATAGGATGCTACTTTTATTTTTTGGTATATTCAATCAACAGTTTTCACTCATGTGGCTTGTTTTAAACAGGAGGATTAGTGATATAGATGGGCCAAATCAGGATTTTCCTATGTTGATAAATGTGTCTGGCCTAGTAAGATTGTATGTTTAGTGCTTATTTTGTCAAATATATATATATTTGATTTGATGATGCTTTATGTGATACAGTTCAGTTATGTATTTTAGGGTTCTGAGAAGCTGTAAAATTTCTGGGGAGATCCCTTCATACATCTGGACAATGAAGAATCTGGAAATGTTGTAAGTAAAGCGTGTGGCATATTGGAGTATGCTGTTTATTAGCTTGAATTAGGCAATCATATATATCTGTGTAAGTGTGTGTATCGATATTTGCCTTCAGAATGCCTTTGATTTGGATGGTATTTGAAGTCTAAGAACATGCCTTTGTTGCAATGAACAACAAAGATGGGGCCAGTTAACTGAAAATAAAAGGCTAGCTTTTCTTTACTTATTATAATGGTAGATTACTTTGATTTTATTTTCATTTCTAAAATGTTATCCTTGCCTGTATGTAAAGTGTTGTTAACTCCACAATATGTTGCATACATTCAATGATAAATCTTGGGCAGATGCATGAAAGTTGAGCAAGATTTATTTTTACATTACTTGATTGGAGAAATTCTTAGGATTGATAAAATTCTAAGGGACTATTTGGTTGTGTTTTCAAAGAACAAAAGAAAACTGCCAACAAGATGTTTCCAATTGAGTTATTTTTCCTAAAATGAAAATAGAAAGCAGTTTCAAGAAACTTTATTTTGTTTTAAGAGAATTGATTTCAAAAGCAACAAAAGAAAATACAGATAAATCAACATTACAATTTAGTGTGAAAGACCTCAAATAAAAGTAAAGGTGTAGACAATAGTTTGAATGATGACGTAGAAATAAGTTCTAGACCTATTTCAAAGATTGGTGTAATAAGAAACAGTCTGGCTTCACAAACTATGAATATTGCACCCTTACTAAGAAACCAAATTACAGAAACTGAAGACATCATTGAGAACACATTTAATTTGTAGACACACTTACACACATACTTACTATGATTACACAACATATAGATGTGTGCTTGTGTGCACACCTGTAAGTTTTTGGTACAAAAAATTGAACAACCAGTAAAATTGAAACAACAGAGACCTATAAGATGCAAGCAAGTTGTGACGTGTTAATTTACCGGTCAACATAAATATGTGCCAAATTTTTTGCTGCTATTATTTTTCAATTATTTTCTTATAATTGTTGTCTGGTTTTCTCCTATCTGGATGGTAACAGATTACTGTAAAACATAGCCTATTGATAGAAGCAATGATTGCTTTCATGAACGAAATAGCTTCTAGTAATGCTAAGTGAATGATGCCTTCACAAACTATAAAATTTTGAACACCCTTTCTTCTTCCTAACATTTCAGGTTCAAAATTGTTCCAGGATGGATATTGATTATCTTGTCTCTTTGTGATTGCTGTAGGGATGTCAGTTTCAATAATTTGGTTGGGGAGATTCCCACCAGTATGAACTTAGAGCGCCTGAGGTTCCTGTAAGTATATTGAAATGGAGGCTTTAATTGATTGTATATTATAACTTTCATCAGTAACATACTTTAATATCATTTCCAAGCCTGGAAGACTCAGTTTATAGACACAAACACCTGAATGCACAACTGCACATGTGCACCCCAGTTTTTTTATAATCAAACTTGCTATCTGGTGCAGAACCATGTCATGTATATCTTACCAAATGCACCATAGATTTCTGACAGGATTTGTTCAATTGCTTTTAATTCTAGTATTTTTAGTGCATACTAAACATTTGATGTTGCTTCTGTTAGCTTTTTAACTGGCAACATGCTAAGTGGAAATGTACCGGATTCAATCTTGAAGGAAGTAATATGTATGTTTCTTATCTGGGATGCTCTGTGTTTCATCTCTTTGATATATTTGCAATCCACCTTTTTCTTATTGCCCTTGTGGTGTATCCAATATTTTTCTCCATGTTAAATGTTAACTATGAAATACACGGAAATAACAATTTGAGGGCCATTGGCACTAACCATATATAAGTGTGGAGTTTGCTGATCTCCTTTTGAATTACCAAAATATGCAATTTTTGCTTATCTTATTAAGCTCTTAAATGCACTATTTCTATTTGGTAGTTCTCCTTTTTAATCTATGTTTTTGAATTAAAACTAAGATTTTCCCAAATGTTTTTATATTTAGTGTTTAATATAATTGGCTTGTTTTGCTTGTTGAATTGAGAGCCACTACATGTACTAGACTACTATCTCTTAATATTTTCAGAAGCAAGAAACAAATTTAATATCCAGTTTAGCTGTCCCGTTACTGCCCATCCTGCCTCAAGGCAGGACGGAACAACTTTAGTATCAAACCTCACAGCTAACAGTATTAGGGGTTTTCAGCATATACTCGAATTTCCCTAAGTTCAGATCTTAGCCAAATTCTCCTATCATCATTGTATAAGTTGCTTCTATTTTCTGGATGTTAACAGATTACTATATTAGTGATAGATATTAGTCATTTTAACGAAAATGACATTCCATGATAAAACATGCTTTTCTAATGTTTTTGAATGCTATTACTGTTAAATTCAGATCAGCTTCTTCTTCTTCTTCTTCTTCTTCTTCTTTTTTTTTCTCTCTCTCTCTCTCTAATTAAAGAATTGACATTTTTTTTTTCCAATGCATGGATGCAGTGATCTTTCTTACAATAACTTTACATGGCAAGGTCCTGATCAACCAGCTTGTCAAGAAAACCTGTCAGTCTACTTGTATACTAATTGTTTATGTATGTTTTCCAGTTTGATATAGCTTTTTAAAATTTATTTTTCTTGCACCTTTTGTTGTTTAATTAGGAATTTAAACCTCAATTTGTTTCGAAGCTCTTCAGTGGAGGATAACTTGTAAGATACCCTTTCTTTTCATTCATCTGTTAGCTGGTTTCTTTAGTCCTGTTATAAGTTTTCAAGCTACTACAAAATGAGAACAAAGTTTAATATGAAGGGTGTGCATTTTCTACTAACATATTCTTTTGTTACTCATTCTCTGCAGAAGGCAACATCCTCATTGCTTGAAGAATTTCAATTGTCCACGATGTAAGGATACATTTCTGGAGTTCCAACATTATTGAATGCTATGAAATTAATCTGGAGTTTTCAAAATTTATTTTGGAACTTCTTTCTTACCTCTCATGTAAACATATGAGAAAATTGCCTTCATTTATGAATATATACATACAAATTTTTTGGAATTATCAAAAGTGAATGATAGTTGTTATTGATGGCTTAAAAGAGTTTAACCGAAGATTGTTAATGTGTATAGGTATATATTGATATATCATTACACCAAATATATTTAAAAAAAAATAAAAATTGAGCTGTATAAAATGATGAGCTCGGTGCATTCACTGCATTGCTTTGTGGCTACCATATATCTTTCTTTCTCATAGATTCTCTTTCTATATTGTTTCCTAGCAGATTCGAATTGTTTGCATGTTAATTCTGGCGGAAATGATCTAGCCTTCAAGGAAGATAAAGCAACTGTTATGTATGAAGGAGATGCACAAGTTGTAGGTGGCGCTGCAAAATTCTTTGTCAGTGATGATAGTTACTGGGGATTTAGCAGCACTGGAGACTTCATGGATGATTTTGATTACCAAAATACACGTTACACTGTATCTCTCACATCATCAAATGTCACTGAATTGTATGCAACAGCACGTGTATCTCCTATATCGCTTACTTATTTCCATTATTGCTTGGAGAATGGAAACTACACTGTAAATCTCCACTTTGCAGAGATAATGTTTACAAATAACGAAACATATAGCAGTCTTGGGAAGCGTGTGTTTGATATCTATGTTCAGGTAATAAGCCACAGTGATGGTAAATATGTATCTTTGAAGTTGCAGATTAGGTTTAATCAAACCTCTTTGCCACAGGAAAGACTAGTGTGGAAGGATTTCAATATTGAAGATTACACTGGTAGTGCTCAAAAGCCAGTAGTAAAGCGTGTATCTAATGTCAGTGTGTCAACAAATGAGTTGGAGATCCGATTCTACTGGGCTGGTAAAGGACAACGAGAATCCCTGATAGAGGAGTTTATGGTCCCCTTATATCAGCTGTTTCTGTGGTTTCTGGTGAGTTATATGTGTAAATATTTTCTTTTTTGTATTACTATCCCTAGAGATACTATATATTATTGCACATGCTAATCTACAAGTAATAGGGACATATAACCTGTTTATAGACCCTTAGCTATTGGCGCCTCATGGAATCACTAGGTTTGCTCTTTGTGGAGTAAGAACATATTCTATTTGTTTCATTGGACAAGGAAAAGGTCATAGAAATTGAGATGCATGTTATGAAATTCCTTCCAGTTTTCCTTTGGCTTATAAATGCACATTTCCGAACAACATTGAAAAGCATAAAGACAAATTTCAACTACTTTTTTGAAGTCAAATCTTGAATTCAATTCTATGATCTTTATAGTTTGGTAATCATACATAAAGCTTATAAGAAATTCACTATCTCTTGATTTAATTTTAGTCTTTCAAATTATCCTTGCTATAAAATTATTTTGGATTGTCAAATATTTTGGAGCTTAAATAGTTGATACTTTTGGAATTGAATATTTTGGTTTCTGATTGCTCACAAACGATCATTGCTCATTGCCAAAATATAAGATTAAATTGCAATGTAGTAATTGTTGTGATTGGAGCAGTGCAGCATTGTGATCCCTTTTTCCTTTTTACTAATAATTCATGTGAAGTCCTAGCTGTCATTTGTGGGAATCGCTTATAATCAATTATTAGCCCTTATTTGTTGATCTGCTGGGCTAGATATTATGCTTTATGTGGTAATGATATTCTAGGAAGTAACAGCTTGATATACCTGCTAGCTTCATTGTATGCAATTGCTGCTACTTGTTTGCTTTAAGTACAATATATCTTTCTCCATCTCAGTCAACTCTTAGTTTCAATTTTGTGATAAAATAAGAATTTTATAGCTTGCAAGAAAACATAATTGGTTTATTTTGTTTTTGGACAGATTTCAAGCTTTGTCCAAATGGTCAAACCAAACAAACTGTTCATATCATTGTTGAGTTGTAATTGGAGCAGTATGCTTACTACTCTTTTAGTGGGAATCCTTTGGTGGAAAGGTTGTTTGTGGAGGACAAGAGGAGAAAAACAGGTACAGGCTCTATCGATTGCTTGATTCTCGAATAAGGTTTGATCCTATTCATGGGGATTCCGTAAATATTCCATTCCAAAAATAGAAAGTTTGAAACAATTGGGATTTTTTTTGGAGATTGGATGCAGTTACTAATTCATGATCTGCACGATGTACAGAATGAAAACTTCATTCTCGATTCTAGAATTTTTATGAAAGCCTTTCATTTGCTTCTCTTCATTGGAAGTTTTATTTTCCTAGAATGTATCCTAATTTTGGCCTAATTCTTCTTCGATGATCAATTCAACCTCGATCAAAAAGATATACCTTGGTTATACTTCATCTCTTCAACAAGTTTAGTAATGAGCATAACGGCCCTATTGTTCCGATGGAGGGAACAAAAAGCAACCATATTATTTATGCGGAATCAAGAAATGAATAGGATAGCACAAGAATACCTACGGACCACATGGGCGGCTCTAGGGCACTCCACCAAACTAGATCCCAGCCCTACTTTCTTCTTGTCCATCTGAACCCACTTTAGTATCCACTCGGGCATGAACACCACCTACCGGGATATCTATATGATCCGATTGATTGCGTAAAGCCCGCGGTAGCAACGGAACCGGGGAAAGTATACAGAAAAGACAGTTCTTTTCTATTATATTAGTCTTTTCCATTATATTAGTATTAGTTAGCGATCCCGGCCCTTGGGATTTATGGGGAGTCCCTTCTTCCGTGATGAACTGTTGGCACCAGTCCTATTCCTAGTTGCTATAGTGTTGTTTTTTTATCTTCTTTGTAGTTATCTAAAAAATGGGTTGATTTTCAAATTGATTTAATTGCCTTTACATAGTCAATTTTAATGAGTAAATGGTGCACAGAGAGTTGGTTGCCTTGACTTTTGAACTTCTTTAATTGTCATTTATTGATCTTCAGTTGCTAGAGAAATGAATGTATGTGTGCATAATTAAATTCAGATATCTAATATATTGTCAGGTGTAGTCTTATTAGTAATATCTAGGCTTTAATCAATTTCCTTGTAGAAGTGTTTTGATATGTCATGGAATATTTGTTGCAATAATATGTTAAGTATGGTTTTCAAATATTAAATTGTGAATAGGTTACTCTAATTGGGGGATGGTGTTTGCATATGAGTTAAGTAGAACTATTTATTTTCTTGAAGGAGATTTTGTTGAGCTAAATTGTGAGGGCATATATATATTTTAACTTCTCAAGCATCACAATCTTAAGCTCTGACAAGCGGTTGAATTGTTGCTTCTTAAAGATGAGATCCATTGTACAATATTAGAATGTGATAGAAATTAATTATGATAAATGATATTTAGAAGAATAAGAAAGTTGATAGTCATACTCACTGCAGTCATTACGTATAAAATAATTCCTTGGCTTACTAGTTCACATGTGCCTCCTTGGACAGATGTTGAAGGGCTAGATTTGCAGACAGGTACTTTTACCTTAAAACAAATAAAAGCTGCTACTAATGATTTTGATTCTGCCAACAAAGTTGGAGAAGGTGGGTTTGGTCCCGTGTACAAGGTACTGCAACGAACTCTTACTTGATTTATCCCATTTGAGCATAGATTTTTGTTCTCATCTGAATAAATGTTGGGTGCAGGGTCAATTACCTGATGGTACTGTCATAGCTGAAGGCTCTCATCTAAATCAAAACAAGGAAATCGTGAATTTTTAAATGAGATAGGCATGATTTCTTGTTTGCAACACCCAAATCTTGTGAAGCTTCATGGATGTTGTATTGAAGGGGATCAATTATTGTTGGTGTATGAGTACATGGAAAATAATAGCCTTGCTCGTGCTCTATTTGGTGAGTATTATGTCATTCTGTTCAACCGTGGGTACTACTAAAAATAATAAGATACAAACTATTCTTTTCTTGATTTTCTCTATGCAGTTCTATGGAATTTGATTTTAGTCTTTTGGTTTCTCCTTGTATGTTTCCTATGTTCTTGGTTGTGCCCCATTTTTTGTGCCCTTTCAATTATTTTGTTACTTTTTCGAAAAACTTAAAAGTAAAGATTTGAGTGCTTTAGCTATGTTTTCTTGTTTTTTAGGTCCAAAAACAATCGGCTTAAATTGGATTGGCCTACTAGGCTTAAAATTTGTATTGGGATAGCAAGAGGTCTAGTTTTTCTCCATGAAGAATCAAGACTCAAGATTGTTCATAGAGACATTAAAGCAACTAATGTGTTGTTGGATGGAGACTTAAATCCAAAAATATCAGACTTTGGATTGGCTAAGCTTGATGAAGAGGAGAAGACTCACATTAGCACCCGAGTCGCTGGAACAATGTTAGTTTCCATCTTTTATAAAACTTATAGTTATTTATTTGTATACTTGTCAGAGTTATATACATGATATTTGCACCAAAAAAAAAAAAAAAAAATTGGTGTTGAATTACAAGACATTTAGATTTTGGTTTGCAGAGGCTATATGGCACCAGAATATGCATTATGGGGTCATCTAATACAAAAGCAGATGTTTACAGCTTTGGAGTTGTAGCCTTAGAAATTGTCAGTGGAAAGAACAATAATAACTATATGCCAAGTGACAATTGCGTTTGTCTTTTAGATCGGGTACTTTGTAATTCCTCTTCTTGTTTGGTCTATTGCACATCTATTGTTAATCCTTATTTGTTACTTTGATCATAAGCTAAGATGAATATTTGCATGATAGTAATTAAATATTTTATGTCGCAGCTTGTCATTTGCAACAAACTGGAAACTTGATGAAGCTAATTGATGAGAGGTTGGAGTCTGAGGTCAACCAAAAGGAATTATGGTTAAAGTAGCTCTATTGTGCACAAATGCTTCCTCATCACTTAGGCCCACCATGTCGGAGGTTGTAAGCATGCTTGAAGGGCGAATGACTGTTCCAGATGTGATCTCAGAACCAAGCAGCTATAGTGAAGATTTGAGGTTTAAGGCCATGAGAGACCTCCATCGACAAAGGCAAGAGCACAGTTCAGTGGAAGCCAGATCCATAACTCAACTACAGTCCATACATTTGACTCTTCCTCTACATCTGGATATGACTTAGGTGAAATCAAACCGAATCAAGATCATGTTGAGTGGGGTGAACATTCCTCTTAGTAGTTCACTAGTAATGGTAGGTATTCTTTTTGAGATAGATTCTTATCTCCATCATGGAGACGAAATTGAAGTTTCAATTGTTTATGTGAATATTTGTTAGTGTGTATAAAGTCTCTAATCTATGTTTTCACCCTACCTTAACATGGTATATGTGTGTATATTTATAAGTGAACAATTTACAACATAAGTCGAATACAATTTAAACTCTAAGATAACAGTTTACATTTGAATGTATATTATCTTGTATTGAACTTGTCATTTGATTAGAGATATATCTTGAGTCTTTGAATTTTAAATTATCTTTTTATCCATGAGTTGTGTGTTGTTGAGAGTATATCTCTAATAGTGTGAAAGTCCACCTACTAGTAGAGATTTTACTTGGGATTCCTTGATATGATGTGTTTTGTTTTGTAAAAACAATTCTATTGTTAGAGCAAAAATATATGGAGATTTTTTATTTTATTTTTATTTTATTTTTATTTATTTGTGTTTTGGTTTTATAAAATTGTGGACTGTAATTTGATTCAAAATGCAAGAAAATTTGATTCTTACTTTTCTTCTTTTGTGTTCCTGGAATGATTCATTTCTCCATTGCTTTATGAAACATCTTTCTTTTCAGATCATAGTAATGGCTTGAATAATGCATAGGAAACTTTGTCTGAGTTATGTCCTTTTCTAAATCACTGCATTTTGTAGAAGAGAAATGATAGAATTTATTCATTTTTCGATCATCTTTTAGCTATCTTCATAGTGAATGGATGAATCTACCATTGAATTTGAATGAGATTTATATGAATATACAAATCTAATAATTGGTCTATCAAATTTGTAGGATGAAATGGAAAAAAGATGGAAAAAATATTGACGTAAATCATTTCTCTTCATAAATGACGCAACTTGTGACATGCTTGGCATGAATTTATCCTAAGAAAAAAAATTACGTGCTAAGAATGCCCCATGCGTTGTTTGTAATATTTACATACAATACCACAATTACTATCATTTGTGTCTCGAGATAAAAATTATGATTTGTTGCCTTTAAGACTTTGATACTAACTTAGAATACCCATTAGTGACACATTAACGGTCACTAGAGTCATTAAATATACAAGTTATAAATGGTACTATATTAGCGACTATAATAAAGCAATGGCTAGAAACAAATCTCTTATTAGGAGTCTCAAGATTATTATATTATTGCAAAAGCACAAACATGAAAGAGCTATAAACAAACTTGATGCTCTCATATTAGCTTCCTTCAGTATCTTGTAGAAACTTCAATTTGATCTTGTTGAGTGTAATTGAAATATTGTTTGCCTTAATTCTCTGCTCAGGTAACTCAGTACAACACTGCAAAGCCAATCCCATTATAGATGACATACAATTCTCCATAGAAGCATAATCTCTTTCTGTTCTTAACAAATAGGCATCAACAACTTTAGTTACTGAATGGGGTGATGATTCCTCTACCCAACGCTTCAAGCTCATTTCTCCAGCAAAAATGTTATCTGTAGGTTTCTTTCTTGTGAAAGTTTCCATCAGCAAAATACCATAACTATACACATCACCTCTTGTAGAAACAATTCCTTCCGATCCATACTCTATTTGTAATAGAAAAACTAATCATCAGAACATAATTATATATTTCAAATGTATAAAGTGTTAAAATCAGTATTGAACCAAGAAGCTATGTTTATCTATGTATGAACGAGTAGATTGATAGACAAGTAAATTCAAGTTGTAGGCTAAAAACATCACCTGGTGCCATATACCCAACAGTAGCAAGGGTCATTGTTTGTATCATAGAATCCCCATCACCAAGCAACTTGGCAATGCCAAAATCAGCAACATGCGCGACCAAATTTTCATCTAATAAGATATTGCTTGGTTTCAAATCACAATGAGCAATAGGTGTTGAAGAACCATAGTGAAGGTATTCCAATGCTGACGCAACATCGATCATTATATTTAGTCTTTGTAGGATACTCAAACAGTGGTCTTGAGAATATAACCACTTCTCTAGGTTCCCATTAGGCATGTATTCCAATACAAAAGCTTTAAAGTTCATGTTACTACACGTGGTAATGATTTTGACAAGATTTCGATGACGAATATTGCATAGTACCTCACACTCTGTATCAAAACTTTTGAATGCCCCTTCAACTGCCAAGTTGAAAACTTTTACTGCAATAATCATTCCATCTGAAAGCGTTCCTTGATATACTGATCCAAAGCTCCCATTACCAAGTAAGTTGTGTGAACTAAACCCTTCTGTTGCTTGTAAAAGTTCTTGTTGGGAAATTCTTCTCCATGTCGCCAGAGGTAACGAGTTTGCATCCACTGGAAGTTTTGCATTCCTTTTTCTGCATCTTGTCCATGCTAATACAAGCACAACTACAAGCATTGTTAATCCAATTGTTGGTAATACATACTTTAGTATGCGTACTGCTGCGGTCTTTTTGGCTCGAGAAGCACCTTCTTTACACGGGGGAACTTGAAATCGGGGAGCACCACAAAGTCCATCATTTGACATAAATGATGCAGCGAAGAAGTGTACAAATGGTCCTCCTACAGGAATTTTTCCTCCCAGTCTATTGAAAGAGACATTTAGATATTTGAGATACAAAAGCGCTTCTAAGGAGTGGGAATCTCTCCAGATAAATTGTTACTAGAAAGATCCAAGAATTCCAAGCTTACTAGTTCACCAAATGATTTAGGAATTGAGCCTTTGAATTTATTGTTTGCCAAGGAGAGATTAGCTAGATCTTTGAGGCCACCAATTGTTGTTGGGATATGACCAAATAGTCGATTTCTTGATAACTCTAATACTGTCAAGACCTTCAAATTTCCAATCTCTAATGAGAGAGGGCCACTTAGATAATTTGATGAGAGTTGGACCTCCAAGATATATGTAAGGCTCCACAATCTCAAGGGAATCGTGGAAGTTAATTGGTTGAAGCCTAAGTAAAGATATCTTAGAAATGTGAGATTATTTACACATGCAAGAATAGGTCCAGAAAGCTCATTAGCATGTAAATACAACTCGGACAAGCTCTCTAAATGACAAAGATCGGATGGGATGGGACCTTTTAGTCTATTATTATAAAGATAGAGACCTTGAATCTTGTGCAATCTTCCCACTGTAGTTGGAATAGGTCCATCCAATTCATTGAAAAATAAAGACAAAGTCATCAAGTTGCTTAAATTTCCTATATCTCTTGGAATGCTGCCCTTAATATTGCAATTATATATGTAAAGTTCTTGAAGAGAAGTGGAGAGATTTCCAATAGAACTAGGAAAGACGCAATTCAATGGATTATTTGACAAGTCTAAAACATTTAGATATGCCAAATTGGACAAAGAAGAGAAAAAGTTGAATTCTGGAGTAGATAATTCAATGGTCAAATTATTTCCTCCTAGGAAGAGCCGCTTGAGGAGCCTTAAATTACCGAATGGTTTAGGAATTAGGCCTGAGAATGAGTTTTCTTGTAGAGTTAAGTCAGTGAGTTTCGAAGCATTGGAGATAGAGCTGGGTATTGTTCCACTCAGTTTGTTAGCTGCAAGATAAAGATGCTGAAGATTTGGAAGGAAGAGGCCTGCATTTGATGGAAGAAGACCCGAGAGGTTATTGAAATTCATATCAATTTCTCGTATTGTTGAGATATTAAAGATTTCAAATGGAATTGAACCATTGAAGTTGTTGAAACCAATATCGAAGGTCTCAAGGTTTTGTAGATTACCAATCTCATTTGGTATTGCACCTAACACAATATGAACAACCACACATTATTATTCAAAACAAAAAATAATAAATGTGCTTGAAATGAATCATACATACAAGTGAACAGATGTCTAAGAAACCAACCAAAAATTCCAATTAAGAGCTAATTTAATAAATAAGTCACTCGCCCCACTGTCCTCGTTTCACATGGCTAGTTGGCCACCTTGTCAATTGAGCCTCTATTTTATTAGTTGAGCTATGTGGACACTTATATTAATTTTTTATTAGCGTGAGCCATGGATGCACGTGATATTTTCTAGGCCTTAACGTTCAATATGCAAAGAAGACGAGAAAGGGAAAAAGGAAAAAGAGAAAAGACTACGAGAGGTGAAGACACGAGTTTTTTAACGCACTCTTTGTTTTAAACAAATCAAATACCAACTTGGTTAGTGTGTTCAATTGAGTCACGCAAAATGCATGACGAAATAATGGTGGGCTTAACTTTGTTAAGTGGGTGTGGATTGAGGCAGCAATATTTAATGTTATTTTGTTACTAGAAAAGCCCAACCCACATATCTCACTAATCACCAATCAACACTATGTTAGGAGTGCGGCTCTTCCAACCCAAGGGATAGCACTCTAGCAACAATATACTATGTTTGTTAATATGTTTTTTGGGATATTTTTTGTTTTTAATTTGAAAAAAATATATTTTAATATGATATAAAGTTAAAAATTATTTATGTGTATTTAATAGTTTTTTATGTTTAAGATATTTTTTAATGTTTTCGTTTTTAAAAGAGAAAAAATATATATAAATAAACAAAGCCTAGATTACTATCCACTAGAGTTTTCTATTTTCTTAGAATTTTTTTTTAATTACGTTCTTTTGTTTCCTACAATGTTGTGCATAATTATTTTGTACTTCCAATTGAAAGGTATCCAATCTGATGCTATCAAAAGGCAACATCCTGAGTAAATGATGCTATGTATATAATCAATCAACTAAAAACAGGACTAAACATACTTTAAAAGTTGTTGTAGTTAAATTCCAAAAAAAAAAGTAATTTCTAGTAGAAAAAAATAGGACTTGTTGTGCATGTATTTGTGAGGTTTGTGTCTTACATGAGTAATGCTATGAGACTTCCTATAGCCTTCCTAGAGTTATCCCAAATGTGATGTGACTTTTAAAATCATCAATAGATCAAAAGTCAATAAATCACATCTCAAATTCAATAGTAATTTCAAAAGCGACATCACATTTGGGATGACTATAGGAAGATTCTAGGAAGCTTTATAACATTACTCGCCTCACATTAAGAAAGTATAAAAAATAAGAGTCGTTAATATACTTAAGTGGACACAAGCCCATTATCTTAAGCTCTTGGGCTAACAGTAGTGTCCTAATATGTGTATTAATTTATTCTTATTTGATTCCCTTTATGTTTATCTCCCCAACAAGACTAAATGTACATTCAAATCAAGCTACGTTTTAGAAAAAAAAAAAAAATTGTTTTTCTTAAAGTGATATTTAAACTCGTCTCTCTTAATTAATTTTTGGTAAGTCTCTCAGAAATTTAACAGAGTATAAGATTTTCTAGTTAATTAGTCATGATATTTTGAATAACATTTCGTCCAAAGTAAACAATTATGTTAAATTACATATTTATTATTCTTTTCTCTTTTGATTGAAGCCCACCCCTCAAAAATAAAAAATACAAATGCAAGAGGAAAAACATTGCTAGATGTTCAATTGAAATGTACCTGCCCATCGAAGACAATGAAAAGGCAATATATGTTGAGTCAATGATGCATGTAATCAACAACTAAAGCATGACTAAACATACCTTCAAAGTTGTTATAGCCAAGGTATATCACTTTAAGCATGGTTAAGTTCCCAATTTCCTGTGGTACTCTTCCAATGAAATTATTAGCCCACAATGATAAATATTGCAATTGTTTGCACTTGAACAAAGTGGATGGAATTTTTCCATGAAACTGATTATAAGTCACATCAAGCCATTGTAATTTGGGAAGATGATTAAACATATCTTCTGGAAGTTCACCAGACAACTCATTAGTGTAAAGATCTATGACTTCCAGTGAAGACATGTTGAAGATCATGGAGGGCATCGAACCAGAAAGCTTGTTCCTGCGTAGATAAATTCCTTGCAAGGTGGATATGTTGAATATGGAAGAAGGAATGGAGCCCGAAAATTGGTTAAAACCAATACTAAGAATTTGCAACGATGATAGGTTAGATAAAGATGGTGGAATGGTACCTGTAAAACTATTATCATTTAGAAAGGAAAAAAAAAAAAAGAAAAAAGAGTAATTTCTAGTAGACTAAAATAAGACTAAATGTACGTTTTAATGTTTACCAATGATGATATTGAACCCATGACTATATTGTTTTAAATTACTATCAAATCAAGCTACGTTTTAATTAGAATTAATATTCGTTTGTCTCTCTAGATTAATGTTTGGTAAATCTTGCAAAAATTCAACAGAGTTAAACATTTTCAATTAATCAATCATGATATTTTTAACAAAACTTCGTCTATAGTAAACAATTCTGTTAGTCATTGATCTTAATTTACATATTTATTCTCCTTTTCTCCTCTGAATCTAGCCCACCCCTCCCAAAGAAAAAAAAAAAATGAGAAGAGAGAGGGAAAAAAAAATGGTAGATGTTCAATTAAAAGGCATCCCATCGAAGGCAATGAAAAGGCAAATATATTGAGTCAATTATATCATCCATGGATCAATCAACTAAAGCATAACTAAACATACCTCCAATGCTATTATTGTAAAGGTATAATTTCGTGAGCATGATTAGGTCCACAATTTCTAAAGGTACACTTCCTGTAAATCTATTAACCCCCAATGATAGAATTTGTAGTTGTTTGCACTTAAACAAAGTAGATGGGATAGTACCTATAAAACAGTTACCATTTAGAAACAAATATATAAATTTAATCTATAAAATGCTAAAAGAATACTAAAAACAAACCTTCAAAGTTGTTATACCCAAGGTATAACTTTGTAAGCATGGTTAAGTTTCCAATTTCCAGAGGCACTCTTCCTTTGAAATTATTAGCCCACAATGATAAATATTGCAATTGTTTGCACCTTAATAAACTGGATGGAATTTTACCATGAAACTGATTAAAAGACACATCAAACCGTTGTAATTTGGGAAGATGATTAAACATATCTTCTGGAAGTTCACCCGACAACTCGTTAGTGTAAAGATCTATGACTTCCAGTGAAGACATGTTGAAGCTAATGGAAGGCACCAAACCAGAAAGATTGTTCTTTCTTAGATAAATTTCTTGCAAAGTGGATATGTTGAAGATGGAAGAAGGAACGGAGCCTGAAAGATTGTCATATTCAATACTTATTATTTCCAATGAAGATATATATAGATAGAGATTGAGGAATACTACCTGTGAAACTGTTACCGCTTAGAGACAAATATTGAAGTTTGGATAATAGCCCCATCCATGATGGGATTTCTCCGTTGAAATCATTGAATTCAACGGATAAGTGTCGCAACCGGTAAAGACGAGCCAACTCGTTAGGCATAGAGCCATGAAAACTGTTGTTTTCGATGCTTAGGCTAACCAAAAATGAGAGGTTCCCCATGTGTGGGGGAATGGTGCCTATGAGACCCATGTAAGAGAGGTTCAAGGCCGTAACTCGATGATGATGGAAACCACAAGTGATACCGATCCAACTACAAACAGAGGTGCTAGAGGACCAGTTGTTTGTCAAAATATTGTGAGGATCGTAAGAAATTTGAGCTTTTAAAGCAAGAAGAGCAGATTGATCGGTAGTAACGTTGAGAACACTTGCAATAATTAGGCTTGCCATGTAAAAATGTACTGTGAGAATGGCCATAAAAATGGGGAATAGGAAACAAGCTCTCTCCATGAGTAGTATATGTTGGTTGAAGTAGTAGGGATTAGTGCAGAGTTCAAGTGAGATTCATGATACATATAAGGAGACTCAAAGAATTGAAAAAGGACAAAAAATTATGGCTTTGGGAAAAAGAGGGTGGGAGTGGTTTGGGTGTTGCTGTCATTGACTTATATATATATATATATTATCATTGAAAATTAGTGATTTGTGATCATACTTTTGCTTGGTTTTGTGGTTCTATTTACTTACCTGACTAGCTACCCATTTTTTTTTAATCTCAAAACTTCAGTACTAGTCCAATGGGATGGGGCAAACGGTTATATGATTATTATTTGTTTTTTTTCCCCCTAATCGCATGGAAACAACTATTTAAAAGGAGAAGTAAGTAAAAAAAAATTCGTGCACCGAAAAAGAAAAGGAAAAAAAAGTCTTAAAAAAGAAACGAGAAGAAAGAAAGTCGAAAGATCTACAAATAACTACGTACCTTTTATTCTATATATTATCATAAACTGTTTTATTTTTTTATTTTAATGAAAAATAAAGAAATAAATAATTTTTTGAACTACCTTTTCCTTCTAATTTCTTTTTCACGTTTATGAATGATCACATTGAACCACAACATCCACCCAGTAAACGTTTTAATTATCATCAAATCAAGCTGCGTTTTTAGAAATTAATATTTGTTTTTATTCTCAAAGTGATATTGAAACTTGTTTTAGAAAATGTAATAGAAAAACATGGAATCGAAGTTCTCTTAAAGTTCATTATAACGTCACTTTTCTTAAGAAATTATGTGTCTACCAAAAATAATATGCAATGGGTTATTACAAGTAAAAAACGGTTTTGCCAATATATAGGGAAAAGTGAGGAAAAGGGAAGGGGAAGGAGAAATGGGTTACCAAAAACTCTTTTTACTCTTATATCACACCAATTAATTTTTATTACTGTTCCAAAAACTAGTAAACTGAAAAAAGAAGAAGAAGAAGAAGAAGAAGAAGAATGTTTTGCCAATATCTTTCGTGGACAATAAGAACGCCGTGCACAATGGGTGTAGAAATTAGAATAGTCATGATGAAGACACTTAATTGCAATGCCAATGGTGATGTCCAAATATCTTCCAAGGAAATTAAGAAAATTGGTGTGAGAATCCGAAAATCTCAACATCAACCAAGTTGGTTTTATCGAAATTGCCAGTCATCAATTGCTCAAGTTGTTGCTACAAATTGATCAAAGTCTTCCATGTTATGCCAAATGAAGTAGATATTTTGATTTGATTCTTTACCATTTTTTTTGTGAATCATATATATATATATATATATATATATATATAAGCCGAATCACTTTTAGAAGTGTCTTAATATTGTGACATGTGGCCTGAACCCTTTTTATTCTAATGCTAAACTGGTTTTTCAAGACATAATTTGTGAATCAGTTTTTTAAGAGTGAACTGGTTTTTACTTAAAAAAACCGGTAAATTAGCGTAATTAATGATATTTAATTATATTTGAAGAGTTTTTCATATATAAATTATGTAATAAATTAAGTATTATTAATGTCTAATTCAAATAAGGAAACAAATAATACAAATCACATTATTATGTATTATTATGTTTAATCACTTTAATATGCATATAACATAATATTATATGTTATTGTTGAATTAGATGAACTAAATGATAGGATGTAGAAATTAAAAAAAAAAAAATCTATGCGTTATTAATCAAAAATAATAAAAAATCGGTTTTTTAAGAGGCATAAAGATTATTAACCAAAAATTTCATTACATTATTTTTTATTTTTTAAAATATATAATTGTATATTAATTATTAATTGTATAGATTGTCAGATTTTAACTCAACGTAATGATTAGGCATTTATTTTTTATTTCATTAGCAAAAATAATCTTTATATATATATATGAGATTAGCATCCTACGAGCAATTATATATTCGATGTCTAAACCAAAGTGTAAAATCACAACGGTCATCTTGGGGCTTATTTTTGCTTAGTGTCCATTAGTTTATAAAATCGTTAATTGTTCGATATAACATGCTTCTTATTTGATTATTATTATTATTATTATTTTTGACATGTCCACAGAAGGGAAGGGAAGGGGATTCAAATCTCAATTTCCATTTCAATATAATCTACATGTTATTAATTTGTGTTATTAATTGCGTTAACTATATTATAATCTATGTATTTTCTGGCTAATTTTTACGTTTTATACTATTCATTTTACATCATATATACTTATAGAAATAAAGATTTATTTTCTTTTTATTTAAAGAGGTGGGATATATTTTTATACTTCTTTTTAATTTATAATGAAAAATGTTGTGTTTAAATTTTAATTTTTTCATCTCTGTTTTCGCCCTATTTTTACCATCACAAACAAATTGAACAATGAACTATAAATTAAAAACATCATTCCCGTTCTTAAGTGATTCTGCCTTCACAATTTTTTTAAAAAAGCTAAACCGGTTTTTTAAGACACAAATTTTTAATGGGTTTTGCTTAAAAAACCGGTCATTAATTAACGTTATTAATTGCGTTAATTATATTTTAAAAGTTTTCTATATATAAATTATTCAATAAACTAAGGTCTTAAAAAAATCGGTCAGATGAAATAATACGTGTAAAAACTAGAGAGCTTGAAGCCTTGCAAGAGGCGGATGGAAATAGTAACAGGGAGGCCGAAAATGTGCTTAAGGAGGAAGTGAATGGGCTTTTAGAACAAGAAGAAACCAAATGGCGGCAAAGAGCCAAGGAGGACTGGCTTCGGTTTGGGGATCGCAATACAAAGTTTTTTCATGCTAGTGCCACTCAAAGGAGAAGCCGGAATATGATCTCAAAAATTGCTGATGTCCATGGAAGAGAGTGTAGCATTCCAGAAGATATCGAACAAGCTTTTGTGGAATATTACAAATCTCTTTTCACTTCAGCCAGACCAACAAATATACAGGAGTGTACAGGTGCTGTGGAGAGGAAGGTGACTCATGATATGGCCTCAAAATTGTTAAAGGAATATACTATGGAGGAAGTGGCAGCAGCAGTGAACCAGATGGGGCCACTAAAAGCACCAGGACCAGATGGCTATACGGCTGGTTTTTATCAAAAGCATTGGGCTACCTTGGGCCCGGAGGTTTGTGAAGCAGTACTCCACTTTTTTAATTTTTCTGTCATGGATCCTGTTTTCAATAAGACTCATGTAGCTTTAATTCCAAAAAATAATAATCCCATGAGTGTTTTGGATTATAGGCCTATTAGTTTATGCAATGTTATGTATAAGATTATTTCTAAAGTGCTGGCTAACAGGCTTAAAGGAATACTCCCCCATGTAATCTCACCCTTTCAAAGTGCTTTTCTTCCAGGACGGTTGATCACTGATAATATCTTAGCGGCGTATGAAACGCTTCATACCATGCATACTCGTATGTGGAGCAAAGTGGGCTATATGGGAATCAAACTGGATATGAGTAAGGCCTACGACAGAGTTGAGTGGCCTTTTTTGGAGGCGGTCATGTGCAAAATGGGCTTTCCTGATAAATGGATCAATTTGATAATGGAATGTGTCAGAACTGTTTCCTATGCAATTATTGTGAATGGACAGCCGGTGGGTCATATAGTTCCGGAGAGAGGTTTGAGACAGGGTGATCCCTTATCTCCATACCTTTTTTTGATTTGTGCAGAATCTCTGAGTGCTATGCTCAGTAAAGCAGAGAGGAATGGGATTATAACAGGGGTCCCCACATCAAAGAATGGTCCGAGAATTAATCATCTTTTTTTGCGGATGATAGCCTTCTTTTTTGCAAGGCTAATTCAGTGGAATGGAGAAGACTCACGAAGATTCTAGACAAGTATGAAGAGGCCTCAGGACAGAAATTAAACAAGGAGAAGACCTCCATTTTCTTCAGTCGAAATACGAGTAGGGAAAAAAGAGAGGAAATTTCTCATTTGTCTGGCCTTCAAGCCACTCAAAAATATGAGAAATACTTGGGTCTCCCTACGCTTGTCAGACAGTCAAGATCCAAGGCTTTTAAAAATATAAAAGATCGGGTATGGGATCGGTTACAAAGTTGGAAAGTGAATTTTCTTTCTCAAGCTGGAAAAGAAGTGTTGTTAAAAGCTGTTATTCAAGCCATTCCTACGTATTGCATGTCGGTCTTTCTTCTACCGGTGACACTATGTAAGGAGATTAATAGACTCATGCAGAAGTTTTGGTGGGGGCACAAGGAAAACAATTCAAAAATCCACTCAATGAGTTGGGAAAAAATGGGTGTTTCAAAATCCCGAGGGGGCCTAGGTTTCCGTGACTTGGTGTTGTTCAATAAGGCCCTCTTGGCAAAACAAATCTGGCGTCTCTATAAAAACCCGGAATCTCTAGTGGCCCGAATTTATCAAGCAAAATATTATTCCTCAACAAATGTCCTAGATGCAAAAATTGGGAAGAGGCCTTCGCTTGCTTGGAGAAGCTTACTTTCGGCAAAATGGATTATAAAAAAAGGGACTATGTGGAGGGTAGGGGATGGCAAGGACATTCGGGTGTGGGGTGATTGTTGGCTTCCAACCCCTACTACATATTCGGTCCAGTCCCCTCGAGGACCGATGGCTGCAACCACAAGGGTATGTGATCTTATGGATAGAGACTTGGGCGGTTGGAATACTCCCCTGATCTCCACAATTTTTTCTGAAGCAGAGGCTGCAGTAATACAAAAAATTCCAATTAGTCCTTTACTTCCTAGAGACAAGTTAATTTGGCGGTGTACAGCTAATGGGGTTTTCTCGGTCCGGAGTGCTTACCACTTAGCAGTTGATTCACAAGTCAATGAAAAAGGGGGAGCGTCAAGCCCGAGGAAAGGGGAGGAGATATGGAGGACGTGTTGGAGCTTGAATGTGCCTAATAATGTCAAGATGTTTATATGGAGGGCTTGCCATAATCTCTTACCTACAAAATTAAATTTATTCAAGAGAAGAGTGATTGATTCTCCATTGTGTCCTATCTGTAATCAGGTCGAAGAAAGTGTGGAGCATATTGTATGGTTGTGTCCATCAGCAGTTGACGTGTGGAGCTGTGGTTCTCGCAAGATACAGAAGAGTACTTGCTCTAACATGTCTTTTGCTAATCTATTTGAAGAACTGGTGGAGCGGTTTGATCAACAACAACTGGAAGTTTTTGCAGTTGTAGCAAGGTGTATATGGCTGAGGCGCAATGAGATAGTTCACGGAAAAATTTTCACTGATCCCATACAGCTCTATGCGAAGGCAATCATGGGGTTAGAGGAGTTTCACAAATCGAATACCCACTTGGAGGCTAGGAGAGATGTTGAACAATTACACCCAGTGGTGTCGTGGATACCCCCACCGAGAAATATGGTAAAAATTAATTTTGATGCAACCTTAGATTCAAAGAACAGTTGGGTGGGCCTGGGTCTTCTTGCAAGAGATGAACAAGGTCATTTTTTGGTAGCCTGTGGCTTGCATCAGACGATTGAGGTGGATCCGACTATGGCTGAAGCTTTAGCAGCCCTTCATGCAGTGATTTTTGCAAAAGAGTTGGGCTTCTCAAATGTTATTTTTGAAGGAGACGCTCTAACAATCGTGAAGGCGGTAAATTCCATGGCGGTATGTGAAAGTAGTTATGGTCACTTTGTGGAGGATGTTAAACGTTTTATGAGTGACTTCCAAACATCAAGCTTTGTTCATGTTGTTCGGGGAGCGAATTCGGCTGCCCATGTTTTAGCTAAGGAAGCTTGTACCCATGTCATCGATAAACTTTGGTGGCATTCTACCCCATCCTGTATTGGTGGTATTATTAGAAAGGAGGAACTTTCTCCCCTTTCTTGATTGCTCTTTATGAGCTTAATAAGATTTTCTATATTTTCCCTCAAAAAAAAAAATCGGTCATTAATTAATATTATTAATTGCGTTAATTGTATTTCAAGAGTTTTTTAAATATAAATTATTCAATAAATTAAGTATTATTAATTTTTAAATTAAATAAGGAAACAAACAATGTAAATCAAATTATTATGCGTTAATGTGTTTAGTTAATTTAATAAAAAAATTTCTTTTTATGATTTGCCTATGAAACCGGACAATCCCACAAAAGATGTCAAGTAGTCTTCGTCTCTACTCTGCATAAGGGCCATGACGGATCCTCAGCAATTTCTTAACTAACCAAAAATAAATCTAAGAAAATAAAAGAGACATGAGATTTGCTATAAATCCGTAAAAGCTTAAGGTTTGGAAGTTAATCTTATATTCCACATAAGGGGCCGTGACGATTTTCAAGTAATAATCCTAAGTTTATCATGTCGCTAAGTTTTTCTTGAGGGACTAACAATAAATCCAAAAAGCATAGACCAACATAATTTATCTCAATACCAAGCTAGACTTTTCCCTTAAAGTCCTTTTCATGCAAATTGCTTCTTAATTTACACACACACATATCTATAGGACCCCATGACATGATTTAATTTTTTTTTTTCTTTTGCAAGTCATATAATCAATAAAGCGTGTGGGATTCTGGATATCCACATACTCACAATAAATCCAAAAGAAAAATCCACTTAATTTGGGGAATAAAGAAGATATATAATTGTCCTCCACTTTAGGTTTGAAAGTTTATATTAATACATTTAGGATTTTAAAAAACAAAAAAAGATGTCATATATATAACCGGTTTTTTCTTAAAAAATTGGTAATTAATTAGCATCATTAATTTCATTAATTATATTTCAATATAATCCATATGTCATTAATTTGAGTTATTAATTGCTTTAACTATATTATAATCCATGTATTCTTCTTGCTAATTTTTTCTCTTTATACTATTCATTTTAAATCATATATAATTATAGGAACAAAGATTTAATTTTTTATTCAATTTAAAGAGGTGAGATATATTTTTATACATCCTTTTAACTTATAATGAAAAATGATGTGTTTAAATTGAAATTTTTTCATCTATATTTTGGCCCATTTTTACCGCTACAAACAAATTGGACAATGAACTATAAATCAGAAACATCATTCATGTTCTTAAGCGATTTTGCCTTCACAATTTTTTTAAAAAACTAAACCGGTTTTTTAAGATATAAATTTTTAATAGGTTTTTCTTAAAAAATCGGTCATTAATTAACGTTATTAATTGCGTTAATTGTATTTCAAGGGTTTTTTTATATATAAATTATTCAATAAATTAAGTATTATCAATTTTTAAATTAAATAAGAAAACAAATAAAATAAATCAAATTATTATATATTACTACGTTTAGTTAATGTAATAAATTTGTTTCTTTTTATGATTTGCCTCAGCAACCAGACAATCTCACAAAAGATGTCAAGTAGTCTTTGTCTCTACTTCGCGTAGGGGCTACGACGGATCCTCAGCAGTTTCTTAACTGTCCAAAAATAAATCCAAGAGAATAAAAGAGACATGAGATTTGCTATAAATCTGTGAAAGCTTAAGGTTTGGAAGTTAATCTTAAATTCCACTTGAGTGGCCGTGATGATTTCCCAGTAATAATCCTAAGTTTATCATGTGGCTAAGTTTTTCTTGAGGGACTAAGAATAAATCCAAAGAACATAGATCAACATATCTTATCTCAATACCAATACTCCTCCCTTCAAGTCCTCTTCATGCAAATTACTTCTTAATTTCCACACACACATATCTATAGGACCTCATGACATGATTTAATTTTTTTTTTCTTTTGCAAGTCATATAATCAATGAAGCGTGTGGGATTCTGGATATCCACATACTAACAATAAATTCAAAAGAAAAATCCACTTAATTTGGGAAATAAAGAAGATATATAATTCCGTCCACTTTGGGATTAAAAGTTTATATTAATACATTTAGGATTTTATAAAACAAAAAAGACGTCCCCAAAAGGTATTCAACTTTTGTAAAACGTCTATAAACGAAGCGTCACAAGTTGAATCATTAATAGGATCCTCTCCATTTCAAATGAAATGAGAATGTCCATTTAATTAAAAATGAGGATAATATTGTAAATTTAGTCATTTTATTTTAATGTTAAGGCAATACTGCCCTCATTTTACACTAAATGGATACTCTCCATTTGAGTTGAAATGGAGGATCATGTTAATCCTACCCTTATGTAACATGTCAAAAAAACAAAAACAAAACAAAAAGACGTCATATATATATATAACCGGTTTTTTCTTAAAAAATTTGTAATTAATTAGCCCCATTAATTGCATTAATTATATTTCAATATAATCCATATGTCATTAATTTGCGTTATTAATTGCGTTAACTATATTATAATCCATGTATTCTTCATGTTAATTTTTTCTCTTTATACTATTCATTTTAAATCATATATAATTATAGGAATAAAGATTTAATTTTTTATTTAATTTAAAGAGGTGACATATATTTTTATACATCTTTTTAACTTATAATGAAAAATGATATGTTTAAATTTTAATTTTTTCATCTCTGTTTTCGCCTCATTTTTACCGCCACAAACAAATTGGACAATGAACTATAAATCAGAAACATCATTCATTTTCTTAAGCGATTTTGCCTTCACAATTTTTTTAAAAAACTATACTGGTTTTTTAAGGTATAAATTTTTAATAGGTTTTTCTTAAAAAACTGGTCATTAATTAACATTATTAATTGCGTTAATTGAATTTCAATGGTTTTTTTATATAAAAATTATTCAATAAATTAAGTATTATTAATTTTTAAATTAAATAAGAAAACAAATAATATAAATCAAATTATTATGTATTAATACATTTAGTTAATTTAATAATTTTTTTTCTTTTTATGATTTGTCTCAGCAACCGGACAATCTCACAAAAGATGTCAAGTAGTCTTTGTCTCTACTCCGCATAGGGGCCACGACGGATCCTCAGCAATTTCTTAACTGTCCAAAAATAAATCCAAGAGAATAAAAGAGACATGAGATTTGCTATAAATCCGTGAAAGCTTAAGGTTTGGATGTTTATCTTAAATTCCACGTGGGGGCCATGACGATTTCCAAGTAATAATCCTAAGTTTATCATGTGGCTAAGTTTTTCTTGAGGGACTAAGAATAAATCCAAAAAACATAGATCAACATATCTTATCTCAATACCAAGACTCCTCCTTCAAGTCCTCTTCATGCAAATTGCTTAATTTCCACACACATATATAGGACCTCATGACATGATTTAATTTTTTTTTCTTTGCAAGTCATATAATCAATAAAGCATGTGGGATTCTGGATATCCACATACTAACAATAAATCCAAAGAAAAATCCTCTTAATTTGGGAAATAAAGAAGATATATAATTGCCGTCCACTTTGGGATTAAAGTTTATATTAATACATTTAGGATTTTATAAAACAAAAAGACCAATAAATTGACAAATTCCTATATATAATTAACTTACAATAAATCAAAAAAAATCATTATAATCTAAAAATAAATTTTTAAAATTTTATAATTTACTTTATTGAAAGTTTATATAATACATTTAAGATTTTAAAACAAAAAGACATCATATATATAACGGTTTTCTTAAAAATCATAATTAATTAGCGACATTTTAATTTTAATTATATTTCAATATAATCTATATGTCATTAATTTGTGTTATTAATTGCTAACTATATTATAATCCATATATGCTTGCTAATTTTTTTCTCTTATACTATTCATTTTAAATCATATATAATTATAGGAGCAAAGTTTTAATTTTTATTTTATTTAAAGAGTGAGATATATTTTATACATCTTTTTAACTTATAATGAAAAATGATGTGTTTAAATTTTAATTTTTTCATCCATGTTTTCGCCATATTTTACCGCCACAAATAAATTGAACAATGAACTATAAATCAGAAATGTCATTCTTGTTCTTAAGCGATTTTGCCGTCACAATTTTTTTTTTTTAAAAAAGCTAAACCAGTTTTTTAAGACATAAATTTTTAACCAGTTTTTCTTAAAAAAGCCGTCATTAATTAACATTATTAATTGCATTAATTATATTTCAAGAATTTTCTATATATAAATCATTCAATAAATTAAGGTATTAAAAAACCGGCCATTAATTAACGTTATTAATTGTGTTAATTGTATTTCAAGAGTTTTTTATATATAAATTATTTAATAAATTAAGTATTATTAATTTTTAAATTAAATAAGGAAACAAATAATATAAATCAAATTATTATGTATTAATACGTTTAACCAATTTAATAAATTTTTTTTCTTTTTATGATTTGCCTCTACAATCGGACAATCCCACAAAAGATGTCGAGTAGTCTTTGTCTCTACTCCGCGTAGGGACCACGACGGATTCTCAGCAATTTCTTAACTGACCAAAAATAAATCCAAGAATATAAAGGAAATGTGAGATTTGCTATAATCCGTGAAAGCTTTAGGTTTGGAAGTTAATCTTAAATTCCACGTGAGGGGCTGTGACGATTTCCAAATATATATATAGGAACATATTAAATCTTAAAGTCCTTTTCGTGCAAATTGCTTCTTAATTTTCATATACACATATATATATAGGAACACATGACATGATGTCCTTTTTTTTTTTTTTTTTTTGCAAGTCATATAATCAATAAAGCTTGTGGAATTCTTAATATCCACGTACTCATAATAAATCCAAAAGATCCCTAAAAAAAAATTCAAAAGAAAAATCCACTTAGTTTGGGAAATAAAGAAGATATAAAATTGCCATCCACTTTGGAATTGAAAGTTTATATTAATATATTTAGGATTCTAAAAAACAAAAAAATGTCATATATATAATCGATTTTTTCTTAAAAACTCGGTATCGGTTTGTGCTTAAAAAATCGGTCATTAAATTAGCGTAATTAATGACATTTAATTATATTTGAATAGTTTTCCATATATAAATATGTAATAAATTAAGTATTATTAATGTCAAAATCAAATAAGAAAACAAATAATACAAATTAAATTATTATTATTATTATTTTTGAAAATAACTCATTCTCATTCTCATTCCATAGAATTCAAGAGCGAAATTATTATTATTATTTTTGAAAATAACTCATTCTCATTCTCATTCCATAGAAAACAACAGGATAAACATTCAAATCTGCAAGTTCAAAGACTACTGAAGCGCCATCAAAAACGTTTATACCATGACCCTAAGAGGTAAACTACTCATCCTCCTCGACAATTAAGCCAGGATACATTCATCCACAATAGAAGTCTGACCATTTTCCTCCTTGACCCGAGCCAGGTAACATACACATCCACGACACACAAGTCAGGATCAAAGGATCAATTGAACCATCGAAGCCAAATCATTATTACAAGCAAATAACAAATGAAATACAGGAAAGAAAAGCAACATAACTAAATACAAGTAAAAAGAAATACAAGGAAAAAAATCGATCGCATGTACGTTGACCCTGGATAAAGAAGAGCACGATGGAAGCTCATTGCGGTGGGGGCGCGAAAGAAGCTCAGCAATGGATGGAGCAACGAAACCGCGGAGGAGATCAAAAAAAAAACTCAAAAACAATGAAATATTAAAAAACAAAAAAAACATCAAAACAAAACCGGGATGGAGGAGGCGGGGGATGAGGAGAAGGGATGGGGGCACTGGGTTTAGGGACATCAAGTAAACTACTAGAGCTCAATGCGAAAGGGGCGTGGGGAGGAGGGATGGTGGAGGCCATCCCTCCTCCCCAGAATTACGGGCGTTTTTGGGGGGGAGGGGTGGTGACTTGGCTGAAGCTAAGAAACCCTAGAGAACTTTGGTGAAAATCACATTTTATGAAGCAGTAGTTATTCAAATTAAATTATTATGTTTAATCACTTTAATATATATAACATAATATTATATGTTATAGTTGAATTAGATGAACTAAATGATAGGATGCAGAAATAAAATAGAAAAAAATGTCATTGCTTTATTTTTTTTAAATATATAATTGTATATTAATGATTAATTGTATAGATGTCAGATTTTTACTCAACATAATGATTAAGTATTTATTTTTTTATTTCATTAGCAAAATTAATATATATATATATAT
The DNA here is from genome assembly GCA_013348765.1 of Carpinus viminea. NCBI lineage: Eukaryota > Viridiplantae > Streptophyta > Magnoliopsida > Fagales > Betulaceae > Carpinus > Carpinus viminea. The sequence continues at coordinate 52,656,224 of CP054667.1, forward strand.
ATATATATGATTAGCATTCTATGAACAAGTATATATTCGAAGTCCAAATCAAAGTGTAAAATTACAACGGTCATCTTGGGGCTTATTTTGCTTAGTGTCTATTAGTTTATAAAATTGTTAATTGTTCGATATGACTTGCTTCTTATTTAATATTTTTTGGAGGCCTATTCGCCAATGAGATTTTTTGTTTATTTGTATGATTTACCCGAATTTATATGTTGAGTAATATATTAGAGTATAACCTTTAGTATGTCTTTTTTATTTAAAAATGCGTAATATTTTTTTTTGTTACAACATATAAAGAAAAGCTCGACAGAAATGTGTTTAAATTTTGCAATTAAACTATTACAAAGAATCTCGCGCGTACTTTTTTCTGCAACCAAAATACTTTTTTGAATGTTCATAATTTTGAGTTTTATTTATATTGAAATCTAAAAAGTATTACACCAACAATATTAGAAATTCTTTCTAATTTTATATTAATGTTTTGATTAAGCAAAATTCAAGTTTTCCTCTTACAATTATGAAAAGTAAATTTCACAATACTTATAAAATATACGATTATAATATAACCCTAAAAACCCGTGCATTGCGCGGATTATAAGCTCGTAATAATAATAGAGAGAATATATTGCAATGAATAGATTCCAAGTATTTCAAATGACCAAATAGTTGCAAGCTCACTTTATGGATATTGCAAGCTCACTTTATTTAATACAAGTTGAGATCCCTAAAATTTCTTTTAAATTTGAGATTCTAAAATTCATAAATCTTACCTGTCCATTTTATCAAAGCGTATACTTAAAATAAGTATTGATTCAGAATTTAATAAAAAACCTACTAAACCTATGTTTCTTTGAGGGTAACTTCCTCATTAAATTTTAAAACATGACTTGTTTTATACACTTAGATGAATAAAATAGACAACTAAGATTTATAAATTTTAAAATCTCAAATTTAAGAAGAATTCTAGGGAATCTCTCAAATTTTTTGAAAGAAAATAAGCCTCAAGAAACAACTTAAGTCTCCAGAAATTGCTTGAGAAGGAGATAATAATGGCATTTAAAATCCATGAAACGGAAATAAAAGCAATACAAAACTTGCACAAATATACAAAATAAGGAAATTGATTCATCACCCATAAACCCAATACTAACATAGCATGATAATGGTAAAAAGGAGAAAATAATGAAAAGTCAGCTAAACATCAAATTTTATTTGCATAAAAAAAATGCATTCATATTTCTAAATTCCTTATTTTTGATAAATAAGATTTAATTTTGTTATATCTAATGCTGTATATAAAGCCCCATCATTTTTATTTTTTTTTTAAAAAAATGAAATGATATGGTGACTTGTTCACCAACCTGGCAATATGTGTAGCACTATTTATGCCCTAAGAATGCCAAACCCAACTTGAAACCGTTTTGTCTTCAGCTAGTCAGATATTTCTGTGCTTTAAGAATGCCGTGCGCCAGGGTGTAGAAATAGCCATGATGGAGATATTTCATGTGCAGCCATGTGTTTCATCTAACTTTACACATTTCTTTGCTTAAGAATGCCGTGTACCCCCGATGCATAGGCATGATGGAGATATTCCATGTGTACGTATTCATCTAGATATTTAGGCATGTTGGTCTAAATTTAGGACAAGCTAGATCAACTAGTGATGATTTTTACAAGATTATCACCACCAAGTTCAGTCATGTCTTGGGTCCTTTGATGTTGCCAATTTGAAGACCTTTTCATAGCATGCCAAAACTCCCAACATCAACCGAGTTGTTTTTATCGAAATTTTCGGTCATTAATTAATTTATTTATTTTCTAATTGAATAAGAAAAATGGTACAGTAAATCAAACACCAAAAAAAAAATTTCCTATCAAAGAAAAACAATACTCGTGTAGCTTAACAAAGAAAGTCCAGAAGAGAAGAATAATAAAATCTAACCGAATCAGTTGCTACAGAATTGGAAATTTTCAACACTCCCATGCCAGCTCACCAACAAAGGTACCTCTCCCTTATCTTTGCGATCCACAAAATCTGCACGTCCTTTTCCAAATATTAATGAGCCTACCTACCGCCTACCCTTTCTATATGCCTTCAATCCATCTACTTCACATCTGGCCGTTAATCCCTCATCTTCAAATCTGGCCGTTACTTCCTCTACTTCACAGCTAGAGCACTCATCTCTCACCCCTTTAGGAATCCTCCCTCAGCCAACGTTAATATCTCATCTGTTAAGGCCCAACCTCTTCAACGACTTTTCCCACTCATGGGCCCAGAATTCAGACAAACCAAGCCTTCAAAAACCACCTCCTCCTTTCCATTTAACACCACCTATTAGTCCAGCCCAGCTACTCTCTGATAAGCCCATATATTGCCAATTAAACCAGCCTTCTTACCCAAAAACCAACCGTAAAATCACCTCCCATACTCACTCAAGATTCAGGCCTATGCACTCACATGGCCACACACAGCACTGACAGCAGCACTGTCCTCTTCCCTCCATTCCCCATCACAACTCCCCTTCCCCACTAACCCGGCTCCTCAAACCAGCCCAAACACAAATACCATTCCAGCGCTGTCCCTGTCCCCCTACTCCCCATCACAACTCCCCTTTACAACTAACCAAACTCCTCAAACCAGTGCACTCCCCTATACCGTTCCAGCTATTTTATCTAGAGGAAAAGGAAAATCAAAACTGGTTTTAGGTAATGATGATGTTCCTCTTGCTCAACTGAAAAAATCAGATGTGGACAGAAAGCTTATATAAATTCCTTATCAGACTTGAGACTACAGCATTATCTCTCACTGAGCTTCAAGATGCTTATCTTGTTAAAGACCCGGTTCATAAATTTTTGACTAGCCCTCTTCTTGGGACTCTTGGCCGGAATTTGGAAGGGATGCCACTGCCTGGGTATCCATTTGCTCCTGATGTCTATAAAGATCAAAAAGTGTTCCAAGTGCCGCTCCAGTCCAATCCGACTTTTGCGGCATTACTCAAGATTTTCGAACCAGTTTTCTCCTACTCCTATGGACGTGTATCAGGTGCCAATTACAGCTTTTGTGGCTACCTCCCAACCGATTCGCACTACAACTTCTTCTGTGGCAGTCCCCCAAGTGTCTACTACACATCGGTTTTCTGTGCTTAAGAATGCCGTGCGCCAAGGTGCGAAAATAGCCATGATGGAGATATTTCATGTGCAACCATGTGTTCATCTAACCTTTTTCTTTTTTTTTTTTTGAAAGAATTCATCTAACTATACACATTTCTTTGCTTAAAAATGCAGTGTACCCCGGTGCATAGAAATAGGTATGATGGAGATATTCCATGTGTACGTCTTCATATAGATATTTAGGCATGCCAAAACTTCCAACGTCAACCGAGTTGTTTTTATCGAAATTGTCAGTCATTAATTTAATTTTTTTTTTTTTCTAATTGAATAAGAAAAATGGTACAATGAATCAAACACCAAAAAAATGAATAAGCTTTCCAATATTAGCCCTGTCGGTCATCAATTAATTGCTCAAGTTGTTGCTAGGAATTAGTCTTGTATGTTGTGCCAAATGAAGTAGATATTTTGATTTGATTTCAATACCATCTTGTGAAATAATGGAGAGCACAATGTAGCCTATTGGGCTCTTTCATAGTAGTGGATCAATATAGATGTCTACTATGAACCATCCGTAATTCTTCATCTCTATTTTTTTCTATATTTGGCTTTTCTATTTAACCCTTAATATAATTCATGTCTAATTCTACTGGTTCAATCATGCGTCTCATATGGAAGAAGACTTTCAAATCCAAAGGCGCATTGACTATCATATCGCATCATTTATTGTTTGTTAGTTATTTTTATAGTTGGCTATTTGTCGATGATCAAAACATTGTAAATTGCTTTCATTTATGTTCTTGTTTCTCTCGGAGGATTGTGCAGCAGCTTCAGGAGTATGGGAACAAGGACCGTCCGGACGGCCAGTTCTCCCATCCGGACGTGATGCAGTAAAAGGCTCCATACTAAAACTCGAGGGCACCGTTCGCAAGACCGTTCGCCAGCCGTTCGCAGACCGTCCGAACGGAAAGAGTGACCGTCCGGACGGACAGAGTGACCGTCCGGACGTGCTGCAGCTCCAGTACTAAATCCCGAGTACCCCGTTCGCTAGCCGTTCGAATCCCGCCCGGACGCCTCCGAACGCGCCGCACCAAAAGACTGGAAGAAAGCGATGTTGCCCTAGGACCGTCGACGGCCATTTATACCGTCCGACGCGTGAAACTCAATTTTCACGTTTATTTGAGTAACCGTCCGGACGTGCCAAGTGGTATCCGAACGGCTCAATGCCTAGGTTTAATTTACCTTGTATTTGAGTTTCAATAGGTCTAAGAGTCTCAGGTGATTATATATAGATCTTTACAGTTCAGAGACGATAATTGCATCTAGAATTCGCCTTTGTGAGCCAAGAGAGTATTTGATAGTGAGAGATTAAGTTCTCTTTCTTGGAGTGTTTAGATTAATGTTCATCATTGTTCATCGTCTGCTGAAGTGAAGTCAACCGAGTTCCGGTGAAAGGAAATCACGAGAAGGATTGTGCACATTGTCTCTGGAAAGGGCTATTGAAGTAGGCAGTGGGTCACTTGTCTTATACAAGATCGTGTCATAGCAAAGGTTTTGTGAGTATGAACATCTTGTAATCCTTTTTCTTTTCTTGATTTAGTTGATTTCGGGTTTGCCTTGGAGAGGTTTTACATTTTAGAGTGTTTCTCTAAATGGTTTCCTCTTCGTAACCAAATTCTATGTGTGTTCTTTATTGCTTATTGCTTTACATATTCTATTGAATTGTTTATTGCTTCATTGTTTCAATTCGCATAAATTGTGATAAACAATTAGTTGGAGTCTTTAGGGTCTTTCAATTGGTATCAGCGGGTTCACTTTTTTTGTTTGGATTTAATTCCTAAGTGTGATCCTTAACTCCGTTTTCAAAATGTCTCATATTGTTGCACCAAATTCTCTTCCGTCTTTGACGGATCAAACTATACACTTTGGAAAATTCGTATGAGGGCATATCTGAAATTTATTGATGTTTGGCATATTGTTGAATCTGGATGGTCTGTTCGGATAAAAACAAGCTGAATGGACAACAGTTGAAAATCGTGCCTCCTCTGCAAATGACAAAGCATTACACTCCATCTTCACGGCTGTCACCATGGAAGAATTCTCAAGAATTTCTCGATGTGTGATAGCTAAAGAAGCATGGGAAACCTTAGAAATAACTCATGAAGGAACCGAGGTTGTTAGAGCCTCAAAACTTCAGATGTTAGTTTCAAAGTTTGAAGAGATTAGGATGCAAGAGGATGAGACTTTTGATGAATTCTACTCTAAGCTCGAGTATTAGAAACAATACTATAAATCTTGGAAAGAAAATGTCTGATGCAAAAATAATCAAGAAAATTTTGAGATCCTTACCTACTAGGTTCTTGCCCCAAATTGCTGCCATAAACCAGAGAAATGACTTGGATACTATGAGAGTAGAGGAACTTGTAGGGTCAATTCAGACGTTTGAGCTCTTGTTGCCTAAACCTAAGAACTCAAAAAATTTAGCTCTTAAGACCAAAACTGCTGTTAAGGAAAAATCTGGAGGTTCAACAGATGAGGATTCAGGAGATGAGGAGGAAATTGCCATGATAGTTAGGAAATTTCGAAAATTCTTCAAACCTAAAAATGGAAATTTTAAGGGTAGAGTTTCAAAAAATCCTGTGAATCATAGGTATGATGGTAGAGATAACTTCCAAGATAGGAATATGAGATCAAAAGAAAAAGTTCTTAGTGGTCGTAAATGTCACGAATGTGGGGGAATTGGTCACATCCGGGCAAATTGTGGAAATTTGAGAAACTCAAAAGGTAAAGCCTTTAATGTGACTCAAAGTGATGAGTCAGAGGATGATGACTCTGAGGATGATGAAGAAGTAAATGTGAATTATCTAGCTTTTACGCTTCTATACTAATGAGTATGACAATTCTAGTGAGCAAATTGGGGTTGAAAATGAATGATGATGAGCAAGATTTACAAACTTACAATCAAATGTTTCAAGAATTTAATAAATTGGGTGTGAGAATAAGAAAAACTTGAAGAGACTTAAAGAAGTTGAGAGAGAATGAAAACTTGTTGAAAAAATTAAGTTTCTAGAGAAAGAATTGAATGAGTCAAGAAGTCATCTTAACAAATTTTCAAGTGTTAAACTTGATAAGATGCTAAGTGATCAGAAACCCTCACATGATAGAGCTGGATTAGGGTTTGATAAGCATGTTTCTGAAAAATCAAATGGGTCTTCTACTTCAAAAATTATGTTTGTTAAACCAAAGATGAAAGAAGTAGTAAGTGAACCTAAATTGCTGCCTAAAGAGGCGTCCTTGGTAAGACACAGAACTCTTAAGTCAAATTTCAAAAATTCTCACAAAAGAGTGTCTGATTCAAAATTTATTCCCACTTGTCATCACTGTGGGATCATTGGACATACTCGTCCAAACTGTTTTCAGATTAGAGCAAGGCTCCCCTGGTCCACTCAAAATGTTCCAAGGAGAGATGAACCAGAATTGAAAACAATTACAAGTGTTAACTGCTCAAGTTAAGCTTATCGGAGAAATTAGCTAGCTTGTCAAGCTTTGATTTACCTAAAGCTGTTCAAATGACTGAAAATGTCAACACACAAGTTTGGGTAAAGAAGAAAGATAACCTATGTTTTGTTGTTCATACTGCCTTAAGTGTGCTTAATTCTTGTTTGTGGTATTTGGATAGTGCTTGCTCTAGACATATGACAGGTGACAAGACATTGTTCAAAGAACTGAAAGAAGGTAGAAGTGGAAACATCACTTATGGAGATGGAAGCAAGTCTAAAGTCATGGGTCAAGGTACAGGATATTCTGGTGTTCCTACTCCCAAGAAGTGCTGTATGTGGAAGGACTCAAAGCAAATCTTCTAAGCATAAGTCAATTCTGCGATAACGATCTTGTGGTTCAGTTCTCGAAGGAAGAGTGCAGTATTTTCGATGCCCAAGGAAAATGGCTTATGGGTGGAGACCGGACATCTGATAACGTTATGGTATCTCTCCAACCATGCACAAAATGCCACAAAACATCGTGGACATTGGCGAACTATGGCATCAATGGCTGGGACATCTGAATTATCATGATCTGATCAAGATTGCTAAGAAGGAGGTGATATCTAATTTACCCAAAATCAACTATCTGGAGAAAGGAAAATGTGGACCCTGCCAGTTGAGTAAGCAAACCAGAAATCCATAAAAAGACTTCATGCTTACCACCGTAACCTTGGAACTTCTCCATATGGATCTTATGGGGCCAACAAGAACTGCCGGTTTGGGAGGGAAGAAATATATTCTTGTGGTGGTAGATGATTACTCACGGTATACATGGATCAGACTCTCAAAGAAAAATCGAAGCGTTTGGTCAAGCTACCCTATTTAAGCGAGATACAAGTGGAACAAGATCATATTATCTGAGAGAATTCGGAGTGACCATGGAAGAGAGTTTGAAAACTCAAACTTTGAAGATTTCAGAACCAATATGGCATCAACAGAGTTTTCCTCTCAATTACTCCACAACAAAATGGAGTAGTTGAGCGGAAGAATAGGGTGATTCAAGAAATGGCTAGAGTTATGCTTCATGCTAAAAAGTTAGCTCAACATTTTGGGGAGAAGCGATTCACTGCGTGTCATATCATCAATCGCGTGTTTCTCCTAGGCCTACAACAAATAAAACTCCATATGAAATCTGAGAGGAAAGAAGCCAATCGTTAAATACTTCAAAGTATTTGGAAGCAAATGTTACATTCTCCGTGATAGAGAAAATTTGGGGAAGTTTGATGCTAAGAGTGATGTGGGTATCTTTCTTGGATATTCGACCTCAAGCCGAGCAAGTCGAGTATACAATACAAGGACAAAAGTAGTCATGGAATCAGTGAACGTCGTTATCGACGATGAATATATCATGGACCAAATTGAAGATGAGCAGGTTGAAGTTCAGGAGACCACAGATAAAATTGAGGGGGAGAAAGCTGAGCTGTTTAAGAAAGATACTACATGTTCTGAAGTAGTTCCTGCAGATACAGATCAAAATGAAGAGGATGAAGAGGATATTGATGAGAGAAGTGCCACGCCACCTGATTCACATCTTGTCGTGAAAGAACCCTCATCCAGGGTAAAGCTGAATCATCCTCAAGATAACCTTTTGGGGACTATCAATGAAGGCCGACGATTGAGAAACAGGGTAGTTAATCAAGTCTCACATTCATGCTATCTCTCTCAACTGGAACCAAAGAAAATTACTGAAGCTCTAAAGGATGAAAGGGTACATGCTATGCATGAAGAGCTCCATCGGTTTATTCAGTAATGATGTATGGACCTTGGTACCAAGACCACGAGAGCAAAATGTCATTGGTACTAAATGGATTTTCAAAATAAACTGATGCTCATGGTACCGTGGTACGTAATAAGGCCGACTAGTAACTCAAGGATACACTCAGTTGAAGGAGTGGATTTTGATGAAACTTTTGCTCCGGTGTAGCAAGGCTAGAATCTATTGAATTTTGCTAAGTATATCCAGCTATCTCCAGATCAAACTGTATCAAATGGATGTCAAGAGTGCATTCTTGAATGGAATTCTCAAAGAAGAAGTCTATGTTGAGCAACCTAAAGGGTTTGAGGATCACCAATTCCCTCACCATGTTTACAAACTCAAGAAGGCTCTTTACCTCAAACAAGCCCCACGAGCATGGTATGAACGGCTCACAACATATCTTGGATCAAGGTTTCATCCGTGGAGAAAGGACACTATTCATCCGCAACAAGGGTGAGCAAAAGCTCATTGCTCAAATCTATGTTGATGACATCATTTTTGGAGCTACCATTGATTCTCAGGCACATGCCTTCTCCGAGGACATGAAACAAGAATTTGAGATGAGTTTGATTGGTGAGTTGACCTATTTTCTGGGATTTCAAGTTCAACAAACCAGCAAAGGCATCTATGTTTCCCAATTCAAGTATGCTCAAGCTCTCGAAAAGATTTGGAATGGACGGCAAAAAGTCATGCTCGTACTCCCATGAGTACAACTGCTGGCTTCATTCGATATGGGAAATCATTGATCAAACCATGTTCAAGTATGATTGGTAGTTTACTATACCTCACCGCCAATGATCGATATAGCATTGTGTAGGGTGTGTGCTCGATTTCAGGCCAACCCAAGGAATCCCATCTCACAGCCAAACATATCCTCGGTATGTAAATGCAACTGCTAACTTTGGTGTATATTTTCTAGAGATACCACTCTTAATCTTGCAGTGGTACTCACGATGCGATTGGGCTGGAAATGCGGATGATCGCAAAAAGCACGTGGGGATGTTTCTATGTAGGTACAAATCTAGTGGCATGGATGAGTAAGAAATTCTATCTCATTATCCACTGCAGAGGCGAATATATAGCTCAGGAGTTGTTGCACTCAACTGATGTGGATGAAGCAACTTCTAGCTGACTATGGATTTCCTCAAGGGATGATGGTTGTCTACTGTGACAACACAAGCGCCATCAACATATCAAAGAATCCTGTTCAACATTCTCAGACCAAACACATAGATATTCCATCACTTTATCCGTGATTTGCTGAAAACCAGTGGTATCTCTTGAGTATGTGTTCATCGAAAACCAATTAGTTGATCTGTTTACCAAACCTCTTGATGGATCTAGGTTTGAGTATCTCAGAAAAGCAATTGGTATTTGCCTCATGCCATAAACTCTAACTCTGCATGTCTAGGATAGCTGTACTGTGAATTTCTCTGATTTCTATCCTGACATCATAGTTACTTGTGTCATTTTAAAATTTTGTTTGTGTGTTTTTTTGTTGTGTTGTGTTTTTTCTTTTCTTTTTTAAATAAAAAAAAAGAGGGGATTTTTCTGATTTTTTTTATTTTGGCTAAAAGTTTTTGGTTATTTTTTCCCTTGCATGTTCTCTTCTGTTTTCTTGTGCTCAATGTCATGAACGTTCAATTTCACATTGGGTCATGTAAGATGATATGATCTCATTTTGCATCGTTCATTTTTGAGCTCTTACTATTGCATAGCTAAAATAAGTGTGATGAATTTAATTTTTTTCATGTGGGATCTGGTTGTTCATATGCTGGTTGTGCACAATTATGAGTCATTTTTAGTTAAGCCCTGTGAAAAGGATTCACGGTCATTGCATGTGATGGATAACTTATGGCTTAGTTAAAATTGACCAATTCGCTAGTTGAACCTAGATCCTAAAAACTCCTGCTTTCCTTGATCAAATCAATAAAAAAAAAAAAAATGTTGAGCTCGAAAAGAGCACATCTGATCAACTGGTAAATGTCATGATTGCTGAATGAATCTTTATAGAAACAGTCAGTAACCAAATCATTGCGGAAAAAGACGGTTGCAAAAGGATTCTTGGCTAACTGTGCATATTTCAGGAAGTGTATTGGATGAGGGATCATAGGCCCTAGTATCATAAGGTTTGCCTTTAACTGTATGCCTTTTCTGTCCTAATATGCAGCATGCCCAAATTCTTTTTACACTGTGTTTTAACTTTGAAATTGACTCTCACACACTTCACCTTTCAGAATGGCTACCATTTGTCCCATTGGTTAAACTGATTTTTTTTGTGTATTGTGCATAGGAGCTCAAATGATTCTTTCATGCTCAAATGGTTCCTGTTATTATTTTGATGCACTTAATTTTGAGTTGGTCCTAAATGAACTGGGTACAATTTATCAGTTTTTAATTTTCAGGGGAAGAAATTTTTGTTTGTTTTTTTTTTTTTTTTAAAAAAATTAATTAATTAATTAATTAATTAATGTCCGGACGGTGTGAATCATCGGACGCGTTGATTAAATTCGATTCATTTTTCCTTCACCGTTTTCTTTATTTTTTCTTTCCTTCTCTCTCTCTCGGCAGCAGCAAGTTTCCTCACTTTCTTCTTAAAATTTTTTTTCCTTTTTTCTTGTTTCGTACCTTTCAATTGTTTTCCATATATTCAACCCAAGGTATAATCTTCTTTCTTCTCTCATTTCATGTTGTGTGGAAATATTTTTTTGGGTTTTGAGAGTTGGATTGGAATCTTATTTTTATTTTTTTTGATTACTGTGGTTGTTGATCATATGGATGTGAAATGTTGGTTTGTTTTTGTATATTTTAAGCATGAGGTTTCAACTTGGTTGGCTTTCTCTTTCATGTCAAAAAAATTCAATGCACACCATGTGTTTGTTGAAATGCTTCAACAACTTTCCTGAGCCATTTGCTTTGCTTTTTCTCTTGGATTGCTCTTGTTTAATGTCACTGATGGTTAGGTGGTGGTTGTGGAGAATGATAGCCTGTTTCTCACTTGATTTTGCCATGCTATATTTTCACAAAATTGCCATATATGATGATACTTGTTATCATTTTTTTCTACACCATGCTATATATATCTCTGTTTTCTTATACACTAACTTGGTGTTACGAGAGGTGTAGGTACAATGGCTGATTCTTCAAGGAAGCGTACAAGGGCACAACTACCATACAGTGACCGGTTCAAAACTAAAGCAATGATGAAGCTGTACAATACCCAGTTCAAAGACAAAACAGTACTGATGGAACGAAGTGTGGTGTGCACCGACTTCGTCAATGATTTTGCTTTCATCCCACAGCTATTTGCCAACCGTGGGTGGATGTCTCTCATCCCAAATGAAACCTCTCGGGCTTATGTGAGCATGGTTCGTGAGTTCTATGCGAACATTGAACCAATTGATCAGCACTCATTCACTACATATGTGCGATCTCATGCTTTCACAGTGGATGGTGATCTCATCCGAATCACACCGATGTTCCTTTGGTGGAAGAATCACAATATCCATATATGCACGATGTTTTTCCATCTAAAGATACTATGATGGAAGTTTTGTGGAGGTCGTGTTCTCGCTGGCGTATCAAATGCTTCCACACGCATTGCTGACTTCTCCGCTCCCATGAGGATCCTTAGTCGCATTGTGTCGTGCAACCTATGGCCTATCGGACACTATTCGGATTTTGGAGTTGATAGGGCTGCCTTCCTCTATGCACTTGCCAGTGCCCATTGATTTTGCTTCTCACGCCATCCGCTCATGCTTGCGAGCTTTTGAAGATGGTAATCTCTCTTCCCTTTGGTGGTCTTATTTCTCACATTTTTGCACACCTAGGGATTGAACCAGAAGAAGGTGAACCTGTTATCACCTCCATTGCATCTTTCGATAAGAGGACCATTTCCAAATCATCAGGACAAGTTGATGCATAGGCGACAAAGCTGCAGCAATCCAGACCTTAGAGCATCTTCAAACAGCACTACTCCCATTCCTCAAGATGCTGTGCCCATGTTGCTTGATAAAATTTCAGTGTTATCCTCTCAAGTACAAGCTCTAGGAGAGAACATGGACAAGCTAAGCACCACACTCCAGGGAGAGATGGACAAGCTACGCACATCACTGTGGAGAGATACAGCCATCAAGGATTTTCTTACCCAAGGAGATTAGGAGTGTTTGTAAAGACCAACCCTTTGACTTTTGTGATAAAAAGGGGGAGTAAAGTATTTTGCTCGGGGAGTATTTAAAATGTTAAGGGGGAGATAGTTACATTTTATGTTTGTTGATACTATTATTTGTGAACTATGGGCTATTATGTTTTGTTGGGATGATTATGCCATTTGCATATATGTTTTGTGGTTTTATCACCAAATGCCAAAGGGGAGTTTGTTAGTTATTTTATAGTTGGCTATTTGTCGCTGATCAAAACATTGTAAATTGTCTTTATTTATGTTCTTGTTTCTCCTCGGAGGATTGTGCAAATTTCAGAGTATGGAATATGACCGTCAATGCTGGCTTGCCCCGTCCGGACGGATGCAAGAAAAGGCTCCATACTAAACCCGAGGGCACGTTCGCAAGACCATTCGCCACCGTTCGCTCTCGAACGGAAAGAGTGACCGTCGGACGTGCTGCGCCCGATTAAATCCTACCCTGCGTCTAGCTGCCGTTCGAATCCCGTCCGGACGCCTCCGAACGCGCCGCACCAAAAGACTGGAAGAAAGCGATGTTGCCCTAGGACCGTTTCGACGGCCATTTATACCGTCAAACGGCGTTGAAACTCGTTTTCACGTTATTTTGAGTAACCGTCCGGACGTGCAAGTGACCGTCCGAACGGCTGCTATTAATCTAGGTTTAATTTACCTCGTATTTGAGTTTCAATAGGCCTAAGAGTCTGTGATTATATATAGATCTTTACAGATTAGACGTTACAATTTTAATCTAGAATTCACCTTTGTGAGCCAAGAGAGTATTTGATAGTGAGAGATTAAGTTCTCTTTCTTGGAGTGTTTAGATTAATGTTCATCATTGTTCATCGTCTGTTGAAGTGAAGTCAACCGGAGTTCCGGTGAAAGGAAATCACGTAGAAGGATTGTGCCAGCTGTCTCTGGAAAGGGCTACTGCGGTAGAAGACGAGTGGGTCACTTGTCTTATACAAGATCGTGTCATAGCAAAGGTTTTGTGAGTATGAACATCTTGTAATCCTTTTTCTTTTTACTGATTTAGTTGATTTCCTGGGTTTGGCTGCCCCGGAGAGGTTTTACATTTTAGAGTGTTTCTCTAAATGGTTTCCTCTTCGTAACCAAATTCTGTGTGTTCTTTATTGCTTATTGCTTTACATATTCTGTTGAATTGTTTATTGCTTCATTGTTTCAATTCCGCATAATTGTGATAAACAATTAGTTGGAGTCTGCTTAGGCTCTTTCATTGTTCATCTTCCTTTATTTTTCCTTTATTTATTTATTTTTTTTCTATTATAAAAAATTATTACCGTAACATACTAAAATCTACGTTTTCGATAATATAAAGTGAATTCAAAATAAATAAAATAAATTTTAATTAGTCTCAGTAATCTTGCATGAAGAGAGGCCATTGACTAACCAATTATTGTGTTTGTGCAATGAGCAAAGGGTATCAACTCGGTTTTGGTTATCGGTTATTCTCTAAAATTGGGAACTAAAACTGAGATACCCGTTTTTTTTTTGGAAAATCGGACTGGAACCAGGTACCCGATTACCCGGCTATACATATCTTGTTGGTTCCGATTGATACCTAGTTATTCGGACCGGGTAATCAGATTTTGGGCTTATTTTAGGTATTGGGCCTAATTTTTGGGCTTGTTTGAGGTATTGGTTCTAAGTTTTGTGCTTAATTTAACAATTTTTTGCCCATTTAAAAAAAAAAAACACAATTAAAATTTTGGCCCAATAAGTTGGGTTTTGTTGTGATTGTTTTTTTTTTTTAAAAAAAAAAATCTAAAAATCCAAAAAAAAAAAAAAATCATTGTTTTTGGGCCTAAAAAAAAATCCAATGTTTAAAAATGCCCTAAAAATAAAAAAATAAAAAAATAAAAAAATAATCTTATATATATACCCGGTTACTTGTTTATAACCGAGTGCCAAAAACCTGAACAAAAACCGGATAGCCGGTTTTTTCCAATTGATTTCAAAACCGGTTCCCTGGTTACCGGTTGGTACTTGGTTTCCGGTTAGTACCCGATTTTTTTTGACATCCCTAAGTGGGCATTCACAATTACTCCACAAATTAACTTTTTAGTTGATTTTGCTAGCTAATCACTAAATAGCTCCCAATGTTGACTCTCTAATTTTTATACTATTCAAATATGGAGAGAAAATGTAGAGAGAGAAAGATGAGATAAAATAAGAAAATAATAAGAAATTATTTTAACAAAGTAGAGAAACATTAGAGGGTGGAATATGTGGTGCGTAATTGGAAAAATGGATGCTAAAATAGAAAAAGATAATTGTTTTAAAAAAACTAAAATTTAACTAAATCTTGACTATAGTCCAATGTAAATGTTTATGTTCTTGTGATAATATGTAGAAATCCAGTGATGCATTGTATGATCTTTTTGATATTATGTAGAAATCTTCCAATAATAGTTTCATGGACTTTACCAAGATTTCTTTTGTTAATGCTTTATGGTTCTCTCTTTTATTTTTTATTTTCAAAATAAAATCATTAAAAAACAATTTAAAATACAAAGCACTCACAAAAAATTCAAAATTAATTTTACATTTATATCGCATCATAATACTTTTTTAATAAAAAAAAAAAAAAAATACCCTTTACAAAACATTAACACATGTGAGTGAGCTTGTTTGACAACATTTTTTATCTGGATTTTTTTGCTTTATACCAAAAACGAAGAAAACATTAACAAGCAATTTATAACAAAATACACTTAAAATTACTTTCACTTTTATGTAAAATGAAAACACTTTTTTCAAACAAAAAAACACTCTAATTTTTTATTTTTTCCAAATGAACTACGCTTTCTTTAACCGATGAGAAAGGTGAAGAGTAAGCCATAAGGAATGGCAGCTAGCCTAGCTTAGACATGGTTTGACCTGGGGAAGGTGTACCCAATGAACCTTATAGATCGAAGCTACACATAAATTAGACGTAAATAAATAAACCTTTCACATTATAATTTAAAGTCAAAGAGGCTTAATACAGAAACTGGCCTGGTTTTATAATGTTGTCAAACATCCCGGCCTTAATTATGGGAAAAATAAAAAATTATTTAATCATTTTGGTGTGATTTATATCATCTTTTTCATGAAGGTTTCGACGCAGATCTCACGGCACACAAAGCAGAATGGTGGAGGGCAGAATGGCAAGATCATGGATGATCGTCAGCTTCACCCTTCAAACACGTACTCATATTTCTTCTGTGCATGGAAGCAATATTATTATTCAAAGTCAAAGCCCAAGCACCACGTCTTCCTGCTGCTGAAGGTAATTATACACCTACACTTTCTTCTTCTATGATGAGGCAAATTTCTAGTCACGATGTTTTATTTTATTGGTAATTTATTAAGTTGAGGTAGTCAATGAACTTTTTGAGTGGATGAATGGTGTTATGATTGGAGGGCAAGTGACAATTATATCCAACCAAATCACACGCTTGGCCCCTTGGAAGGGTCATTGATTGGTTGTTTGTGTAGAAAGTTGTTTGAGAGTGGCCATTTCATTTTCAAGTGCCTTTTTGACCTTAAATCAATATATTGAAGGCCTTCACAACATGAAATTTTTCACATTCAATATCAATTTTAACATATGTTAGCTGATAAGGTTTCTAAAATAGCTACACAAGTGGGGAAGAAAGATTGGAATTTCAGCGTAGACCCATGCAACAATGAGTCGATAGAGCTGGTTAACACACATGTCGGATTTGAGGCCATTGTACAACAATTCTCTAATCTGCAACTGCCCCTACGCCGCTGGCATATGCCACGTGGTTCAATTGTATGTCACCATTCATTTCCCTTATGCCATCCAACTATCTAGAAATTGTGAATTGATCAAATTTAATTTTATTCCACCAAAATCAGAGAAAAAAAAAAAAAAAAAAGCTTGACGTTCAAATTCCCTAAATGGCCTCTTAATCAAATATGACTTTAATCTAAGAAGGGCAAAATTATCATTCTATGCACTTCTTGAAATAACTAATCGGTTCCTCTCAATTTCATTTAAAATAATTAATTATATTACTTCTATCGGCTACTGTTTATTTATTTTTATTTTGTATTTTTTTTGTAATTGTAAGGGTAGTTATCTTTTTGAGATTTTCTAAGAATATTTTTGTCCTTTCGTGAAAAAAAAAGGGGGAATACAATGCAATTTTATGATAATTTGGAAGACAAATTTTTTTCAATTGAAAGATTAGAAATGAAATTGTAAATTGCCTCCAGTTTGATGGCGTACAAGCTAGGTACATATCATTACTCTTTTCTTAAAATTAATTGATGAAAAATATTGAATTTATTTATTTAATTAAAATAAGAGATGAATTATGAGATTAAATTTGAACTGAACTTTAAAGACATTTATTTTGATAAAAAAAATATTAAATTTAAGAGAAATTTTATCGTCAATAAATTTTTTATATTTAGCCCATATTCTCTTAAAGTATTAGCAGTAGACTTCTTATAGCCCACTAATTCGCTTCCCTATGTCTAGGGAAACCACAAAAAAACACTCACATTAGAAACCCCAAATATAACAAACATCCAAGGGCATCTACGGTCTCTCAGTCTCTCAGTCTCTCCTCTCCCATCCCTTCTTCTTCCTCTGTCAACTCCCTCTTTCCCTCACGGCTCTCTCTCTCTATCTCATGTTCTCCTTCCTCTCCCACAAACACCAAAAAATGCAACCCAAATAAACACTACCCAGTTTTGCAGAACTCATGCTTTGGTTCACACAACCACCAAAATTCAAAGAGGGAAGACCATGTGGGAAATAGAGATCAAAGAAGAAGAAGACGGAGAAGCAAACTCAAAAGGGAATGGACAACCAATTGAAGCTCAAATCTTGATTTTGATTTCTAACCTAGTCGCCAGCTTGAAGGAGAAAACCCAAAAGGATGAGTTGTAGATTGCCAACTTAAAGCTTGCAGAAGACGGAGATGAAAAATAAATGAAATGAAGAGAGATTAAGAGAGAAGAGAGAAGAAAAGAAGACGGTCTTTGTATTTGCACAAGATGGAGATGGAGAGAGTCAAGATAAAATAAATGAAATATTTTTTTATAAAAAAGTGAGGAGTAAAAAATGATAATTTAATAGTATAAGATAAAATTAGTGAATCTATTGTGAAGTGTTTTTTTTATAGGGAATAAAAAGTAACTTTATTCCCTAAATGTAGGAAAAATGGTTGGGAAGTTGTTGTTAGTGCAATCTACTATTGACTTAAAATAGATTTATTAATGAGAAATGTTAAATATCCAACTTTTTTGACAAAATTGGGCACTACTTTATCAACTATTCTTGGTTTACGAATATAATAGCCTGGCAAGCTTTATTTTTCACTTTCGTATTCTACGTCGACTAAAGCATAGGAGCCTAACACTGCAAATGATCTGTATAAGAAACTAAGTTGATGAATTCCCCATTGGACTACCTATGAAAAATGCAGGTCCAGATGAATACCGGTTAGAATTGGACTGGGCTACGACGCGGAAAATATGCATTGACATAGCAAGAGGTTTGGCTTTCTTGCATGAAGAATCAACCCTGAGAATTGTTCACAGAGACATCAAAACAATTTTTGTGCTGTTGGATACACACCTTAATACAAAGATTTCTGACTTTGGTTTGGCCAAGCTTGACAAAGAGGAAAACACCCACATCAGCACTCGAGTTGCTGGAACCATGTAAGCTACATCTTTCCCTCTCTCTTTCAATTGGAGCCTACTTGTTACTTTTCTGTTTGGCCTCCCTAGTTATTGACTAAGAGATAACAGGGACAGATATTAACCTTAATGTCTATGTGAGATGCTGCCATGAAACCGAACAAGAACAGCTGCAGCATTTAAAGTCTCTGCATATTCGAAAAGTTTCCATATGGAAACTGTTCTAAACATGAAACATGAACTAATAATTTGGAGAAACTCGTGTCCAAATATCTGCCTATTCGACCCTTAACGTAAGCGCTACCCCTAAACATACACTCCCTTCGTTTAAATTAAGAATTAAATAATTTAGAGAAACTCGTGTCCAAATATTCTGTTTCCCTATAACAATGCTTTAATTCCCATTTCAAATATTCTCAAAAACTGCTACAATGTCACCAAGTGAAACAGAGGAATTCTTGACATCTTGTGGAATTGTAAAACCAACCCCATTAAATTTGAGCTCAATGACCAGACAACTTGAGTGGGCAGAGGTACAAGACTACATCAGTTATCTATTTGCATGTTGCAAAAGTAATGAAATTATCTTCTTCCCTGCCGGTAATAATTTTGTGTATCCTTGATGGAATGGATTACCACTCAATTCTAGCACCTTATTGATTACATAACTGAATGCTAATGGAAGAGAAACATGAGGTGGTAAGTTTCTATTCATGTTCATGTTGGACATTTTCAAATATAGAAGATAAGAGCTTCATACTAGTGAACTAGGAGTCAAAATAAAATATTTAGTTTGCAGAGGATACATGGCGCCAGAATATGCATTATAGGGTTATTTAACGTATAAAGCAAATATTTACAGTTTTGGAGTTGTTGCATTGGAAATTGTTGTTGGGAAGAACAACATGAAATACCGACCAAATGAGAATTATGCATGCCTACTAGATTGATTGATCTTTTCCTTTTAATATATGAATTTGAAACATGGCCCGGAGGAGGGTTGCTTCTTTGTGGCTTTCCGCTTAACTTAAATAAACTAAACTAGGTTGAGATTGACTCATTCGCTTTAGGCGTGAGTTCAGCTACATGAATATTTTATTTTTCTACTACTTGTTTTGGCTGCTTTGTTCTTTTCTTTTTATTTGCTACATTGTATTTTCATTCTCTTCTCTATGCTTCTTCTAGGCCTTTGTTCTAAATCAAAAGGGTAATCTAATGGAGCTGGTAGATCCAAAGTTAGGTTCCAAGTTCAACGAGGAGGCAGTTAGAATGATCAAAGTAGCTCTATTATGCGCTAATTCATCGCCAGCACTTAGACCTACCATGTCTGCAGTAGTGAACATGCTCGAAGGCCGAACTGTTGTTCATGAACTTATAACGGATCCAAGTATATATGGTGAGGAATTGAGGTTTAAAGCCTTAACACACCCATTTAATGTGGTCAGTGAAGCTGAT
Source organism: Carpinus viminea (assembly GCA_013348765.1). Taxonomy (NCBI): domain Eukaryota; kingdom Viridiplantae; phylum Streptophyta; class Magnoliopsida; order Fagales; family Betulaceae; genus Carpinus; species Carpinus viminea. The sequence continues at coordinate 52,675,953 of CP054667.1, forward strand.
AGCCTTATTCAGTCATTAGATTCAACATAGCCTGGCTCTTCTTCTACATCTTTCCTGGATCTCTATCTAATTAATCTTGATTTTTCAGTACCATGCAAAACACTTCTTCGAGTTGGAAAAGCTCCAATCCGGAGGGGGGTTTTGGTACCTTCGTTATTTATCCCATTGTAAACTTGCAGATGAATATGTTCTGTAAGATGAAGCTAAAGATGTTTGATCAAATTGTAGATTTTTTTTTTTTTTTTGGTTACATTATATTACATGTATGCAGCTAGTCTAGAGATTTTAATATTGTTAGATGTATATACCTTCTATTCTATTTGTCTCTGCTCATTTTGTTGCTGCAGACTTGAAATAACAAGAAAGAAACATCAACTACGAGGATTACTTAATTTCCCCCACATATGAAGGCTCAGGTTCTTCTTCCATTTAACACGTAACATCCTGCTAAACTGAGCTGAACATTGGAATCAGTATGCCATGCTAGAACTCAACCCCTCTTATGGTAAGTTTTAAGGTCCAGCTGATTCAGAGAACATGTCTTACTAAAAAGTTTGTCGGCATGAAGGCTAGGTGATTGGTATGTGGAATAGACCATTGAAATGAAATAATTATTTTTATGAAATCGTCAATTTTTGGTTTGGTTACACCCTATACCTTTCCTAAGTAGAGGAAGAGCAAATTCCTCCCAAAAAAAAAAAAAAGAGGAATAGCTATTATTTGAGGAACATGATGGGTTTTTTTCAAAAATTCATTATTTTTATTTTTCAACCAAAAATTTATAAATAAATAAATAATTCATAACATTATATGGCTAGCTAGTCACTGTAACAGAATATTGACGTGGTTGCACTACCTTCGGTATTCTGCTAGGGTGGCCAGTTAGCCACCCACATATAAAATGTTTTTTTTTAATCAATTTTAAATATTTAGTAATTTTAATTCAATTCCAATGAGAAAATTGTGTGCAACAAACAAAAAAATATGAATTGTCATTGCATTCGAACTCTTTGTATTTTTAGTAATATTCATTCATGTTCCTAAAGAATGATTATTCCTTGTATTAAACTGTTACGATTTTAATGTGCTACATGAGTTAAGTCTAATATTAACTATGTGTATATAAGCTCTTGGACACTCTTTCTTGCGAGCTCATTTTCAAGAGTGAGTTCCACTCAAGATTTGTATCATAAACATGTTCTACGAAGTGATAATTCACAGATTCAACAACAATTTCCATATACATAAATGCTGAAGTTGCTTATGAACTTTGTCAAGCAATCATGCAATCATATGCAGTGATTGCATTGATCATTCTTGCAGCAGACATTCTCTACCAAGTGTAGCGAACATTGAATTTGTCTTTGTAATATCCTCGATTTGATGCGTTCCCTCAATCCATAATCATTTGAAAACATGGTTTCGTACTATCTCATTCAACTTTAAACATGAATGTAAAATATTAAATTAAAAAGAAAATTATTCATTTATTCTCTCAATTTTCAAAATTACTGTAAAAAATAATGGTAATTTTGAAAATTGGGAGGATGAAAGAAGGATCGGGAAAGATGTAAAGGGCGTTTCTAAATTAAAAAAGGAAGTAAACTACATAGACAATATTAAGTTATGAGAATATCTTCGGTTTGGTCTATGCGTAAAGGGCCACTTTTATGCCCACCACTCACATGCTACCACTTCACATAAAGAGAAAAAAATGCAAAAAAAAATTCTACTTCCTACTGCATGAGAACACGACGCACAAAAGAGAGAAAAGAGATGCAGCAAAGAAAGAAAAGAGAAAGAAGAGAAATGAGGACAAGGAAGAAGGAAGACCACGGTGCAGAGCAGCCGGCCACCGAGACCCTCCACTAGGTCTCGCTGGCCGTGGGTCTGCAAGACCCACTCTTTTTTTTTTTTTTTTTTTTCCTTTCAGTGATTTAGGGAAGGATCTCGCCGGAAGGATGAAGCCCATGGCTGGGTCTTGCCGGAAGGATCTCGCCCGCGACCAGACACCTAGCGGCCGACCCACCCGCCACCAAGACCCACGGCTGGGTCTCGTCGGCCGTGGGTTTGGTTTTTTTTTTTTTTTTCCCTACTGGTCTGATTATTATTATTATTTTTTGTTTTGTTTTTAAGATGATAAAATTCCAAATAGGGTTAACCTTCCCCTCTAGGTTTTAGTTTTGAGGCATTAGAAACGAGTTTGTGGCGTTAGAATTGATTTTTGAGGCATTAGAAATGATTTTTTAGGTTTGTCGGATTTTTTTTGGTTCACCGGAGAGACAAAAATGGCCACTAGGAGTGGCCGGATCTCTCCTTCTGGCCGTTGGGATGGATTGCGACCACCCCCAATGGCCGGATCTATCTTTTTTTTTTTTTTTTTTTTGTTTGCCGGAAAAGTCGCCGGAGGTGGGTTGCGAATGGCGGTGGGTGGCGGCGTCCATCACCAGAGGTGGGCGGTGGGTTATTTATTTGGTGGCTTGATTTGTTGATTGAGTGTTTTGATTTTATTTTTAGTTTGTATAATTTTCTTAAATGGATGAAGTGTCAACTAATGAATGGTGGGCAAAAAGGTGGGGTTTTTTGCCATGACCGAACAGCAGCACCACCCTTAAGTTATTGTTTATCTTAAGTTAAAATTATCATTTAATTAATATTTTAATAGTCGATATTACAAAATCTTACCAATTTTCGCTTGATTGGCGTTGCCAACAAGTAGCCAGCCAATGATAAGTTGATTTTGTATCCCAAAAAGTCCGTGTTTAATGCATTGATTTTCCACAACTTAGAAGACTAATAAGGTCTCGTTTGGCAACACTTTCTTAGAATAGCTTTTGTGCTTCTTCTTCTTCTTCACTTTTTTCTTTTTCTTTTTTTTTTTTTATACAAAATGAATATTAACAAACAACTCAACCCATCAAACACTCAAAAACATATTTTAAATGTGGTAATCCAAAAGAAATCCTAAAGTCCAAAGTCAAAGACGTCTGCCATAAGAGAAGAAAGACCAAAAGTCTAATATTAATGTGGCGTGTAGACTGGGAACCCCTTTTTCCTTTCTTTATTTTCTCTTTTATTTCAATACTAATTTGCTGGCCTTGACCTGCTTGTTTACTCAAGTCAAGAAACCCTAACTGTATTGCATTAAATTGGTCTGGAGCTCCGGCTTAGACATGGGAGTTTCTCTCTCTCTCTCTCTCTCTATATATATATATATATATTTAGCCTCTTCCCATTCCTACCAATTGCAGACTACCGAGGGCTCAAACACAAGCATTGCAATTGTAAGGTTAGAATTTGGTAGATACTGGTACTGCATTACATTATTCAATTATTGCATGTTTAATTACAAGAGAAGCATTTATATATGGAAATTATTATTATTATTAGGGAAAGCTTCAGATAACCCCTCGAACTTTCAGCTATTTATACAAAACTCCCTTAAAATTTAAAAACTCTCACTTATACCTCCTGAACTTCTATTTAATTACTCTCACTTAGAACCCTTTAATGCCCAAAACAGCTCAAAACAGTGTCGTTTTAATGCCCAAAACGATGTTATTTTGATGTTCAAAACGGTGAGTTTTAATGTGAAGTGTTCTAAGTGAGAGCAAATGAAAGTTTAGGAGGGGTAAGTGAGAGTTTTGAAAGTTCAAGGAGGGTTCGTGTAATTGGCTAAAAGTTCAGGGGACTATCTGAAGTTTCCCCTTATTATTATTATTATTTTGTTTATGAGAAATATTTGGAAATTAATGACGATTTAGATGGCTAAACATTTGGAGTTATAAATGTGAAGGCCGAAGGGGTCTCTTAAGTAACAATGTAACATCAAATAATTGAATTTTTTTTTTTTGGACATATCCACAAGAGGAGGAAGAGAATTCAATTAATGATTTTCATCAAATAATTGATTTAGTTGATATAATTGATCATTTTTAGTAATTAATGATATTGAGATATCACATTTTCTATGCATGCAGCATTATTGCAAAGCCTTATATATGATCAGTAGAGGAGATGATGGCAAGACTTGTTCCTTCTATTTTCTTTGTTCAACTCATCTTCTTGCTTTTGTGCATGGAAGCACAAGCAGGCCGTCTAGGCCCTACTCCTGATGATGAAGGTGAGGAGACCTTCTTCTTCTTCTTCTTCTTCTCATTAATATACTCCAAGAAGGCAATAATGCCATCTAGGAGACACAGTTTTATCTATGCTTGAAATGGAGAGTATCCTTGTCCGGTGGGATTTGTGCTTAATTCACTCACTGGTATCGGGTTTAGCAGCCAATCATTGATGGGTGAGCGGGCTTGAATGCCGCACACTTAGGAGGCATTGGACTATGAAACATTGGATAGGGATCCTCTCCATTTTAAATCAAATGGGTAGTGTCAATTTTATGGTCAAGATTTAAAAATTAGTGTATCTAATAGTTTACATGATTTTATATTATTTTATTATTTTTTAATTAATCACATGCTAATATTGTCTTCATATACACACCACTTGAAATGAACATAAATTTCTTTTAAATCGGTCCACCTGCTCTGAACAAATAGGCCTTTTTGCAATCTCTTCTAAACTACCATAATTTCTGTGAAACTTAAATTGCCCAATTTTAGGAGACCCTCCAAAACATGTCAAAAGACGATTTTTTAAAAAAAAATATATATGGAGGTGAGGTTGTATGGAAATTTCATTACATTTTTTATTTATAGTTTTTGGTAAGAAAAACATTGCTTAATTTTTAAGTAGAGTCAAGCATATATGGAGCATTTTTAAGGCAAAATAAATGGAAAAATAATTGATGAATTTGGTGTATTATTATATATGCAGTAGAAGCCCTTCGTAAAATAGGCAAAGATATGGGGAAGAATGATTGGAATTTTAGTGTAGATCCTTGCACCGATGATCCAAGCTGGAAAACACCAAAATCGGCTTTGAGGCCAACGTGCCAGAATTCCGTGTCCTGCAATTGCTTAAAACATGCAGATAAGTCGTCACGTGCATGTCACGTGGTTCAGCTGTAAGTACCTTTCATTTTCTCAAATGCCCAACCCATAGAATATATAATTAAATGGGAGGTGAATCAATGACATAAATAAGAATTAAACTCAAGACTTTTACTCACGAACCACGGAGAAAGGGGTACCAAACAAGCAAACATCCACTTAAATAAGGACTCAACCGAGATCCGCCATGCCCTTGTCGAGACCCCACAGAAACCTAACTAGGACATTGCCAAGACTCGGTTTGGATCTTGCTAGGGCCCTATAGAGATCCAGTTAGGACACCACCAGAATTCGTGAGAATTGGCATGATCATCGTTCAGGCCAAGACATGGTCGGGACATTTTCGTAATTTAAAATTTAATATGATTGAATGAAAATATATTAATAAAAAAATATTGTAATTTTTCATACGTGCTGATTTTTTTTTTTTCTAGGAAATCATTTTTTGACAAAAAAGAAACATTTTAGCCTTTGAATTTGTTGTTTAAAAAATATATATATATGTTATCCGCACAACTTTCTGTAAGAGGTTTCTTCATCTTTGCGCTTTGCAATGTGGCGAAATGTATTCCTTTCCATCCATGCACGATGCATTTATGTTCATCAACCCAACAGCCAAATTGTTTTTCAGTACAGTAGACCTAATTAAGGATTATTCATCCCCCCAAAAAAAACAAGACCTTAAAGATTTTTCTTTCTTTTTTTTTTTTTTTTAGTATGAAAGATTCCTGTTTTAGTAACCCAGATGGCTTAGCACACCTATTCCCACCATGAATGTGCTGCCTAGCTTGAGTGATAGACCTTATAAGTAAATTGATGCAATTTCTTTAATCTTTGTGTTAAATTATCCGATAAAAAATGATAAATTTATTCATTTAATTAGTATTTTTAATACGCATGTGGATTCAAACTCAACCCAACACAACACACATGAAATATTTAGTTGAAATCAAAGATAAATTATAGAGAAAAAGTTTGAAACGAGACTTTTGCTTTGACACCATGCTGAATCACTAGCTATGGCATAGTGGGTTGAAATATTGTTTACTTCTGAGCCAGTGATATTTTCAATGTTCTCATTTTCTGTTCTAACATATATATATGTGAAGAAAAATCTTGTCCTAACAGATTAAGGGTTTTAAAAGCTGTGATGGAAGAATAATTAGATGATATTTGATCTTTTACCTATAAGTGTTCATGTCACATGCACAGATGTCTTGAAGGGCAGGATCTTGATGGTGTGCCTCCACCTTCCCTAGTGAAGCTCCCCTACCTACAGAAGATGTAAGAAGAGTAATTGTGTTTTACTGATTAGTCCCTGAAAATTGATTTAATCTTCTAATATCCTCTCCCTTGTAGTGATCTCTCTCGAAACTACCTTACTGGTACAATACCAAGCCAATGGGCTTCTCTAAAGTTGACACATCTGTACGTTTCTACTCAATTAACCTATGATTTTACCCTGTAAATATTCATTCCTATTGAATTAAGCTTGTTTATTAATGCAGGTTCTTTCAAGTAAACAAGTTATCAGGACCAATCCCAAGCTTCTTGGGAAACATTACCACCCTTAAAACTTTGTATGCTCTTATTGTATCTGGCAATGTTGCATGATTGTTTGAATTGGTTTATCCCCAGCTTTGTTATTGACAAAGAATATATTTTCAGGAACATAAGGAACAATCTGTTATCTGGAATTATTCCCCCTCAACTTGGAGATTTGGTTAACTCGGAGTGCCTGTCAGTGTTTCTTTTTATCATTTTTTTTTTCTTTCAAACCAGATTTGATGATTCATTTCTTAATTAAGTAAGTTGACCTGGTCTGAACTCTATTTGATGACTACAGTATTCTTAGTTCCAACAATCTCACTGGAGAGTTGCCTATCTCTCTCACTAAGCTAACCAGATTAGACGAATTGTAAGTGGCTGTAACTCATTTCTATACTTATATAGCATTAGCTATTTGCTTGGAAAGCTTCATGTTTCTATGTTATTCAATTATGTTTCCAATTTGGCCATATGCAGTAGGATTAGCAGGAACAACTTCACTGGAAGAATACCTGACATTTTTCAAAGTTGGAAAGTTATTCGGAAATTGTATGTGTTCTTTTTTGTTCTTCCTGTAATGTTAAATCTCCTCTAGTAGAATATTCAGGTCAGGTATAATCTAACCCATTAGAATTTTGCTTTTAACAGAGAAATTGAAGCTAGTGGTCTTGAGGGACCCATTCCTCCTAGCATTTCTGTTCTGAGTAATTTAATTGAGCTGTGAGTTCTGCCTTCTAAGTACTCTTGGGTTGCATAAAATCTCTGTGGTATCTTCATGTCATACTCAAATTAACAAGACTTGTTGCTTTAAGCGACTAACACTTATCCAATTTTGTGCAGAAGGATTAGTGACTTATTTGGTGAGGGTTCTAAATTTCCACTGTTAAGTAACATGACAGGCATGAAAAAATTGTATGTCATTCTTTTACTGTAAACTTTCAAGAACTCTAATAATACAAAGTTGTAGCACTTTTTCTTAGATGATGTCGGTTCACAATGCAGGATGTTAAGGAGCTGCAATCTTTTTGGAACAATCCCTGCAAATATATCAGAAATGGAAGAACTAAAAATTTTGTAGTCCTTCTGTCCTTTCTATATTCCTCTCATTTTTTGCTTTGTTTAACTGAAACATTAGTGCACTACAGGCCCCAAATGCTTGTATTAGACCCTGTTAATTATCTCCATTAAGAACTTTATACTTAATTTACAGACATACGGATGTGTGAAGTTTTCTTTTCTTTTCTTCCTTTTTTTTTGGGGGGAGGGTGCTTGGATTTTATTTTCAATAATGATTTTGCTCATTCATCTCTAGAATTAAGATATTTTCTGATTCTACACTTTTTAAAAGCTGGACATTAATGTCTTATCAGGTTCAATATGTTCACCTTTAGGTCATTTTATAAAACTTATTTTGTGTTATTATAACACCTTTTTCATATATCCATGTAGAGACCTCAGCTTCAACAGATTAGAAGGGGAGATTCCGGATATTGAAGGCCTAACACACTTGAAAAGATTGTAAGTGTGGCATCAAAACCCTAAATCTAGCTCTATTGCAGAGAAGCTGAAATAAACAATTTAAAGCAGCACAAAGCACACAAATATATCATCAAGGAGATTAGAGTGCTTATGATTACCATTTATATTTGTGATACCCCAAATATGTCATACATCGATTGTGTACAATTGAGGCTTAACTGTATAAGTAGTTTTAGAGAGCTCTAACTCTAATTTTGACTACCTAGTCATTTTAGAGTCACATATATGACTAACACTTTTCTTGGGTTGTGATAAATGGTATCAGAGCCAATCTAGTAACACCATATAGCATTGGAATATTTTAGTGTGACCGGGGCTGAGATAAGGATGTTAGGGATGTAAGTGAGATATTTATGACACCCTAGAAAATTAAGTCCTACATTGGTTCATATTAAGTGAAACAACTAGGTTATGCAAGTAACTCTATGATGCTCTAATTGTAACTTTGATTAGTCTTGTGAAATATAGTGTGAATGAGGCTACTGTTTTCTTGGTTGACAAAATATTGTGAGACTCAGTTAAATTAAGTCTTCCAATGGGTTGATAGATTGTGAATATGTTGTATGGATGCTAAGTCCTACATAGGTTCCATATTAGATGAGACTAGGTTATATAAATCACTTTAGGAATTCCAATTGTGACTTTGACTAATCATTTTATAAGTGTAGAATGAATTGTGTAAATTGTATTCGAGCCAACTTAGTTATGCCATATGGCATTAGGGCATTAAGATTTTGAAGTGAGACTTCGCAAGAATGTTAGAGATTTGATTAAGAGAGATTGTGATACTCTCAATTATGAAACTTAATTCCAACAATAGGTATATGGATTATAAAGGCATGTATGTGTCATGTCCTGTGTTACTTTCCAATTTTTGTCCATTTTCTTCCTTTAATAATTATACAAATAAGTTTTTAACCAATGTGTAATTGTGTTGCTATTTGAACAGGTTTCTGACAAGCAACTTGCTCAATGGGCCTATTCCAGACTGGATAAAAAACAGAAACAATGACTAGTAATTCACCTTGATTTCCACTTGAAATTTGCATGACATTTATTTATTTATTTATTATGGTTCTCCATATATATAATCTTTACAAGCATTCAGAATGTTCAAATATATATTACCTTGACTTTGATTCATCTCATGGCCTCTTTATGGTCAATGGGAGATCTCCATCAATCATATATAATAGTGAATTAAATCGATTTGCATCTTGCAGCATTTGACACTAATAAAAAAGAGTGGCAGAAAAATCGGATATGCTTGTTAATGTGTTTTGGTGGGTTTTTTGTTTTTTGAAAAAGTGATTTGACGTGACATAAAGGTAAAAACTCTTTTTGCATTTTAAAGAGTGTCTCAGATAGTTTGTTAATTTTTCTTTAAGAACAGAAAACAAAAGACACAAAAAAATAAAAATAATTTATCAAAGATTTTCAGTTATTATGCTGTGGTTGTTTGTTATGTGGCACCACCATATTGACAGTTAATTTAGAGTTGGCAGAGAAGTTAGGTGGCCATAACTTGAATTGATAGATCGAAGTGTTGATTTTGTGTACATGTTAGATGCAGTCAATCATACTATTTCTATATGGGGTTAGATTTAATATGTCTAGGTGTTTTTGAAATATTCAAACTACAATCATCTCTAGATGTTCCCAATTTTTAGTGTAAAAATATTTATCATATCTTTTTGAAGGTACCATTTTTCTTATGTATTAATAGCATGTTCTTAATGAAAATATGTTTGTTTGCAGCCAAATAGATCTTTCTTATAATAATTTTTCAAAAAGCTCTGTGACACCTACTTGTCAAGGAACTTTGTAAGAACTTTTCTTAAGTTTAGCTTTGCATACTTTGCTCTCTTCATAAGCTTTCTAGTTTCTCATTTCATCAGAAATTTGTTTGAGAGCTTCTCTGGATCGAACAACTTGTAAGCATCTAACTTGCAAACTAATAGGCAGAACCAATGTTTCTTTGTTTTTCTTGCTTTTATTTTGCAGAAGGATTTCCATTTTTCGCTTAAACTTGCTTAAGTTCACTCTTCTTTCTTATATGACATTAATTAAGAACACTAGGAAGCGAGTGCCTGCAGAACTTTCCATGCTCAAAAGGTAATTATTTTACCTCACATTCAAATTCTGAGGTGTATGCTTTACTTATGTTGTCAGGCCTTCCTTTTGATAATTTCTTTCAGAAATGACACAGTTAATATTTCATCTTGTTTCTGGCAACCTAGTAAATGAACTACCAAAACAAAGTTAATTTCCTTTTGCTCTATAACGTTTGCTCGTATCCTATCCATCAAAAATATGTTGTTTCTGTGTAGATCAGTATTCCTTGCATATAAATTGTGGTGGAAGCTCAACAACTATTGAGAACATAGAGTATGAAGGGATCAAGACCTAGCAGGTCCAGCAAAATTTCTTCCATTAACTGCTAGTTGGGGAATCAGTAGCACTGGACATTTTGGGATATTAACAGTACCTCAAAACAGTACATAGCAAATAATGTGTCAATACTCAGAATGAACAACTCTGAATTATACACGAGTGCACGACTCTCTCCTATCTCTAACATATTATGCGTTGCTTGGCAAATGGAGAATATACTGTGAAACTATACTTTGCAGAGATAGTATTCAGTGACAACAGATCTTTTTACAGTCTTGAAAGACGGATATTTGATGTTTATATCCAGGTATGATGTCATATTTGTTTTGCTTTATACATAGAACACAATTTTATTGATTTTACTTGTTACAGGAAAAACTGGAGTTGAAGGATTTTGATATTGAAAATGCTGCAAAAGGGGTTGATAAAGCAGTTTTTAGGGAATTTAAAGCAGTTGTGAGGGATAAAGTTTTACAGATCCGCTTTCATTGGGCTGGGAAAGGGACAACAGAGAGAGGAACATATGGTCCTCTCATCTCGGCTATCTCCGTTGAAGCTGGTAACCATTTCTTGCAGTATGAGAATCTTTTACTATCCAACTTCTTGTTTTGATGAAACAGCAAAAGCATAGCATGTTATAGTTTTGGTAAAACCCATGATTATTTTCTGTAAAAAGTATTACTCAAATCAAGGTTATAGTCTTCTTTTTACCATTCTCTGATTATTTGTGTGTTTGAACCATCCATTCATATCTTGTTTTGGATTGATCCGCCTATATTTATATCTGCATGGTACTACTTGTATTCGAGAATGCAACTTTATAACCAATTTCCTTAACTATTATTCTCATCTGCAGATTTCAGTCCCCCCGATGATGACAGGAAGATATTGCTCATTTTTATGATTATAGGCTTTCTTTGGTGGAATAGGAGGCAGGATATCAAGGGAAAAAGATAATCAGCAGCCGCTCATTTGGATAATTTATCTCCGACTATTCATGAAGTTGAAACAATGTACTGCAATTTCCCAAGGGCTTTATATACTATTGCAGTCTTGCAGTTTCTGTTATATTATAGAACATTTTTCCCTAGATGAAAAATCAGCAATCCAAAGTACACCATGAAAAGCAACTATACGGTTGCTGGATTGCAAAGCATAAGAATCTGTCTTCATGATAGTTTTCTTAGGCTTTAACAATACTGCTACTGGAGTCAGGTTCCAATCATAATCATAAATTATATGACCAAAGCATACAGAAATATGAGATCATTGTTTTTTCATAAAATCTAAATGTCTAAGAAGGACCCATGTAGAAGAAGTTTGCAAGAGATAAAAGATTGTGGATTTCAATTAATTAACTCTCTTTCTGAAATGTCCTCTCAATGATCTTAAGTGTTAAAAGAACCAAAGGCATATCTCTTGGTAATAGCCTAATAGGCACCAAGAAATTTTTTTAATTTTTTTTTATTTATTTATATTTTTTTTTTATTACCAAGACTCCTGTAATTGATGGGAAAAAGTAGGAAACAAAATGAAACCCTAAATCTTATAAAAAATTGGGGTTTAAGTGGCTGATCAACTTCAGTGTGGTTCCTTCTCACTGCATTTATTTGGTCACATTCTATCTGAAAACTTATAAGAAGTCAATAGACACAAAATTACTAATAAAACTAGTCATATTATTTATAAGATACAGTCTGACATCTTAGCCTCTCCTTTTCATTCCTTTGACAGATCTGAGAGGATTAGATCTGCAAGTTGGTTTTTTCACCTACAGGCAAATCAAAGCAACTACTAATAATTTTGATGCTGCAAACAAAATTGGGGAAGGTGGTTTTGGATCTGTATACAAGGTATCCCACAACATCAACTTTCTTCAATTTTAGGATTTCTATTTTATTTTTCTTACTTATCCATGATACCTAAGAGGCATCTAATTACATAATGAATGCATACCTGAAGCTGTATATTTTTCTATTTCTGGTGCAGGGTATACTGTTAGATGGTACTATAATTGCAGTTAAGAAACTTTCTTCAAAATCAAATCAAGGAAATCGAGAATTTGTGAACGAAATAGGCATGATATCTTCTGTACAACACCCAAATCTTGTTAGATTATATGGTTGTTGTGTTGAAGGAAATCAACTATTCTTGGTATATGAATACATGGAAAACAATAGCCTAGCACGTGTCTTGTTTGGTAAGCTGAATTTTCACTTTAGTATTCTGAGTTGATTAAACCTAGGATCCAAACCCTGCAAATGGTCTATAATAGGAACCAAGTTGATGAATTCCCTATTGGACTATCTATGCAAAATGTAGGTCCAGAGGAATGCCGATTAGAATTGGACTGGACTACAAGGCAGAAAATATTCATTGGTATAGCAAGAGGCCTGGCTTTCTTACATGAGGAATCAACACTGAGGATTGTTCATAGAGACATCAAAACTACCAACGTTCTACTGGATAGGGACCTTAATCCAAAGATCTCTGACTTGGTTTGGCCAAGCTTGATGAAGACGGAAAGTCCCACATCAGCACTCGAGTTGCTGGAACAATGTAAGATACATATTTCCATCTCTCTTTCAATTTGGACCTACTTGTGACTTTTCTGCTTGGCCTCTCTATTTATGGACCAATAGATGATTGGAACAACTAGTAACCTTAATGTCTATGTGAAATGCTTCCTGAAACTAAACCAAAACAAGGCAGCATTTAAAGTCTCTGCATATTTGAATATTTTCATATGGAAATTACTATAAGTCCTGACTTCAGCATGTGGTAGGATGCAATCAGTCTATATTCATAACAAAACCATGATTGCAGAGAAATTCATAGCTACATGATTCCACAATTATCAGTTTATCCTTTGCAAACTGGTCTAAATATGAAACATGAACTGATAGTCTGCTGTAGATTTCTTATGCCCCAATACTGGATGTAACAAACATTTACTCAATTTCCTTGTAGTGTAAAATTTGCAGGAAGGGAAAAAAAAAAAAAGGGAGAAAAACCTGTCTACTCAACCATTAACATAATGCTACCCCTAAATATATACCAATTCTTTAATTCCCATTTAAAATATGATCACAAACTGCTATATGTTACCAAGTGGAACAAATAAATTCTTGACATCTTTTGGAGTTATAAACCAACCCTCTTAAATTTGAGCTCAATGACCATACAACTTGTGTGGGTAAAGGTGCAAGACTACATTAGTTATCAATTTGCAAGTTTTTTTTTTTTTTTTTTTTTTGAATCATTGGTTTGAAGTATTGGCTAATGTTCGTGAGCAAATGGAAAGAAAAGAGCCAAGTCCTCGGACGGATTCATAGACGTCCGGACGTGATGCGCTTAAGAACTCCGATTAAAACCCGAGAGCTCGCTCGTCTCAAGTCCGTCAGCCCGTCCGACGCCTCCGAACGCGCCGCGAAAAAGAAAGGGAGAAAGTGCATTTGTTTTAGCACCGTCCGGACGGCCAATGTTACCGCCCGACGGCCCATTAATGAACTCATGTTCCGTGTTTTTATAGCCCGTCCGGACGAGCCCACTTACCGTCCGGACGGCCGTAGCTTCTAGGTCTAAAATACATTGTATTTGAGTTCTATTGATGTCTAGAAGTCTTTAGGTGTTATAAATAGATCTCTACAGATCTGTTTAGGTTACGAATTCTACATCTAGAATTTGCCGCCGTGGTGCCAAGAGAGCCTTTGATATTGAGCGTTTTATTTTCTCTCTCTTGGAGTGTTTAGTCTTAATGTTAATTGTTCGTGAGCGCTATTGAGTGAAGCCTATCGGAAGGTGATAAAGGAGAATCACGTTGAAGAAGATTGTGAGCAAGGAGACGAGTGGAGGCTTGTCGATCTTATACAGGTCTTGCAAAAGGTTGTGAGTGTTCATGTCTGTAATCTTTATAATCTTTTGATAGTGATTTCGGTTTGGCCGCCTGAGAGAGGTTTTACAATTAGAGAAGTGCTCTAATTGGTTTCCTCTTCGTAACCAAAATATCTGTTCCGCTTCTTTATTGCTTTTGATATTTTGTTGATTAAATTGTTTATTGCTTCATAGTTTAATTCCATATAAATTGTGATAAACAATTGTTTGGAGTTGCTTAGCGTTTTTCAATTGGTATCGAGCGGTTCACTGTAGGGATTAATTTCTTGAGTGTGATCCTAGACTCTCTCAAAATGTCTCTGCTTGCACCTAACTCACTTCCGCTTTTGACGGATCAATTATACGCTTTTGGAAAATTCAGATGAAAGCATATCTCAAATCCATTGATGTTTGGCATATTGTTGAATCTGGATGGATTAATCCTAATAAGGCAATCTGAATGGACAACTTTGAAAATCGACCTTCTGCGAATGACAAAGCATTACATGCCATCTTCACATCTTCTGCCATGGAAGAATTCTCAAGAATTTCTCGATGTGTAATAGCTAAAGAAGCATGGGAAACTTAGAAATAACTCATGAAGGATCTAAATTGTGAAAGCTTCTAAAACTTCAGATGTTAGTCTCAAAGTTTGAAGAGATTAGGATGGAAGAGGATGAGACTTTGATGAGTTTTATTCTAAGCTTAGAGTATTAGAAACAATACTATTAAATCTTGGAAAGAAAATGATTGATGCAAGATGGTCAAGAAAATTTTGAGATCCTACCCACTAGATTTTGCCCCAAATTGCGATATAAACGAGAAGATCTAGAAACCATGAGAGTAGAGGAACTTGTAGGTTCACTTGATTTTTGAGCTCTTGCTACCTAAGCCAAATTCAAAAATCTAGCTCTTAAGATCAATACTACTAAAAGGTAAATTTGTAGATTTTTTGATGAGGAGTTTGGAGATGATGAACAAATGGCTATGATGGTAGGAAGTTTAAGAAATTTCTCAGAAACAATGGAAATTAGAAGTAGGGAGTCAAAAATTATATGAATCCTAGTGTGAGGTTAAGTGTTATGGTGTGGTGGTGTTGGTCACATACGTGTTGATTGTGGAAATTTGATCAACTCAAAAGGCAAGGCTTTTAATGTGACTCAAAGTGATGAGTCGGACAATGAAGAAAAGCTGAAAATGTTGCTAATTATGTAGCTTTTGGGGTTTCTTATGATAGTGAGCATGATGCTAGTGAGTGTAACTCTCTAGATAGTGATTATGGTATTTGTGATAATGAATCAAGAGGAAGGTGATCTACAAAATGCTTATAATGCTCTATTTTTGGAATACAATAATTTGAAGAAGTTGAATAAGCAAACCTTGCGAAACTTAAAGAAGTTAATCTTGAAAAGGATAAACCTCTAGTACCTTGAATGATTCACATGCTATTCTTGACACTTTGAAATCTGAAAATGATAGTTTGATTGCCAAAGTGAAATCCTTAGAGAATGATCTTAATGATTCAAGAAATCATTTGAAAAAGTTCTCTAATGAAAAGCTTAATCACATGTTGCATAATCAGAAACATTCATTTGATAGAACTGGATTGGGCTTTGATAAATCTGTTGTTTCTTCTACTAATGTTGTTTCTCCTTCAAAGTTGATTTTTGTGAAACCTGTGTGTAAAGAAGAAAACTTGGCTAAGAAGAAGGAAATGCTTCCAAATGCTTTCAAGAGGTAAGAAAGGTAAGGAAATTCTAACTGATTCCTATGTGTCTCGTTCTACACCGAGACGTGCTCATATGCCAAGGAACCAACCTACTCAAAGGTTCATTCCTACATGTCATCATTGTGGTAAGATTGGGCATATTCGCCCGAATTGTTTTCAGTTGAATAATCATGAGTCAAAAAGAGACTATCTTCGTTTTAGAAATAGTCATGATGAATTATTTAACATGGTGAAGGGTGTTATCACCCAGCTTAAATGACTTGGCTAAGAGTCACTCTTCTGTTCCCAAAATGAAGAAAGTTTGGGTTAAGAAGGAAAATACCACTCACCCCTTGAGGGGGAGTGGTGGTGATCTCACCTTGGATTAGGTGAGTCACCCACATGCCTAGGATTGGTTGTCTTGTTTTATTTTGAATATCCTAGAGCATGTTTTGTTTTGTTTGTTTTTTTGTTTATTTGTTTTGTTTTTTTATTTATTTTATTTTAGTTTGTGTGTGCATTTTATTTTTGAAAAATTTCAAAAAAAAAAAAAATCTAATTTGATTATATTCTTCCTTCTTTTGTCTGATGCACCTTGAGTGTCCATTATGTGCTCATGTTTCTTCCATGGATTTAATTCCTTGTGTTTTAAAAAGTTTTCAATATGCATGAGTTGTCATATTATTTCAATGGACATTTTCTGGTTACCTAAAGCTAAGCTTAAATTTGTATGCTTTTGTTCATGCTTTAAACTTTTGTGCACACTTAAGCTTAAATTGAGTTTTTTAATATGAGTTGTGTGAGGTAACTATATGAGGGTTTTGACTAGTTGTATCTATCAAATTGACCATACGCTAGTTGAACCTAGGGCTTATAAATTCCTGCATTTCTCAAAGCATTAAATGTTTCAAGACACCTTCTCATGAAGAAAAATTGTGAAATAAAATATTCAAAGAATACATTCCAAAGGAATTAAATTCACAGTGTCAAGCTTGCTTTGTTTCAAAAGAGGAATGCATTGGATGAGAGTGGCTAGGCCCTAGTATGATAAGGTTTGACTTTTGATTTGATTTGCTTGTTAAAACCTTTATCGTAGTGAAACCTCCTACTCAACTTATAAATTTGTTTTATTTCAATGGTTGGCTTTACACACACAACACAAGCATGGGTTGAATGGAATTCTTGGCATTGCTTGGGTTAAATGCAGAAGTGTTCGTGTTTTATATAACTCTCATGTATATTTTAAATTTTTTGATAAATTGGAATATTCATTGCTTGAAATCATGAGTTTGTGATGTATGCATCCTGTGTGTTTTCTTGACTTTTGAGGGGAGAAATTTTTTTAATGGTTCTTGTTGATTGTTTGGTATTATTTTGAGGGGAGTTTCTGTTCTTCATGATCTTGTGTTATAACATGCAATTTTCATCGGTTAATCATGAATTTTATTTATATTTTTATTTTATTTTTTTTGTTTTTGTTTCCTTTCCACATATGCCTTGATGTTTTTGTTGAGTGTTTCAGAAATTTGAAATATTTTGTCAATTTGTGACAAAAGGGGAGTTTGTTGGGGAGATGATTTTGTTCTAAATTGCCAAAGGGGAGTTTGTTAGTTTGAAGTATTGGCTAATGTTCGTGAGCAAAATGGAAAGAAACAAGCGTCTCGGACGGGATTCATAGCCCCGGACGTGATGCGCTTAAGAACTCGACTAAAACCCGAGGCTCCGTTCATGTCCGTTCGAAGTCCGTTCGCAGCCCGTCCGACGCCTCGAACGCTGCCGCGAAAAGAAAGGAGAAAGTGAATTTCCTAGCACCGTCCAACGGCCAATGTTACCGTCCGAATGGCCCATTAATGAACTCATGTTCCGTGTTTTTATAGCCCGTCCGGACGAGCCCACTTACCGTCCGGACGGCCCATAGCTTCTAGGTCTAAAATACATTGTATTTGAGTTCTATTGAGACTAGAGTCTTTAGGTGTTATAAATAGATCTCTATAGATCGTTAGGTTATAATTCTACATCTAGAATTTGCCGTCAGGTGCCAAGAGAGCCTTTGATATTGAGAGTTTATTTTCTCTCTCTGGAGTGTTTAGTCTTTGTTATCATTGTTCGTGAGCGTTATTGAAGTGAAGTCAACCGGAAGGGTTCGATAAAGGAGAATCACGTAGAAGAAGATTGTGAGAAAGGAGACTAGTCGGTTTGTGATCTTACTGAGCCGAGGTCTTGCAAGGTTGTAAGTGTTTCTAGTATGTATCATCGGATAATCTTTTGATAGTGATTTCGGTTTTGGCTAGCCGGAGAGGTTTTACAATTAGAGAAGTGCTCTAATTGGTTTCCTCTTCAGAACCAAAATATCATAATACCTTCTTTATTGCTTTTGATATTTTGTTGATTAAATTGTTTATTGCTTCATAGTTTAATTTACATAAATTGTGATAAACAATTGTTTGGAGTCTGCTTAACATTTTTCAGAATCAATTTGCAAGTTGCAGAAGTACTAAAATTATCTTCATCCCCGCCAGTAATAATTTTGTGTATCTTTGATGGAATGAAGTTATCACTCAATTCCAGTAGTTTATTGATTCCATAGCTGCATGCTAAATGCAAAAGAAATAAGATGTGGCAAATAAGATTCTGTTCATGTTGGACTTTTTCAATATATAAGATAAGAGCTTCATAGTAGTGAACTAAGATTCACAATACAATCTTTATTTTGTAGATGATACATGGCGTCAGAATATGCGTTATGGGGTTATTTAACCTATAAAGTAGATGTCTACAGTTTTGGAGTTGTTGCATTGGAAATTGTTGCTGGGAAGAGCAACATGAATTTTCGACCAAATGATAATTATGTATGCTTGCTAGATTGGGTAAGATTGATCTTTCCCTTTTAATATATGAATTTGAAACATGATGCGAGTTCAGCTATATGACATATATTTTTTCTACTCAATATGTACATTTGGCTACATTATTCTCTTCTGTTGATTTGGTACGTTTCATTTCCATTATCTTTTCTATGCTTATTATAGGCGCTTGTTCTACAACAAAATGTTAGTCTAATGGAGCTGGTGGATCCGAAGTTGGGTTCCGAGTTCAATGAGGAGGCAATTAGAATGATCAAAGTAGCTCTATTATGCTCTAATCCATCACTAGCACTTAGACCCACCATGTCTGCAGTAGTAAGCATGCTCGAAGGCCAAACTGTTGTTCATGAACTTTTAGTGGATCCAAGTATATATGGTGAGGAATTGAGGTTTAATGCCTTAAGACACCCACTTGATGAGATCAATGAAGCTGAGAGCCTTATTGTGTCATCAGTTCCAACAAAGCTTGGACCTTTGATGAGTGCCAAATATTGCATATTTGGACCCCTTAGCTTGTATTTGTTAAACCCTTAGCTTTGTTATTTTCTGATGTTTTTGGTTAATTTTGGTGTTTTAGTGTTTTACAGGTTACTAAGGTACATCTAGGGCTAACTACATTAATTATGGGACTTAAGGTAGTTCGGGGAGCATTGGAAGCAAATTTGAGTTGAGTGATGACTCGCACCCGACGAGTCTCACCAAAATGGCTATATCTTGAGTTGTAGAACTCCGATTTGAGTGAACTTAGTGTCATTGGAAAGCTAACTCGAAGATCTACAAATTCATGTTTCACAAGATTAGGCAAATTCTGAAGCGTTTGCGATTGATCGCACATATAGTGCGATCGTTCGCACTTGCGCCCATTAGCACTGAAAATGAATGCTCGAGTGCGAACGATCGCACCTAGAGTACGATCGATCGCACTCGGCCGACCTGACAACGCTGAAACCCTAAAATTCGTATATAAATACTTTCTTTTTTCATTGTAAACGCATGAGAGAGGCGCCGTAGAGAGCAAAAACACGAATTTTGTCGTGTCTAAGCCTTTGGGAACGCTTTTTGATTGTAAGTTTCATTTCTTCATGTTTTCAATTGATTTTGACATGTCTGTGATCATGAGGGCTAAACCTTCAACTGAGGTTGAAGATGAAGCCTTCTTTGATGAACAATTGTATTCTTGTCATTTATATACACAATTTGATGTTTTATATAGTTGTTCAAAGTCCCTCCATTGCTTGATTTATTTTGTATAATTGAGCCCTTTTGATTTCATGCATTATTTTATATTCGTGTGTTTTGTGCGGGGATACATTGAGTGATTGGATTGAGACTAATATCCATCGTGATCTATGGATACTGGATGATTTGATCTCAATTAAATACTCATGATTCTTTAACGAATAGATTCAGAATGATTTTATATGCATGTTCACGTTGAATGTTGATCAAAAGCATTTTAAATTATCAATTGTGTATGTAAAATGCGAGAATAAATTGTTTGATTAGACGAGGTGGATTCGAAACCTTGGTGTTTTACTTTGTTTGTTGTTTAAATTATTGTTTAATTTAGTTTTATCAAAATTGCACAACTTTGAACCTCTAGGAACTAGGTTAAAATAGGATTTGTTTGAATAGAAAAGTTGATTTTAACACAAAACACAATTCCCGTGGATCGACCTCGCATTTTTACGCCGCTTTATCGCGATTCGCATACATTTGCAGTATTATTTTGGTACAATCAAATTTTGGAATTGTTTGTTTTTGTGAAGATTGATTTTTGTTTAAATTAATTCTATTTTCTACTAGTTATTTATCTTTCTGCAAATTTTATTTTATTTTATTTTATTTGGTTCTGTTTTGATCTAATAAAAAGCAAAAAAAAAAAAACAGTGGGTCTTGTGTTTTTTTTTTTTTTGTGTTCTTTGCGAAGCCCGAAATTGCCGCTACACGATCGAGCGCAGCCCAGTGCGGTCGAGCGCACTCGAGGCCAACTTGCATGCTCAAGTGCAGACAAGCAACAGGCGACGGACAGGGACGTCGAACGCAGGCTCTAGACGTTTGAACGTAGACCGCGATCGATCGCACGCTTTGACGATCGATCGCATTTGCGATCGAATGCACAACTCTGCGATGAGTCGCACATTCTTTTGTTATAGTTTTTAGCTATTTATTTTTCTTTAATTATCTTTGTGCTCATTTTTCCTGTTTATTTCATTTGAGTTCTTTATTTTTAGTGAATTCTTTATTTTTGTTTTCTGCAGTTTATTTAGTTTACTTATTTATTTGTTTTTATTCTTTATTTTTTATTTTCTTGTCAAAAAAAAAAAAAAAATCATCATAAGGTTGAGCTTCTCATTGAGTAACCGGACCTCTTGCCTCACCAAGCAGTGAGTGTTCGCGTAAAGAGGAGAAAGTTCATTTGAGTGATTGTATGGCTAGTTAAGCTTCAGAACTCTTTTTGACTTGAGTAATTAAGCCCTTAGGGATGTCTCTACATCTAGTGCCCTAAAGCCATCTGGTTTGGGAGTCACTGGCCCAACACTCGTTACATAAGTCATTTAGAAGCTTAAGGGAGCTAAGCATTGCACAGCCTACGCAAAAAAAAAAAAAAAAAATTCAAACCTTGGTTGTTTTCATCACAGTGCAGTCCTATGAATTTTTGGGTGCACATTTTCTTTGAGAATGATTGAAACTGCATGACCTTGTGTTAGTTCACTTTTCACTTCTTGAAGCATATGTTGTCTCGATTTTCCAATTGTGAGTTGAATGGTGTTTGGATGCCTGGATGATGTGGTTTGTATGTTCGACTTGTTAAAATTGCTAATGATGTACGAACCATATATTTAGTGAAAGGCCTTGTCTGTCAATAACATAGTGTCAATAAAATGTTTGTGGGTGTCATTCCTGGAAAACCCTCACGAGACTTCACTCGTCCTCTAGGGAATTCCTAGGGGTTTAAAAGGCTTGTTGCATATGCTAAATGCAACCGTTTCTCCCACGACAGTGGACTTATGTTTCTTGATTTTGTTATATTTTTCATTTTGTTTTGCTAAGGGACTAGCAAAATGTAAGCTTGGGGGTATTTGATGAGTGCCAAATATTGCATATTTGGACCCCTTAGCTTGTATTTGTTAAACCCTTAGTTTTGTTATTTTCTGATGTTTTTGGTTAATTTTGGTGTTTTAGTGTTTTACAGGTTACTAAGGTACATCTGGGGCTAACTACATTAATTATGGGACTTAAGGTAGTTCGGGGAGCATTGGAAGCAAATTTGAGTTGAGTGATGATTTGCAACCGACGAGTCTCACCAAAATGGCCATATCTTGAGTTGTAGAACTCCGATTGGAGTGATCTTGGTGTCATTGGAAAGCTAACTCGAAGATCTACAAATTCATGTTTCACAAGATTAGGCAAATTCTGAAGCGTTTGCGATTGATCGCACATATAGTGCAATTGTTCGCACTTGCGCCCATTAGCACTGAAAATGAATGCTCGAGTGCGAACGATCGCATGCAGACGATCGATCGACTGCCGACCTGACAATGCTGAAACCCTAAAATTTGTGTATAAATACTTTCTTTTTTCATTGTAAACGCATGAGAGAGGCGCCGTAGAGAGCAAAAACACGAATTTTGTCGTGTCTAAGCCTTTGGGAACGCTTTTTGATTGTAAGTTTCGTTTCTTCATGTTTTCAATTGATTTTGACATGTCTGTTGTGATCATGAGGGGCTAAACCTTCAATTGAGGTTGAAGATGAAGCCTCGTCTTTGATGAACAATTGTATTCTTGTCATTTTATATACACAATTTGATGTTTTATATAGTTGTTCAAAGTCCCTCCATTGCTTGATTTAATTTGTATAATTGAGTGCCCTTTTTGATTTCATGCATTATTTTATATTCGGTGTGTTTTGTTTGGGGATACATTGAGTGATTGGATTGAGACTAATATCCATCGTAATCTACGGATACGGTGGATGATTTGATCTCAATTAAATACTCGTTGTGATTCTTTAACGGATAGATTCACAGAATGATTTTATATGCATGTTCACATCATTGAGCGTGATCAAAAGCATTTTAAATTATCAATTGTGTATGTAAAATGCGAGAATAAATTGTTTGATTAGACGAGGTGGATTTGGAAACCTTGGTGTTTTTACTTTGTTTGTTGTTTAAATTATTGTTTAATTTAGTTTTATCAAAATTTTACAACGAACTTCGAACTCTAGGAACTAGGTTAAAATAGGATTTGTTTGAATAGAAAAGTTGATTTTAACACAAAACACAATTCCCTTTGGATCGACCTCGCATTTTTACGCGCACTTTACTGCACACGATTCGTACACTTGCGAGTATTATTTTTGGTACAATCAAATTTTGTGCGTTTACAATGAAAAAAGAAAGTATTTATACACAAATTTTAGGGTTTCAGCATTGTCAGGTCGGCCGAGTGCGATCGATCGTACTCTAGGTGCGATCGTTCGCACTCGAGCATTCATTTTCAGTGCTAATGGGCGCAAGTGCGAACAATCGCCGCATCAAAATGAATTTTAAGGGCATTTACCGGCGGCGGCAGCCAATTCTCAATCCTATGACACTTTCTTGGGACTGAATCCAGGCCAGAAGATCCTCTCTGTGGGGTCTCTTTGCTTGAGCCGCCAACTGGATAAGGTTTAGAGTCTTTCCATAAGTAACACTACTTCTCTGAATCCATTCACAACCTCTTTAATGGCGGCTGTGTCACTTTGTGTAGCTTTGCTAAAGATTATAAAATTATCCAAGTGAGATCTATGTAAAAATATCAAGCAATTGCTAGTCAATGTTAAATCGTTATTTATCATAAAGTTAGTCAATTATCAATTGATTTCATTATAAAATTAATATTTAAATACTTTTCTTTACGTACATGCTCAAATTCCTTTCAAACTTGTGAAATATTAAATCGAAATAGAAGGTGAATAACCAACATAATGTTTAAACTCAAAATTCCTACTTTAAAACCATGTTAAATTAATTTTTATTTTAAATTATTAGGAGACAACCATTTAAATAATAATCTTAGTTACAAAATCTTACTAATTTTCACTTGAAATCAAGCTCTACCAACAGAGTGATGATAATCATACTACTGGCGTGGGTGAACAATCACCCACGCTAGTGGTTTTTTAGAGATATGCTACAATACAATATAATGTTCACATTTGGCCCATATTTAAGGAAACGGATCCTCTCCATTTCAATTGAAATGGAGAGTATTCATTTCAATATGATTTTTTTTAGTGAGGGGGATAAAATTGGAATTCAAATTTCAAATTTCAATCTAGGGCTGGCAATTTAACCCGTGACACGCGAACCCGACACGACACGTGAAAACCGGGTTATGGTTGGGCATAATCGGGTTCGGGTCATAAACGGGTCGACCCGTTTATGACACGTTTATAATCGGGTCGGGTCAACCCGCTGGATCACGGGTTGACACGTTTTAGTCGAGTCATGTCGGGTCAACCCGTGACCCGGCGGGTTGGCGGGTTGACACGTTTATTTTTTTTAAAAAAAAAAATTATTTTATTTTATTTTTATTGTTTTTTCTCTCCATGCTAGTGGTTATTAACTTATTATATCACTTTGAAATCTCCAAATACATCTCCACTTGTAAATTCCTCAAATGTTTGTGTAAATATTAATTATTTTGTTGAAGTATAAAGTTTTATTTCAAATTAAATTAAAATTTTTCTTGATTTAATATATTAAAGTGGTTGGTAGTGTCTAAAATTGATATGATTTATATATGTATTTTTAGTAGAACATGTACCAAATATTTTTTAAAAATATAAATGAGAATCACATGTACTTTAAATACATATCAATTTGATAGACGGAATTGAAAACAATTATCACATGTCCATCACAAATATCTTTAAGAGTGAGATAAGAATATAATCTTTTGGTAAATAAATATCCACCAAGCTCTTCTTATTCCTAAACTACAAATAAATGGATCAAGATCTTTTATATTTTTGTATTATATTTATGCTGCTTTCATCTATTAGAATGTATTATTAGATAAAAGAACATTGTATTTGTCATTTTGTTGTTTTGGTTGCTAAAATTTTGCTATTAAAAGTTTTTTTTTTAAAAAAAAACTAAAATAAATTATATTGGTCGGTATGGGTTTGAGTTCGCGTGTGGATTGACCCGACGTTTATACAAAGCAGGTTCATGTCGTGGTCACCCGTTTATGGAGCGATTCGTGTTCGTGTCGGAGGGTTCTACGATTAATTAATCGTAATCGTGTCGTGTTGAACATAATCGTCGGGTCATAATCATAATCGTGTCGACCAACCCGACACGCCCTATTTCAATCATCTATTTCATATGATTATCAATCTGCCAAGGGAGAGAGAATTGAAATTCAAATTTCAAATTTCAATCATCAATTTCATGTGCTTATCAATCTGCCACGTCACTAAAAATAAGCCAAATGTAGGCATTATATTGCACTAAAACATTTCTCGGTTTTTTAATGTAAAATAATATTAAAAAAATAAAATATTATTATAATATATAATATTTTATATTATAAACTACGGGCATGAATGACTGTTCACTCATGGTATAAGTATCACTACTCCTGCCAACAAGTAGCTAGGCAATGATATATATTGAGTCATTGACATATCAGCATAAGAGAGGGAAAGGGGATTCAAACTAGTGACCTACACTTTATTAGGCGAGATCCCAGCCGATTGAGCTACCTCTTGGGACTCCAGGCAATGATAATTAGTTGATGCTGTATACCAAAAAGGTTCTTATTTAATGATAAAATAAATTATTGGTTGTTATTATCTAACTAATGGAAATATATTTATCAAGTAACTTATGCGCGTTGACTTGGACTGAGATGATCCAGATCAGGTTCCCCCGCAATAGTGAGAAAATTGCTAGGGGATTTTTTTTTTAAATCTTGGCCCTTTATTTTGATCCAAAGGCCATAAATTTGGGAAAAAGGCTCCTCTCCAGTTGAGTTCAACTGGATAAGAGCCAGTCCCTTCATTTTGAAGGGCAAAATTGTCAACAAATTACTTTTTGAGAAATTTTTGACAAATTTACCCTTCATTTAGAAGGAACTGGCTCCTCTCCAGTTGAATTCAACTGGAGAGGATCCTTCTCCATAAATTTGCCACCTGTCTCATTTAATAAAGTAACAAAATATTATTTAAAATTTAAAAATAAATATAAAATAAAATCATAAAATAATAAAATAATTTATTAAAAAAATAAAATTATTAAAAACAAATGGGGTGGCTCATACCCCATTCTCCCCAAAGGTGGCTGCCACCCACAGGGGTGGCGCCGGCCACCACCAACAGCCTTTGGGGTTGCCGAACCACCCCTAGGGGGAGAATGGGGTGGCCGAGCCACCCCATTCTTTTTTTTTTCATAATTTTATTTTTTTAATAAATTATTTTACGATTTTATTTTATATTTATTTTTAAATTTTAAATAATATTTTATTATTTATATTAAATGGGACAATGACAAATTTATGGCCTTTGGATCAAAACAAAGGCCAGAATTTCAAAACAAATCCCTCGACAATTTTCTCGCTATTGCGGGGATCATAATCCAGATGATCCACATTCATTAGATGGGAGGGGTCCTTCAAATAAATGTCCCGCGTAGACTACGAACCCTTCTTTTTAGGTAATTAATATAGAGCTACCCTATCCAATAAATTTTAGAACTATTTTTTTCTTTCTTTTCTCATTTATTTGTACATTAATCAGAAGACCTATTTTATTATTATTATTATTTAGATTTTTTTTCTTTGTAAGTTATTATTTAGATTTTTTTAGATTGATTTTTTTTTTTTTTTTTTTTTTTTTGTAACGAACCAAACTTCAAACATACAAAGAAAGAACAGTACAGTAGGAGAAAAGAACAGAACTGTAGGAGAACAGGCTTGCCAAAGCCCTAGCTAGTGAGTTTACAGATGCCAGGAGTGAAAAAGAATGGTGCGAATGCAGCCCGAGAAAAACCCTTGCTGCGGCGCACACTATGATGGATACTACCATCAGGAGTCCAAAGACCCCATTCAAACATCTAAACAGGCGTCCGAAAATGCCATGGAGGTTTAGATGTGAAGTAACTGTGGAAAAAAAGCTTCCAAAAGGAAACAAAAAATAAAGGAAAAGAAAATCAACTCCAAAGCATCTGAAAACTACACAGAAAGGGCTAACAACAAAGCAAGAACTCAACAGAGAATTACAAAAAGTTACACAACATATAAGGAAAGAACTCAAAACACAGCTGCTGCTACGGGGTGGGGCGTCTGCGGACTCTGGACAGCGCGTGGCCACCACATGCTGGCGCGTTAGATCCACTCGCATGAGCGTACAAACCACGCTCCGGTGCGTGGCGGTCGAAAGGGCCAGCTGAGGAGTTCGCTGAGAAGCAGGAGCGCCTGTGGTGATGGATGAGAGGCACGTGACTGGCTTGGGCTGATGGAGAGGAACATATCGGACTTGGAAAAAACCAGTCTTCAAGCCTGCACAGATCCGGCCATAATGGCAAAGGGGAAGGCGCTCCATGGAGATCCATAGTTTCTGTTGTCTGTTGAGGGTCAGGGATAGATATAGAAATATAGCTAGAGAGGAATCTAGAGAAAACTCTAGATGAGAAGGAGTTCTCTCAAGAAGAGAGAAACTCAGTAGAGAAAAAGAATGGTCGTTACAAACGGAGAGGGGAGGAGGAGAGAAACCAGGGAGATTTCCCTCCTCCCCAAGCTTTCTCGAGAATGGCTTCTTCAGGAGAGAGAATGGAGCATTTGCACTAACTAAAGCTCTTTCAATGGCTTCTTAAGATTGATTTGTTTGAACTTTGAACTAAGGTCGATCTTGACTTGCTTGTTTACTCAAGTCAATAAACTGGTTTAGATAAGTAATATTTTGTTAGGGGTCTAGTAATTGGGGCATTTTAGGATTAAAATGTCGTAGGATATATAATATGTTATATTTAAAGATAATATTAGAAGTATGGATAATATGTTATCTTTAAAGATAATAGGGGAAACTTCAGTTTGTCTCGCCAAACTTTTAGTAAATTGTACAAACCCCTCATGAACTTTTAAAACTCTCATTTAGGCCCCTTTTAACTTTGATTTACTCTCACTTTGGACAATTTTGTTAGTTTTAATGTCCAAAACAGTGTCGTTTTGGGTTGGGTGGGTGTTAAAGTTTGAGACCCAAAACGGTGTAGTTTTAACGTGAAGAGTTCAAAGTTGGAGAAGGTGGGTACATTTGGTCTGGTGTACAAGGTACCACAAGAAACTCTTACTTGATTTATCCCATTTGAGCATAGATTTTTGTTCACATCTGAATAAATGTTGGGTGTAGGGTCAATTACCTGATGGTACTGTCATAGCAGTGAAGCAGCTCTCATCTAAATCAAAACAAGGAAATCGTGAATTTTTAAATGAGATAGGCATGATTTCTTGTTTGCAACACCCAAATCTTGTGAAGCTTCATGGATGTTGTATTGAAAGGGATCAATTATTGTTGGTGTATGAGTACATGGAAAATAATAGCCTTGCTCGTGCTCTATTTGGTGCGTATTATGTCATTCTGTTCAGCCGTGGATACTACTAAAAGTAATAAGATACAAACTATTCTTTTCTTGATTTTCTGGTTCGGCAATCCTATGGAATTTGATTTTAGTTTTTTGGTTTCTCCTTGTATGTTTCCTGTGCTCTTTGGTTGTGTCCCATTTTTTGTGCCCTTTCAATTATTTCATTACTTTTTCAAAAAACTTTAAAGCAAAGATTTGAGTGGTTTGAGTATGTTTTCTTGTTTTTTAGGTCCAAAAAACAATCAACTTAAATTGGATTGGCCTACTAGGCTTAAAATCAATATTGTGATAGCAAGAGGTTTAGTTTTTCTCCATAAAGAATCAAGACTCAAGATTGTTCATACAGACATTAAAGCAACTAATGTGTTGTTTGATGGAGACTTAAATCCAAAAATATCAGACTTTGGATTGGCTAAGCTTGATGAAGAGGAGAAGACGCACATTAATTAGCACCCAAGTTGCTGGAACAATGTTAGTTTCCATCTTCTATAAAACTTATAGTTATTTATTTGTATACTTGTCAGAGTTACATACATGATATTTGCAACCAAAGAAATAAATAAATAACTTTTGGTGTTGAATTACATGACGTTTAGATTTTGGTTTGTAGAGGATATGTGGCACCGAAATACGCATTATGGGGTTATCTTACCTACAAAGCAGATATTTACAGTTTTGGAGTTGTGGCCTTAGAAATTGTTAGTGGAAAGAACAATAACAACTATATGCCAAGTGACAATTGCGTTTGTCTTTTAGATCGGGTACTTCAGAATTCCTCTTCTTGTTTGATCCATTACACATCCGTTGTCAATCCTTACTTGTTACTTTGATCATAAGCTAAGAGGAACATTTGCATGATAGTTGTTAAATATTTTATGTCGCAGGCTTGTCATTTGCAACAAACTGGAAAATTGATGAAGCTAATTGATGAGAGGTAGGAGTCTGAGGTCAACCAAAAGGAAGCATAAATTATGGTTAAAGTAGCTCTGTTGTGCACAAATGCTTCCTCATCACTTAGGCCTACCATGTCAGAGGTTGTAAGCATGCTCAAAGGGCGAATGACTGTTCCAGATGTGATCTCAGAACCAAGCAGCTATAATGAAGATTTGAGGTTTAAGGCCATGAGAGACCTCCATCAACAAAGGCAAGAGCACAGTTTGAGTGGAAGCCAGATCCAAAACTCAACTACAGTCCATACATTTTACTTTTCCTTTACATCTAGATACGACTTCGGTGAAATCAAACCCAAATCAAGATCATGTTGAGTGGGGGTGAGCATTCCTCTCAGTAGTTCACTAGTCATGGTAGGTATTCTTTTAACAGATATATTCTTATCTCCATCAAGGGGACGAAACTGAAGTTTCAATTGTTTATGTGAATATTTATTAGTGTGAGTGTCCACCAGCTAGTAGAGATTTTACTTGGGATTCCTTGATATGATATGATTTTTGTAAAAAACAATTCTATAGTTAGAGCAAGAATATATGGATTTTTTTTAATTTTCTTTTTTTATTTATTTGTGTTTTGGTCTATTAAATTTGTGGAATATGTAATTTGATGAAAAAATGTAAGAAAATTTGATTATGACTTTTCTTGTTTTGTGGTTATTATTTCCTGGAATGATTCATTTCTCCATTGCTTTATGAAACATCTTTCTTTTCAAATCATAGTGGTGGCTTGAATAATGCATAGGAAATCTTTGTCTCAGTTATGTCCTTATCTAAATCACTGAATTTTGTATAAGAAAAAGTATAGAATTCATTCATTTTTCAACTATCTTCATAACGAATATATATGAATTTAACATTGAATTTGTGTGAGGTTTATATGAGTCCACAAATATTGACGTAGGCCAAAAAGGGGAAAAATATTGACATAAATCATTTCTCTTATAAATGATGCAACTTGTGACATGCTTGGCATGAATTTATCCTAAGAAAAAAAATTAAAGTGCTTAGAATGCCCCATGCATTGTTGGTGTAATATTTACATACAATGATACATCTATAACAAGTAACAAAATTACAATCCCACAATTGCTATCATTTGTGTCTGGAGATAAAATAAAAAATAAAAAAAGATTTGTTGCCTTTAACACTTTGAGACTAACTTAGAATACCCATTAGTGACACATTATAGGTCACTACAATCATTAAATATACAAGTTATAAATGCTATTATATTAGCTACTATAATAAACCAATGGCTAGAAACAAATCTCTTAGGAGTCTCAAGATTATTATATTATTTCAAAAGTACAAACATGAAAGAGCTATAAACAAACCTATGGCTCTCATATTAGCTTCCTTTAGTATCTTGTAGAAACTTAAATTTGATCTTGTTGAGTGTAATTGAAATATTGTTTGCCTTAATTCTCTGCTCAGGTAACTCAGTACAACATTGCAAAGCCAATTCCATTATGGATGACATACAATTCTCCATAAAAGCATAATCTCTTTCTGTTCTTAACAAATAGGCATCAACAACTTTAGTTACTGAATGGGGTGATAATTCTTCTACCCAACGCTTCAAGCTCATTTCTCCAGCAAAAATGTTATCTGTAGGTTTCTTTCTTGTGAAAGTTTCCATCAGCAAAATACCATAACTGTACACATCACCTCTTGTAGAAACAATTCCTTCCGATCCATACTCTATTTGTAATAGAAAAACTAATCATCATAACATAATTATATATTTCAAATATATAAAGTGTTAAAATTATTGAGCCAAAAAGCTATATTTATCTATGTATGAATGAGTAGATTGATAGACAAGTAAATTCAAGTTGTAGACTAAAAAATCACCTGGTGCCATATACCCAATAGTAGCAAGAGTCATAGTTTGTATCATAGAATCCCCATCACCAAGCAACTTGGCAATGCCAAAATCAGCAACATGTGCGACCAAATTTTCATCTAATAAGATATTGCTTGGTTTCAAATCACAATGAACAATAGGAGTTGAAGAACCATAGTGAAGGTAATCCAATGCTGACGCAACATCGATCATTATATTTAGTCTTTGTAGGATACTCAAACAGTGGTCTTGAGAATACAACCACTTCTCTAGGTTCCCATTAGGCATGTATTCCAATACAAAAGCTTTAAAGTTCATGTTACTACACGTGGTAATGATTTTGACAAGATTTCGATGGCGAATATTGCATAGTACTCCACACTCTATATCAAAACTCTTGAATGCCCCTTCAATTGCCAAGTTGAAAACTTTTACTGCAATAATCATTCCATCTGAAAGTGTTCCTTGATATACTGATCCAAAGCTCCCATTACCAAGTAAGTTGTGTGAACTAAACCCTTCTGTTGCTTGTAAAAGTTCTAGTTGGGAAATTCTTCTCCATGTCACTAGTGGTAATGAGTTTGCATCCACTGGAAGGTTTGCATTCCTTTTTCTGCATCTTGCCCATGCTAATACAAGAGTAACCACAATCATTGTTAATCCAATTGTTGGTAATACATACTTTAGTATACGTACTGCTGCGATCTTTTTGGCTCGAGAAACACCTTCTTTGCACAGGGGAACTTGAAATCGGGGAGCACCACAAAGTCCATCATTTGACATAAATGATGCAGCGAAGAAGTGTACAAATGGACCTCCTACAGGAATTTTTCCTCCCAGTCTATTGAAAGAGACATTTAGATATTTGAGATATGAAAGCGCTTCTAAGGAAGTGGGAATCTCTCCAGATAAATTGTTACTAGAAAGATCCAAGAATTTCAAGCTTACTAGTTCACCAAATGATTCAGGAATTGAGCCTTCGAATTTATTGTTCTCCAAGAAGAGACTAGCTAGATCTTTGAGGCCACCAATTGTTGTTGGGATATAACCAAATAGTTGATTTCTTGATAACTCTAATCTTGTCAAGACCTTCAAATTTCCAATCTCTAATGAGAGAGGGCCACTTAGATAATTTGATGAGAGTTCGACCTCTAAGATATATGTAAGGCTCCACAAGCTTGAGGGAATCATGGAAGTTAATTGGTTGAAGCCTAAGTAAAGATATCTTAGAAATGTGAGATTATTTACACATGCAGGAATAGGTCCAGAAAACTCATTACCACTTAAAATCAACTTGAACAAGCTCTCTAAATGACAAAGATCAGATGGGATGGGACCTTCTAGTCTATTATAAGAAAGATAGAGAGCTTGAAGCTTGTGCAATTTTCCCACTGTAGTTGGAATAGGTCCATCCAAATCATTGAGATATAAAGACAAAGACATCAAGTTGCTTAAATTTCCTATATCTCTTGGAATGCTGCCCTTAATAGTGCAATTATCTATGTAAAGTCTTTGAAGAGAAGTGGAGAGATTTCCAATGGAACTAGGAAGGACGCCATTCAATGGATTATTTGACAATCCTAAAGCTTTTAGATATGCCAAATTTGACAAAGAAGAGAAAAAGTTGAATTCTGGAGTAGATGATTCAATGGTCAAATTATTTTCTTGTAGGCTGAGCCACTCGAGGAGCCTTAAATTACCAAGTGATTTAGGAATTAAGCCTGAAAATGAGTTTTTTGATAATTCTAAGGCAGTGAGTTTCGAAGCATTGGAGATAGAGCTAGGTATTGTTCCACTCAGTTTGTTAGCTGCAAGATAAAGATGATGAAGATTTGGAAGGAAGAGGCCTGCATTTGATGGAAGATGGCCCGAGAGGTTATTGAAATTCATATCAATTTCTCGTATTGTTGAGATATTAAAGATTTCAAATGGAATTGAACCATTGAAGTTGTTGAAAGCGATATTGAAGGTCTCAAGGTTCTGTAGATTACCAATCTCATTTGGTATTGCACCTAACACAATATGAACAACCAGACATTATTATTCAAAACAAAAAGTAATGTGCTTGAAATGAATCATATATAAAAGTGAACAGATGTCTAAAAAACCAACAAAAAATTCAAATTAAGAGCTAATTTAATAAATAAGTCACTCCCCCCATTGTCCTCGTTTCACACGGCTAGTTGGCCACCTTGTCAATTGAGCCTCTATTTTATTAGTTGAGCTATGTGAACAATCATATTAATTTGTTATTAGCGTGAGCCATGGATCCATATTTTCTAAGCCTTAACGTTCAATATGCAAGGAAGAGGAGAAAGGGAAAAAGGAAAAAGAGAAGACTACGAGAGGTGAAGACACAAGTTTTTTAAAGCACTCTTTGTTTTAAACAAATCAAATACCAATTTGGTTAGTGTGTTCAATTGAGTCACGCAAAATGCATGACGAAATAATGGTGGGCACATTTGTTGTTGTCTAAATAATGCTTTAAGAAGACAATGCCCAATGGGCTTAACTTTGTTAAGTGGGTGTGGATTGAAGCAGCAATGATCAATGATCAATAGTGGTAAGGTATAATCCTATGAGCACGGTTAAGTCTCCGATTTCTGAAGGTACACTTCCTGTAAATCTATTACCCCATAATACTAGAATTTGCAGTTGTTTGCACTTAAACAAAGTAGATGAGATAGTATCTATAAAACAGTTACTATTTAGAAACAAATATTAAAGTTTAATCTATAAAATGCTAAAAGAATACTAAAAACAAACCTTCAAAGTTGTTATCGCCAAGGTATAACTCTGTAAGCATGGTTAAGTTTCCAATTTCCAGAGGTACTCTTCCTTCGAAATTATTAGCATGCAACAATAAATATTGCAGTTGTTTGCACTTAAACAAAGTAGATGCGATAGTACCTATAAAACAATTACTATTTAGAAACAAATATTGAAGTTTAATCTATAAAATGCTAAAAGAATACTAAAAACAAACCTTCAAAGCTATTATAGCCAAGGTATAACTCTGTAAGCATGGTTAAGTTTCCAATTTCCAGAGGTACTTTTCCTTTGAAATTATTATCCCGCAATGATAAATATTGCAGTTGTTTGCACCTTAATAAACTGGATGGAATTTTACCATGAAACTGATTGTAAGACACATCAAACCGTTGTAATTTGGGAAGATGATTAAACATATCTTCTGGAAGTTCACCAGACAACTCATTAGTGGAAAGATCTATGACTTCCAGTGAAGACATGTTGAAGATAATGGAGGGCACTGAACCAGAAAGCTCGTTCTTTCTTAGATAAATTCCTTGCAAAGTAGATATGTTGAAGATGGAAGAAGGAACGGAGCCTGAAAGATTGTTATATTCAATACTTATTATTTCCAATGAAGATGTGTTAGATAGAGATGGAGGAATACTACCTGTGAAACTGTTACCGCTTAGAGACAAATATTGAAGTTTGGATAATAACCCCATCCATGATGGGATTTCTCCGTTGAAATCATTGAATCTAACAGATAAGTGTCGCAATCGGTAAAGACGAGCCAACTCATTAGGCATAGAGCCATGAAAACTGTTGTTTTTGATGCTTAGGCTAACCAAAAATGAGAGGTTCCCCATGTGTGGGGGAATGGTGCCTACGAGACCCATGTAAGAAAGGTTCAAGGCCGTGACTCGATGATGACGGAAACCACAAGTGATACCGATCCAACTGCAAACAGAGGTGCCAGAGGACCAGTTGTTTGTCAAAATATTGCGAGGATCATAAGAAATTTGAGCTTTTAAAGCAAGAAGAGCAGACTGATCAGTAGTAATGTTGGGAACACTTGCAATAACTAGGCTTGCCATGTAAAAATGTACTGTGAGAATTGCCATTAAAATGGGGAATAGGAAACAAGCTCTCTCCATGAGTAGCATATGTTGGTTGAAGTAGTAGGGATTAGTGCAGAGTTCAAGTGAGATTCATGATATATACATAAGGAGATTCAAAGAATTGAGAAAGAAAAAACAATTATGGCTTTGGGAAAAAGAGGGTGGGGGTGGTTTGGGTGTTGCTGTCATTGACTTATATATATATATATATATTATCATTGAAAAGTAGTGATTTGTGATCATACTTTTGCTTGGTTTTGTGGTTCTATTTACGTACTTACCTGACTACCCTTTTTTTTTTAATCTCAAAACTTCAGTACTAGTCCAATCGGATGGGGCGAACGGTTATATGATTATTATTTGTTTTTTATTTTTATTTTTTTTATTTTTTATTTTTCCCTAATCGCATGGAAACAACTATTTAAAAGAAGAAGTAATTAAAAAAAAAACATTCGTGCACCGAAAAAGAAAAGGAAAAAAAATATATAAAGTCTCAAAAAAGAAACGAGAAGAAAGAAAGTCGAAAGATCTACAAATAACTACCTTTTATTCTATATATTATCATAAATTGTTTTATTTTTTTTATTTTAATGAAAAATAAAGAAATAAATAATTTTCATGAACTACCTTTTGTAATTCATTTTTCCTTGTAATTTCTTTTTCACGTTTATGAATGATTACAATGAACCACAACATCCACCCAATAAATGTTTTAATTATGAACAAAGTTTTTCTCCAAAATAGGTTGGAAGAATTTCCTTCAACTTAGACTATAAAAATGACATATATCTCTTAACATGTAAAATGCACATGTTTTTTTAATAGTAAGGACAAAGTTGAAATAAATTTTATTAAAAACTCATATACATCTTACATGTTATTAAAAAAATAGACACATGTCACTTTTATAAACTAGGTTGAATGAAATTCTTTCAACCCAGTTTGAAGGAAAGCTTTCTTCATTTAGAGAAAAGTGAGGAAAAGGGAAGGGGAAGGAGAAATGGGTTACCAAAAACTCTTTTTACTCTTATATCAAACCAATTAATTTTTATTATTGTTCCAAAAAAAAAAAGGGTTTTGCCAATATCTTTCGTGGACAATAAGAACGTCGTGCACAATGGTGTAGAAATTAGAATAGACATGATGAAGACATTCAATTGCAATGTCAATGGTGATATCCAAATATCTTCCAAGGAAATTAAGAAAATTGGTGTGAGAATCCGAAAAACTCAACATCAACCAAGTTGGTTTTATCGAAATTGCCAGTCATCAGTTGCACAAGTTGTTGCTACAAATTGATTAAAGTCTTCCATGTTATGCCAAATGAAGTGGATATTTTGATTTGATTCTTTACCATTTTTTTGTGAATAATAATAATAGAAAGAATATATTGCAATGAATATATTTCAAGTATTTCAAATGGGGTTTGTTAGGGGTTCTCCCATGTATTCTCTGCTTTTACCTTTACGTAAAACGACGATTAAGAAAATAAAATTGTAACCATTTTTTTGCTAATGATTAATTTTATGAGTTAATAGTTATGTTCTAATGCTTTAAAACTTATTTTTTTATTCAAAACTAAAACTTAAGAGTGGAAGGTTAACCCTTTAGGGATGGTATCACCTAAAATGGATTTAATCATCCTAAATTTGATGCTAATGCCTCAATTTTGGTGCTAATGCCCCCACAAATTTGATGCTAATGCCTCATTTTTTGTGCTAATACCCCACAAATTTGATGCTAATGCCTCAATTTGGTGCTAATGCCTAAAAAAATCAATGGTGGAGGCCACTACAATTTTATTTTTTCTTAAATCATGTTTTATATAAGATTAGGAGAACGTCAGTAGAACCTACGGGGAGAACTCATAGCATTTTCCATTTCAAATCCCCCATTTCCCTATCCTTGTGTGGACATGTCAAAAAAAAAAAAAAAAAGGTATTTCAAATGACCAAATAGTTGCAAGCTCACTTTATTTAATACAAGTTGAGATCCCTAGAATTTCTTTTAAATTTGAGATTCTCAAATTCTCAAATACCAGCCGTCCATTTCATCTAAGCGTCTAAAATAAGTCATATTTCAAAATTTAATGAGGAACCTACTAAACCTACGTTTCCTTGAGGGTAGCTTCCTCATTAAATTCTAAAATATGACTTATTTTATATACTTAGATAAATGAGATAGAAGATTAAGATTTATGAATTTGAGAATCTTATATTTAAGGATAATTCTAGGGGATCTCTCAAATTTTTTGAAAGAAAATAAGCCTAAAGAAACAACTTACGTCTCTAGAAATTGCTTGAGAAGAAGATAATAATTGCATTGAAAATGCATGAAATAGAAATGAAAGCAATACAAAACTTGCACAAATGTACAAAATAAGGAAATTCATTAATCACCCATAAACCCAATACTAACATAGCATGATAATGGTAAAAACGAGAAAATAATGAAAAGTACTCAGCTGAAGATCAAATTTTATTCGCAAAAAAAAAAAAAAAAAATGCATTCATATTTCTAAATCCCTTACTTTCAATAAACAAGATTTAATTTAATTATATCTAATGCTGTATATAATGCCAAATCATTTTAAAAAAATTTAAATGATATGGTAACTTGTTCACCAACCTGACAATATGTGTCGCACTATTTATGCCCTAAGAATGCCAAACCCAACTTGAAACCCTTATGTCTTCATCTAGGGATAAAATTGCCAAGTTATTTAAAGCGAAATGCATTTTTTATTATTTAATTTTACAAAACGAAGTCACCTTTCTTCTTTTTATTTTTATTTTTAGTTTTAGTTTTAGTTTTTGCTTTCTCTTTTATCTTAAAGTTAAAAAAAACACATGGGAAATAGATTATTTTTAAACTACTAAGTTGATTTTCCAAGGTCGCTTTGCTGTGCTCTGCTTCCTTCCTTCGATTCCAAAGGCATTGTTTCTTGAAGAGAGAGGAAGAATGAATAATAAATAATAAAAATAATAATGAAAGGAAAAGAAGGAGAAGATGGACGTTAGGTGCGGTTCTTGGATTTTGTCAAATGAAGAGAAAAAGAAAAAAAAAAAAATTGGGAGGATGTCGGCCAGCAGAGAAATATTATAATAATTGAATAAATAAGAACGCCGTGGACAATGGTGTAGAAATTAGAACAGCCATGATGAAGACATTCAACTGCAAGTCTGCAATGTCAATGATGATGTCCAATCTTTCAAGGAAATTAAGAAAATTGGTGTGAGAATCCGATCACTTTTCCAAATTCTCGTTAGGCATGTATAGTCTAGCACCAAATAACTTTTACATGATTGTCGTGACTTTGACCAATTCTTCTTTGAAAATTAGTGTGAACGCCGTGCTTAAGAATTTCTGTGCTTAAGAAAATTAGTGTGAACGACATGTAGTCTAGCACCAGATATTTCTGTGCTTAAGAATATTGCCGTGCGCCAGGGTGTGGAAATAGCATGATGGAGATATTTCATGTGCAACCATGTGTTCATCTAACTATACACATTTCTTTGCTTAAGAATGCCGTGCACCAAGGGTCTAAATTTAGGACTAGCTAGATCAACTAGTGAGGATTTTTACAAGATTCTCACCACCAAGTTCAATTCAGTCATGTATTGGGTCCTTTGATGTATATTGCCAATTTAAAGACCTTTTTACAGCATGCCAAAACTTTCAACATCAACCAAGTTTTTATCGAAATTGTCGGTCATCAATTATTTTATTTATTTTATTTTCTAATTGAATAAGAAAACAATGAATCAAACACCAAAATGAATGAGCTTTCCAATGTTAACTCTGTCGGTCATCAATTAATTGCTCAAGTTGTTGTTAAAAATTAGTCTTGTATGTTGTGTCAAATGAAATAGGTATTTTGATTTCATTTTAATATCATCTTGTGATCTCTAAAAGATAGTTTAATCAATTAAGATCACGCTTAATAAAATTATGGTCATTAGTTTGAATTTCCTTTCTTCTTCTTGGATGAACATATCATTAAAAAAAAAAAAAAAATACCATCTTGTAAAATAATGGAGAGCACAATATAACCTATTGGGCTCTTTCATAGTAATGGATCAATATATATGTCTATTACGAACCATCCGAAATAGACATCTATATTCTATTGAGCTTTTTCCTAGGGGTGGATCGATATAGATGTCTATTGAAAAGAAAGACTTTGAATGGAATTATCATTACATTACGCTAGGTGATGCCAACTGGCATTATATACAAAGAAAAACAATACTCGTGTAGCTTAACAAAGAAAGTCCGAAAGAGAAGAATAAGAAAATCTAACCGAATCAGTTGCTACAGAATTGGAAATTTTCAACACTCCCATGCCAGCTTACCGACAAAGGTACCTCCCCCTTATCTTTGCAATCCACAAAATCTGCATGTCCTTATCCTAATATTAATGAGCTTACCTGCCCCCTACCCTTTCTATATGTCTTTAATCCATCTACTTCACATCTGGCCGTTAATCCCTCATCTTCAAATCTGGCCGTTACTTCATCTACTTCACAGAGCTGGAGCACTCATCTCTCACCCCTTTAGGAATCTTCCCTCAGTCGATGCTAATATCTCATCCACCAAGCCACCAGGGCCCAACTTCTTCAACGACTTTCAACCCTCCCATGCCAGCTCAAGGACAAAGGTACCACTCCCTTGTCTTTGCAATCCACAAAATCTGCATGTCCTTATCTACTACACATCGGTTTTCTGTGCTTAAGAATGCCGTGCGCCAAGGTGCAAAAATAGCCATGATGGAGATATTTAGGCATGCAAAAACTCCCAACATCAACCGAGTTGTTTTTATCGAAATTGTCAGTCATTATTTTTCTAATTGAATAAGAAAAATGGTAAAAAAAAAAAAAAAATGAGCTTCCCAATATTAGCCCTGTCGGTCATCAATTAATTGCTCAAGTTGTTGCTAGGAATTAGTCTTGTATGTTGTGCCAAATGAAGTAGATATTTTGATTTGATTCTATTACCATCTTGTTAAATAATGGAGAGCACGACGTAGCCTATTGGGCTCTTTCATAGTAGTGGATCACTATAGATGTCTATTACGAACCATCCGTAATTCTTCATCTCTATTTTTTTCTTTATTTGGCTTTTCTATTTAACCCTTAATATAGTTCATGTCTAATTACTGGTTCAATCATGCGTCTCATACGGAAGAAGACTTTCAAATCTAAAGACGCATTGACTATCATATCGCGTCATTTATTATTCATCTTCCTCTTTTTTTTTTTTTCCTTTTTTTTTTTCTATTATAAAAAATTATTACTGTAACATACTGAAATCTACGTTTTCGATAATGTAAAGTGAATTCAAAATAAATAAAATAAATGTTAATTAGTCTCAATAATCTTACATGAAGAGGGCCGTTGACTAACCAATTATTGTGTTTGTGCAGTGAGCTAAGGTGTCAACTCCGTCCGATTATCAGTTATTCGCCAAATTTGAGAACTAAAACTGGGATAACTGTTTTATTTTTTTGGAAAATCGGACTGGAACTAGGTACCCGGCTACCCTGCTACACATATCATGCTGGTTCTGGTTGGTATCTGGTTATTCGGACCGGGTAATTAGATTTTAGGCTTATTTTAGGTATTGGGCTAATTTTTGGGCTTGTTTGAGGTATTAGTTCTAAGTTTTGTGCCTAATTTAACAATTTTTTGCCCATTTTTGAAAAAAACCCAATTAAAATTTTGGCCCAATAAGTTGGGTTTTGTTGTGAGGAAGAGCAAATTCCTCAAAAAAAAAAAAAAAAAAAAAAGAGGAATAGCTAT
The DNA here is from genome assembly GCA_013348765.1 of Carpinus viminea. Lineage (NCBI taxonomy): Eukaryota > Viridiplantae > Streptophyta > Magnoliopsida > Fagales > Betulaceae > Carpinus > Carpinus viminea. The sequence continues at coordinate 52,716,986 of CP054667.1, forward strand.
TATTTGAGGAACATGATGGGTTTTTCAAAATTCATTATTTTCCTAATTTAACAATTTTTGCCCATTTTGAAAAAACCCAATTAAAATTTTGGCCCAATAAGTTGGGTTTTGTTGTGAGGAAGAGCAAATTCCTCAAAAAAAAAAAAAAAAAAAAAGAGGAATAGCTATTATTTGAGGAACATGATGGGTTTTTTCAAAAATTCATTATTTTTCCTAATTTAACAATTTTTTGCCCATTTTTGAAAAAAACCCAATTAAAATTTTGGCCCAATAAGTTGGGTTTTGTTGTGAGGAAGAGCAAATTCCTCAAAAAAAGAATAGCTATTATTTGAGGAACATGATGGGTTTTTTCAAAAATTCATTATTTTTATTTTTCAACCTAAAATTTATAAATAAATAAATAATTTATAACATTATATGGCTAGCTAGTCACTGTCAAATAATACTAAGGTGGTTGCACCACCTCCGGTATTTTGCTAGGATGGCCAGTCAGCCACCCGCGTATAAAATGTTTTTTGTTTTGTTTTGTTTTGTTTCTTTAATCAATTTTAAATATTTAGTAATTTTAATTCAGTTCCAATGAGAAAATTGTGTGCGACAAACAAAAAAAATATGAATTGTCATTGCATTCGAACTCTTTGTATTTTTAGTAATATTCTTCATGTTCCTAAAGAATGATTATTCCTTGTATTACACTGTTATAATCTTAATGTCCTACATGAGTTAAGTCTAATCTTAACTATGTGTATATAAACTCTTAGACACTCTTTCTTGCGAGCTCATTTTTAAGAGTGAGTTCTACTCAAGATTTGTATTATAAACATGTCCAACGAAGCAACAATTCACAGATTCAAGTACAATTTCCATATACATAAATGCTGAAGTTGCTTATGAACTTTGTCAAGCAATCATGCAATCATAAGCAGTGATTGCATTGATCATTCTTGCAGCAGACATTCTCTACCAAGTGTAGCGAACATTGAATTTGTCTTTGTAATATCCTCGATTTGATGCGTTCCCTCAATCCATAATCATTTGAAAACATGGTTTCGTACTATCTCATTCAACTTTAAACATGAATGTAAAATATTAAATTAAAAAGAAAATTATTCATTTATTCTCTCAATTTTCAAAATTACTGTAAAAAATAATGGTAATTTTGAAAATTGGGAGGATGGAAGAAGGATCGGGAAAGATGTAAAGGGCGTTTCTAAATTAAAAAAAGGAAGTAAACTACATAGACAATATTAAGTTATTGCTTATCTTAAGTTAAAATTATTATTTAATTAATATTTTAATAGTCGATATTACAAAATCTTACCAATTTTCGCTTGATTGGCGTTGCCAACAAGTAGCCAGCCAATGATTAGTTGATTTTGTATACCAAAAAGTCCGTGTTTAATGCATTGATTTTCCACAACTTAGAAGACTAGTAAGGTCTCGTTTGGCAACACTTTCTTAGAATAGCTTTTGTGCTTCTTCTTCTTCTTCACTTTTTTCTTTTTCTTTTCATCTTATACAAAATGAATATTAACAAATAGCTCAACCCATCAAACACTCAAAAACATATTCTAAATGCGGTAATCCAAAAGAAATCCTAAAGTCCAAAGTCAAAGATTTCTGCCATAAGAGAAGAAAGACCAAAAGTCTAATATTAATGTGGCGTGTAGACTGGGAACCCCTTTTTCCTTTCTTTATTTTCTCTTTTATTTCAATACTAATTTGCTGGCCTTGATCTGCTTGTTTACTCAAGTCAAGAAACCCCAACTGTATTGCATTAAATTGGTCTGGAGCTCCGGCTTAGACATGGGAGTTTCTCTCTCTCTCTCTCTCTCTCTCTCTCTCTCTCTATATATATATATATATTTAGTCTGTCCCCATTCCTAACAATTGCAGACTACCAAGGGCTCAAACACAAGCATTGCAATTGTAAGGTTAGAATTTGGTAGATACTGCATTACATTATTCAATTATTGCATGTTTAATTACAAGAGAAGCATTTATATATGGAAATTATTATTATTATTATTATTATTAGGAAAAACTTCAGATAACCCCCTGAACTTCCAGCCATTTATACCAAACTCCATTGAACTTTAAAAACTCTCATTTATCCCTCCTGAACTTCTGTTTAATTACTCTCACTTAGAACCCTTTAATGCCCAAAACAGCTCAAAACAATGTCATTTTAATGCCCAAAACGATGTGATTTTGGTGCTCAAAACAGTGAGTTTTAATGTGAGGTGTTCTAAGTGAGAGCAAATGAAAGTTTAGGGGGGGGGATAAGTGAGAGTTTTGAAAGTTCAAGGAGGGTTCATATAATTAGCTAAAAGTTCAGGAAACTATCTAAAGTTTCCCCTTATTATTATTATTATTATTATTATTTTGTTTTTGAGAAATATTTGGAAATTAATGACGATTTAGATGGCTAAACATTTGGAGATATAAATGTGAAGGCTGAAGGGGTCTCTTAAGTAACAATGTAACATCAAATAATTGATATTTTTTTTTTTTTTGACATATCCACACAAGAGGGGGGAAGGAAATTCGAATTAGTGACCTCCGCTTCATTAGGTATAGTCCATCAAATAATTGGTTTAGTTGATATAATTGATCATTTTTAGTAATTAATGATATTGAGATATCACATTTTCTATGCATGCAGCATTATTGCAAAGCCTTATATATGATCAGTAGAGGAGATGATGGCAAGACTTGTTCCTTCTATTTTCTTTGTTCAACTCATCTTCTTGCTTTTGTGCATGGAAGCACAAGCAGGCTGTCTAGGCCCTACTCCTGATGATGAAGGTAAGGAGACCTTCTTCTTCTTCTTCTCATTGATATACTCCAAGAAGGCAATAACGCCATCTAGGAGACACAGTTTTATCTATGCTTGAAATGGAGAGTATCCTTGTCCGGTGGGATTTGTGCTTAATTCACTCAGTGGTATTGGGTTTAGCAGCCAATCATTGATGGGTGAGTGGGCTTGAATGCCGCACACTTAGGAGGCATTGGACTATGAAACATTGGATAGGGATCCTCTCCATTTTAAATCAAATGGGTAGTGTCAATTTCATGGTCAAGATTTAAAAATTAGTGTATCTAATAGTTTACATGATTTTATATTATTTTATTCTTTTTTAATTAATCACATGCTAATATTGTCTTCATATACACACCACTTGAAATGAACATAAATTTCTTTTAAACCGGTCCACCTGTTCTGAACAAATAGGCCTTTGCAGTCTCTTCTAAACTACCATAATTTCTGTGAAATTTAAATTGCCTAATTTTAGGAGACCCTCCAAAACATGTCAAAAGACATTTTTAAAAAAAATATATGGAGGTGAGGTTGTATGGAAATTTCATTACATTTTTTATTTTTAGTTTTTGGTAAGAAAAACATTGCTTTACTTTTTAAGTAGAGTCAAGTATATATGGAGCATTTTTAAGGCAAAATAAATGGAAAAATAATTGATGAGTTTGGTGTATTATTATATATGCAGTAGAAGCCCTTCGAAAAATAGGCAAAGAAATGGGGAAGAAAGACTGGAATTTCAGTGTAGATCCTTGCACCGATGATCCAAGCTGGAAAACACCAAAATTACCAAAATCGGCTTTGAGGCCAACGTACCAGAATTCCGTGTACTGCAATTATGCAGATAAGTCGTCACGTGTATGTCACGTGGTTAAGCTGTAAGTACCTTTCATTTTCTCAAATGCCCAACCCATAGAATATATAATTAAATGGGAGGTGAATGAATGACATGAATATAAATAAGAATTGAACTCAAGACTTTTACTCTCGAGCCATGGAGAAAGGGGTACCAAACAGGCAAACATCCACTTAAATAAGGACTTTAGTCGAGATCCGCCATGCCCTTGTCGAGACCCCACAGAGACCCAACTAGGATACTGTCAAGACTCGGTTTGGATCTTGCCAGGATCCTACAGAGATCCAATTAGGACACCACTAGAACTCGTGGGAATTGGCTTGATCATCGTTAAGGCCAGGACCTAATCGGGATATTTTCGTAATTTAATATGATTGAATGAAAATATATATAAAAAAATATATTGTAATTTTTGGTACGTGTCAAACACTGAAATTTTTTTTTCTAGGAAATCATTTTTTGACAAAAAAACACATTTTAGCCTTCGAATTTGTTGTTTAAAAAAAAAATTCTGTTATATATCCGCACAACTTTCTGTAAGAGGTTTCTTCATCTTTGCGCTTTGCAATGTGGCGAATTGTATTCCTTTCCATCCATGCACGGTGCATTTATGTTCATCAACCCAACGGCCAAATTGTTTTTCAGTACTGTAGACCTAATTAAGGATTATTCATACCCCCCAAAAAAAACAAGACCTTAAAGATAAATTATTCATTTAATTAGTATTTTTAATACGCCTGTGGATTCAAACTCAACCCAACACAACACACGTGAAATATTTAGTTGAAATCAAAGATAAATTATAGAGAAAAAGTTTGAAACGAGACTTTTGCTTTGACACCATGCTGAATCACTAGCTATGGCATAGTGGGTTGAAATATTGTTTACTTCTGAGCCAGTGATATTTTCAATGTTCTCATTTTCTGTTCTAACATATATATATATATGTGAAGAAAAATCTTGTCCTAACAGATTAAGGGTTTTAAAAGCTGTGATGGAAGAATAATCAGATGATATTTGATCTTTTACCTATAAGTGTTCATGTCACACGCACAGATGTCTTGAAGGGCAGGATCTTGATGGTGTGCCTCCACCTTCCCTAGTGAAGCTCCCCTACCTACAGAGGATGTAAGAAAAGTAATTGTGTTTTACTGATTAGTCCCTGAAAATTGATTTAATCTTCTAATATCCTCTCCCTTGTAGTGATCTCTCTCGAAACTACCTTACTGGTACAATACCAAGCCAATGGGCTTCTCTAAAGTTGACACATCTGTACGTTTCTACTCAATTAGCCTATGATTTTACCCTGTAAATATTCATTCCTATTGAATTAAGCTTGTTTATTAATGCAGGTTCTTTCAAGTAAACAAGTTATCAGGACCAATCCCAAGCTTCCTGGGAAACATTACCACCCTTAAAACTTTGTATGCTCTTATTGTATCTGGCAATGTTGCATGCTTGTTTGAATTGGTTTATCTCAGCTTTGTTATTGACAAAGAATATATTTTCAGGAACATAAGGAACAATCTGTTTTCTGGAATTATTCCCCTTCAACTTGGAGATTTGGTTAACTTGGAGTGCCTGTCAGTGTTTCTTTTTTTCATTTTTTTTTCTTTCAAACCAGATTTGATGATTCATTTCTTAATTAACATTAAGTAAGTTGAACTGGTCTGAACTTCTATTTGATGACTACAGTATTCTTAGTTCCAACAATCTCACTGGAGAGTTGCCTATCACTCTCACTAATCTAACCAGATTAGATGAATTGTAAGTGGCTGTAACTCATTTCTATACTAATATAGCATTAGCTATTTACTTGGAAAGCTTCTTGTTTCTATGTTATTCAATTATGTTTCTAATTTGGCCATATGCAGTAGGATTAGCAGGAACAACTTCAATGGAAGAATACCTGACATTTTTCAAAGTTGGAAAGTTATTCGGAAATTGTATGTGTTCTTTTTTGTTCTTCCTGTAATGTTAAATCTCTTCTAGTAGAATATTCAGGTCAGGTGTAATCTAACCCATTAGAATTTTGATTTTAACAGAGAAATTGAAGCTAGTGGTCTCGAGGGGCCCATTCCTCCTAGCATTTCTGTCCTGAGTAGTTTAACTGAGCTGTGAGTTCTGCCTTCTAAGTACTCTTGGGTTGCATAAAATCTCTGTGGTATCTTCATGTCATACTCAAATTAACAAGACTTGTTGCTTTAAGAGACCAACACTTATGCAATTTTGTGCAGAAGGATTAGTGACTTATTTGGTGAGGGTTCTAAATTTCCACTGTTAAGTAACATGACAGGCATGAAATTATTGTAAGTCATTCTTTTACTGTAAACTTTCAAGAACTCTAATAATACAAAGTTGTAGCACTTTTTCGTAGATCTTAGATGATGTTGGTTGACAATGCAGGATGTTAAGGAGCTGCAATTTTTTTGGAACAATCCCTGCAAATATATCAGAAATGGAAGAGCTAACAACTTTGTAGTCCTTCTGTCCTTTCTATATTCCTCTCATTTTTTGCTTTGTTTACTGAAACATTAGTGCACTACAGGCCCCAGATGCTTGTATTAGACCCTGTTAATTATCTCCATTAAGAACTTTATACTTAATTTACAGACATACGGATGTGTGAAGTTTTCTTTTCTTTTCTTCTTCTTCTTCATCTTCTTCTTTTTCTTTTTTTTCTTTTTCTTTTTTTTTTTGGTTTTGTGTGTTGGGGGAGGTTGGATTGGAGGGGCTACCATGTATAGATATTGGCATATTAAAGCATACGGTAGATAATTATTTTCAATAATGATTTTTCTCATTCATCTCTAGAATTAAGATATTTTCTGATTCTACACTTTAAAAGCTGGACATTAATGTCTTATCAGGTTCGATATGTTCACCTTTAGGTCATTTTATAAAACTTATTTTGTGTTATTATAACACCTTTTTCATATATCCATGTAGAGACCTCAGCTTCAACAGATTAGAAGGGGAGATTCCGGATATTGAAGGCCTAACACACTTGAAAAAATTGTAAGTGTGGCATCAAAACCCTAAATCTAGCTCTATCGCAGAGAAGCTGAAATAAACAATTTAAGGCAGCACAAAGCACCCAAATATATCATCAAGGAGATTAGAGTGCTTATGATTACCATTATATTTGTGATACCCCAAATATGTCATACATCGATTGTGTACAATTGAGGCTTAACTGTATAAGTACTTTTAGAGAGCTCTAACCCTAATTTTGACTACCTAGTCATTTTAGAGTCACATATATGACGCTTTTCTTGGGTTGTTATAAATGGTATCAAAGCTAATCTAGTAACACCATATGGCAATGGAATATTTTAGTGTGACGTGGACCGAGATAAGGATGTTAGGGATGTATGTGAGATATTTATGACACCCTAGAAAATTAAGTCCTACATTGGTTCATATTAAGTGAAACAACTAGGTTATACAAGTAACTCTATGATGCTCTAATTGTAACTTGATTAGTCTTGTGAAATATAGTGTGAATGAGACTACTGCTTTCTTGGTTGACAAAATATTGTGAGACTCAGTTAAATTAAGTCTTCCAATGGGTTGATAGATTGTGAAAATGTTGTATGGGTGCTAAGTCCTACATTGGTTCCATATTAGATGAGACTAGGTTATATAAATCACTTTAGGGAATTCCAATTGTGACTTTGACTAATCATTTTATAAGTGTAGAACGAACTGTGTAAATTGTATTCGAGCCAACTTAGTTATGCCATATGGCATTAGGGCATTAAGATTTTGAAGTGAGACTTCACAAGAATGTTAGGGATTTGATTAAGAGAGATTGTGATACTCTCAATTATGAAACTTAATTCCAACAATAGGTATATGGATTATAAAGGCATGTATGTGTCATGTCCTGTGTTACCTTCCAATTTTTGTCCATTTTCTTCCATTGGCAATTATATAAATAAGTTTTTAACCAATGTGTAATTGTGTTGCTATTTGAACAGGTTTCTGACAAGCAACTTGCTCAATGGGCCTATTCCAGACTGGATAAAAAACAGAAATAATGACTAGTAATTCACCTTGATTTCCACTTGAAATTTGCATGACATTTATTTATTTATTTATTATGGTTCTCCATATATATAATCTTTACAAGCATTCAGAATGTTCAAATATATATTACCTTGACTTTGATTCATCTCATGGCCTCTTTATGGTCAATGGGAGATCTCCATCAATTATATATAATAGTGAATTAAATCGATTTTTCTACCAGCCCTAATTTGCATCTTGCAGCATTTGACACTAGTAAAAAAGAGTGGCAGAAAAATCTGATATGCTTGTTAATGTGTTTTGGTGGGTTTTTTGTTTTTTGAAAAAGTTATTTGACGTGACATAAAGGTAAAAACTCTTTTTGCATTTTAAAGAGTGTCTCAGATAGTTTTTTAATTTTTCTTTAAGAACAGAAAACAAAAGACACAAAAAAATAAAAATAATTTATCAAAGATTTTCAGTTATTATGCTGTGGTTGTTTGTTATGTGGCACCACCACCATATTGTTTGTTAGGTGGTCTTAACTTGAATTGATAGATCGAAGTGTTGATTTTGTGTACATGTTAGATGCAGTCAATCATACTATTTCTATATGGGGTTAGATTTAATATGTCTAGGTGTTTTTGAAATATTCAAACTACAATCATCTCTAGATGTTCCCAATTTTTAGTGTAAAAAATTTTATCATACTTTTTTGAAGGTACCATTTCTTATGTATTAATAGCATGTTCTTAATGAAAATATGTTTGTTTGCAGCCAAATAGATCTTTCTTATAATAATTTTTCAAAAAGCTCTGTGACACCTACTTGTCAAGGAAATTTGTAAGAACTTTTCTTAAGTTTAGCTTTGCATACTTTGGTATCTTCATAAGCTTTCTAGTTTTCCAAAGCTTACTAGTTTCTCATTTCATCAGAAATTTGTTTGAGAGCTTCTCTGGATCGAACAACTTGTAAGCATCTAACTTGCAAACTAATAAGCAGAACCAATGTTTCTCTGTTTTTCTTTTTTTTCTTGCTTTTATTTTGCAGAAGGATTTCCATTTTTCACTTAAACTTGCTTAAGTTCACTCTTCTTTCTTATATGACATTAATTAAGAACACTAGGAAGCGAGTGCCTGCAGAACTTTCCATGCTCAAAAGGTAATTATTTTACCTCACATTCAAATTCTGAGGTGTATGCTTTACTTATGTTGTCAGGCCTTCCTTTTTGATAATTTCTTTCAGAAATGAAAAGGGTACAGTTAATATTTCATCTTGTTTCTGGCAACCTAGTAAATGAACTACCAAAACAAAGTTAATTTCCTTTTTGCTCTATAACGTTTGCTCGTATCCTATCTCATCAAAAATATGTTGTTTCTGTGTAGATCAGTATTCCTTGCATATAAATTGTGGTGGAAGCTCAACAACTATTGAGAACATAGAGTATGAAGGGGATCAAGACCTAGCAGGTCCAGCAAAATTTCTTCCATTAACTGCTAGTTGGGGAATCAGTAGCACTGGACATTTTTGGGATATTAACAGTACCTCAAATCAGTACATAGCAAATAATGTGTCAATACTCAGAATGAACAACTCTGAATTATACACGAGTGCACGACTCTCTCCCTATCTCTAACATATTATGCGCGTTGCTTGGCAAATGGAGAATATACTGTGAAACTATACTTTGCAGAGATAGTATTCAGAGACAACAGATCTTTTACAGTCTTGAAAGACGGATATTTGATGTTTATATCCAGGTATGATGTCATATTTGTTTTGCTTTATACATAGAACACAATTTTATTGATTTTATTTGTTACAGGAAAAACTGGAGTTGAAGGATTTTGATATTGAAAATGCTGCACAAGGGGTTGATAAAGCAGTTTTTAGGGAATTTAAAGCAGTGGTGAGGGATAAAGTTTTACAGATCCGCTTTCATTGGGCTGGGAAAGGGACAACAGAGCGAGGAACATATGGTCCTCTCATCTCGGCTATCTCCGTTGAAGCTGGTAACCATTTCTTGCAGTATGAGAATCTTTTACTATCCAACTTCTTGTTTTGATGGAACAGCAAAAGCATAGCATGTTATAGTTTTGGTAAAACCCATGATTATTTTCTTTAAAAAGTATTACTCAAATCAAGGTTATAGTCTTCTTTTTACCGTACTCTGATTATTTGTGTGTTTGAACCATCCGTTCATATCTTGTTTTGGATTGATCCGCCTATATATATATATCTGTATGGTACTACTTGTATTCCAGAATGCAACTTTATAACCAATTTCCTTAACTATTTTTCTCATCTGCAGATTTCAGTCCCCCTGATGATGACAGGAAGATATTGACTGTTGTTGGAGCTGTAGTATCAGTGCTATTGCTCATTTTTATGATTATAGGCTTTCTTTGGTGGAAAAGCTACATAGGAGGCAGGATATCAAGGGAAAAAGGTAATCAGCAGCCGCTCATTTGGATAATTTATCTCCAACTATTCATGAAGTTGAAACAATGTACTGCAATTTCCCAAGGGCTTTATATACTATTGCAGTTTGTGTGTTATATTATAGAACATTTTTCCCTAGATGAAAAATCAGCAATCCAAAGTACACCATGAAAAGCAACTATACGGTTGCTGGATTGCAAAGCATAAGAATCTGTCTTCACGATAGTTTTCTTGGGCTTTAACAATACTGCTACTGGAGTCGGTTCCAATCATAATCATAAATTATATGACCAAAACATACAGAAATATGAGATCATTGTTTTTTCATAAAATCTAAATGTCTAAGAAGGACCCATGTAGAAGAAGTTTGCAAGAGATAAAAGATTGTGAATTTCAATTAACTCTCTTTCTGAAATGTCCTCTAAATGATCTTAAGTGTTAAAAAGAACCAAAAGGCATATCTCTTGGTAATAGCCTAATAGGCACCAATGAAGTTCCTCTCTTTTGAATTTATTTTTTTTATTCCGAAGACACCTGTAATTGATGGGAAAACGTAGGAATCAAAATGAAACCCTAAATCTTGAAAAAAATTGGGGTTTAAGTGGCTGATCAACTGCAGTGTGGTTCCTTCTCACGGCATTTATTTGGTCAAATTCTATCTGACAACTTATAAGTAGTCAAAAGACACAAAAATACTAATAAAACTAGTCATATTATTTTTAAGATACAATCTGACATCTTAGCCTCTCCTTTTCATTCCTTTGACAGATCTGAGAGGATTAGATCTGCAAATTGGTTTTTTCACCTACAGGCAAATCAAAGCAGCTACTAATAATTTTGATGCTGCAAACAAAATTGGGGAAGGTGGTTTTGGATCTGTATACAAGGTATCCCACAACATCAACTTTCTTCAATTTTAGGATTTCTATTTTATTTTCTTACTTATCCATGATACCTAGAGGCACTAATTACATAATGAATGCATACCTGAAGCTGTATATTTTTCTATTTCTGGTGCAGGGTATACTGTTAGATGGTACTATAATTGCAGTTAAGAAACTTTCTTCAAAATCAAATCAAGGAAATCGAGAATTTGTGAACGAAATAGGCATGATATCTTCTGTACAACACCCAAATCTTGTTAGATTATATGGTTGTTGTGTTGAAGGAAATCAACTATTCTTGGTATATGAATACATGGAAAACAATAGCCTAGCACGTGTCTTGTTTGGTAAGCTGAATTTTTCACTTTAGTATTCTGAGTTGATTAAAACCTAGGATCCAAACCCTGCAAATGGTCTATAATAAGGACCAAGTTGATGAATTCCCTATTGGACTATCTATGCAAAATGTAGGCCCAGAGGAATACCGATTAGAATTGGACTGGACTACAAGGCAGAAAATATGCATTGGTATAGCAAGAGGCCTGGCTTTCTTACATGAGGAATCAACACTGAGGATTGTTCATAGAGACATCAAAACTACCAACGTTCTACTGGATAGGGACCTTAATCCAAAGATCTCTGACTTCGGTTTGGCCAAGCTTGATGAAGACGGAAAGTCCCACATCAGCACTCGAGTTGCTGGAACAATGTAAGATACATATTTCCATCTCTCTTTCAATTTGGACCTACTTGTGACTTTTCTGCTTGGCCTCTCTATTTATGGACCAATAGATGATTGGAACAACTAGTAACCTTAATGTCTATGTGAAATGCTTCCCTGAAACTAAACCAAAACAAGGCAGCATTTAAAGTCTCTGCATATTTGAATATTTTCCATATGGAAATTACTATAAGTCCTGACTTCAGCATGTGGTAGGATGCAATCAGTCTATATTCAGAACAAAACCATGATTGCAGAGAAATTCATAACTACATGATTCCACAATTATCAGTTTATGCTTTGCAAACTGGTCTAAATATGAAACATGAACTGATAGTCTGCTGTAGATTTCTTATGCCCCAATACTGGATGTAACAAACATTTACTCAATTTCCTTGTAGTGTAAAATTTGCAGGAAGGAAAAAAAAAAAAAAAAAAAAAAAGAAGGAGAAAAACCTGTCTACTCAACCATTAACATAATGCTGCCCCTAAATATATACCAATTGTTTAATTCCCATTTAAAATATGATCACAAACCGCTATATGTTACCAAGTGGAACAAATAAATTCTTCACATCTTTTGGAGTCATAAACCAACCCTATTTACAACTTGTGTGGGTAAAGGTGCAAGACTACATCAGTTATCAATTTGCAAGGTTTTTTTTTTTTTTTTTTTTAATCAATTTGCAAGTTGCAGAAGTACTGAAATTATCTTCATCCCCGCCAGTAATAATTTTGTGTATCTTTGATGGAATGAAGTTATCACTTAATTCCAGCAGTTTATTGATTTCATAGCTGCATGCTAAATGCAAAAGAAAGAAGATGTGGCAACTAAGATTCTGTTCATGTTGGACTTTTTCAATATATAAGATAAGAGCTTCATAGTAGTGAACTAAGATTCACAATACAATCTTTATTTTGTAGAGGATACATGGCGCCAGAATATGCATTATGGGGTTACCTAACCTATAAAGCAGATGTCTACAGTTTTGGAGTTGTTGCATTGGAAATTGTTGCTGGGAAGAGCAACATGAATTTTCGACCAAATGATAATTATGTATGCTTGCTAGATTGGGTAAGATTGATCTTTCCCTTTTAATATATGAATTTGGAACATGATGCGAGTTCAGCTATATGACATATTTTTTCTACTATATATGTACATTTGGCTACATTGTTCTCTTCTGTTGATTTGATACATTTCATTTCCATTCTCTTTTCTATGCTTATTATAGGCGCTTGTTCTACAACAAAAGGGTAGTCTAATGGAGCTGGTGGATCCAAAGTTGGGTTCCGAGTTCAATGAGGAGGCAATTAGAATGATCAAAGTAGCTCTATTATGCTCTAATCCATCGCCAGCACTTAGGCCCACCATGTCTGCAGTAGTAAGCATGCTCGAAGGCCAAACTGTTGTTCATGAACTTTTAATGGATCCAAGTATATATGGTGAGGAATTGAGGTTTAATGCCTTGAGACACCCACTGGATGAGATCAATGAAGCTGAGAGCCTTATTTTGTCATCAGTTCCAACATAGCTTGGACCTTCTTCTACAACTGTTTGCATGGCTCGAGGATGACTTCACATCGGAATACCTAGAGATGTACACGTGTCACTTTATTAGACTGGTTTATATGAATTAACTACAAACCAATTTGTAGCTAATTTATGTCCTGGCGGGAAACACAATGGCTGCTAACTTGCATGGATTGATCTGTTGTACTAGTCAAGGATAGTATATGTTCATCTTTCTATTTGGTTTAATAGTATGATTAGGTTATCCTAGATGATAACTAAATGTGGGTCTATTTTCATTGTAAGATTTGTCTTTAAATAACCTTAGAGTATCAATAAGAAAGCATTGATAAATTTTTATTTTTTTTCTGAACAAATAGACAGAGAACAAAACAAGAAAAACCCCAAAACAAAAGATAAAGCAAGAATCCAGCAGAGGGAGCTACTGCCTAAGGAGGGTTGACAACTTGACATCACTAATGGGTACAAAAATCATAGGAGGCAGGGCAAAAATGGGAATGCTTCCACTTCGGTTAATAGAGGTGGCACATCTAACAAGATTATGTGCAGGCCAATTAGCGCTGTGATTAACTTTTCTTGATGAATCGCCGCATCAAAATTAATTTTCAGGGCAATTCTCAATCCTTTGACACTTTCTTGGGACTGAATCCAGGCCACAAGATCCTCTCTGTGGGGTCTCTTTGCTTGAGCCGCCAACTGGATAAGGTTTAGAGGAGTCTTTCCGTAAGTCACACTACTTCTCTGAATCCATTCACAACCTCTTTAATGGCGGCTGTGTCCCTTTGGGTAGCTTTGCCAAAGATTATAAAATTATCCAAGTGAGATCTATGTAAAAATATCAAGCAATTGCTAGTCAATGTTAAATCGTTATTTATCATAAAGTTAGTCAATTAATTTCATTATAAAATTAATATTTTAATACTTTTCTTTACGTACATGCTCAAATTCCTTTCAAACTTATGAAATATTAAACCAAAATAGAAGGTGAATAACCAACATAATGTTTAAACTCAAAATTCTTACTTTAAAACCATGTTAAATTACTGTTTATTTTAAATTATTAGGAGACAATCATTTAAATAATAATCTTAGTTACAAAATCTTACTAATTTTCGCTTGAAATCAAGCTCTGCCAACAAGTAGCCAGGAAATGATAATTAGTTGATGCTGTATCCCAAAAAGGTTCTTATTTAATGATAAAATAAATTATTGATTATTATTATCTAACTAATGGAAATATATTTATCAATTAACTGATGCACGTGAAAATTCGCCTTCAGTGAAATAATTTTCAACCTTTGAAAACTTTATTCTTTTCAAATGTGGTAGTCCATCAGTGATTCAGTCAAATACGTCGGCCATAAGGCCAGGAAGACCAAAAGTATATAAGATAGGCTACTATTTAGTTAAATTTTTAGGATGGATAGTAATGGCCTCTTGTCAAAAGGTGTGAGGACTAGATGCACTCCTGTCCAAATATATCAGAACCGTCTTTGATATTAAAAGGATAATTTTTTTTTTTTTTGACAAATTTTTTCCTTCAAATATCAAAGATGGGCTCATCTCAAGTTGACTTGGACTGAAATGATCCGCATTCATTAGATGGGAGCTAACCTGTCCAATAAATTTTAGAACTTTTTTTTTTTGACAAATTTTTTCCTTCAAATATCAAAGATTGGCTCATCTCAAGTTGACTTGGACTGAAATGATCCACATTCATTAGATGGGAGCTAACCTGTCCAATAAATTTTAGAACTATTTTTTTTTTCTTTTTTTCGATCTCATTTATTTGTACATTAATCAGAGGACCTTATTATTATTATTTAGATTTTTTTTTTTTTTTTGTAACTTATTATTCAGATTTTTTACATTAATTTGTTCCAACTATGAACCAATTAGGTCGATCTTGACTTGCTTGTTTACTCAAGTCAATAAAACCTACTTAGCAGTTGCATTAAATTGGTTTAGATAAGTAATATTTGCAAGCCCTCCCTCAAGATTAGCCTGTTTGATTATATTAGCATATCCCCATTCCAAACAAGCATACTAATGGGACTTGGATTCGAGTAATTTTAGAAGTTTTTCTTATATTTCTCTAAATTTGAGGTGATTTTTAAAATCATAATTTAATTAAAATTTAATAATAATCAATTACAAGCCTAATAATAATTTTAAAAGTCTACTACATTATTTTTAAAGAAACATAAAAAGAATTTCTAGCATTATGCCTTCAACTAAAGCATTGAAAGAGGAAGGACGAGCTCGTATTACAATTTTAAGGTTAGAATTTGGTAGATATGGAATTACATAAATCAAATATTGCAGGTTACAAGAGAATCATTTATATATGAAAATTATTAAGATGCTAAACATTTGCATATATAAATGTGAAGGGTCCTTAAGTGAATTAAGATTCTCTTCGTTTAATTGAACTAATCAATCCATTAATTATATCTGGAAGATATTTTGTTTCATTAAAAGTGAAAAACAAAAATATTCCGCATATATAACTAATTTGGATATTATCCTGCTTATTAGAAGTACATCAAATAATTGATTTAATACCACTCAAAGAAAACTAATAATTGATTTAGTAATAGATTTTCTATGAAGCCTTGCAAGCGGTGCTCCGATCCGGTGCAATACCTTTGTCGGTGGAGGAGATGGTACAAAATGATTTATGGCAGTAAGGTGATAGTTTGAGAGATGTATGTAATTTTTATTTATTTTTATTTTTTTGGAGTAGTGTTAAATATATACTAATCAACAATGGGACAGTCGGACAGACTGAAGCATCAGTCTGTGCCTCGTAAATGTGAAGGGTCCCTTAAGTAACATCAATGAAATAATTCAGTGATGATATACAGATACAACATCTTCTATTCAGCTTTGCAAGCGGAGCTCTTGCTAGTAGACGGGATGATGGCAAGACTTCTTCCTTATATTTGCTTTATTCTTCTCAACTTGCTTCTTTGCATGGAAGCACAAGCAAGCCCTACTCCCTGATGATGAAGGTGAGGTGGTCTTTCTTTTCTCTCTCTCTATATATTTATGTTTGTGTATGAAGGCTCACTGGCTCAGCCTAATGAATGGTAATATATTAAAACAAACAAAGAATATTACAGAGTTGTTGGAAACTATAAGCTACTTCAAATGAAAATTCATGGCCTCAAACTCTGAATCTAAGCCTCTGTATTTTCAATACAAACACTTTTGTATTTCAAAACTGCGGAGTCTGCAAACCGACGTAGATGCGGTTATCCCAAAACTACACTGTTTTGGGTTTACTAAAAAAAGGTTTCATTACTAAACGGTACAGTTTTAATAAAAATATAACTCTTGCCCTGTAAGACTCACGCCGTTATACCAGTCGCCAGGAAGGATCAAAAAGCTGGTTTGAGTAGCAAGTTGAAGGAAAAATCTCTGAGCAAAAGAGAAGAAAATAAAACACGTACAAGGTTCTGGAGATGCATTTGTGCATTGAAGAGCTTATTATTTGATGGCGGTGAGCCTTGTTGCAGCTTGTAATTCTTCTATGGCGGGCGGGCGAGCGAGCGAGCGAGACAGATAGAGAGGATGTTGTTTCTTTCTTCTCCAATAAAGTAACGTTTGCCTTTTTAGTGATGAGGAGCTCAGGCCAAACAATTGATTTGGGTATCCCATTCTCTCTCTCTCCCTCTCCCTCTCTCTCCCTCTTCCTCTCTCTCTCTGTAAGCCAGATCTGATTTTTTGATTTTGATATTTTGGTGGAGGGGTTTTTTTGATACTGTATATTTGATTTGGGTTTTTTGATTATGACGTTTTGGTTGGGGGTTTTGTTGATTTGGGGCTTTTTTGGAGACTTTAAAAAGGAGTATACAGATTTTCCCCCCATGATCTCTTCTCTCTCCCTCCCTGGTTACTCTATCCTTCTATGTTCATTCTTTTTACTGAAGCTTTTGATTTTTTTGGGGTTCCTTTGGGTTTGGGTTGCTTCTCTCCCTCCCTCGTTACTCTCTCTCTCTTTCTCTACTAATTCTTTTTGCTGGAGCATTTGATTTTTTCTGGGTTGGGTTGTGGGTGTCATGGAAGGTTGCAGAATGTTGCAGTTGATTATTTGGTGTAACGGCGTGAGTCTTATAAGGCATGAGTTATATTTTTATTAGAACTGTACCGTTTAGTAAAGAGATCTACTTTTAATTTTTTTTTTTTTTAAGATTACTTTTAATAAATCTAAAACTGTGTAGTATGGGATAACTGCTTTTTTAAAAAATTAATTTAATTTAATTTACATGTCCACGTAAGAAAAGAAGAGGGAAGAAATCGAATTAATGACTCCATTTCACGTAAGTCAGAATTCAAACTAATTAAGTTACCATTTAGAAATGGAATAACTGCATCTACTTGGTAAAAGTTTTACTACCTCATAGAAACCATATCCATCAAACACAACTAACAAACCTCCCAAAACAATTCATTGTTTTTAGGATATTAATTCCATGATGCATTGGTTTTGGTGGGGACAAAAAGAATTTGTGGTTTCTAAGGGACACCATGATATATGGTGGAATTTTCAATCACCTGTTAATAATTTTTTATTTTTTATATTATCATACAAATTTAATAGATTAATCAATAAATTTGTGGGTAATGGCAAATGCAAAGGAGGCGATGCAAGGCGTCAGACCCCCACAATTTTTATTTATTTATTTTTTAATTAAGGTAATTTTTGGTTTTAGTTTTTTTTTTTTTATCTTAACCCGTACTCTTCATTCTTCGGTCCTTTTTAATATAAATTTTTATATTTGTCATTGTTTGTAGAGTTCACAATAGTCTATTGACTTATGTGCAATCACATATGCTGAGAGTACGCTTAATAAAGTAAAAATTGCTAGTTAAAAAATAAAAAAATAAAATGCATATAAGGAGAGACGAGAGTAATGTTGGTTCCCATACGTGGAAGGCTTTTACAGGTTGTTTTGTGAAAGGTAACTGAGACGCTGTTGAGGATAAAAGCAATATGAAAATGGGTAAGGCCAACAGTATGAGGTTTTTTTGCGCCTATTGTCCCGCCAAGGTGGGTGAAGTAAGTTATTTCACCGACTTCGTACCAACGACAGTAATTTTTACACTTACAGATTTACCGTTACTGATTAGCCGGTTAATCGGCAAAATGATTTTTAGTCACCGTAAATTTTTAAAAAATAAAAATTAAAAAAATTTACATCAAAACGGATCCTTACATGAAAACCACTTTTCCACTGTGCTCTACCATTTTAGGTCAAATAGTTTTTGTTAAATAAAAACGTTGCTTTATAATTTAAAAATAAATTGAACATTTTAAGGCAAAGGTAATGGGAAATGATTTTTATTTTTTATTTTTTGATGAGGTTGGTGCATGATACATGCAGTGAAAGCTCTTCGTGAAGTAGCTACACAAGTGGGGAAGAAAGACTGGAATTTCAGCGTAGACCCGTGCAGCGATGACTCGAGCTGGTCAACACCCATGTCGGAGTTGAGGCCATTGTACAACAATTCTCTTATCTGCAACTGCTCCTACCCTGCTGGCGTATGTCACGTGGTTAAATTGTATGTCACCCTTCATTTCCCTTATATTGAAACTGTGAACAGATCAAGTTTTTATTCAACAAAAAACAGATCAATTTTCTCTTATGCAAGTGAAAAGTACTTAAATTTAACTTATATTGGAAATCAGAAAAGCACTTCAATTTTCTTTTATGCAAGTGAAAAGTACTTAAATTTTTATTTTTTTATAAATAAAGTACTTAAATTTGACTTATATTGGATTTTTCCATTCATAATAAACAGAGTATATTATGTAATAAAGGGTTCTAATGGAAGTGTGAATAATCTTTTACCTATAATTATTCGTGTTTCAGATTTCTTAAAGGGCAGGATCTTGATGGTGTGCTTCCTCCTTCCCTGGTGAACCTATCCTACCTAAAGACGATGTGAGAAAGTCACCAACAATTTGTTCCTGAAAATTGATTTTAAGCTTCTATTCTAACAGCCCACTCTCCTCTTGCTTGTAGTGACCTCACTCGAAACTACCTCAATGGTACAATTCCTCGCGAATGGGCTTCTACAAAGTTGGAATACCTGTAGCTACTGCTGAATTCTTGTCTTAGGTTAGCCAGTGAATGCTCTTTCTTATTGCATTGTTGATTCACTGCAGGTCCGTTGCTGTAAACAACTTATCAGGACCAATCCCAACCTACCTGGGAAACATTAACACTCTTATCTTCTTGTATCTTTCTTGCTCACCCTTTTTTAATCTAGTAGAATGCATCATAGTTTGATTTGCTTTAGCTGTGCTTTAATATTGATGAAGACTATATTTTCAGGAACTTAGAGAACAATTTGTTTTCTGGATTTATTCCCTCTGAGCTTGGGAATTTGGGTAACCTGGAGAATCTGTCAGTCTTTCTTTTTTTAAAATCCTTCTATTCATTTTCAAATCAGATTTGATGATTCTTTTCTTAATTATCAATGATTTACTTCTTCAACTGACATTAATTTGAACTAGTCTGAACTTCCCATTTGATGACTGCAGTATTCTTAGTGCTAACAATCTCATTGGAGAGTTGCCAAAAGCTCTCACTAATCTAGCCAAATTAACGGACCTGTAAGTGGTTGAAACCCATTTCTATAGTTATAGTAATTTTAAATGTTTACTTGAAAAGCTTCAGGTTTCTATGTTATTCAATCTTGTTTCCAATTTGGCTAAATGCAGTAGAATTAGCAGTAACAACCTCACTGGAAGAATACCCGACTTTTTTCAAAGTTGGAAACAACTTCAGAAATTGTACGCATTCTTTTTTTTCTTTTTGGTATAATGTTAAAATATCTTCTAGTAGAATATTCAAGTGTAATCTAACATGTTAGAATTGTGTTTTTAATAGAGAGATTCAAGCTAGTGGTCTTGAGGGGCCCATCCTCTAGTATTTCGGTCCCGGTAATTTAACCGAAATAAGTTCTCCTTCAAATTACACTTGGGTTCCATAATCTCTTTCGCATCCTCAAGTGATACTCAAATTAACAAGATGTATTTCTAAGACACTAAGTGTTACTAATAATGCTATTTATTGCAGAAGAATTAGTGACTTACTTAGTGATGGTTCTGAATTTCCAAACTTAAGCAACATGATAAGCATGCAAAGATTGTGAGTGATTCTTTTTCTTCAAATGATACAAACTTATTGCAATTTTGCTTAGATGGTGGCGGTTGATATTGCAGGATGCTGAGAGCTGCAATCTCTCTGGATCAATCCCCGAATATATATCAAACATGATAGACCTAAAAATTTTGTAGTTCTTCTTTCCTTTCTGTTTCCCTCTCTTTTTTTGTTTCATTAAGAACATTATACTGTATATACATACAAAAGTGTGGAGTTTTCTTTTTTCCTTTCTGTTTTTGGGTACTATAAGTAGATATTGGCATATTAAAAAATTTATGGACTTCGGGTTTTCATGGTACTCTATTCTTAAAGCTAATAGTGGATTACTATTTCAGTAAAGATTTTGGTCATTCTTCTCTAGAATTAAGATCATTGGTTGAAACCATCAACCGAGGTGTAGTTTTGGAGTAATATTAGTTTAAAAAAGGAGTGGGAAACATTGTTCATCTTATGTATATGTAACAATTAATTATCTGCTTTCATCCTTTAGCCTTTGACTAATAATGATGATGTAGGAGAATAATATAAAGTAGATTTATTATTTATACTTTAGTTTTCCTTTTTCAATAAGGAGTGAGTTTTCCCTTTTTGATAAGGATTTGTTTTTCTTTTCCTTATTAAATTAGGAGATGCGCAGCCTATGTAAATGCATCTAGTCTTTGTTATTTTTCAATTCAATTTGAAGTATTCATTAAATTTAAGTCTTTCGAGTTATGTCCCTGTTTGTTTATTTGGGACAATTCTCTTTCTTTTCTATTTGTTATTTTCTATCTTTCTAAATTCCTTTTTCAATCTTTGACTCTTAATTTCTAGTGCTATTACACGCTATTAGAATAATGTTAGTTTTGCTTGTAGCAAGGTTGTCAATCGATACTCATTTTAGGCATGGTAGCCATGATCCACCCTCTTCTACTCCTTTATTTGTGTGGCAGCTGCCGTAAGATACATTTGAATGTTGCGCGCTCTAGTTAGGCTGTCTATGGTGCATTATTTTCACTATAATGAAAATTTACGTTGTTTATGGAATCTGTTTTAAGCTACATCTCCATTGTCCACTGTTATATAGACATTCAAGTCTCTCTTTCAATTTTTTCTTCCTGAATATTATGTTTCTTGACTCTATACTTTAAAATCATATATGGTCTACAGAGATATTGTCCATTCTTACGTGGTTAGCGCTGTCTAAGAGACCTCAGTAATACAATGTTGGTGTCCCGACCATTATATGCTACCGCCTATAACACTAGTAGCCCAACCGAGTCCGATCTTGGGTGGCCCATGCTACTATGATGATGATCGCCTTATAGTGACCCGCCCGTTAAGATGAATACAAGGCCTATATAACACATCCATACCGTTTGACCATAGAATCAAGTCTATATAGTAAGCCCATGACCATTATCTTGTATCATGTCATACAATATATCTTATCAATCATTATTAAAGCAATTACCAAGTTACACGAAATATAAACACGCTCATATCATACGCATGCTCGACATATAACGATACGCTTTTCAGAAAGTGTTTACTGACCTAATGTGCTTGATTGAGTCCTTCGACATCACGAATCCTTGCTATAACGAAAATGACTCATTGTTATCAGCAGTACTAGAGAACTCTACGAGGTTTCATCTAACGAAAAGGGCTGCTAAAACCTTCGTACCACATATTTGGGCTAAGGAGTGTTTGCCTTGCTCTCTGGGCGAGCGCTCACTCCCTAGAGCAAGCATTTGGCCAGAGGGTTAAGACTCAGCTAGAAACTTCCAAAATGTGTTTTAGGCTTCTATCTAAGGCTATGGGTTGGTACATTTCTTCCTAGGCTCTAAATAGACAC
This sequence comes from Carpinus viminea, assembly GCA_013348765.1. NCBI lineage: Eukaryota > Viridiplantae > Streptophyta > Magnoliopsida > Fagales > Betulaceae > Carpinus > Carpinus viminea. The sequence goes on from CP054667.1 coordinate 52,739,267, forward strand.
ATCCAAGTAGAGAACATTCTATCATGCAACTTTAAAGGAAACAAGGGTGGGTTGAAAGCTTTTTGAAATCATTCTTGGTTTTGTAAGAAAATGGGTGCAAGAACTTGTCAAAGCATTTGTAAAACTTGTTACGCTAGGAAAGTAGTAAAAACAAAGGAAGGGTCAAGAAATCAGTTTAGAAGATAGCAAAGGCACCAAACTCTCTTCCTTCTTTCTCCAAGTCTCTCCTCACATTAGGGTTAGGTTTTTCTGAGGTTGAAGGTGGCTGAGGGTTGAATAGTAGGGTTTATATAGAGGGTGGAGGCGTGCTTTGGGTCAAAAAAGTTGAGAATGAGTTAAAATTGCTTTTCAGAAATGGCGCAAGTGCTCGTGTACTATTGAGCGAGCACTCATGTACTATTTACATGATGGGTAAAAAGGTTTAGGCATACATTTGGGTTTTGCCTAATGGGTTGAAGACGGGTCAGCGAGTGCTCTTGTGGTCTCTAAGCGAGCGCTTGCACCTAGGCCAAGAGCGAGTGCTTGTGTGGTCCCCTAGCGCACGCTCGGCCAGTGAGGTGGTTTTGGGGTTTTTGCTTCAAAAAGTCTCAAGAGGTTGGGTTCTTTGAAAAAGGATTAGGTCACTTGCTTTAAGGTTTTGTCCTAAGGAAATATTAACCATTTAAGTAAGAAATCTTTAACCTTGAAAACAGATGTTTTGTTGGGGTATTACACTCTCCCCCCTATAAGAATTTCACCCTTGAAATTTCGGTTTTGATAATAAACAAGATCCTCCCAACGGAGAGGGTTTTAAAATAGTTAAAAGCTAAGATAAAAGACATCTGTTTTAAAAGAAACATATGAACGATAAGGTTTAGGCATGCATAAATAAATTCAAGAAAAGGAAGAAAAGAAACAGCCGCATACATACAAAATTGTGGCCAATTATGCAGCTTCCGTTAGATACCTTTGAATAATGCATGCTCTAGTTAGGCTGTCTATGGTGCATTGTTTTCATTAGAATGAAAATATATAATAAAAGTCCTTACATTGTTTATGGAATCTGTTTTAAGCTTCATGTCTACTGTTATATAGACACTCAAGTCTCGCTTCCAATTTTTTTTTCTTCCTGTATATTATGTTTCTTGACTCTATACTTTAAAATCTGGACATTCATGTCTTGTTTTGTAATCCCTCTTCATTGTTATCTCCATGCAGAGATCTAACCTTCAACAGATTGAAAGGAAATGTTCCAGATTTTGAAGGTCTATCAAAATTGGAATACATGTAAGTGTGGAGTCAAAACCCTAAATCTAGCTCTATTGCAGAGAAGTTCAAATAAACATTATATGCATTATATACATTTGTATATGTCTCTGTGTGTGTGTCATATATATCATCACACAGTATATGTTACATTCGAATATTTCTCCTTTAGTAATGATATAAATAAGTTTTTAACCAGAGCATGATTATGTTGCTATTTGAACAGGTTTTTTACAAGCAACTTGCTCAATGGGCCTATTCCAGCCTGGATCAATAGCCGAGATAGTAGCCTGTATATAATTCATCTTGAACTCTATTTGAAATTTGCATGACATATTTCTTTTTCTTTAATTATTTATGTTTCTGCAGATATTTAATCTTTACAGGCGTCATCATTTTCAATTATACATTTCTTTGGACATTGATTCATCTCATGAACCCTTTAGAGATCTCCTTCAATCATATTGAATGGGTGAATTCAACCGATTTTGCTACCAATATAGATTTGCTTCTCGCATCGTGCGACTCCAGTAAAAAAGAGAGGAGGGAAATTTCATTTTTTCCATTGTTATGTTGGATCTCTGTTATTTGGAAACACCATGTTGACGATTAATTTTTAGTTGGTTAAGGAAATTTGGTGGTCTTAGCTTGAGTTGACAGGTTAAACTGCTGATTTAGAGTACATGTTAGATGCGGTCAGTCATACTACTTCTGTAGGGTCAGATGTTGTGTGTCTAGGTGTTTCTGAAATATTCAAATGAACTCCTTTTACAATTATATTTAGTTTATCAAAACCTTTTCAAATATACTTTTTCTTTTCTTATGGATTTATATTGAGTTATGAATGAAAATACGTTTTTGTGCAACATGAGGATCTTTCTTACAATGACTTTTCAGAAAGCTCTGCACCGCCTACTTGTCTAGAAACCCTGTAAGAAATTTTCTTATCCTTAAATTTACTTTAGGTTTCCATACTTATCCTCTTGACAAGCTTGTAGTTTTTTGAAACTAACTAGGTTCTCATTTTATCAGGAATTTGTTTCAGAGCTTCTCTGGACAGAACAACTTGTAAGCTTCTAACTTGTAAAGTTATAAGAAGAACAATGTTTTTTGGTTCCGACACACATCTCCTGTTATTTTAAATCTACTGCCAAGATTAAAACTTCCCCATTTTTAGTCCAAACAACGTAATTTTAAAGAAAACTAACCGAAGTCTTTTGCACAAAACGAAAACTGTCCTCTTCCTTTGTCACTTACTTTCACTTTCTCTCTCTTTCTGTAAATTCTTCTTCCAAACCTTTTCAGTACTTTCCTCCCTCTCCTTTTGCTCGTTAACTTCCACAACTCTGACAGTTTCAAATCCATAATTTTCTCTCTTCTCCATTTCTCTCCCATTTAAAATGAAACGAAAGATGTTGCCTCGCTCTGCAAAAACCAGGCCTCGTTATTTGTTTTCTGCAAAACCAGTTAAACAATCCTATGGTTGCTGGAAAAAGGGGGGGGGGGGTTAAAAGGTCAAAACTTTGAGAGGAAAATAGTAATTTTTTTGTTCCCTGAGAATTTTGTCCCTATGAGTGTCCCTTCAACTAAATTCATGAAGAAAGGGCTACTGCATCGGTCAGGTTTCTTTGGTATTATAGAGTTGACCATTCCTCTTTCATAGCATTCATATGATTCCAAAAAAATTATTAATCGAAGATATTGTTAGCACTGAAATTTTTCCGTGGAAACATCATTATGGGGATGTTTTAATCGTAGCCATAGATTTAATTTCTCCATGATCTAAGCCAGATCCATGTTTTTCTGTTCTTTTGTTTTTGTTGTTTTTTTTTTTTTTTTGGCTTTTATTTTGGAGAAGCATTTCCTTTTTTATTCTAATTTTGCTAAGTTCACACTTCTTTCTTGCACGACTCTAATTAAGAACACTTGGCAACGAGTGCCAGCCGGCCCAGCCCTATCCATGCTCAAAAGGTAATTTAGTACCTTATTCAAATTATGTGGTGTGCTTTAATTATGTTGTCAGGCATTCCTTTTGATATTTTCTTTCCTAAATGAAAGAAAAATACGGTAAAATATTTCTTCTTTTTATTGGCGAGTAAATGAAATAAGATGAAGTTAATAATAATTTCCTTTTTGCTCTATAATGTTTGCTTATTTCTTATTTTATTAAAAAGCTGTTGTTTTTGTTTCTTGGTAGATCGGTCCTCATTGCATATAAATTGTGGTGGAAATCCATGCACTGTTGGAAACATAGAGTATGAAGCGGATCAATACCAAGGAGGTTCAGCAAAATTTGTTCCCAACTCTGCTTGGGGATTCAGTAGTAGTGGAATGTTTTGGGACACCACCGAAACCGCAGATCAATACATAACAAATAATGTGTCAATACTAAGAATGAATAACTCTGAATTATTCATGAGTGCACGGCTCTCTCCTCTTTCTCTGACATATTATGCACGTTGCTTGGCAAATGGAAACTATACTGTGAAACTATACTTTGCAGAGATAGTATTCAGAGACAACAGATCCTTTTGATAGTCTTGGAAGGCGGATGTTTGATGTTTATATCCAGGTATACATGGTTATATTTGTTTTGCTTATGCATACATAGAACACAATTTTATTGATTTTATTTGTTACAGGAAAAATTGGTGCTGAAGGATTTTGATATTGAAAATGCTGCACAAGGGGTTGATAAGCCAGTTGATCGGGAATTTAAAACAATTGTGAGCAATAAAGATTTACTAATCCGCTTTCATTGGGCTGGGAAAGGGACAACAGCTTCACCAAAGAGAGGAACATATGGTCCTCTCATCTCAGCTATCTCTGTTGAATTTGGTAACCATTTCTTGGGAGTATGAGAATCTTTTTACTATCCACCTTCTTCCATACTTATTAGAATGATGAACAATAAAAGCATAGCACAATATAGTTGAGGTAGAACCCATGATTATTTGCTGTAAAAAGTATTACCCAAAACAAGATTAAACTGCAACTAGATGGAAGGAGTCAAAACTTTCATAATCTTCTTTATACCCTTACTCTGATAATTTGCATGTTTGAACCATCTGTTTATATCTTGTTTTGGATTGGTCCACCTATGCATATCTGTATGGTACTACTTGTATTCCAGAATGCAACCTATTTATAATGAAATTCCATAACTATTTTTCTCTTATTCAGATTCCAGTCCAAGTAATGATGACAAGACGACATTCATTATTCTTGGAGCTGTAGTATCAGCGCTATTGCTCATTTTTATAATTTTTGGCACTCTTTGGTGGAAAAGCTACATAGGAGGCAGGATATCAAGGGAAAAAGGTAATAAGCAGGTGTTCATTTTGATTTTGAAATTAGATAGGATAATTTTTATATCCTCCAAACCATTCACGAAGTTGAAACAATGTTGAAGTCTGCGTGTTATATTATTTAACATTTTTCCCTTGATGAAAAATCAGCAATCCAAGGTACACCATGTGTTGGGACAGTTTTGGGTCGGTTACATGAAAGATCCTTCAAAATAGAAAAAAGGTTAGCAAAAGAACTTGTGAACGGGCCAATGGGAAACAGGGTTAATGCCTAAGTTAGTTATCACTCTCTAAGGTGGATAATGACAAAATCACAAGAAAGCAATTATAGCTAAGAGAGTTTGGCCAAAAGTCCTTTTACCTTTACCAAGCGTAGTTTATATTGAATGCGCATTAAGAGCTGATTCCCGTATCCCTAAATCCGGGGATTAGGGGTATGGCACTAGCATGGCCGAGCACTACGTGTCAATTGGAGATGTGGTCTTGTACCCTTAAATTATGGGATAGGGCGTATGTCCGATCGTGACTCGGATTGAGGTGATCTCCGTACCCCCCAAATCATGGAATTCAGGATACATCATGGAGATTGCTTTGACTTCCGAGCGCTATGAGCTGGCAACAGGATCCCTTGTTTTGCGGGAAGTAGGATCGAATACCGGATATTGTGCTGACGTATTAATTGCTTGGCAATCAGGATTTGAGCGATCGGATTGAAGTGTGATCCCCGATCAGCTTTAGGGTACTAGAGGCAAAACTAGATAGTGGGCTCCAGCCAGCTATACTGGTAGTGGGCTGGTCCTTAGCGGCTGGCCCAACTCCCAACACCATGAAAGCAATTATACTGTTGCTGGAATGCAGACAGGCGGAATTGGTAGAATTACATACAGGATAAAAGATTATGGATTTCAATTTACTCTCTTTTTGAAATGTCATCTAAATGTTCTTATCATATAAAGCCACATCCTTGCAGCTGGACTTCTAGTGCAACTTGATCTCCTATTGCAACTGGAATTCTCATGTTCCTTTTGCTCTACACTTGTATCATTTATTGCTAGAAAGATAAAAAAACAACAGGAGAAATTAAAAGACAATAATATAACCTAACTGTAGCGTATTAAGAACTCTGTATTGCTGTAGATATTCTGCATCAACCTCTCTGTTTAATTTTTGTTTTTTCGATTCCCAATACACCTGTGATTGAGAAACAAAATGAAACCCTAAATCTTGTAGAAACTTGGGGTTTATATGGCTGACCAACTGCAGTATGGTACTTTCTCACTTCAATATTTGTTTGGTCACATGCTATCTGACATCTTCTAAGTAGTCAATAGACACAAAAATCATAATTAAAAAATTAATCATATCATTAATAAGATGTAATCTAACATCTTAGCCTCTCTTTTTCATTCCTTTGACAGAGCTGAGAGGTTTAGATCTACAAACTGGTTTTTTCACCTATAGGCAAATCAAAGCAGCCACTAACAACTTTGATACTACAAACAAGATTGGGGAAGGTGGTTTTGGATCTGTATACAAGGTATCCCACAGCATCATCTTCCTTCAATTTTAGGATATCTATTTTCTTTTTCTTACTTATCCATGATACCTAGAGGCATCGCATTAGATATGAATACATACCTTTTATATTTCTGATGCAGGGTATACTGTTAGATGGTACTATAATTGCAGTTAAGACACTTTCTTCAAAATCAAATCAAGGAAATCGTGAATTTGTGAACGAAATAGGAACGATATCTGCTTTACAACACCCAAATCTTGTTAGATTGTATGGATGTTGTGTTGAAGGAAATCAACTATTCTTGGTATATGAATACATGGAAAACAATAGCCTGGCACGTGCTTTATTTGGTAAGCCTGAGGTTTTCACTTTAGTATTTTATGTTAATAGTAGAATGCTTACAAACTTAAAACTGAGAATGGCCTATATTAAGAACTAAGTTGATGAGTTCTCCCAAACTACAAAATATGTAGGTCCAGAGGAATACCGCTTACACTTGGACTGGCCTTCAAGGCAGAAAATATGTGTTGGCATAGCAAGAGGTTTGGCTTTCATGCACGAGGAATCAGCACTAAGAATTGTTCATAGAGACATCAAAACTACCAATGTGCTATTGGATAAGGACCTTAACCCAAAGATTTCTGACTTTGGTTTGGCCAAGCTTGATGAAGAGGAAAACACCCATATCAGCACGCGAGTTGTTGGAACAATGTGAGCTACCTTTTTCTATCAATTATTCTAAATTAAGAAATAAACAATACAGATAAATTTGTGCTCAATTATTCTATCATCCTTTACTCAGAAAAACCTTTTTTTTTTTTTTTTATTTGTTGATAAGTCTCTCAAAAACCAATATATCCAAAAGGAAAAATGAAATTATTGAGATATTGCGGAATCTATTAGACAATTCAGTTGAGGGTTGTCTATATAATGCACGTGTACAAAATGTAAACTTTCATATTGTATTTTTCAGTATTTCCATTGATTGCTAACACTGCTCAAAGATCATTGTCAATTGAGGAGGATTGTGAGGATTGTTCAACTGATGAAACTTAGTCAAATACGTTCCGTGCACTTGATTTGATGAGTGTTGAATAGATTGGTTGGGTTTGTTTATAGTGAACTTGAATCTAGGTGGATAGCCATGAACTTTGTAACACTTCTCAATAGTATGACCTGCTACTCCATAGTGAGAACAAATGGGACGATCCTTCCTAAAGTTTTGTTTAGTAAACCTAGGCCCTGGTGGTGTGGTTTTGGTCATGAATGCAATAGAATCATGAGGGTTAGGCAAGGATGAGGTAACAGTTTTAGGCATGAGTGTTTTGGTCATGAGGGCAGTAGTATCACGACTAAGGGAACTTATAGAGATTTCCCTTTGTCTTTCCTCTTGAATAATGAGAGAAAAGACTTTGTTGATGGGTGGAAGAGGGTCTATTAGCAAAATTTGAGCTCTAATAGCAGAAAATGAATCATTCAAACCCATCAAAAACTGCAAGACACGTTTTTGGCTATAGAGCTCAAGAATGGATTGCATACGACCACAATGACAACAGTTGCATATGGAAATAGGCATATAGTTATTAAGTTCTTCCCAAAGAGTCTTAATTTGAGTGAAGTATTGACTTACAGAGGAATTTTCCTGAGCCAACACTAAAATAGCTTTCTGTAACTGAAATACTCGTGGTCCATTCCTTTGTGAATATCTTGTCTTTGAGATCCTGCCACATTGCTTCAGAAGATGTGATGTAGATAACAGTGGGATAAATCTCCTTGGAAATGGAATTGAGAATCCATGAAACTACAAGATCATTACAACGAACCCATGCATTGTAATAACTCTCAAACATTGAAGGTTTAGGAAGAGAACCATTAATGAAACACATCTTGTTCTTTGCACTCAAAGCAACAAGCATTGCATGGCTCCAAGTGCTATAGTTTTCTCCTGTTAGTGGCTAAGAAACAAGCAGAATTCTTGGATTATCATCACTGTGAAGAAAAAGAAAGCTTGATGGATCAATGGGACAAGTGTTTACAAAAGGATTAAGAAAGGGATTTGGAAGATTCTCTCCCAGATTGTTTAGAAGAGTGTGGTTGTGTGGTTGATTTTCTGCCATTGCAGCAGAAAAATCAGATGGAATGTTTGGATGAGCGGAAGAGGATGGATGATCTGCCATTGAAGATGAACTAGAATATACAGAGGAATTGCAGTTGTGATTATGGCTCTGATACCATGTCAAGCTTTGCAATCTGTGATGAGAATGCAAAGGAGGAAGAAGAAAGAAATGATTGCAGGAAGGAGATGAACTGCTGAGTTAAGCTGCAGAGTTGAAAACAGATAATGGAAAGAACTTTCTGTATATTCAACTTGACTTTACAAAGAGAAATGAAGTTCTATTTATACACCTGATCATAAGCTTAACAAGCTTCTAACTACTAATTGCTAACAACTAACTCCAATTAATCAACAACTGTATTAACAAACTTACAAACTGACAAACTGAAAAATACAATTTGAAAGTTTACATTTTGTACACGTGCATTATATAGACAACTCTCAATTGAGTTGTTTAATAGAATCTAATGGTGAAACAAATTGTGGGGCCAAAGTTACATGATTGCATCTGTTCTGTACTTGCAATGTGCAAAGGTAATGACATGTTCTTCTTCGCCACTGACAAAAGTTTTCTGTATCTTTAACGGAATGAAATTACCACAACCCTAGTAGCCTTTTTGAGTGCATAATTGCATGCTAAATACTGCAAATGAATTACGATTTGTTACCAAAGTATCTTGATACTTATCTTTGTTGAATATCAAAGATCAAAGCTTAATACAAGTGATCTTTATTCTAATAATTCATACTAGTGATCGAAGTCATAATATAATCTTCATTTGCAGAGGATACATGGCGCCAGAATATGCATTATGGGGTTATTTAACTTATAAAGCAGATGTATATAGTTTTGGGGTTGTTGCATTGGAAATTGTTGTTGGGAAGAGCAACATGAAATATCGACCAAATGAGAATTGTGTATGCTTGCTAGATTGGGTAAGATTGATCGTCCCTTTTAATATATGAATTTGAAACATGGTGTGAGTTCAGCTACATGATGTATATTTTTTGTACTATTTACATTTGGTTACATTGTTCTCTTATGTTGATTTGGTACATTTCATTTCCATTCTCTTTTCTATGCTTATTATAGGCCCTTGTTCTACAACAAAAGGGTAATCTAATGGAGCTAGTGGATCCACGGTTGGGTTCCGAGTTAAACAAGGAGGAAGCTATTAGAATGATCAAAGTAGCTCTCTTGTGCACTAATCCATCACCGACACTTAGACCCATCATGTCTGCAGTAGTAAGCATGCTCGAAGGCCGAACCACTGTTAATGAAGTTATCACGGATCCAAGTGTATATGCTGACGAATTGAGATTTAATGCCTTAAGAGACCAGTTTGATCAGATCCAACCAGTAACAATGAGGTCAATTGAATCTGAGAGCCTTATGCATTCAGTAGATGCGACATGGGGTGAACTTGCATCTTCATCGGCCCAGGATCTCTATCGAGTTAATACTGATTCTCAATAATTTCAACATGCTACTGCCCCCAAAAATGCTAAATGCTTCATCTAATTAATAAAGCAACACTTGCTTCACCAACTTCAAGAGTTAAATGAATAACTGTGTGGTATTAGTCCGTAGTACTTCTAGAGGGATTTGGTTGGGACTGTGTGATAACATGGGAAAGAGTACATAGCTTTGTTGTTTTACTCATTGTTGAATCTTGAATTAGAGAAAATGCAATAATGAAGTGAAGATTTAAACAATGTGTCTTTGCACTGCTCACAATTGTGATCACCCTTACTACTCTTAAGGTGTTTTAGTTAGTAAAATTCTATTTTCTATTCGTATTTTTCTACACAGAAATTGATCACATTCATATTTGTTCAATTGAGTCAAGCCCTTTTAATAATCAAGTCGAGCTTGATAGTTCAAGTATGTTCACGAGTAACATTGTTCATTAATAGGCCCTCATTAAGCCAAATATATGTGCTTTGGAGAAGTGAATATATATATATAATTTAAAAAATAATAATAATAATAGTGTTCAACTATTGGCTAAATAATTACTGAGTCATGTTAATGCTCTAAATGTCACTGTACGGTTCTAATGGTCTTGGAAGTCTCAAAGATACTGATGAGTAAACATTGACAGAAGGAACCGTTGCCGATGAACACAACACCCCACCCCCCCCCCCCCCCCGGCGCCCCCCCTCTTTTTTTTTAACGGTGAAGGAAAAATAACAAAAGGGAGGGGCAAACCCACAATAAGCCCCAATAATACAACAACATTGTACCTATTGATTGTGCCATTTCCGAGTCGATGCTTGCCGCCTTAACTAGAGGCCATTTCATAGGGTCATATCATTCATTTGACACGTTCCCTTTCATTCATTTGGACCCTAGCTCTCTGCTACTCGAGTCACATGACTCCTATGGTCCATCATATGGTGTTGAATCAATTATCAAATTTACCCATTTTCAAGAATTGAGTCTGTATGAGGTAAAAGATGATGAATTTGCTGTGCCAATTTTAGCTATCAGTATTCAATGGGGACTCATGATTCATAACTCACATGGTCCAGCACATGATGTTGAATCAGTTATCAAAATTTACCTGTTTTCAAGAATTGAGTCTGTGTAAGGGCAACGATGATGAATTTGCTGTGCCAATTTTGGCTCTTACTGGGAGTAAAGGAAATCTGTTGGGTTAAATTACTACTTATAAGAGATAAATTTGATAATTTAGCTCATATTTTAACATTCTCATCTTGTGTGAGCTTAAATTTCTTAATAAATAAACTCTAACATGTAAAATATTTAATTAAAATAAAATGTAACCAACAAAAACAATATTTAAATTCAAAACCCTTGTTATGAATCTATCATAATACATATCATGTTAAATCAATATGTACTCTAAAAATTAAAATTAATAAAAAAAATATAATCATTTGATTGATAGACGGTAGTAAGGACTTAAAATAGGGAAAAAAGTGATTGGAATTTTCAGCAAGCAAATAAAAAGGGAGCTAGGCAGGGAGTTTCTGATCACGTGGTTCATTGATTTTCAACGTACAACCCATACATGGAAGGATTTTCGATCTTTTATAAAGGTGATTGTGTTTCTACACTGATTTTTATGGTTCTATAGACAGACCCTAAAGAGGTCGGCCATTAGAGAAAAAGTCCACTGGTACTCTATAGCCCATGGGGCCTCAAATTAATAACTGTTCCATTCCATGTATTTTTATATCTGTAACAATTAGTAAACACTGAAAACTTAAATTTTTCCTCACTAGTTTTTAATAAGTAGTTCAATTGACTAAAAATTAAGTTTCATGAAATAGAAATTACTGGTTCAAATCCTTCTATTCCATTTTCTTTTCTTTATGCGAACATATAAAAAAAATGCCCCTCACTCTAAGTAAGGGACTTTGAACCTTAATCTATGATGCGGAGGGCATAACTATCTATTATTATTATTATTATTATTATTTTAATAATTTAGACAATAAATATAAGAAATTGACTTTATTCGGTACAATATTCCTTATTGGAGCTAACAATTCGAACAATAACCTGCTGCCAAGAAACCTAGCTAATCCGTCCTTCTCTTGCCGACACATTAAGGAGGTTTCAAAAGAAGGGGCGAATTACATGTGGAGTTCATTACATGCATGTGTAGTGCAAGGAATGGATGATCCATGCATAAGTGTTAGTGTTTGAACGTAGGACACTCTAAATATTATAGTTGTAAAGTTTTTTTTTCCTAAGCAAAAGAGATGGTAAATTTTTATAATATGTAGTTATTTAACATGGTATTGTAATAAAGGTCCAGATAGAGTTTTCCGTCATTCACCCTCATTAGATTAAAAGTTCAACGTGATGGGCCTCACTTTTTATTTTATATATATAAAAGGGCAGGATCTTGCTGGTACACTTGCACCAGCTCTGGCGAAGCTACCACACCTGAAGAGAATGTAAGATGAATGACCATTATTTGCTTTACTTGTTAGAACCTGAAAACTAATTTATACTTGTAATTGCACAATTCTATTGATTGTAGTGATCTCAATCGCAACTACCTTAGTGGTAATATACCTTGTGAATGGGCTTCTATGAAGTTGGAATTTTTGTAAGTGACTTCTCTGTTCATGTCCAAGGTTAGCTTTTCCTTTTTTACTAGGAATTTCTGCGGGCAGGTCACTTCGTGTACCCATTCAAACTGCACCATCCACACGGGCCTGACAAGACTAGTGTGCGTGGCCCAAGGTCTTGATGGTTCATCATCACCAAAGACTGTGGCCTGCACCACTAGGCTAACCCCTTGGGTTTTGTGCAAGGTTAACTTTTAAATTCTGGTTCTTATTGCATTAGACGAATTCACTGCAGGGGCCTCAGTGTGAACAATTTATCAGGACCAATTCCAAGCTACTTGGGAAACATCACCACTCTTCAATATTTGTATGCTTTTATTAATTATATCTTCTTTCTCGCCAATTGTTTTCACAGTAAAATTTTGTCATAGTATTGTTTGGTCTAGGCCTGCTTTAAGTTTTAAGGGTATTATACAATCCGGAGCTTAGAGAACAATATGTTTTCTGAAAATGTTCCACCTGAGCTTGGACAATTGGTTAATTTAGAGAATCTGTCAGTATTTCTTTCTCAACTTTTATTTGACTTTTCTTGTCACACTTGATTAGTCATTTCTAAATCCTCAATGATTTACTTAATCACTTTACAATTTAGTTGCTATGAACTTTCCTTTTGGTGACTACAGCACACTTAGTGCTAACAATCTAACAGGAAAGTTGCCCACGGTTCTCACTCACCTGAAAAAATTAAAAAGAACTGGAAGTGTTTTGTAACCTTTTACAATAGCGTACTTATGATAACATTCGATTTCTCCTAGAAAAATCCTCAAGTTTTATGCCATTTAGTTTATTTGATTCTTGGCCACGTACAGTAGAATTAGTAGTAACAACTTCACAGGAAAGATAACAGATTATTTCCGAAGTTGGGAGAAACTTGACAAATTGTTTGAGGATGTATTGTCATTGACAGAGAGATCCAAGGTAGCTGTCTCGAAGGGCCAATCCCTTTAGCATATTTGTCTTGAAAAATCTAACTGAATTGTGAGTTAAGCTTTCAAAATTAATAGTTCTTGAGTTGCATTGCCGCTATAAATTCTTATTTTCATTAATTCCTTAATTATGCAATTCTATGCAGAATGATCAGTGACTTGCAAGGAGAAGGTTCAGATTTTCCTTCCTTAATAAACATGACAAATCTGAAGGAATTGTGAGTCATTCTTGTGATCATAAAACGCTAGGGAATTAGAATGATTGAAATGCATTTTTCATGAATTGTGATCAAACAAATTCGGTTTATATTTCAGGACATTGAGCAGCTGTAACATATCTGGAGAAATCCCTGCGTATATGCCTAATATGACCAATCTTGGAAAATTGTAAATGCAGTTCTCCTAAGGGAGATATATCCTTTTGATTATCGTTCTTATGAAATTATTACATTGTCAACACATTCAAACACATTGTAAAATAAGAGTTTTCCTTTCTTTTTCTTTTGTTTTTTTGTAGGTGACATATATATTTGGGTATCAACGTTAGAAAATTAAGGGAGAAATATATTTTATCCTCTTGTGATTAGGCACAAACAGGCCACTTGAAATTTAGCATGCACACACAACTACCTTGTGGTTAGGTTCAAAGTATGAAGTGAACGTATCTAGTCTACAAATAGTCACATTTTGCCATGTCACGAATTAATATATTCACCATTACCCATCCTATCAATGTGTATAGTTTGAGGTTTTTAGCAAGCAATATGAGTAATACTTATATGAGCAAACAAGTCTATATAAAATTAAAAAATTATCTTTGTCATTTATAACTTGTGTTTGGATAAGTGACCTCTATAGTAGTCTGTATAAAAATTCAGTAAAGTTTATTTGGAAGAAAAATATGTTCCAAACATACACCTGCCTCTTAACTATGAGCTTTTGAGTATGCAGGTTTTAGGCTCAGCCATGAGTGGAGTGTTGTCACTGGGGTATGGAGCAGTGCAAGAAATAAATAAACTCATGACTTTCTAATAGTTTTAGTTATTGGGTTTACCTGATTACATATCAAGTACAAAATTAAAATTGTTCTACAAATAATAAATGCTAACTAAGAGTTTTTGATGTTATACTAGAAACAGAGGACATATGCTAATGCGTATCATACCACGTTATCGGTCTGGAGTTGATTACTCATGGATTTTCAAAACGCTGAACATCTAAGAATATAAAATCAAATATGAGAATATATTCTAACAAAAAAGTCTCCAATTTTATTTGTTTACTATGTTTGGTTTAGTTGTCACTGAAAAACTTTGTTCCATGACATATTTCTTGTCATATACTTACAGGGATCTTGACTAATATGTAAGCTATCTACATTTATGAGAGAAATTAGTGTGCTTTGCGATGCATAGGAGGGAGGCCTTGCAGCTTTTTCTTTTTTATTTTATTTTATGTATTGTGGAGCTTACTTATTTATTGAACCAAACGAGTTTTCTAATCATATAAAGTAGGAGATTCACCACAATGTGATATAAGGTAGGCTTAACAACGTTGTGATTTTGTTGCTCACTAAAATAGGTATCTAACAAGCAACTTGTTTAATGGGATTATTCCAAGATGGATCAGGAACAGTAAACAGTATGTTTTCATATTAAATTTTACAAAATTTGTACAAGCCTTATCTTCTGTATTCTTTTTTTATTTATTTTTTTTTTTTTGGGCCTGCAGAGGAATTACATCAGAAGAATAATGTGTTTGTTTGAAGGAATTTCGATCTTTCATACAATAACTTGACCAAAACATCTGAAGATACTTGTGTAGGAACAACCGTTTGTAAGAATTTTATTTATTTTATTCCTTTGTCTAGCTCCAGCCTACCAAAGCATTGAAACACTACGCTTTCTTTTAACTTCTAATCTTCAGAAAATATTGTTTGTCATTCATCAGGAATTTGTTCAAAAGCTTGCATGGACTAGAAAACTTGTAAGGTTGTGATTTATTAAACTTTGAAGTCAGTCTGTTTCCATAATTTAATTTTACAGAAGCTAAGCTAACCTTCTTTCTAATCAAGAACGCTTGGTGTGTGCCCAGAGGATAACCAATGTTCACAAGGTAATATACATTTAGACATCTTGTTGAATCTGTATATGCTTCAATTTTGTTGGACATTCCTCTCCGATACTTTCGATGGGGGAATAAGTCAGTCAAATATTTAAAACTTGACATTATTTTTTGTTCCATTGTGTTAGCTTGTATCTGAACACCATTAACATGCAGCTGTTTTTTGTGTAGAATACCATTCACTGTATATTAATTGTGGAGGAAGCACAACACCTATTGGAAGCATAAGATATGAAGGGGGTACAGACCGTGGAGGTCCATCAAAATTTTATCCAAGAGATAATTGGTGATTTAGTAGCACTGGACACTTTCGGAACACAGACCAGAGCAGCCAAATGTATATAGCAAATAACGTATCTACACTCAGAATGCATGACTATGAATTGTACATGAATGCACGCCTCTCCCCCATTTCTCTCACATATTATTTACGGTGTTTAGCAAATGGAAAATATACGACTTCACTTTGCGGAGATGGTAATTAGAGGCAACAGATCCTATTTACAGTCTTGGAAGACAGATATTTGATGTTTATATTCAGTTACTGTATTTGTTTAGGATGATTTGATTCGATTGCCTGATATGTTGCAGGGCAAACTGAAGCTGAAGGATTTTGAGATTGAAAAGGAAGCAGAAGGGGTTGATAGACCGGTCATTAAGAACATTAGATCAGTTCCAGTTACTAATAAAAGTTTAGAGATTCGCTTTCATTGGGACAGGGACAATTTGCTCTCTCTCTCTCACACACACACACACACAAACACATTTGCATTTCGGGTAGTGACACCCAATCTTGATTGAAATAAAGTATTTTATAGATAAGGTTATACAGTTTATCTTTACATTTATAAGAGTAGAAAACCCCAAAACGTCCTATCTAGTGAAATATCTAATCAACGATAGAACAGGATTGAAGAGTTCTGTTTGTAGGTAACAAAAATAAGCAGATCTATTCTATACCTGACAAGTACCAATACTAGGGGAGAGGGATCCCAAGAAACGACATAATGTATCTTAATGAAACCAAATGGATATTAGATAAATTGAATTAAGATGTGGATGGGATTGAATGAAATAGAGCAACTTGAGGTTCCCTACAAGTTTCGACTTATTTTGTATCTAGAGCAGATTAATGATGAATCATAGATGAATAGCAAATATATTGCAAGCAATTCCATAATTATTGGATGCAAAGTTATATTTAAAACAAGCCACTTTGCAATTTGGTGGAAGTGCAATCCATATTTTGGCATCCTTAACGTAGCTTGCATTCATGTGACATCCTATGACATCTTGTTTTGGATTGATCTCATAAATTAACATGTTCCTTTACATACAACACAACACAAAAAGCAGAATGCAATCTTATGAGTAATCTTGGAAATTTTTTCATTTCATACAGATTCCAGACTGAGCAAATGGAAGACAATCATTGTGGTCGGAGCTGTAGTTTTTGCATGGTTTGTTATTCTTACAATTTTAGGTATTCTTCGGTGGAAAGGCTGTCTGGGAGGGAGGATATCAAGAGAAAAAGGTAATAAATACTATGTAAATATGGATGTAGAAAGGATTAAAAAAACTTTCCTCTTCTCAAACTATTAGAGTAGTTAGAACATTGTATTGCAATTGTTGATGAAGCCACCTTGGATTTGATTATATATGGCGATGAATTGGGGTTTAGTGCCTTAAGAGACCAATTTGAACAACTCCAGCCAGTACCAACAAGCACAAGTGCAGCAGAGAGCCTTATGAATTCATCAAATATAACTTGGGTTGGATCTTCTTCTACATTTACTCAGGATTTCTATCGAGTTAATCTTTATTCTTAGTAATTTTAGCAGAATGTTGCCCCAACCATGCTAAATGCTTATTTTAATTAATAAAGCAACATTTGCTTCACCAACTCCAAGAGTTAAATGAGCAACTGTGTGCCGTGTGGTACTAGTCCATAGTACTTCTGAAGGGATTTGGTTGGGACTATGCAAGGACATGGGAAAGAGTACATTGTTGAATTATGAATAAGAGAATATGTTGTAATGAAGTGGAGATTTAAACAATGTGTTTGCACTATTCACAATTGCAAGCCCCCTGACTACTCTAAGGTGTTTATGTAATCTATTTTCTGTTCATATTTTTTCTAGATGGAAATGGATACTATATACTACACTTCCATTAAAATTTTATCTTACCAGACTGATGCCATAATGTCCATCAACCTTTATATATATATAGAGAGAGGAATAATGTTATATACTCAACTCTCATTTGTACTTTTAGTTCATTGGGTTGATGTGGTAATGTCAATTAACTATTGAAATAGTTTTCATTAAAAAAGAAACAAAATTAAAAATTAATTAATATTGTCACATCAATCTAGTAGAATTATTGATGGATAAAACTGACAGCATGCTAACCGCTTAGTAGGCAAATTGAAGCCCGATGGCTATCATCCTGGTCAACTTTAGAGCATCAATCATATCATGGATTAGAGAGCATTATTTATTTTAGAATAGAACTCTTTGATAGTAGTCTAGTAAAAGACAAAGAGTATGCCTTTGATTTGAACAGGAAGCATGCTCAAGAATGGCTAATCGCCCCAATCGCAGAAGATATCCACCCCTTTCGGATAAGGATTGTTTTTTGGAATATCAAGAGAAAGTCCAGCGTATATAATCCCAACATCATTAAATATTGTGCACAATTTAACAGGATGACCCACCTCTACTCTCCAAATGAAAGCAATACTCTCCTTTTTTCTCATTCACAGCTTTTGAACGAGAAATCTTTTTGGAATATTAGTAGTAATTTCACTAAAAAAAAAATAGAAGGGCCAAGTTAATGTGTGTCGGGAAGCTTAAAATAAAGGCCGATAAAAATTTAAAATTTGTTGATGATTAATGCAAATGCCAACAAATTTTAAGGCGCTTAGTGTAAACGCACGGAAATAATTTCTCATGTTTGTTATTCAAATACAATAAAATTTCTCAAATTTTTTTAAAGATGATTTTATAGAAATATAATTTTTGAATACAATTATGACTTATAATTTAGCATGTAAAAAATTAAGTTTAAGATTCTTCTACTTTTATCTTTACATAAGTGCGCACATAGACATAAAGCTGCTATATATATATATATAGTGGTGGAGCCAAGAAGTTGACTGATGGGGACATTTTTTTAATAAAAAATAAAATTAATTAAAATATTAAAAAATAATTAAATATACAAAATAATTTATTGGTCTCGTTTTGTAAGCTGCATTTTTTCTCTTTCTTTCACCCATATTAGCATGCATCTTGTCTTCTTCACTTTATAATTTTATTACTTCGTAAGTTGCCCTTGTTGTACCTTTTTTATTTTGTTTTACTTTTTGTCTCCTTGTGCATTGTCTAGCACGCATACGGCATAGTGGCACACCTACCATCTTCAACTTTTCGCATTTCTACATTTATGCAACTGCTGTAAGAGTGCATTTACCTTATAATGATTTTTCTGAATTATTTAGTCAAGGGGGCATTTGGCTTCAAGAGTTGCTGAGAGAGGGTATATCCGTTGTTGAAGGACATAAGAATATTTAGGGACATTTGTACCTAAGATAAAAGAAATTTTAGGGGTCAATCGGGACATATGCCCCTTTGCCCCTTGCTTTCGCCACTATTAATATATATATATATATATATATATACACACGTTCCGACAAAAAAAAAAAAAACAAAATCAAAGGTTCCACACCAATTAACAGCAGCCAAATACGACTCGCATAGTGTTAAGAGTCCAATATATTATATGTGTGTTTTTTTTTTAGTAGTGTTCAGATCTATGCTAATCATTCAACCATGCATGTGATGTGACACTGACACACTGAGCAATAGTCGTCTGTGGCTCAGAAATGTAAAGGGTCTCTAGATTGCTGTAATAGGGGCAGATCTATTCACAGCCATGCAAGTGGCTACTTTTAAAAAAAATAATTTTTTATATATTTTTATGTCAAATTGTAATGTAGCCATGTTTTTGCCCTTTTTCGAAAAAAAAAAAAGTTCTTGTCCCCGCATTTTAAAATCATTTGCTCCTTCATTTTAAAATTATTTCTTACTTTCCCTTCACTTATTTTCCCACTACATTTTTTTTTTTTTTTAATTTACCCAGCCCACTTGCCGACAATCACCCTATTCCCAAGTCCCAACATTTCTATTTTCCTTTTTTTCTTTTTCTTTTTGCTCTTCAATGTTCATTCTGAAGCCTCATCTCTCTCCTTTTTTTTTTTTTTTCTTTTCTTCTGATCTTTCCTTTCTCTTCTTCCTCTATTTGTCTTCTTCCCTCTCTTTGAAGAGTACATTTTTATTTGTATTTATCATATATAAAGAGAACAAAATATATATTATTATATTTTATTATTATTTTATTCACGCTCCTCTTGGCTGGATTTCTGGCTCCGCCTAGCTGTAATGATTAATGATATATGTATAGATAGATAGATATCATCACATTTTCTGTGCAGCTTTGCAAGCGAAGCTCGTGGCAGTAGAGGAGATGATGGCAAGATTTCTTCCTTATATTTGCTTTATTCTACTCATCTTGCTTCTTTGCATTGAAGCACAAGCTGGCCGTCTAGGCCCTACTCCTGATGATGAAGGTGAGGAGGTCTTTCTTCTTCTTTTCTCTCTCTCTCTCTATATATGTGTGTGAATGGAATGGAAATCTAAACATTAGGGCCTCAGCCTAATGAAGCTTATATATATATGTGTGTAAAGTTTTTGATCATTTCCCTTTTATGTGTATATATATATATATATATATATATGAATAAGAATAACATTTTTCATTGCACACAAAGAAGTATAAAGAATCTCTGAAACTCCACTGAACCTCAAGTTGCACACCAACAACAACAAAAAGCTAATCTCAATCTTCTGAGAAAGCCCGACAAAGAACAAACTCAAACAAAGAAACCCCATAAAACAAAACATAGGAACTAAACCTAACAAACATGCAAATCACCAAACCAGTAGATACCAAAAGCACTTCAGAACAACATCTCTCCATAGCAAATCACCAAACCAGCAGATTCCAAGACCCACTTGAGAACAACATCTCTCAATAGCAGCCTCTAGACCAGAAAACTAACAGCAATTTCCCAAGCCAGATTACAAATTATAACACTCTTAAGGCTTTTTCCTTTCCGGCCAATCATTCCTTCTCTCACAACTTCATGATCATCCCAGGAAGTAGGAAAAAAAATGGTGTAAGAGCATTTTTCCAACTCTTCCCTCCAAATCTTCTTGCTAAACTCACACTCAAAGAATAAATGATCTCTACATTCAATAATATATGCTTCAACGACAGAAATAACACTTTACATCACCATTCACACCCCATTTCAGAATTCTATCACTCCTAGAGAGACTATCTCGGATTGCCAACCACAAGAAGAAGGCATGTCTAGGAATAGCATAGGAGCTAGCTCAAATCAGATTGCACCAATCTACTTTAGGCAGTAGACAGCTTTGCATCTATTTAGTATGCTTTTAGCATCATAGATCTGTCAAAAATAACACCATCCAACATAGAGATATAGTGATATCATCACCTGCTTGAAATTTCAAAAAATTCTTAGTTATAACTTGAAGCTTAAGAATTCCATGGAAATTATTAGGAGCCAAAAATTACAATCTTCACAATACTTGGAGTGAAGCTAATTTTCCCGAGTTTTCTGTGTCGTTTTTCTCTCTCACTAAATCACCCCCGAAGAGAGCTTGCAATTGCATGCCTATCTCTAATGGAATGGGTATTTTCCTTCGGTTCTGAAAAACAAAATGCTCCAATCTGATGCGCCTGTTGGATATTTTTCAAACACAAAAAATGCCTTGTTGGCTGTTGCTGCTTCCATTCCCAACTCTGGTGCTCTCCTTGAAAAGTACAATTTATTCTCGCCCCAGAAGAGCTTACAGCTTGAGGATGAGCTCTCTCTATATACCCACCAGCTTACAACACAAATTTGATGTTTATCTGGTGGCAGCAATTGGATGGTTGCGAACTTGCGAGGCAAATTGGTAATGGAGGAAGAACAAAAGGTAGGTACAGAGAAAATGCTAGGCCT
Source organism: Carpinus viminea (assembly GCA_013348765.1). Lineage (NCBI taxonomy): Eukaryota > Viridiplantae > Streptophyta > Magnoliopsida > Fagales > Betulaceae > Carpinus > Carpinus viminea. Next base: position 52,760,712 of record CP054667.1, read on the forward strand.
AAAATAGAGATGAGGTCGTATGGAAATTTCGTAAGATTCTGTTTTTGGTAATAAAAACGTTGCTTTAATTATATTTTTGTATAGATTAAATTATGAAGCATTTTAAGGCAAAGTTAATGGGAAATTAAAAAAGAAAAAAGAAAAATTGATGAGGTTGGTGCCTAATGCATGCAGTGGAAGCTCTTCGTGAAGTAGCTACACAATTGGGGAAGAAAGATTGGAATTTCAGAGTAGACCCGTGCGTTAATGAGTCGAGCTGGTTAACACCCAAATCGGATTTGAGGCCATTGTATAACAATTCTCTAATCTGCAATTGCTCCTACCCTGGTGGCGTATGTCACGTGGTTCAATTGTATGTCACCCTTCAATTTCCCTTATATTGAAACTGTGAACAGATCAAGTTTTTATTCAACTAAAAGCAGAAAAGTTCTTCAATTTGCTTTTATGTAAGTGAAAAGTACTCCAATATGACTTACATGGGAAAGCTGAAAAGTACTTCAATTTGACTTATATTGGAAAGTTGAAAAGTACTTCAATTTGATTTGATGCAAGTGAAAAGTACTTAAATTTGACTTATATTGGATTTTGCCATTCATAATAAACAGAGTATATTATGTATAAAAGAGTTCTAATGGAAGTGTGAATAATTAGATGGAAGTGTGAACAATCCTTTACCTACAATTATTCTTGTTACAGATTTCTAAAAGGGCAGGATCTTGATGGTGTGCTTCCACCTTCCCTTGTGAAGCTACCCAACCTAAAGCTGATGTAAGAAGAGTCACCAACAATTTAGTTTTACTTACTAGTTACCTGAAAAATTGATTTAAGCTTCGAATCTAACAGCCTACTTTCCTCTTGTTTATAGTGACCTCAATCGAAACTACCTCACTGGTACAATACCACCCGAATGGGCTTCTGCAAAGTTGGAAAACCTGTAAGTTGGTGTTGAATTCATGTCTTATGTTAGCTGCTGAATGCTCTTTCTTATTGCATTAACCTGATTCACTGCAGGTCAATTTCTGTAAACAAGTTATCAGGACAAATCCCAAGCTACCTGGGAAGCATTATCACTCTTTTATACATGTATGCCCATATTGTATCTTTCTTGCTCACCCTTTTTTAATCTAGTAGAATGCATCATAGTTTGATTTGCTTTAGCTGAGCTTTAATATTGACAAATATTTTCAGGAGCTTAGAAACCAATCTGTTTTCTGGAATTGTTCCCCCTGAGCTTGGGAATTTGGTTAATCTAGAGAATCTGTCAGTGTTTCCTTTTTCAATCCTTCTATTCATTTTCAAATCAGATTTGATGATTCTTTTCTTAATTATCAATGATTTACTTCTTCAACTGACACTAATTTGAGCTAGTTTGAACTTCCCATTTGATGACTACAGATTCTTAGTGCTAACAATCTCCTTTGAGAGTTGCCAAAAATCTCACTAATCTATCCAAATTAACGGAGCGTAAGTGGTTGCAGCCCATTCTATACCTAGTAATTTTATATATTTAATTAAAAAGCTTCAGCTTTCTATGTTATTCAATCTTGTTTCCAATGTGGCTATATGCAGTAGGATTAGCAGTAACAACTTCATTGGAAAAATACCTGACTTTTTTCAAAGTTGGAAACAACTTCAGAAATTGTATGTGTTCTTTTTTTTATTATTATTATAAAATTCCCATAATGTTAAAATCTCTTCTAGTAGAATATTCAGGTGTAATCTAACCTATTAGAATTGTGTTTTTAACAGAGAGATTCAAGCTAGTGGTCTTAAGGGGCCCATCCCCTCTAGCATTTCAGTCCTCAGTAATTTAACCGAGCTGTAAGTTCTGCCTTGGAAGTACTCTTGGGTTGCATAATCTCTCTCGTATCTTCATGTGATACGCAAATTAACAAGATGTCTTGCTTAAGACTATAACAGTTATTAATAATGCAATTTGGTGCAGAAGGATTAGTGACTTACTTGGTGAGGGTTCTAAATTTCCAACCTTAAGCAGCATGACAAGCATGAAAAGATTGTAAGTAATTCTTTTTTTGTTGAATTTCAACAACTCAAATGATACAAGTTTATAGCAATTTTGCTTAGATGATGGCGGTTGACTTTGCAGGATATTGAGGAGCTGCAATCTCTACGGACCAATCCCCGCATCTATATCAAAAATGACAGTACTACAAATTCTGTAGTTCTTCTTTCCCTTCTGCTCACTTTTTTATTTGGTTTTTGTTTCATTTACTGAAATATTACTTAACTATAAACCCTAGATGGTTGGATTATTTCAATTAAGAACAATTTTTTTTTTTTTTAACTTAACTATATACATACAGATGTTTGAAGTTTTATTTTCTCCTTTTTGTTTTTGGCTAGCATAAGTAGATTTGGCATATTAAAATTTATGGACTTTGGGTTATCATGGTACTTTATTCTTAAAGCTAATTGTGAATAACTATTTCAATAGAGATTTTTTTTTTTCTAAAACTTCACTTCATCTCATGAATATGTTTGAATTTTATTTCATCCTTTGTTCAAAATCTTTTCTAGTATATCGAACTTTGATTTCCTTTATGGCAGCCATTTTCCCTTTTTTATTTCTTTTAAATTTAAATTAGATGTGTGAAAATTACTAAAATCCCTTTAGTCATTTCTCATTTTTTTCCATTTAATTTTGAATAATATTATCAAAATGGGGTATTTGGAAACATTAAAGTTCAATACACCAAAGTGAAAGAAGATTTTGTAATATTAAGGAAGGAAATGTTCCAGATTTTTTACATCAAGATTATTTGGAAACCATGTAAGTGTGGAGTCAAAACCCTAAATCTAGCTCTATTGTAGAGAAGCTCAAATAAACAATTAAAAAGCAGCTTAAAGCACACAAATAATAATGATTTGGCTTATCTCCTATGTTTATAGGTGAAGATATGAGGAATTTCACTATCATAAAAGAGATTATATTGCTTATTGTTACGAATGCACATTTGTACATACGTACATTTCTATATGTATATATCATCAGAAAGTATATTTTACTTTCAAATATTTCTCCTTTAGTAATGACATAAATAAGTGTTTAACTAGAGCGTGGTTATGTTGCGCTTTGAACAGGATTCTTACAAGCAACTTGCTCAATGGGCCTATTCCAGACTGGATCAAAGCCCGAGATAATCGCGAGTATATAATTCATCTTGAACTCTATTTGAAATTTGCATGACATGTTTTCTTTTTCTGTTTCTGTTTCTGTTTTCTTTATTTTTAATAATGTTTCAGCACATATATAATCTTTACAGACCTCATAGTGTCCCAATATACATTGATTCATCTCTTGAACACTTTATGGTCAGCGGGAGATCTCCTTCAATCATATTGAATTGGTGAATTCAACCGATTTGGTACCAGCATAGATTTGCTTTTTGCACCATGTGATTGTTATTTGGAAACTGCATGTTGGCAATTAATTTTGAGTTAGTTACGGAAGTTTTCTGGTGTTAGCTTGAATTGACCAGTTTATCAAAACCTTTTCAAATATAATTTTTCTTTTCTTATGGATTTATAATGAGTTATTACTGAAAATACGTTTTTGTGCAGCCAAATGGATCTTTCTTACAACAACTTTTCAGAAATCCTTGCGCCACCTACTTGTCGAGAATCCCTGTAAGAACTTTTCTTATCATCTTAATCTTAATTTAAGTTTACTTAAGGTTTGCATACTTATCCTCTTCACAAGCTCTTAGTTTTTCAAAACTAACTAGGTTCTCATTTATAATTTCATCAGTAATTTGTTTCAGAGCTTCTCTGGACAGGACAATTTGTAAGCTTCTAACTTGAAAACTTATAAGAAGAACCAAAGTTTTTTGGACCTGGCTTACATCCTATAGAAAAATAACAAGACATCTCATTTTATTTTAAAGTTACGGCTACAGCCAAGATTAAGAGTCTGTTTGGGATTACGTATGACAAAGAAATTTTGAGTCAAAAAATGTTTTTAAACTTTTGCCAAAAATGCATTTTAGCCATTTTTAGGCTTTTTGACTCTCAAAAGCGCTTTGAATTTTTTTACCAAACAGGTTTTTTATTATTATTATTTTTTTTCAAACGAGCTTTTAGGATGTTAAAAGCACTTTTGAGGTCATCAAACGCACACCCAAAAGGCCCTAAAACTTCCCCATTTTTAGTCCAAATGACGTAGTTTTAAAGGAAAAAACAAAAGTTTTCTAAATGCCATTTGCACCAAACGACAATTGTCCTGCACTTCCTTCTTCATCGACCTCCACTTTCTCTCTCTTTTTACTCGTTATCTTTCTCAACTTGGATAGTTTCAAAGCCTTAATTTTCTCTCTTCTCCATCTCTCTTCCATTTTAGACTCACTCCCACTTTAAATGAAATGAAATATGTTGCCTCTCTCTGCCAAAAACCAGGCTTTGTTTTGTGTTTTCTGCAAAACCAGTTAAACACTCTTATGGTTGCTGAAAGGAGGGGTTAAAAGCTCACTACTTTGAAAGGAAAATATTTATTGTTTTGGTCCCTGAGGATTTTGTCCCTTTTGAGTGTCAATTTGGCTAAATTCGTGAAGGAAGGGCTACTGCATCGGTCAGGTTTCTTTGGTATTGTAGAGTTGACCATTCCTCTTTCATGGCATTCATATGATTCGAAAAAATTATTAATCGAAGACATTGTTTGCACTGAAATGTTTCTATGGAAACTTCATTTTTAACGCTCAGACCTGCTTTGCTGAAAATAGTTAAGAAGAATTTGCAGAAAGAAAGTGGGAGTGGGCGAAGAAGGAAGAGGAGGACATGCAAACGAAGTTTAGAGAACTTCTGTTAGTTCCTTTAAAGCTATGTCGTTTGGCCTAAAAAGGGGAAAGATTTAATCATAACTGTAGATTTAAAATAACAAGAGATGTCCTGTTATTTTTCTACAGGATGTAAGCCGAATCCATGCTTTTTCTGTTTTATATTTTTTTTATTTTTAGCTTTTATTTTGGAGAAGCATTTCCTTTTTTTCATTCTAATTTTGCTAAGTTCACACTTCTTTCTTGTACGATGCTAATTAAGAACACTTGGCAAGTGCCTGGAGCCCTATCGATGCTCAAAAGGTAATTATACTACCTTATTCAAATTATGAGGTGCATGCTTTAAAACATTTCATATTGTTATTGGCAACTGAGTAAATGAAACAAGAGATAGTTAATACATAATTTCCTTTTTGTTCTATAATGATTGCTTATGTTTTAATTTATTAAAAGCTGCTATTTTTGTTTCTGGGTAGATCGGTACTCATTGCATATAAATTGTGGTGGAAGTAGAACCACTATTGGAAACACAGAGTACGTAGGGGATCAAAGTCTAGCAGGTCCAGCAAACTTTGTTCCTAACACCGCTAATTGGGGATTCAGTAGCAGCGGAAATTTTTGGGATGTCGACAGAAGCTCAGATCAATACATAGCGAATAATGTGTCAATGCTAAGAATGAATAACTATGAATTATTCACGAGTGCACGGCTTTCTCCTCTTTCTCTGACTTATTATGCCCGTTGTTTGGCAAATGGAAATTATACCATAAAACTATACTTTGCAGAGATAGTATTAAGAGACAACAGATCGTTTTATAGTCTTGGAAGACGGATATTTGATATTTATATCCAGGTATGACGTCATATTTGTTTTGCTTTATACATAGAGCACAATTTTATTGATTTAATTTGTTACAGGAAAAATTGGTGTGGAAGGATTTTGATATTCAGTATGAAGCACAAGGTGTTGATACAGCAGTTGTTAGGGAATTTAAAGCAGTTGTGAGGAATAAAGTCTTACAAATCCGCTTTCATTGGGCTGCGAAAGGGACAACAGCTGTGCCAAAGAGAGGAACTTATGGTCCTCTCATCTCAGCTATCTCTGTTAAATCTGGTAACATTTCATGGAGTATGAGAATCTTTTTACCTTTCAACTTCTTCCATACTTATTAGAATGAGGAACAATAAAAGCATAGCACAATATAGTTGAGGTAGAACCCATGATTATTTGCCATAAAAAGTATTACCCAAAACAAGATTAAACTGCAACTAGATGGAAGAAATCAAAACTTTTATAATCTTCTTTATACTCTTACTCTGATATTCGTGTGTTTGAACCATTCATTCATATCTTGTTTTAGATTGGTCCACGTATGTTTATCTGTATGGTACTACTGGTATTCCAAGATGCAACTTCATAATCAGTTTCCTTTACTAATTTTTCTCTTCTGCAGATTTCAGTCCCCCTGACTACAAGAAATTTATTGTTGTTGGAGCTGTTGTATCAGCGCTTTTGCTCATTTTTATGATTTTAGGCATTCGAATGTGGATCAAAAAACGAGGCAGGATATCAAGGGAAAAAGGTAATCACCAGGCACTCATTTTGATGTAAAAATTAGATAGGATAATTGGAGAAACTACCTCTAGCCCCCATCAACTACATGTCATCAATTTGTCCCCATGAACTTTCAAGTGCAATCCTTGACCCCCTCAAACTACCTAACCCTTAAATTTAAAATCTATCTTTGAAATTTAAAATCTCTTTTTAAATTTTTTTTTTAATTCCTAATACACCTGTAATTGGGAAACAAAGAGAAACTCTAAATCTTGTAAAAACTTGGGGTTTATGCGGCTGACCAACTGCGGTATGGTACTTTCTCACTGCGTTTGTTTGGTTACATTCTATTTGGCATTTTCTAAGTAGTCAATAGACACAACAATACTGGTTAAAAATTTAATCATATCATTTATAAGATGTAATGTGACATCTTAGCCTCACCTTTTCATTCCTTTTGACAGAGTTGAGAGGATTAGATCTACAAACTGGTTTTTTCACCTATAGGCAAATCAAAGCAGCCACTAACAACTTCGATGCTGCAAATAAGATTGGAGAAGGTGGTTTTGGATCTGTATACAAGGTATCCCACAACATCATCTTCCTTCAATTTTAGGATATCTATTTTCTTTGGGGTAATTACCTTTTGTTTTATGAACTATATGCTTTGATTTTTCCCCATAAACTATCATGATTCTGACATTAACCCATCTTATGACACTTTCCCCCCTTCCGTCAGTTAAAGATGTTAAAACTAACGGTTAACGGTCATGTGACTTGCATGTGCCATTTTAAATTTTTTTCCTTCCATTTTTGTCCTCACTAATTTTGGATTAGGGTTTAAGAGGGCATAAGTGTCATTTTATTGATTTAAAGTGAGGGCAAAAATAGAAGGAAAAAAATTTAAAATGGTTAACCGTTAGATTTAACCCCTTTGACTGACGGAAATGGGAAAAGTGTCATAAGATGGTAGTTTGATAGGATCAAGTGTCGTAATTGGTAGTTCATGGGGGGAAAGTGTCAAGGCAACTGTAGTTCATGGGGGCAAAAGGTAATTACCAATTTTCTTTTTCTTACTTATCCATTATATCAAGAGGTGTCTAATTCAATAATGAATCCATACCTGAAGATGTATATTTTCCTATTTCTGATGCAGGGTGTATTGTTAGATGATACTATAATTGCAGTTAAGAAACTTTCTTCAAAATCAAAACAAGGAAATCGTGAATTTGTGAATGAAATAGGAATGATATCTGCTTTACAACACCCAAATCTTGTTAGATTGTATGGATGTTGTGTTGAAGGAAATCAACTATTCTTGGTTTATGAATACATGGAAAACAATAGCCTGGCACGTGCTTTGTTTGGTAAGCCTGAGGTTTTCACTTTAGTATTTTATTACGAACTTTATACTGAGAATGGCATATATTAAGAACTAAGTTGATGAGTTCTACATTGGACAATCTACAAAATATGTAGGTCCAGAGGAATACCACTTAAACTTGGATTGGCCTTCAAGGCAGAAAATATGTGTTGGCATAGCAAGAGGTTTGGCTTTCTTGCATGAGGAATCAGCACTAAGAATTGTTCATAGAGACATCAAAACTACAAATGTGCTATTGGATAGGGACCTTAACCCAAAGATTTCTGACTTTGGTTTGGCCAAGCTTGATGAAGAGCAAAACACCCACATTAGCACACGAGTTGCTGGAACAATGTAAGCTACCTTTTTCCCTCTTTTCTTCAATATGGAGTCTTTTTGTGATTCTATTCTTTTGTTTCATTTGCCTCCCAAGTTATTGACCAAGAGAGAAAATGGAACAAATATTGATTGATCTCTATGTCTCTATGAGATGCTGCCCTAACCTTAACATGGAAGCATTCAAAGTCTCTGCATATCAGAAAAGTTTGCATATGGAATATGATATAGACTTCTTGGATTAAGTGTTTGGTAGGATTTTTATATGTCAGTTGTTTGCATTTGCAACACAACCATGCTTACAGAGAAACTCGTAGTTACATCAATTATCAACGAGTTTTCAAGCATTGAAAACGTCTAAACATGAAACATACTACTAATTTGCTGTAGTTATTGTATGCCCCAATACTTGATGCATTAGAGAATCAGCTCAATTTAATTTCCTGGTAAAATAAAATTGCAAGGTGCAAAAAAGCCACACAAAAAAAGGGCGAAAAATATGTTTATTTAACCTCTAAAATAAATGCTACCCCTAAGCGATGACTCCCTTTAAAATTAAGAAATAAAAATACAAAGAAATTTGTGCTCAATTATTCTATCATCCTTCACCCTCAAGAACCAATATATATATGAGTCTCTCAAAAACCAATATTTCCAAAGGGAAAAAATAATTATTTAGATCTAAGACCACACTGTTAAACTTGAGCTCAATGACCAAACAAATTATTTGGCTAATGTTATATGATTACATCAGTTCTCCACTTGCAATGTGCAAAGGTAATGATATATTCTTCTTCCTCATTGGCAAAAATTTTATGTATCTTTAATAAAATGAAATTACACTCAACCCTAGTAGCCTTATTGATTGCATGATTGCCTTCTGAATGCAAATGAAATATGATTTGGTACCTAAGTTTCTCTTGATTCTTAAGTACCTTGTTGGATATGAAAGATCATAGCTTTATACGAGTGATTTATTTTTTTTCCAATAATTTATTCTAGTAATATAAGTCAATATAATCTTCATTTGCAGAGGATATATGGCACCAGAATATGCATTATGGGGTTACTTAACCTATAAAGCTGATGTCTATGGTTTTGGGATTGTTGCACTGGAAATTGTTACTGGGAAGAGCATCATGAAATATCAACCAAAAGAGAATTGTGTATGCCTTGTTGATTGGGTAAGATTGATCTTTTTATTTTAATATATGCTACTATAAATGACATTTGGAGGCCTGGGAGCTTCTTTGTCCCTTTCCACTCAATTTGGTCATCATGATCTGTTACTCTAGCTTGTAGCAGCAAAATAAACTAACATATGTTGAAATTGTTTGATTCGTTCACTTCACACTTGAGTTCAGCATATTGACATGTATATTATTTTCTATGTGCGTATGGCTGCTATTCTCTTGTGTTGATTTGCTGCTTTTCATTTCCGTTCTCTTTTCTATGCTTATTATAGGCGCTTGTTCTACAAAGAAAGGGTAATCTAATGGAGTTGGTGGATCCAAAGTTGGGTTCTGGATTAAAAAATGAGGAAGCTATTAGAATGATCAAAGTAGCTCTCCTATGCACTAATGCGTCGCCAGCATTTAGACCTACCATGTCCGCAGTAGTAAGCATGCTTGAAGGTCAAACCATTGTTGATGAAGTCACCATGGATCCGAGTATATATGGCGATGAATTGGGGTTTAATGCCTCAAAAGACCAGTTTGAACAACTCCAACCAGCACCAATGAGCACAAGTGGATCAGAGAGCCTTATGCATTCATCAGATATGACTTGGGTTGGATCTTCTTCTACATCTGCCTAGGATCTCTATCGACTTAATCTTGATTCTCAGTAATTTCAGCATACTATTGCTCCTTGCCATGCTAAATGCTTTTCTTTTCTTTTTCTCTTCTAATTAATAAAGGAACATTTGCTATACACTATGAGAGCTAAACACAATAGTGCATCATATATCTTATGGATATACCCTTTAGTTGTCTTTGCTCATCCTGTTCGAGAAAAGTTGTGCTTTTTGAATGCATTTACGTATAAAAATTCGATGTCTTTCATTTCCATTTTCTATTAAGAAAATTGACTACTGTGGTTGTGTGGCAAACCCTTTTGGGTTTTGTTCCTTTTTGAAACTTTGCTTTTTAATACGGTCTCTTTTGACGGTTTTAGTTTATTTGATAGGACGAGTCATTTATTTGACCTATTTCCAACAGTTCTTTGGACGACTCTGTTGCCTTTGTTTTTTATTTTCTTGTAATTCTCATTTTCCTTCCACAACATTGAATATTAAAAGAAAAAATAAATAAAAAGTAAAATTTGATGTTTTTCATCCAATGTTTTTTTGTGTGGTTGAAATCATATTTTCTACCTGGAAAAAGATAGCATTGGTAAGTTATCACGTATTCTAAAAAACGACTAAGCTCTATTCTAATGTTCCTTATTTCATCAACAATACTTGATATTTATAAAACTTTATTTACTGTGGAGCATGAATAATGAAACTAATGTTTTATTTAATATTTTGAAATAACAATAACAAGTGATGAAACTACTCTGATGAGGGAGAGATAAACGAATAGAAAAGGAAAAACAAAAAAAACAAACAAAAAGGTCAGATTTTTCTAGGAATTGTGCATTCAATTGTATGATACCTTATGTTTATTTGACTGAACTAGATTAATTGCATTATATAATTTTATTCACTTTATTAAAAATTCTCCATATCTATTTATTAGATAATTTAAATAATATATGACGGTACATAATAAAAAAAATGTTCATATAATTAATTTTCAAATATCAAATAACTTGTTCGAGTTTATAATTTTCAGTAACTAACTAACTAAAATTTATTTATATAATGTGTCAATTGATAGAGGTGGTGCTACTACTAATTCTAAGGTCTAAACTCAAGGTTGTATTCACATTGGGCTCAACAAATTAGTTTTTTTTAGCTAGCAATGTAATTAAAAATGCTCCATATCCAGCTCAATAAAATGACTAAGGATTTTATTCAGCTACAGTGCTCAACAAATTTGGGTAAGTCATACTAGTGATCCAAGTCATAAATAATCTTCATTTGCAAAGGATATATGACACCAAAATATGCAGTATGAGGTTATTTAACCTATAAATTAAGCAGATGTCTATAACTTTGGAGTCATTACACTGAAAATTGTTACTAAGAAGAGCAACATGAAATATTGGCCAAAAGACAATTGTGTATGCCTTCTAGATTGGGCATGATTGATCTTTTTTCTTTTAATATGTGCCTCAAACAGCAAAATAGACTAGCATATGTTGAAATTATTTGACTTGTTCACTTCATAAGTTCAACTTATTGACATGTATTTTTTTTTAATAAGGTTAGAAACCACACTTTTATACCAACATTATCTCTAATTAGAAGAAAAAAATACCATACACATATATATGGTTAGAGACCGTAAAACATGCCATAGCCATTCTCACCGAGAAGTAGAACATCCAGAAGTCTATATCACATATTGTAACACATATAATTGGTTCATGCAATTGTCCCTCTTTTGTTTTCAATTTTTAGACGCAATTGAGTTTTTCTTCTTTCAATCAGAAAAGACATATTTGTTTAATTTAATTTGTAGTATCTTCTAATAACACACATATATATATATTAGAAGTCAAAACCTATAGAAATAATAAATATCACATAATGAATTATGATATTGTTAGCGATTATTGTTTAAAATCGTGAACCGTAACTGCCTAGGTGGTTAGTCAAATCCGTTAACCGCGTATTATTAACAGCTAATAGCTTTTTTAATGGAATTTTTTTTTTGTTAAAAAAAAAAAAAAAAAAAAACCAACACAACCTCATTTCCATGGAAACACCGTAATACATAGTCCGTCGTTCATAGAGTTTATGCCTAGTTTTTAAAATTTCAGATTAGTTTTAAATTTTCCTCCTTTTAGGAAATTAGCCAATTACTTGAGAATATTTAGGAGATAATTTTAAAATGTTTTAAAAAATCATTTTCAATTAGGTTGGGGTAGTGGCCCAGTGGGCCTGGCCGGGTGGCAGCTAAAATTGGGTTTACAAAAAGTGTACCGAAGAAGGGGAAAAAAAAAAGTTTGATAAACTGGACATTATTTTAAATTTTGTAAAATAAAAAGAGGCCGAGGTGGTGTTGCGGTCGTGGCTAGGGATTCAGGTTTGCTGCGTTAGGTTTTCTGGGATAGTTCGCCTGAGCGAGAGCGAGAGAGAGAGAGAGAGATGGTTAAGGTGGTGAAGAGGATGGTGGAGGAGGAGAGGACGGCTAGGGTTTGTAGAAGAAAAAACAACATCGCAAGCGAAGTCTCCCTGTTCCTGTCCCCTCGTCGGGTCCTGCTCCTCTGCGGCGATCCACGCGCCTGAACCCTAACCGTTACGCTGTCGAGATCCGCAACGACGATTCCGAGAAGCAAATGGGAATTCATCCAAAAAGTTTGCACGATGAGGATTTCAACTCTGACTCTGACTCTGAGGAGGATTGCATCCCCTGTGAGATGATGACCGAAGAGGATTGCGTCAGCTACGGCATAAACCCTGATGTGTATGTGGTGAGTAAAATTAATTTCCTTCGTCTACATATATGTCTGTATGTGCCTGCATCTTTAACACTCCTTTGTTGTTATAGGGTCAACCCCAGCCTAGGCCAAGGATTTGTGGTTCGACTCGATCATTTGCAGTAAGCGAAGATGATTACGAAGATTGCAAACAATTTTCGCAGCTCGCAATAGACGAATACCACCGTCGCCACGAGGTTGGTGTTTCTGTTGTTGTTTTTTTTTTTTTTTTGTTGCCTTATGAGGTATCGGATGGAGATGAATATTTGTTATGCTGAAATAATAGTCAGTTTTTGCTTCTTTTTCTGCGACAATAACTATATTTATTCATGATTTACATAAACTTTTATGAAAATTCACAACTAGAGTTTGTGAAGCTTATGAAAGCAAGGAGGTATAAGGTTTATGATATATTCAGGTATTATATAACCTTTGTGGCCAAGGATATTGCTGCTGGAGGCCAGACTAAGATCTATCAAGCTGTGGTGCGTGAACCCCTCCCCAGTCGTGGTGATATCTCCGTGTTGTCTTTCAGGGAGTGTGAGCAAGAGCAAGGTAAAGTAATTTCATTTAAAGAAGATTAATTTGATTTCTTTGTTTGTTTTTGTTGCGTTTATTGATTTACTGCGGCTTGTCTTATACATGAATTAGTAGAGGCAAATGATGAAAATCTTCATCTGTATTTGAAAGGTGAAGTTGTTTAAATCATAACATCCGATTAGTATTGCCTTGGCTATTTTTAATTTTATATTCCTTCACCCCCTGCATTCTTGTTATTTAAGATTATTGTCCTCTAATCCTTTTGTTCTTGTTCAACCAAATATTGTTCTTTTTCGGTCTTTACTGTCGGTTGTTCAAAAACTTCTTGTAGTCAAGGCGAGAGAAGAAGCTTATGCTTCAAGACAACGACATGACATGTTATAATGAATATCTTTTGATGTGAAAGTGTATTAATTTGCTTAGGAATCATGTAATAGGAGAATGGTTGTTGGAACTTTGCTTTTCTTTAGCACAATAACTGCTATTTTCATTTTTATTTGTTTGATCATTGAGAAGTTAGTAATTCAAGTGAAGCTTCATGGATATATGATGTTCGCCTTTCATTTTTTTGTTTGAAGTAGGTTCAGGCAATATATGTGGGAAAGAATGGCTTTGGGAAGGTCACATGAGGGTTAGTATGTTTATATCACTACATGAAAGCATATGTGGTTTGATTTACTGAACTGATAATGATATTGGTTATTGTGAGGCGAAGTAATTATATATTTCTTTGATTATTGCTTGTTATCTTATTGTTGTAAAGATGCACAAAACTTGAAGCCGCTGGTGGTGGTACATGTTAAAACATCTTTTAACGATATTCTGGATTGCTATTGTGGACTAAATCTTTTTTGCTCGCATAAGTAATCTAATATCTTGTTTTCTTGCCACTCAATCTCTGTTCTTTGTTACATGGATAAGGTATTGGCTGAATAAATCTTAATTTGTTGAGATTGGAGCTGGGGGAAGGATGATGGAAAACATAAGGGGATTAGGTCCAATATAGGTCCCTAGCCCTATGCACTTGGCCAAAACAGTTCAAGTGAATCAAAAGTGATACTTTTAAACCATTTGGTAGGCGAAGCGTAGTATTGTTATTTAATGTTTGAAGAAAGTAGAGATGGTAAATTAGAATGGTAGTATTGGAGCATTTGGTGGTATGAAATTTTGAAATTGTAGTGTGGATAAGAACCGACTCCTAAGCTAGTGCGTATTAAGTTCGTAGGTTCTCTCTCTACACTTTTGAAACCAAACTTTTTTGTTATTAGCCAACATGATTGTAGACTATGCTTTGAAGAGTATCAATAGAAGAACATGCTGCTGAGTCTGCTTTTCATTGTTGGTTTTTTTTTTTTTGACATATTGTAAATGTTTCTGCTTATGACCTGGGCTTTCAATTGGGTAATTGAAATTTGGCTCTCTGAAATTTCCTGTCAAAATAGAAAACCCACCAGCCACCAGTAATTATATTGTGTGGCAAGCCTTGATTGGCAAAGGAGTGTTAATAATTTGGAGTTCAAGGTGGTGCCTAACCTCTTTCTTTGTGCACAATTGCATGCACACATGTATATAGTGATAATCTCCACTCCATGGATTCATATGGAGATAACACACACGCTCACGGCCTTTTGTTTCTTTGAAAAGTATGTGATGAAATAAGTGAGTAGGTTATAAGGCAATGCATCTCTCCTTTATGAGATTCTTTTCACATTTTGACATTGGCCCATTGGTTTTTTGCAGCACCATTTGGAGGAGTACCCATTGGAGGGAGAGATTGTTGAAGAAGATATGTAATTATCCAAGCCTAAATAGAAGAATTGTAGTACAAGCCTTAGCCTCACCAGTATAGTGTTTTTTTTTTTTACTGATTTATATGCTAGCAGTAGTTTCATGATTGGTATGGTTAGCGTTATGATGTGCTTTCCCCTTACATTGTTGAGCAAATTAATGGTAAGTCATGCAATATTTAATATTTTAGTTATGTTATAATTTTTCAAAAATTAAATATATACATATATTTTTGGTTGTAGGATTTTGTTGGGTCATTGTAGTTGCAGAGACTAATGCAAGGTCTCATAAAGTGAATGATCTATTAAAACCATGATTTATCCATACAAGAGTTAATGGACTTTTGCCTTCTAGAAGAAAAAACAGTTTATGGGTATGAGCTTCCGGCAGCTTTTGAATGGGTAAACAAAGTGGACTTGGAAGTAAAGACGAGTAGCCCACAACTATAATTAAGTTAATTATAAGTCCATGGGATACTCATCTTTACTTCTAACTCTTTTTATTTTACCCCATTCAAAAGCAACTAGAAGCTCATACTCAAACAGTTTTTTCTTTTGGAAGGTGAAAGTCCATTAACTCTTGTATGGATAAATCACAGCGTGACTTTAATGGATCCTTCGCTTTATGAGATCTTGTAGTCTGCATATAACTACAATGAACAAAAAAACTAAAATATGTATATATTTAATTTTGAAAATTATAACATAATTAAAATATTAAAGAAGTTATATTGTATTCTTAGTGGTAAAAGTGGTTACTACAAGTAGTGTGTTAGAATTTATATCATTAGTAGGTTATTAATAACTAGTAGTAACCGTTCTTGGTATATAAATAGGTGTTATTAGAATATTAGGAGATAAGAAATTGTATTTGTATTGTTGTATTCCTCCACTCCCACTTGAAGTGGAGATTATTAATTTATCCGTATTGACTCTAACTGAGACCCATCAGTGGTATTCAGGTTCAACCAATTCACCAAAAGAACCTATCAATTTTCAGAACTCCTACATCAAACAACCTTTGCCTAAACCAAAAAATTCCCACCAATGGCCAAACATATAAATTCCCTGAGCCAAGTACCTTTTTACTTTACTAATTTTGAAATAAGGTTAGGGAATTTCTTTTAACTTGTTTTTTATATTACTTTGTAATACATTTTTTTCCTTTTTTTTAACTGATTTTATAATGTAAACTATGAAATATTCTTGAGAGAGATTTTTTCTTTTTTCTTATCTGTATTCCGAATTGACACCAGCGGGGCTTAGCTTCCCAGGTTTATTGGGTTTCATTTTCACATAAATGTTGCCATTGCCCACCACCCATTTAAAAAGATGCTGAATTGCTTGTTGACATACTACTACTTGAGTTAGAGACGGGAAAGAAAGGAGTTACTGCAGGAGTGACTACTGCTTGCCTTGCATAAAACCCTATTTATTCCCGTTCGTGACCAATAACCAAGCAAGGGGAGCTTGTTTTTTATATTACTATGTAATACTTTTTTTTTTTTAGAGAGTACTAGTATCGGTGCATATGAACTTATTGAACTAGATTCCATATAAAAAGAGAGAGATTACTGGTATTGGTGCATATGGAGAGAGTGTTTGAGAGAGAGAGAGTACTGGTATTGGTGCATATGAACTTGTTAAACCAAATTCTATATACAGAGAGAGATTACTGATATTGGTGCATATGAATTTGTTGAACCAGATTTCATAGAAAAAGAGAGATTACTGGTATTGGTGCATATGAACTTGTTGGAGAGAGAGATGGGGATTACTGTATTGGTGCATATGAACTTGCTAAACCCTTAATTTTTATGTGCAAAAAATTAAGGCAAAATGTGACAAGTTTTGGTAAATAGAAACTCAATTGAAAATTGTAAAATTCAACCGAAAATTGTCTCAATACAAAAGTTTGGAGGATAATAAGAAAGTATGTCAACGTGAGTCAACAAATGATTTTTTTTTTAAAAAAAACCCTCAGCAAACTAGGTTAAGCTTTGTGTGTTGGGTGGGTTCTGGTCTATAAGTAATGTTTAGAAATTTCCAAGAAGCCTCAACCTCTAATTTTATTTTATTATTATTATTTATTTTATTTGAAAAGGAATTACAAAGGAGGGTCTTTCTCATTTTATCCGAATAGAAGTGAGAATGGAGATCAATTGAAAATGCTTGTCTAATATCATCTACTACATTAGCAAAGTTCCAATCCATAAACAAATTTGGATTTTGAATAGCCAAGATAATGTTAATAGCATCCCTTCAAGGATAAGATTATAAACCCCATACAAACTGGCTGCATGAGTCGCCAAAAGAGCAGCTAAAGCTTCACCAACAGCATCTTGCGTGAAAATCCTTTTGGTGGCAGCATAGATAATATCATCAGCATGCTCACAGATCACCACAGTTACAACAGCTAAATCAGCTCTCACTTCCACATCAAAATTAGCTTTAAAGCTACCAAGCAAGGGAAGGGACCAAAGAGAGTGAGAAGTGGCGTCTTCCCAAGCAAAAGTGTGAGCTCTTATTGTGCTTGAAATTTTCTGAATGAATTGTGGGATCAAAGGCTGAACCTCATTATGAACCAGTTGATTCCTAACAAACCAGATGTGGTCCTGGAATTTACGAGAACCAACTCTAGGAACGTTCAACACCTTGTTCGGATTCAGAATGGGAACAATCCATTCAGTAATGGGCTGATTATTGAAAGCTTCAGTATTGATGGGCCATGAGGAGCTTCTCCACACAATCCTGGCAAAATGGCACTGAAGAAATATATGAGAGATGGTTTCTTGGGAGCATTTGCATAAAGGACATGCCAGGTTGATTGGTCGTCAGAAGAAATAAATCTACCAATGTTGGCCCTAACTGAAAGAATATTCCAAGCAATCTAGAAAATTAATAACTGTGGATTCTAGAAAATAAACTTTAAAATTTAACAAAAAGTGTGATTTTTAACACTACTCAGTTTTTTTTTTTGTTTTTTTTTTTTTTTATGAGAGTTTGGTTGCTTATTCTCTTTTGTGGATTTGCTACTTTTCATTTCCATTCTCTTTTCTATGCTTATTATAGGCGCTTGTTCTACAATAAAAAGGTAATCTAATGGAGCTAGTGGATCCACAGTTGGGTTTCCAATTAAACAAGGAGGAAGTTATTAGAATGATCAAAATAGCTCTCTTGTAATTTAGATATTATGATAATTCAATATTGAGAATATTGAGTAGTGAAATTTAAACATTTAATTGGAGAATATGACACAATTTTAAGCTCAATTCCTCATTGTATTTAAGTACCAAATGATTGGAAAAAGAAGAAAAAAAGTAACAGTTCCTTACACTTTGCAAAAAAAAAAAAAAAAAACCTAATAACCAAACAATTTTTTTTTTTTTTTTGCTTTGGTCCCCTCCCATAAAACTTCTTGGCTCCGTCCTGGACACAGACACACTGAAGCAACAGTTCTCCGTGGCTCATAAATGTTAAGGGTCCCTTGATCGATTGCTGTAATGATTAATGATATATATATATATTATATATATAGATAGATAGTCATAGATAGATATCAGCACATTTTCTGTGCAGCTTTGCAAGCGAAGCTCGTGCCAGTAGAGGTGATGATCATGGCAAGATTTCTTCCTTATATTTGCTTTATTCTACTCATCTTGCTTCTTTGCATTAAAGCACAAGCTGGCCGTCTAGGCCCTACTCCTGATGATGAAGGCAAGGAGATCTTTCTTCTTCTTCTTGTGTGTGTGTGTATATATATATGTGTAGAATGGAAATCTAAACATTAGAGCCTCAGCCTAATGAAACTTTGATATCTATATATAGTGTGTGTGTAAAGTTTATTTTTTCATTGCACACAAAGAAGTACAAAGAATCTGTGAAACTCCACTCAACCTCAAGTTGCACACCAACTTCACAACAACAACAAAAAACAAGCTAATCTCATTCTTCTGAGAAAAGCCCAACAAAGAACAACCTCAAACAAAGAAATTAACCCCACTAGACCAGAAAACTAACAGCAATTCCCCAAGAAGTAGGAAAAAAAATTAGTATAAGAGCATTTTTTACAACACTTCCCTCCAAATCCTCTTGCTAAACCCACTCTCAAAGAATAAATGATCTCTGCATAATGCATTCAATAAGAAATAACTCTTCACACCCCATTTCAAAATTCTATCACTCCTAGATATAGTGATATCAATATCATCACCTGCTTGAACTTTCTAAAAATTCTTAGCTATAACTTGAAGCTTAAGAATTCCATGGAAATTTTTAGGAGCCAAAAATTACACTTTTGCCCCAAAAATTACACTTGCCTCAGCCAAATGAATTAGCTGATCAAGAAGGGAAACATGTATTAGGATTAGAATTGTTGTTAGATTAAAATGTTATTATTTAATAAAATTAAATTATTTATGATGCATTTTATCATTATTTTTAAATTGATCGAGGTTTTTATAAATTTGGGTGTTATCTGCTTGTTATTTTATTGTAATCTATTTAAAAACTTTTGTTTACTAAATTATCTCTAAACCCAATAAATAGCTCAATTAAGGGCAGCATGCAGTTGACTTTTACATGAACCGACAATAGCCAATAGCCAATTAGCCACAAGTCGTTTAAAGATGGCGACCGACCATCACAACCACGTGCTTACCGACAAAGAGAAAACGACATCTTCACCGTACCGAGTTTTCTCTGTCGTTTTTCTCTCCCACTTCCCCGGGAAGGAGAGAAGGGAAATTACACCCAAAGAGAGCTTGCATGCCCATCTCGAATGGGTATTTTTCTTCGGTGCTAAAAAACAAAATGCTCCAATCTGATGCGCCAATTGGATATTTTTCAAACACCAAAAATGCCTTGTTGGCTGTTGCTGCTTCCATTTCCATCCGATATTCCATGACCAATAATATATCATGGAGAAATATTTGTTGTAAACTAGTAGTTACTAAATCATCAGAATTCTTAAGAAAAGCGGCTTAATTTAGAGCATATCATTTTGTGTTTTTCATTTATGTTGTTGCATAATATTCTGTTTTCATAATTAAAACAGAGCTTACTAAAAAACGTAACTTCAATAAGATTGATGTGCATGTGCACGTGCATGTGCAGTGGAAGCCCTCAGGGAAATAGCTGGACAATTAAGGAAAATGGACATGAATTTCAGCGTAGACCCATGCATTAATCACACAAGCATTAACGACACAAGCTCGGCGACACCACAACCGGACTCGAATTTCGGACCATTGTTGTACAACAATAGTGTCATCTGCAATTGCTCCTACCCTGGGGTGTTTGTCACGTACAAAGCATGTAAGCTCTCCCTTCCGCTAAAACCCACAGTATTTTTTCTTGATCAATCAATCTGTGTGCTTGGATTGAGAAATGTTATACAGCATTTGTAGCATTCTTGTTTATGTGGCATATTTACATTTTTTTTTTTGAAAATAATAATAATAATAATAATAAAAGATTGCTAGAAGAATGTTACTTAAGAATATATACTTAGGAACTTTAATTGTTTATATGAAAATTATGAACTCTATTTTCCATCTTAAACTTTTACTCTATTTATGCGTATCTTAATCTAAGCAAGTAGAGCAAGAAATTTTGAAGAAAGGATCAAAGGGAGAGGCCTACGGGTTCAGCTAGCTCTGCAAGTGTTGATTTTGTCAAAACCCAGCAGTCGGAGGGTTCTTAAACTCATTGTGTTGGAATTTGGCACCAATGATAACTAAATAAATTTGGGATATGTGCTGGCTTGTGGCTTTCCAATGATAACTAAATAAATGTTTATTGTAGGTTCTGGTTATAGTATATGCTGGCCTCAAGAAGTTGCCCAAACTAGACTGCTAGACCCTTTTAATATTCTAATCACTGCTCTGTCACCTTTGCTCCGAGTTCCTATTTTCAAAAAGTTGGATATTTGATTGGATTATGGTCTAGCTACTTGTAACACTCTTTCCATACAGATTTTTTAAATGGCAGGATCTTGCTGGAACACTTCCATCAGCACTGGTAAAGCTACCCTACCTTAAGAAAATGTAAGAAGAGCTTTCAATTATTTGCTTTTCTTGTTATTACCAAATATTAGACTTAAGCTTCTACACTAACAGCACCCTTTTCTCTTGCTGATAGTGATCTCAATAGGAACTACCTTAGCGGTACAATACCACGAGAACGGGCTTCTACACACTAGAATTTTTGTAAAAACTTACTAAAGTCTTTTGTTTGGGGTTAGCCAATAAAAGCTAATTATTGAACTAATGAAATGAATCAAGCGCAGGTCCATCAGTGCGAACAACTTAACAGGCCGTATTGATTACTTGGGAAAGATTACGACGCTTAAAGCTTTAAATGCTCTGATCTCTATGTTAAATTATTACTAAGTTTCGGTTGGTTTAGCCCTCTTGTAATATCAAAGGACTATATTTCAGGAGCATAGAGAGCAACCTGTTTTCTGGACCTGTTCCCCTGAGCTAGGACACTTTGATGACATGGAGACTCTGTCAGTGCTTCTTTCATTCCTCATTTCTGTTTATTTATTTATTTATTTTTTTTCAAATATCATTTGTTTAATCATTTATGAATAATTCTTAATGATTTGCCTAATAATTTAACTTTAGAGTTAGTCGAACTCGTCTTAAGTTTCCATATCGCGACTGCAGTATCCTTAATGCTAACAATCATGAGGGAGTATTGCCCACCACTCTAACTAATCTGACCAAATTGAAAGAACTGTAAGTGGTTTTAATCTTTTCCATTGCTTTACTAGTAGTAACTTTAGTGTTTTCCTTGAAAATATTCAGCTTCTTTATTTGTCTCAATCTTGTTTTCATTTGGTCCATATGCAGTAGGATTAGCAGTAACAATTTCACCGGAAAAATACCTACTTCTTTCATAGCTGGAAACAACTTCAGAAATTGTATGTGACTTTTCCTGCAATACCATGTAAATATCTGCCACCTAAAAGTTTCAGGTATAATCTAAATTTATTGGGATTGTGTTCTTAACAGAGAGATCCAAGCAAGTGGTCTTGAGGGCCAATCCTTCTAGCATTTCTGTCTTGAGTAATTTGACTGAGCTGTAAGTTCTGGCTTCTAAATTAACGTTCTTGAGTGCATAATCGGTGTGATACTTTCAAGTGATTTTTATGTGAATAAACTGCATTGCTGAAGACGATAACAGTTTTTGATGATGCAATTCTATGCAGAAGGATTAGTGACTTGGAGAGGGTTCACATTTTCCACCATTACATAACATGGGAGGCTTGGTAAAATTGTAAGGCATTTTTATGATGTGAAATGCTCTGGAGTTGAAATAATACACATTTTGTAGCAACGCTTACATGAAGTTGGTTTATGGTTCAGGATGTTGAGGAGCTGTAATATCTCTGGACCTATTCCGACATATATCTCAAAAATGGAAAAGCTGAAGATATTGTAATACTTGATCTGTTCATTCCTTGATCTCTCTGCTTTCTGGTGAAATACATGGAGACTAAGACGTGTATAGTAAAACCCACAAAAAAAAAAAAAAAAAAAAAAGAAAAGAAAAAGACTTGTATATATAGTAATAATTTTATCGAAATGTGTGGACTTTTCCTACTAGCGGAGCTTCTTGCAATATGATAACTTGCTAAATGCTAATATTTGGCATTTGTAGAAATTTGAGACCTTTAACTGTTGGCTTTGACAAAATAGGTTGTAGAGTATTAGTGTTTCAAAGAGAGAATAATTTCTACTTTACACTGAATGTGGGAGAGTTCAAGAGAGAATTCCTATATTTGTGTTCTTCCACTTCTCCGTAGTTGGGTGTCCCTCATGTGTACTAGAATTGTGCCCATTTGACCGTCTGATTTAACCCCAAACCCTAATGAAAAGGGTACCATTACAAAAATTTTAAATAAGGTGGCCACATGGCCACTCCGATCCCTCAGTGAAAGAGTGGGGTGGCCGCATGGCCACCAGGCTTGTTTTGGGGGTTGCATGGCCACCTCGACTAGATTGGGTGGCCACACAACGTCACAACTACACTAATCCTTTTATTCTTTTTCGGTTTTTTGAAGAAGTTAATTCCTTCCTGCAAAAGTTAAACACATGTTTTGTTAAACTATTCCTTCAATAAGGTAGTGAGATGTTTTGTAAAAAAGTGTTTTATATTTTGACTGGAATTTCTTTGCATTTTCCCTTTTAATGTAATGAAATTATTATCGGACCTAAAAATAGGGTTCCTTGCCTAATCAATTCACTTTAACAATTTCCTTTTCTTTGAATTCCTTCCTCTTTTCTTTTTGTTTTTCTCGACCTTATAAAGTTCCCCACAAAACAATCTCGTTTAGGAAACACATGTAGCTCTTATATGTTTAATTACCATGTTCACTAGAAAAATTATTTATAATTTTTTGCTCTTATGACATATGTTTTTCTTTCTTTTGCAAAGATCTCAGCTTTAACAGATTGGAAGGAAGAATTCCAAATTCTGGAATTCTTCCTGTTTGGATTAAGCTGCATAATTTGCCTATTGAATTCTGGAATACCACATGCTTGAGTTATGTGGCCAGTGGTGTTGGCAAACCTCTTTGCGCTGACTCTGTCACTGAAGAGCAGCTTAGAATTGGTTATGCTAGGGTGTTGGTTGAAGTAAGTGTTGAATCTGATTTCCCTAAAGAAATTGAGATTGTTGGTGTTGATGGTAGTAAAATTGCTGTAGGTATTGAGTACCCCTGGATCCCTGTTAAGTGTCATAAATGTAAATCCTTTGGTTACTTGACTCATACATGTACTAAAGTTGAAAAACAGGTTTGGATTCCAAAGAAATCTGCTCCAGTTATACATACAAGTTGATATAGGGACAAAAAGGGTTCGAGATTAATATGAAAACTGGTTCTAAGATTGCGGATAAGGAGCAATGGAGTATTGTGAAATCTACAAAGAAAACTCCTATGTCCAAGATTCCTGTCAGTGAGAATTTTCATTGGACTAATTCTTTTCACTTATTGGCTAAAGCTGATGGTAGAGGTGGTTTGGGAGATTCAGGTCCGAAGTCTCAATCCCTTCAGGAGGCTATTGAATTTGCTTTAAGTGAAAAGAATATCAAGAATAAAGGAAAGGAAATTGGGAGAAGAGGAGATTTTGATGAGAGGGTTTTCACCTACTGCATGAATTTCTTGATTTGGAATGTGAGGGTTTGAATCACCCTCTAAGCAAAGGGAAGTGAAAAGTTTGATCAATATTCATAAGATTGGCTTAATCTGTTTAATTGAGACAAGAGTTAAGGAGAATAAAGCAGGAAAAATTTAGAGATGCTATTGCTTCTGATTGGGATTTTGTTTTCAATTATGAAAAGCATTTTTGGGAAGGATTTGGGTGTGCTGGAAGAAGACTGACTATGAAGTAACTGTGATTGATAAGTGTGATCAGAGTATTAATTGTTGCATTAAGTCCCTTAAAACAATTTGTGTTGGTTCCATTCTTTTTGTTTATGGGGCAAACAAAGGCTGGATAGAAAGTTGTTGTGGACTAATCTAGGTGCTATGAAAACAAAGGTGGCTGATAGTCCTTGGATGATATGTGGAGACTTTAATGAGGTGAAGTCTTTGGCTGAAAAATGGGGTTCTGACAGGCTGAATGCTTATGAAGTGGAGTTTGGTCAATGCCTGAATGATCTTGAGGTTTTGGACCTTAATTTTAGTGGCAGTTTTTATACTTGGACCAATAAAAGTGAAGAGCCTAGGTTTGTTGCTAGAAAGCTGGATAGAGTTCTAGCTAATATGCAGTGGATGAATAATTTTGGAAAAACTATTGTTGAATTCAAATCTGGAGGAATTTCAGATCATTCTCCTATTTTTGTTTCAGTAGGAATTCTGCAAAGCTTTGGTCCTAAGCCTTTTAAGTTTTATAGCTATTGGCTGGAGCATAAGGACTTCTTGAATTGGGTTAAAGAGGGTTGGAATGTGCAGGTTGATGGCTTCCCTATGTATCAACTGTATGTAAAACTCAAAGCTGTTAAAGCTGTGTTGAAACAACAAAATGAGACTTGTTTTGGGAATTTAAAACAGAAGGTGATGCAGCTCGTGACAATCTTGATCTAGCTCAAAAGGAGGTGATTTCTTCTCTTGGGAGGGCTGATTGCTTACTCAAAGAAAGGAGTGTCTACATGCTTTTGTTTCTCTTGCTAAAGCTGAAGAATCTTTTTGAAGCAAAAGTCTAGGAATCAATGGCTGAAATTAGGAGATCAAAATAATGGTTTCTTTCATCTCTCTCAAGGTGAAGCAGGCCAAGAATACCATTACTCATTTATGGGATGAGCAGGGTCAAAGGGTGGATGATGTGGAACAAATTAAGTTGGTGGCCAAGAATTTTTACAAGAAGTTATTAGGTTCTAACCTGATGACTTTCACTGATGAAAAGGTAGCTTGTATTAGTCAATTGGTTTCTGTGGCTATTCCTGCTGAGAAGACATTGTTATTGGAGAAAGAGGTTACAGAAGAAGAAATTAGAGAGACTTTTTCAGTATGAAATCCAATAAGGCCCCAGGTCCTAATGGCTATACTGTTGAATTTTTTAAAGCTGCTTGGTATATAGTAGGTAAGGAAGTGGTGGCAGCCATTAAAGGTTTTTTTACTTCTAGTTTGTTGTTAAAGGAGGTTAATGCAACTATTCTCACTCTTGTTCCTAAAAAGATTAATCCTTTTGCTATGGGAGATTTTAGGCCTATTTCTTGTTGTAATGTCGTTTACAAATGCATAACCAAGATTATTTCTTATAGAATGCTGCCTCTTATGGGGAATTTGGTTAGTATGAACCAATCTGCATTTATTCCCTCTCGAAGTATTTCTGAGAACGTCCTTCTTGCTCAAGAAATTGTTAGGAATTATCACAAGGATAAGGGGAAGCCTAGATGCACCTTGAAGATTGACCTCATGAAAGCCTATGATTCAGTGAATTGGGAGTTTCTAATCTGCTGTCTTCACTGTTTTGGTTTTCCAAAAAAGTTTGTGAGTTGGATAAAGGAGTGTGTCACTTCTCCTAGATTTTCTGTATGTCTTAATGGTAGTTTGGTTGGTTATTTTGAAGGTAAGAAGGGGCTGAGACAGGGTGACCCACTTTCCCCTTATTTGTTTGTCCTTGCTATGGAGGTTCTTTCCAAAATTCTGGCTGCAACTACTGGACCTGGTTCAGGCTTCCAATACCATTCTAATTGTTTAAAGATGAAGCTTACTCATCTTTGCTTTGCAGATGATCTTCTTATCTTTTCTGAAGCTAGTCAAAATTCGATTGGAGTCATCAAAGCTGCTTTGGCTGAGTTTGAGGAGTTGTCTGGCTTGAAGGCTAATCCTTCAAAGAGTTTTGTTTTCTGCTCTGGGATTTCTGATAGGCTTAAACAGTTGTTGCTGCAGGATTTGCAGATGCAGGAGGGTAAATTCTCTGTGAGATATCTTGGAGTTCCTCTTATATCTACCAGGTTGTCTGCAACTGATTGTGAACAGCTTTTGGATAGGATTACTAATCGTATTAGCTCTTGGCTTTCAAGGAATTTGTCATATGCTGGAAGGTTGCAGTTGCTCTCCTCTGTTCTATATAGTCTGCAAGTTTATTGGACTGGTATATTCATCCTTCCTAAGAAGATTATAAGGGCTATTGAACAAAAATTCAATAGATTTTTATGGAATGGATAAGATGTTGAGGCTGTTAAGGCTAAAGTGGCATGGGCTGATGTGTGTTATCCAAAAAAGGAGGGTGGTTTGGGTTTAAAAAGGCTTGAAGTTTGGAATAAAACTTCTATGTTGAGGCACATTTGGAGCATTTTTGCCAGGTCTGGTTCTCTTTGGGTGGCTTGGATTAAAGATAATCTTTTGAAACATAAGAGCTTATGGAGTGCTGGCATTCCTCATAATTGTTCCTGGTGTTGGAGGAAAATTCTCAAATTGAGGGACATTGCTAAAGGTTTATTGAGATTTGAAGTGGGAAATGGGGAAAATATTCATCTTTGGTTAGATTCTTGGCATCCTGATGGGATTCTATTGGAAAAATATGGGTATAGAGCTTGTATGATGCTCAAAGTAATGTGGAGGCAAAGTTATCTACTGTTATTTGCAATGGATTGGTTTTGGAGACCTGCTAGGTCTGATGCCTTGGTGGAAATACAGTCCAAGCTTGCTGAAGTTCATTTGGTGATGGAGATCATCCTATCTGGACTATTTCTAAAAAAGGAGATTTTGTTAGTTCTGATACTTGGCAGGCTCTAAGGGAGAAAAAAGATCAAATTGAATGGTGGAAAATTATTTGGTTTCCCCTTGCTATACCTAAACATGCTTTTATATTGTGGCTTGCCATGAAAAACAGGCTGGTTACAGGGGTAAGGTTGCTGCAATGGGGATACCAAGGAGATGTTAATTGCTGGTTTTGCAGAAATCATGTTGAGAGCCGTGATCACTTATTCTTTGAGTGTAGCTTTAGTTACAGAATTTGGAGATTTTGTATGGCTAGATGGAGGGTTGATAATCCTCCTATCATATGGGATGATATTATCCAGTTGGGATGCAGCAATTGGGTCAGTAAAACTCTGAAATCATTGCTTTGTTGCCTGGCTTTGGGGTCTGCTTTATATCACATTTGGTGTACTCGTAATGAGTTATTGCATGCAGGCCAACCGAATACTGAGGAGCAGATTTTGAAGAATATCTTGTGGGAAGTTCGAACTAGAGTGATTGGAAGCAGAAAATTTCCTAAGACTAAGGAAAATCTTGTGTTTTGTTCATTATGGAACCTGCCTGAAGATATTCTATGTTGAGGCATGAAGTTGGAGTAGTTTCTTGTATTTCTGTTGTTGGTTTTATGGATTTAGTTGTTTTTGTTGTTTAGCAGTCAGTCTGTTTGCTGCAGAAGACTGCTGAGTTTGGTGTGTTGTTTAGCAGTCAGCCTGGTTGCTGCTGTTTGCTGCAGAAGTCTTGGTGCTTAGTTTGGTGTTTGTAGCCTGTTTTGGATTGTTTGTAGGCCTCTGTGAGGTTGGTCTATAAAGCTTATTATTCATCAGAAAAAAAAAGGAAGAATTCCAAATTTTGGAGTTCTAACAAGCTTGGACACTATGTAAGGAATCTAAATTCATGAGGAAGGTTAACTTACAGCATCATCACGATGCCTAGGGGCCTCGTTAGTGTTTGTTAAGCTTGAATACGACATTGACTTACTTCCTAAAACAATTCGAAGGTTTTTGGTCTTTTTTTTTTTTTTTTTTCAGTTTTTGCATAGACGACCCTAGCTAATAGCTTAAGGTTTTGGTACACGTACTTAACTTTAATATCATGCAAGTACTGCAATTCTACATAAGTTTTCTATAAGAAAAGTTAATGCAGCAGCTAGCTATTTTAGATACTAAATGCTTTGAACCAGAATTACTAGAATACAAGTAGCACATACTCACACAGTCGTCACCTTTAGGACTCTAGCTTAACGAAGTGATAAGGCAAAATTTTAAGGGTCATCCACTAAATGGGGCATTACGATACCAAGTCATATCCATGAAAGGCTTCATACATATAAAATCAGACCACAAAAGCTTAGATTATAAAATCCTTCTTTTTCTGCATGAATGTTTGATATATATTGAATGTTTCTAACCGCAATGTGATTTTGTTGGTCACTGGATAGATATCTGACAGGCATCTTGCTCAGTGGGCCCATTCCAGAATGGATCAAGAGCAGAGATAGCCGCTAGTATGTTCTTCATCCTAACTTGAACATAAATTTTGCATGAGATTTCCATTCATTTATGCATTACATTTATTTGGGACTGCAGAAGCATATTCTTTTATGTTGGTGACATAATATCTTATATACCTAAATGTCTTGTACGTACATATATACGAGAAATCGGGATGGTGCTTCATCAAATTGATGTCAGTTGAAGAAAACATTCTCCCATGCAGAGTGGGGGAAATAGTCCCATTTTCCTGGCATCTTCATACATCGGCACCACCTAGAAAGAGCATCAGTTTTTCATTCCATTGTTCAATGTTTGTTTTTTACATAAATCTCGCAAGATCAGGCCATTATCTTCGCTGAATTATGAAATAATTTTCTGTACAATAATATATGTCCAAATTAGATCAAATTAAATAATTAAAATAAAATTATATCGAAATGTTTCAAAAGAAATTTCTTCCTGGAAGTTATAAATAAAGATAAAGAAATTATGTTTTCTGCAGTGAAATAGATATTTCTTACAACAATTTTTCCACGACCTCTACGCCGAGTACTTGTACGGAAACCCTGTAAGAACTTTTTCCCCCTTAATCGACCTACTAGATCATTACAACTTTGCATATTTCATCTACATGCAATTTTTACTTTTGGAACTAACTTATTTGTAATTCAATAGAAATTTGTTCAGAAGCTTTTCTGGATTGGAGAACTCGTAAGCATTGAACTTCTAAAAAGGAGTCCTCTTATTATTTTTTCGTTTTCATTCCAATTTAGTTTTAAACATGCTGATTGTTCTTTCTTGTGCCACATTTTAATCTAGAACACTTGGAGTGTGTATGAAGAATAATCCATGTTCAAAAGGTAGGTATCTGTTAGAATCATAATAAATTTTTCTTTATACCAAAACGAAAGAAGAAGAAACTGGCAGACTTTTATACTGCTTAAGATAAAAACATTATTAAATTTTTAAACATAATAATATCTCTTTTATCATGTTTGATTGTATCTGATTACCTTGACAATGATTCTTTGTAGATCAGTACTCAGAGCATATAAACTGTGGTGGAAAGGCAACCACCGTTGGAGACGTCAAGTATGAAGCAGATTTGGATCCGGGAGGTGCTGCAAAATTTGTTCGCATAAATGATGGTACTTGGGGATTTAGTAGTACTGGAGATTTCTGGGATATATGGAGTTCCTCAAATGACTACATAGCAGAAAATGTATCCATGCTTAGAATGAATGACCCTGAATTGTATATGAATGCACGCCGCTCTCCTCTTTCTCTGACATATTATGCACGCTGATTGGCAAATGGAAATTATACTGTGAAACTTCATTTTGCCAAGATAATATTCAGAGATAACAATTCCTTTTACAGTGTTGGAAGACAGATGTTTGATGTTTATATCCAAGTAATGTAGTCTGTCACTGTCAGATTATCTTTCTTCATAGTATGCTGTATAAGATAATCTAGTTGAATTACATTTTTGCTGGATGAACCGGTGATGAAGGATTTTAATATTGAAAAAGAAGCCAAAGGAGTTGACAAAGCTGTCATTAGGAATTTTACAGCACTAGCTAAGAATAAAAATTTGGAGAACCGCTTTTATTGGGCGGGGAAAGGAACTAAAGATGTCCCAAACAGAGGAATATATGGTCTTCTTATATCAGCAATCAATATAGACTCTGGTAGGTATAATAAGTTGTATGTTATATATTTCTTTGTAAAGTGTTGAATTTTGATCGGCTTTACTACTCTATGCCCTTTTCTTTCTCTCACTTTCATAAAGTGTTGAATTTTGCTACTTTCTACTTCTTCTGTTGTGTGAGTAGATTGATAAAATAATAGTGGATGCAGAAGCTGTGCCTTTAATGCTGGATGCAGAGTAAAATACTTGAAACAAGGCTAATTTGCAGCTTGGTGGAAGACTTATCTGGATCTTTTATTTTCCAGTCTTTTGTTATTCTTTATTTGCTAATCCGTGTCTATACTCTTTTATGCTAGATTCACCTATATATGCTTTTATGCTACAACATACGAAAAACAAAAATGCATTCCTAAAGATCACTCTCCTTGGCTACTTTCTTTTTCTGCAGATTTCAACCCTCCTAATGACAGGAAAAAGAAGTTACTCCTCGCTGCCGTTGGAACTGTTGTTTTGTCAAGCTTTATTTTCATAATGTTAGGAATTCTTTGGTGGAAATGCTATTTAGGAGGCAGGACATCTAGGGAACAAGGTAATTTAGTTCAGATGTATTTAGTCAGAGCACCCAACCACTCATAAATCAGTCTTATAACGCTTTAAGATGCAGTCCAACATCTTAGCCTCATTCCTTTTACAGAGCTGAAAGGATTAGATCTCCAAACTGGCCTTCAGGCAAATTAAGGCTGCCACTAACAACTTTGATGTTGCAAATAAGATTGGGGAAGGTGGTTTTGGATATGTCTACAAGGTATTCTATTTTTTGAATATTTTGCATGTATGTTTTTTGATTTGTTTTCTTTCATGCTGGCAACCAAAACTAATAGGAAAATCTGATGTACATACCTAAAAATTTATACTTTCAATGCAGGGTATTTTGTTGGATGGTACTATAATTGCCATCAAGAAACTTTCTTCGAAATCAAATCAAGGAAATCACGAATTTGTGAATGAAATAGGCATGATATCTGCTTTACAGCACCCAAATCTTGTTAGATTGTACGGCGCTATATTGAAGGAAATCAACTATTTTTGTTATATGAATACATGGAAAACAATCGCCTAGCACGTGCTTTGTTTGGTAAGCTTAATGTTTTTGTGAATGGTCTTTATGAAGAACTAAGTTGATGAATTCCCCATTGGACTATCTACAAATTATGCAGGTCTAGAGGAATACCGCCTAAACTTGGACTGGCCTATGAGGCAAAAAATATGTGTTGGAATAGCTAGAGGCCTAACTTTCTTGCATGAGGAATCAATACTAAGAATTGTTCATAGAGACATCAAAACTACCAATGTCCTATTGGATAGGGACCTTAACTCAAAGATTTTTGACTTTGGTTTGGTCAAGCTTAATGAAGAGGAAAACACCCACTTCAGCACACGAGTTGCCGGAACAATGTAAGCTACCTTTTTCCCTCTTTCCTTGAACATGGAGTCTATACTTCATTTTCTTTTGTGGTTCTATACTTCAATATGGAGCTGCCTTTGCTTTCTTTTGGCCTCCCATGGATTAAGTTCTGTAGACATATCCTGGATTAAGTATTTTGTAGGATCGAGTTTATATGTTAATAGTATTTTGGTTGAAAAAGGGTTTTGATGCATGACATAAAAATAAAAGTAATTTTAACATAAAAAAATGAACTATTAACCTTGAGAGAAAAGATGGAATCACAAGCTTTCTGCATGGGTAAAGTTAATTTTCTTGTGCTTCTTGAAGACCCAACAAAAGTTTTTAACATAACATCCAGGAAGGAACAAAACATAACAATCGGCTCAAATTCCTCGTAAAATGAAAATTGCAGGATGTTTCCAAGTTGCAAGTTGCACAATTAATCAAAAAATATTCTTCTTCCTTGCCGGTTATAATTTTCTGTATCTTTGAAAAAGTGAATTACCTCTCAATTCTAGGAGTCTTATTGATTGCATAATTGCATGCTGAATGCAAATGATCTAACTCATAATATAATCTTCATTTGCAGAGGATATATGGCGCCAGAATATACAAAATGGGAATATTTAACCTATAAAGCAGATGTCTATAGTTTTGAGATTGTTGCTCTGGAAATTACCATATGTGAATTGTGTATGCCTTCTAGATTGGGTAAGATTGATCTTTTTTCTTTCAATATGTGCTGCTATAAATAACATTTGGAGGCCTAGCTGCTTCTTTGTCCCTTTCCACCACTCAATTTGGTTATCCTGATCTGTTACTCTAGCCTCAAGTAGCAAAATAAACCAACATATGTTGAAATTGTTTGACTCGTTCACTTCACACTTGAGTTCAGCTTAATTATAGACGTTTTTATTTTAAGCGAGTATGGCTGCTTATTCTCTCTTGTTGATTTGCTACTTTTCATTTCGATTCTCTTTTCTTTGCTTATTATAGGCACTTGAACTACAAAAAAAAGGTAATATAATGGAGCTGGTGGATCCAAAGTTGGGTTCCGAGTTAAACAAGGAGGAAGTTATTAGAATGATCAAAGTTGCTCTCTTATGCACTAATCCATCGCCAACACTTAGACCCACCATGTGCTGTGTGAGCATGCTCGAAGGAAAACCATTGTTGATGACAACAACATATGGCAATGAATTGGGGTTTAGCGCCTTAAGAGACAAGTTTGAACAACTCCAACCAATACCAATGAGCCAAAGTGGAGAAGAGAGCCTTTTCATTCATCAAAGTGACATGGGTTGGATCTTCTTCTACATCTACCGGATCTCTATCGAGTTAATCTCGATTCTCGATAATTTCAGCACACTATTGCCTCCAACTACACTAAATGCTTTTTCTAATTAATAAAGTTACATTTGCTTTACCAACTCCAATATCGTTCAGATTGGTATGATGTCTTTGTTGATGACAAATTATTTATATGTCTAGAACTACCATTAGAACTGTGAAGGATAATGGTAGAATGAAATTGAGCTTGACTAGTTTCGGCTACAAGTAAATCTACAACATAGTTTGGATTCGTATGATGTCTTCCATTGACTCGTCCATTAGACAATGGACCTTTTTTTTCTTCTTAAGCTCAATTTGTTTCAGCATAAAATGATTTCCTTATGCTTAAACTTTACTTTAATATATTCATAATAGAAGTATCATAAAAGATATGAACATAAGTTGCCTCCCAATACGATTTTAACCTATTCTAAAAGTTGTGAAGATTTTTTGTCCTATCCACTAGACAATGGACACTTTTTTTTTTCCTAGTTTGATTTACACATTTTTTTCATTCAAAGAACAAAAATATGTGTGAGATAAAGGTTGTGCCCCACTAGATAATTGGTCCATGCATGCACGTATCCCTCTTTTTTGTTGGCAATTGTTGGACGCAAATGAGTTGTTTATTTCTTCAATCAGAACACTTGTTTGTTTACTTTACTTTCTAGTGTCTCCTGGAGGCCGACAAAGAGAGAAATATCATAGAAGGAATCCCTTCATTCATATCAATTTGCATAAAAAACAAACATATCTCACTGTAGTGTTATGGAAAATTAAGCACTTGAGATGAAAGGTCACCTGATCAGAAAGCAAAATAAAGACAAAGGAAATTGCTTTACCTCTAGATGTCATGTCAGACAAAGTACAAAGTTGTTCAACTTTACTTGTAGCCACTCACCAAGACCCCGTCATAATTAGAACTTTTAAAAATTACTTTTAAAGTATAACATCCTATCTTTTATTAAATAATTAATGTGTGATTTATGGTCTATTTAAATGTGCATTTGAATGGTTTAAAAGTATGTTTAACACTTAAAAAATTCGTTTATAAAATATTTATTTGAAAAAAAAAATTAACAATATTTTTAAGAGTTTATTTAAAAAATCAAAAAATAATCGAAATATACTTTTGACAAAAATTTAAAAATAAAGTTTTATTTTTTTATTTGAATAATAATAAAAATTAAATAATATGATATAAAAATAAATAATGAAAAGAGAACAATAACAATAGGTTGAAAGGATTTGCCAAACGTTACCTAACTGTAGTGGCGTGCATCAAGACTTATCTCTAGTCAAAGAGGGCGGGAATACTAATCCAAAGGCCAATCCCCACCGTTGGAACACTTGAACTAATAACAGGTTAGCCGTTGTGGACATGGTTCGGCAACCTGGTTTGTTCTGGAGAGAGCAGAGGCAGTCTGGCGAAGTTTTGAGCGACTCCGGTGAAGGCTCAACAACCTTGATAGGGTTCCTAACACTTACCAAAATGGCGCTGTTTTGATAAGTGTGAAAACCCTAATTTAAGCCAAAACGGATCCGTTTTTATCCTTATTTTATTTTATTTTTTTCTTCAAGAGGGTATTTTAGTAACTTATCATTGCCAAAATGACGTATTTTTTATTTTTCATCCACTTTGACGGTAATACTAACGGAAGGAGTCAAATGTAATTTTTTGATAGTTTAGAGGGTTATTATATCACTTTTGAAACTTTAGGGGGCTAAATCATAAATAATTGCTACTTTGAGAGGCTTTTTTATATTTTTCTCAAAATTTTATATGTTACTTTATTTGTTGAAAAAAAGTTTGAGCTCACAAATAAAGTGAGAGTGTTAGCTGCTAATCTATCAAGCTCACAAATGAAGGGAGAGAACTACTAACCTATCACTTGTCAGTCATTTAATACTAGTAGAATATAAAAATCATCATCCTTGTCCCATTATTGAATAGAAAAAAAATAAATCATTATAAAAAAAAAAATAAAGAATAAATTAGGAGTCCTACGCCACCCAAAGAGTAGTCGTACTTAAGTCAAATATATACTTCTCAATGATGTGAAGCCTTAGGGACATACCTAAAGCTTCTCCCTTCAGGAACATTCAATACTTGAGTAATGATATATAGATATGATATTTTCTATGCAGCTTTGCAAGAAGAGCTCGCGCATGGAATAGCCTTATGATCAGTAGTAGAAGAGATGATGGCAAGATTTCTTCCTTATATTTGCTTCATTCTACTCATCTTGCTTCTTTGCATGGAAGCACATGCCGGCCATACTCCTGATGATGAAGGTGAGGTGGCAGTCTTTCTTCTTCTCTCTCTCTATATACATATATATGTGTAAAGTTTTGATTATTTCCATTTTTGTTTTGTTTTGATGAATAACGCAAAGAAGTACAAAGAATCTCTCCATATATACATATATTTGCAATATGGTTTTAGACGGCTTTAATTTGCATCTTTTTTTGCATGCTTTTAGCATTATATTATATATAGATAACCCTAAATTCATATTTGTCAACTCCAAGTAGAATCCAGGAAAATTATTAGGAGCCAAAAACACTTGGCCCAAATCATTTCGGACAAGGATCTTGGCCATTAATCGAGGCCTCTCAGTCTGTTCGACGGAGAAGAGCGGATCAAATCAGACAAGGATCATCTCTAGTCCATTTTGGACTGGATGTGATCCGGTTGATGGCTAGGATCTCTTTAAAGTGATCCTAAGGCCATCAACGTGACACGTGGCATACTAATAATAATAATAATAATTTATTATTTTTTTAAAATAAATAAAATAATAATAATAAAAAATTCATTTCATTTTCCTCCTTCTTCCTCTTCTCTCTCCCACGATTTTCTCTCTCCACCGCCAGAATTCCAGCTCTAGCCATCGAGACTGCTTAGCCCGGCACCAAATCCGGCCGCCTCCATGCTCCCAACGCTTCCTCTCTTCCTCCATGGCCTCACAAACCCACCCTCGGCCTCACCACGAAGTCAAACTGGTCCGGCGGTGGGTCCATTTTAGAGTGGACCAGGGTCTCGTCTAAGTCCAAAACCATCGTTCTCTTCAGTGAGATCAGCGGCGGGAGATGCGCTAGTTCTATGTTGTCAAACACGAGGGACTTCCCTACACTGGTTTCGGATTTGGGTTGTTCGAGTTCGGAGATTTTGGGGATGATCTTGTGGCCCTTGTGGTGGCGGTGCGGGCTGGGGGTGGCGATTCGGGCCAACTTAGAGAAGAGCTTGACGAGGCGGCGATGGCACGCGAAGAGCGACTTGTTGATGGAGGTGATCACGTTTTTTGCTGGAGATTTCGGTGGCGCCGGTGTTATGGTGGTTGCTTTTCCGGCAGTCTTTGATGGACTTCGTTGGGGTCCTCTTGGAGATCTTCACCATTTTTGGGTTCTTCTTTAGAGAGAGAGAGAGAGTGAGAGGATTGATATTGATGGGGTGGCCGAAGCCACCCCTTGGCCAAACGGTGGCCCCTGGGGGTGGTCCGGCCACCCCAAGAGCCATATAATAAACAAAACAAAATTATTATTATTATATTATTTTAATTTTTATTTATTTTAAAAATAGTAAATAATATTTTATTTTTTTTAATAATGGGACACGTGGCAAAATCCCTAGGATTTTTCCTAAGGCCATCTTGGCCATTAACTGGAGGCCTCTCTAGTCCTATTCAACTGGAGAGGAGCCGAATCCAATCATTTCAGGTTGGTGGAAATGGAAATCTAAACATTAAAGCCTCAGCCAAATGAATTAGCTGATCAAGAAGGGAAACATGTATTAGGATTAGAATTGTACGTGGTAGATTAAAATGTTATTATTTAATAAAATTAAATTATTTAGGATGCATTTTATCATTATTTTTAAATTGAAGTTTTTATGAATTTGGGTGTTATCTACTTGTTATTTTGTTGTAATCTATTTAAAAACTTGTGTTTAATAAATTATCTCTAAACCCAATAAATAGCTCAATTAAGGGCTGCAGTTGACTTTTACATCAACTGACAATGGTCAATAGCCAATTAGCCACAAGTCGTTTAAATATAATCTATGGTTTTACTCTGGAAAACAATTCAAGAAAATAAATCTTCGAACTTTCAAAATTTGTGACGTATAAACTGAAAAGAGGAAGAGAAGATCAAGAAACTGATGACAAGCGAAAGGAAGAGAAGCAGGAAGAAGCACCGG
Source organism: Carpinus viminea (assembly GCA_013348765.1). Taxonomy (NCBI): domain Eukaryota; kingdom Viridiplantae; phylum Streptophyta; class Magnoliopsida; order Fagales; family Betulaceae; genus Carpinus; species Carpinus viminea. The sequence continues at coordinate 52,798,014 of CP054667.1, forward strand.
AGGGAGGAGATAGACAACAGTAGCTGTCAAATTTTCTTAATTCATCATAAGCCGTCAAATACATCAGAAAATTATATATGTTTAAATAGACTAATGAGCTTTAACCCTAACCCTAGTGGTACTCGAGCTAATTGTCCGCTAAAATAACATAAAGTCGAAATTAAAATAATATTTTTCATTGCACACAAAGAAGTACAAGGAATCTGTGAAACTCCACCCAACCTCAAGTTTGCACACCAATTTTAATTACAACAATCTCAATCTTCTAAGAAAGCCTAAACAAAGAACAAACTCAAACAAAGAAACTCCATAAAACAAAACTTAGGAACTAAACCTAACAGACATGCAAATTAATCACCAAACCTCCATATATGCAGCCTCTACACCAGAAAACTAACAGCAATTCCCCAAGAAGTAGGAAAAAAATTAGTATAAGAGCATTTTTCCAACACTTCCCTCCAAATCCTCTTGCTAAACCCACACTCTCAAAGAATAAATATATGATCTCTGCATTCAATAATGCTTCGATGACAGAAATAAGACTTCACTCCCCATTTAATTTCAAAATTCTATCACTCCTAGATATAGTGCTATCAATATCATGATCACCTGCTTGAACCTTCTAAAAATTCTTACCTATAACTTGAAGCTTAAGAATTCCATGGAAATTTTTAGGAGCCAAAAATTACACTTGCCCCAAATCATTTCAGGTTGGTGGAAATGGAAATATAAACATTAAAGCCTCAGCCAAATGAATTTGCTGATCAAGAAGGGAAATATATATTAGGATTAGAATTGTACGTGGTAGATTAAAATATTATTATTTAATAAAAATTATTTAGGATAAATTTTATCATTATTTTAAAATTGAAGTTCTTATGAATTTGGGTGTTATCTGCTTGTTATTTTATTGTAATCTATTTGAAAACTCTTTATGTGTTAATAAATTATCTAAAAATTTATCTCCAAACCCACGTTTGAAGTAGTTAGGTTTAGGCCCTCATATGGTAGTTTTTTTTTTTTTTTTGAGAAAAAGTGAATCGAATGGTTTAGGTCCTCATATGGTAGTTGAATAGGCTAAGAACTATCTGTCTATGTCCCATAAATTAGAGATGAACTAACCTTTCGCGACTTTGTCACCATGTAAAAATCATAAATGGGACTTGTCGGTTACGGAAAACCCATATGATACAATTTTATTTTTTTTTTTTTGAAATACCCATATGATACAATTAAGGGCAGCAGTTGACTTTTACATCAACCAACAATAGCCCATTAGCCACAAGTAAGGGCACTAAGTGAGTGAAGCATCTCGCAAGTAAATTTGGGCTCGGCTCGCGTGCATAAGCTCGACTCGAGTATTAAATGAAGTGTTTAATTGAACACTAATCCTCGACTAATATTAAACGAAGTTAAGCTCGACTCGATCTAAGCTTGTGGAGTTGTTCACATATTGCTCATATTAATATTAAAAATTGAAGTTTTATTTATTTATTTATTTTTCCTAAAATGTATCATTTTATAAAAGGATGCATATCATCACTTTTCGAAACCAAATGTCTTATTGTATTGACAAAGGCTCCACACTCGGTTCGTCAAACTAAGCAAATGCTCATATGCAAGTTGACTTCTTGAATCGTTTAAGAGTACTTAAAATTTAAATTTATAATAAAAAAATTAAATTAATAAATAAAATTAACTATAAGAGCTAACTCGCGAACTGGCTCAACTCGGCTCGACTTATTATAAGCCCGAGTTCGAGCCCGATTTTTTGGCTTGTCCTTAAGTTCGGCTCGAGCTCGAACTTGAGTAAAATTTAAACAAGCCGAACCCAAACAAGAAAAACTCGCTCAAACTCAATTCGTTTACGCCCCTAGCCACAAGTCGTTTAAAACTGACAAAGAAAAAACGACATGTTCACCGTACTTGGGAGTGAAGCTAATTTGTCGTTTTCTCTCCCACTTCCCCGCCCCCGGGAAGGAGAGAAGGGGAAATCACACCCAAAGAGAGCTGAGCTTGCATGCCCATCTCTAATGGGTATTTTTCAAACATCAAAAATGCCTTGTTGGCTGTTGGCTGCTTCCATTTCCAACTGCGGTGCTCGCTATTTCCGCTTGCAAGCACTTGAAAGTACCATTGTTACAACACAAATTTGATGTTTATGATCTGGTGGCAGCACTTGGTTGGTTCCGAACTTGCGAGGCAAATTGGTACTGGGGGAAAAACAAAAGGTAGGTTCATCGTATTAGTGACAGACAAAACCTGTCGCTTAGAGTTGCAAAGAGAAAATACTAAGCCTAAAATAGAGACGAGGTCGTATGGAAATTTCGTAAGATTCTGTTTTTTGGTAATAAAAACGTTGCTTTAATTATATTTTTGTATAGATTAAATTATGAAGCATTTTAAGGCAAAGTTAATGGGAAATTAAAAAGAAAAAGAAAAATTGATGAGGTTGGTGCATGCAGTGGAAGCTCTTCGTGAAGTAGCTACACAATTGGGGAAGAAAGATTGGAATTTCAGAGTAGACCCGTGCGTTAATAAGTCGAGCTGGTTAACACCAAATCGGTGTTGAGGCCATTGGTACAGCAATTCTCTAATCTGTAATTGCTCAATCACCCTGATGTATGTCACGTGGCTCAACTGTATGTACCCTTCATTTCCCTTTTTATTGAAATTGTGAACAGATCAAGTTTTATTCAACAAAAAGCAGAAAAGTACTTCAATTTTCTCTAATGCAAGTGAAAAGTACTTAATTTTGAGTTATATTGGAAAGCAGAAAAGCATTTCAATTTTCTTTATGCTAAATTTGACTTATATTGGATTTTCCATTCATAATAAACAGAGTATATTATGTATTAAGGGTTCTAATGGAAGTGTGAATAATCTTTTACCTATAATTATTCGTGTTACAGATTTCTTAAGGGGCAGGATCTTGATGGTGTGCTTCCTCCTTCCCTGGTGAAGCTACCCTACCTAAAGATGATGTAAGAAAGTCACCAACAATTTGTTCCTGAAAATTGATTTTAAGCTTCTAAGTTCTAATCTAACAGCCCACTTTCCTCTTTCTTGTAGTGACCTCACTCGAAACTACCTCAATGGTCCAATTCCTCGCGAATGGGCTTCTACAAAGTTGGAAATCCTGTAAGTTACTGCTGAATTCTTGTCTTAGGTTAGCCAGTGAATGCTCTTTCTTATTGCATTAAGCTGATTCACTGCAGGTCCGTTGCTGTAAACAACTTATCAGGACCAATCCCAACCTACCTGGGAAACATCACCACTCTTATCTACTTGTATCTTTCTTGCTCACCCCTTTTTAATCTAGTAGAATGCAACATAGTTTGATTTGCTTTAGCTGAGCTTTAATATTGATGAAGACTATATTTTCAGGGGCTTAGAGAGCAATCTGTTTTCTGGAAGTGTTCCCCAGCTTGGGAATTTGGTTAATCTGAGAATCATGTTGATTCTTTTTCAATCCTTCTATTCATTTTCAAATCAGATTTGATGATTATTTTCTTAATTATCAATGATTTACTTCTTCAACTGACACTAATTTGAGCTGGTCTGAACCTCCCATTTGATGACTACATTCTTAATGCTAACAATCTCCGAGAGTTGCCAAAAATCTCACTAATCTATTCAAATTAACGAACTGTAAGTGGTTGCAACCCATTTCTATACTTACAGTAATTTTATATATTTAATTGAAAAGCTTCAGCTTTCTATGTTATTAGTCTTGTTTCCAATGTGGCTATATGCGAGGATTAGCAGAATAACTTCATCGAAAATACCCACTTTTTCAAAGTTGGAAACATCTTCAGAAATTGTATGTGTTCTATTTTTTTTTTAAAATCCCATAGTGTTAAAATCTCTTCTAGTAGAATATTTAGACGTAATCTAATTTAACCCGTTAGAATTGTGTTTTTAACAGAGAGATTCAAGCTAGTGGTCTTGAGGGCCCATCCTTCTAGCATTTTAGTAGTTTAACCGAGCTGTAAGTTCTGCCTTGAAGTACTCTTGGGTTGCATAATCTCTCTTGTATCTTCATGTGATCATAAATTTAACTAGATGTCTTGCTTAAGACTCTAACAGTTATTAATAATGCAATTTGGTGCAGAAGGATTAGCGACTTACTTGGTAAGGGTTCTAAATTTCCAACCGTAAGCAGCATAACAAGCATGAATAGATTGTAAGTAATTCTTTTTCTGTTAAATGTCAACAATTCAAATGATACAAGTTTATAGCAATTTTGCTTAGATGATGGCGGTTGACTTTGCAGGATGTTGAGGAGCTGCAATCTCTACGGACCAATCCCCGAATTTATATCAAAAATGACAGCACTACAAACTCTGTAGTTCTTTCCTTTCTGCTCTCTTTTTTTTTTTTGTTTCATTTACTGAAATATTACTCAACTATAAACCCAGATGGTTGGATTATTTCAATTAAGAACTCTTTTTTCTTTTCTTTCTTTTTTCTTTTCTCCTTTTTGTTTTGGCTAGCATAAGTAGATATTGGCATATTAAAATTTATGGACTTTGGGTTATCATGGTACTTTATTCTTAAAGCTAATTGTGAATAACTATTTCAATAGAGATTTTGTCATTCTTTTTGGGGAACTTCACTTACCTCCATGAACTTATTGGCTTTTGCAAACACTTCATTGTTTAAAATCTTTCACTTTGGTATATCGAACTTTGATTTCCTTCCACTTTTCCCTTCTTAGGATTTTCGTTAAATCTAACGAGATGTGAAATTACTAAAATACCCTTTAGTCATTTTTCTCATTTTCCATTTAATTTAATTGCAATATTTATCGATAGGTATTTGGAATGAAAGCAGTTCAATACACCAAAGTGAGAGATTTTGAATATTGAGGTGTCTAAAAAGTATGTAAGTTCATGAGAGGTAAGTGAAGTTTTCTTTCTAGAATTAAGATCATCTCTGAAACTAACAAACCGAGGTGTAGTGGAGTAAGATTAGTTTGAAAAAGAGGTTCATCTCATGAATATGTAATAATTAATTATCTGCTTTCATCCTTTAGCCTTTGAAAAAAAATGATGATTGCTTCTAATCTTTACAGCCTACGCCTTTTAGAAAGCAGCTATCTAAGGTTGTCAACCCATACTCATTGACTCATTGTAGGAATGGCAGCCATGACCCACACCCTTCTACTCCTTTGGCCCATTGTGGCAGCTGCCGTAAGATACCTTTGAACATGCTCACTCTAGTTAGGCTGTCTATGGAATCTGTTCTAAGCTACATATCCACTGTTATATGGGCATTCAAGTCTCTCTTTCAATTTTTTCTTCCTATATATTATGTTTCTTGACTCTATACTTTAAAATCTGGATATTTATGTCTCATTTCATAATCCTTCTTTTCTTTTATTATAACCTCTAATTACTCGTAATATCCAAGCAGAGATCTCAGCTTCAACAGATTAGAAGGAAATGTTCCAGATTTTTCAGTTCAAGATCGTTTGCAAATCATGTAAGTGTGGAGTCAAAACCCTAAATCTAGCTCTATTGTAGAGAAGCTCAAATAAACAATTAAAAAGCAGCTTAAAACACACAAATAATAATGATTTGGCTTATCTCCTAAGTTTATAGGTGAAGATATGAGGAATTTCACTATCATAAAAGAGATTATATTGCTTATTGTTACCAATGCACATTTGTACATACGTACATTTCTATATGTATATATCATCAGAAAGTATATTTTACTTTCAAATATTTCTCCTTTAGTAATGATATAAATAAATGTTTAACTAGAGCGTGATTATGTTGCGCTTTGAACAGGATTCTTACAAGCAACTTGCTCAATGGGACTATTCCAAATGGATCAAAGCCGAGATAATCGCAGTATATAATTCATCTTGAACTCTATTTGAAATTTGCATGACATTTTTTTTTTTTAATAATGTTTCGGCACATGTATAATCTTTACAGACCTCATAGTGTTCCAATATACATTTATTCATCTCTTGAACACTTTATGGTCAGTGGGATCTCCTTGAATCATATTGAATTGGTGAATTCAACTGATTTGATTTGGTACCAGCATAGATTTGCTTTTGCTGTTATTTGGAAACTGCATGTTGGCAAATTAATTTTGAGTTGGTTATGGAAGTTTTCTGGTGTTAGCTTGAATTGACCGGTTTATCAAAACCTTTTCAAATATAATTTTTCTTTTCTTATGGATTTATAATGAGTTATTACTGAAAATACGTTTTTGTGCAGCCAAATTGATCTTTCTTACAACAACTTTTCAGAAATCCTTGCGCCACCTACTTGTCGAGAATCCCTGTAAGAACTTTTCTTACCATCTTAATCTTAATTTAAGTTTACTTGAGGTTTGCATACTTACCCTGTTCACAAGCTTTTAGTTTTTCAAAACTAACTAGGTTCTCATTTCATCAGGAATTTGTTTCAGAGCTTCTCTGGACAGGACAATTTGTAAGCTTCTAACTTGGAAACTTATAAGAAGAACCAATGTTTTTTGAACCTGGCTTACATCCTGTAGAAAATAACGAGGCATCTCATGTTATTTTAAACCTACGGCTACAGGCAAGATTAAGAGCCTCTTTAGGATTGATTGACAAATTAATTAGCTTGCCAAATTAATGAGAAAGAGATTTTAAGTCAAAAAGTGTTTTTTAAACTTTTGCCAAACATGCGTTTTAGCCATTTTTAGGCTTTTAGACCTTCAAAAGAGTTTTGAATTTTTTTTTTACCAAACGAGTTTTTTCTTTTTTTCTTTTTTTTTTTTTTTTCAAACGAGCTTTTAGGGTGTTAAACACACTTTTGAGATCCTCAAACGCACACAAAAAAGGCCCTAAAACGTCCCCATTTTTAGTCCAAACGACGTTGTTTTAAAGGAAACAAACAAAAGTTTTCTAAACGCCATTTGCACCAAACGACAATTGTCCTGTACTTCCTTCTTCATCCACTTCCACTTTCTCTCTCTTTCTGTAAGTTCTTCTTTAAAATCTCTTTTTAGTACTTTCCTCTCTCTCTTTTTACTCGTTATCTTCCTCAACTCGGATAGTTTCAAAGCCTTAATTTTCTCTCTCCATCTCTCTCCCATTTTAGACTCACTCCCACTTTAAATGAAATGAAAGATGTTGCCTCTCTCTGCAAAAACCAGGCTTTGTTTTGTGTTTTCTGCAAAACCAGTTAAACACTCTTATGGTTGCTGAAAGGAGGGATTAAAAGCTCACTACATTGAAAGGAAAATATTTATTGTTTTGGTCCATGAGGATTTTGTCCCTTTTGAGTGTCGATTTGGCTAAATTCATGAAGGAAGGGCAACTGCATCGGTCAGGTTCCTTTGGTATTGTAGAGTTGACCATTCATCTTTCATAGCATTCATATGATTCGAAAAAATTTATTAATCGAAGACATTGTTTGCACTGAAATGTTTCTATGGAAACTTCATTTTTACGCTCAGACTTGTTCTATTTGACCTGCTGCTGCTTTGCTGAAAATATTTAAAAGAATTTGCAGAAAGAAAGTGGGAGTGGTTGAAGAAGGAAGAGGAGGACACGCAAATGAAGTTTAGAGAACTTCTGTTAGTTCCTTTAAAGCTATGTCATTTGGGCTAGAAAGGGAAAGATTTAATCATAACTGTAGATTTAAAATAACAGGAGATGTCATGTTATTTTTCTACAGGATGTGTCAATCCATGCTTTTTCTGTTTTATATTTTATATTTTTAGCTTTTATTTTGGAGAAGCATATCCTTTTTTTCATTCTAATTTTGCTAAGTTCACACTTCTTTCTTGTACGATGCTAATTAAGAACACTTGGCGGCACTTGCCTGGAGCCCTATCCATGCTCAAAAGGTAATTATACTACCTTATTCAAATTATGAGGTGTGTGCTTCAAAACATTTTTTATTTTTATTGGCAATTGAGTAAATGAAACAAGAGATAGTTAATACATAATTTCCTTTTTGTTTTATAATGTTTGCTTATGTTTTAATTCATTAAAAAGCTGCTATTTTTGTTTGTGGGTAGATCGGTACTCATTGCATATAAACTGTGGTGGAAGTGCAACCACTATTGGAAACATAGAGTACGAAGGGGATCAAAGCCAAGCAGGTCCAGCAAAATTTGTTCCCAACATTGCTAATTGGGGATTCAGTAGCAGCGGAAATTTTTGGGATGTCAACAGAAGCTCAGATCAATACATAGTGAATAATGTGTCAATGCTAAGAATGAATAACTATGAATTATTCACGAGTGCACGGCTCTCTCCTCTTTCTCTGACATATTATGCCCGTTGCTTGGCAAATGGAAATTATAACGTGAAACTATACTTTGCAGAGATAGTATTAAGAGACAACAGATCGTTTTATAGTTTTGGAAGACGGATATTTGATATTTATATCCAGGTATGATGTCATATTTGTTTTGCTTTATACATAGAGCACAATTTTATTGATTTAATTTGTTACAGGAAAAATTGGTGTGGAAGGATTTTGATATTCAGCATGAAGCACAGGGTGTTGATACAGCAGTTGTTAGGGAATTTAAAGCAGTTGTGAGGAATAAAGTCTTACAAATTCGCTTTCACTGGGCTGCGAAAGGGACAACAAATGTGCCAAATAGAGGAACTTATGGTCCTCTCATCTCAGCTATCTCTGTTAAATCCGGTAATATTTCATGGAGTATGAGAATCTTTTTACCATTCAACTTCTTCCATACTTGTTAGAATGAGGAACAATAAAAGCATAGCACAATATAGTTGAGGTAGAACCCATGATTATTTGCCGTACAAAGTATTACCCAAAACAAGATTAAACTGCAACTAGATGGAAGAAATCAGAACTTTTTAATCTTCTTTATACTCTTACTCTGATATTCGTGTGTTTGAACCACTCATTCATATCTTGTTTTAGATTGGTCCACGTATGTTTATCTGTATGGTACTACTGGTATACCAGGATGCTACTTTATAATCAGTTTCCTTTACTAATTTTTCTCTTCTGCAGATTTCAGTCCCCCTGACTACAAGAAATTCATTGTTGTTGGAGCTGTAGTATCAGCGCTTTTGCTCATTTTTATGATTTTAGGCATTCGAATGTGGATCAAAAAACGAGGCAGGATATCAAGGGAAAAAGGTAATCAGCAGGCACTCATTTTGATGTAAAAATTAGATAGGATAATTTTTTATCTTCTCCAACTATTTACCAAGTTGAAACAATGTATAGCAATCCAAAGTACACCATGAAAGCAATTATACTGTTCCTGGATTGCATAGCATAAGAATCTGTCTTCATGATAGCTTTCTTGGGCTTTTTTGGTACTGCTATTGGAATCAGTTTCAATCATAATTATAAATCATATGAGAAATATGAGATCAATGCTTTTCATAAAATCTAAATGAAGAGAGATGGATGACTTGAGGTCACTGAGTTGAGTAGATATCTAAGAAGGACCCATATAAAATAAAAAAATTAAAAAGGAAAAAAAAAAAAAAAAAAAAAAAAAAAAAAAAAAAGTGAGAGGTAAAAGATTATGAATTTCAATTAACTATCTTTTTAAAATGTCATCTAAATGATCTCACCAAAATTGTTGAAAAGAACAAAAAGGCAAATCTCTTACTAAAATAGGCACAAATGAAGTTACTCTCTTTTGAACTTTTTTTTTTTTTTGATATTCCCAATACACCTGTAATTGTGAAACAAAGAGAAACCCTAAATCTTGTAAAAACTTGGGGTTTATGTGGCTGACCAACTGTGGTATGTTACTTTCTCATTGCATTTGTTTGGTTACATACTTACATTCTATTTGGCATTTTCTAAGTAGTCAATAGACACAATAATACTGGTTAAAAAATTAATCATATCATTTATAAGATGTAATGTGACATCTTAGCCTCACCTTTTCATTCCTTTTGACAGAGCTAAGAGGATTAGATCTACAAACTGGTTTTTTCACCTATAGGCAAATCAAAGCAGCCACTAACAACTTCGATGCTGCAAATAAGATTGGAGAAGGTGGTTTTGGATCTGTATACAAGGTATCCCACAACATCATCTTTCTTCAATTTTAGGATATCTATTTTCTTTATGGTAATTACCTTTTGTCCCTATGAACTATAGCTGACACTTTTCTATGAACTACAACTATGACATTTGATCCCATCAAACTACCATTTTATAACACTTTCTCCCATTTTGTCAGTCAAATGGGTTAAAACTAACGGTCAACGGTCATATGACTTGCATGTGCCATTTTAAATTTGTTTCCTTCCATTTTCGCCCTCACTTCAAATTTTTGGATTAGGGTTTAGGAGGATATAAACATCACTTTATTGATTTAAAGTGAGAGCAAAAACGGAAGGAAAAAAATTTAAAATGGTTGACTATATTTAACCCTTTGACAAATGAAAGTGTCAGTTCATGGGGAAAATGTAGTTCATGGGAAAAAAGGTAACTATCCCATTTTTTTTCTTACTTATCCATTATACCAAGAGGTGTTTAATTCAATAATGAATCCATGATGTATATTTTCCTAGTGTACTCGATGATACTATAATTGTTAAGAAACTTTCTTCAAAATCCAAACAAGAAATCGAATTTGTGAATGAAATAGGAATGATATCGCTTTACAACACCCAAATCTTGTTAGATTGTATGGATGTTGTGTTGAAGGAAATCAACTATTCTTGGTTTATGAATACATGGAAAACAATAGCCTAGCACGTGCTTTGTTTGGTAAGCCTGAGGTTTTCACTTCAGTATTTTATTACGAACTTTATACTGAGAATGGCATACATTAAGAACTAAGTTGATGAGTTCTGCATTGGACAATCTACAAAATATGTAGGTCCAGAGGAATACCACTTAAACTTGGATTGGCCTTCAAGGCAAAAAATATGCGTTGGCATAGCAAGAGGTTTGGCTTTCTTGCATGAGGAATCAACACTAAGAATTGTTCATAGAGACATCAAAACTACGAATGTGCTATTGGATAGGGACCTTAACCCAAAGATTTCTGACTTTGGTTTGGCCAAGCTTGATGAAGAGGAAAACACCCACATCAGCACACAAGTCGCTGGAACAATGTGAGCTACCTTTTTCCCTCTTTTCTTCAATATGGAGTCTTTTGTGATTCTATTCTTTTGTTTCATTTGCCTCCTAAGTTATTGACCAAGAGATGGAACAAATATTGACTGATCTCTATCTCTATGAGATGTTTCCCTAACCTTAACGTGGAAGCATTCAAATCTCCGCATATTGGAAAAGTTTACATATGGAATATGATATAGACTTCCTGGATTAAGTGTTTGGTAGGATTTTTATGTCAGCAGTTTGCATTTGCAACACAACCATGCTTACATAGAAACTCGTAGTTACATCAATTGTCAACGAGTTTTCAAGCGTTGAAAATGTCTAGACATGAAACGTACTATTAATTTGCTATAGTTATTGTATGCCCCAATACTTGATGCATCAGAGAATCAGCTCAATTTAATTCCCTAGTAAAATAAAATTGCAAGGTGCAAAAAAGCCACACACCAAAAAAAAGGTGAAAAATATGTTTAAACTCTCAAATAAATGCTACCCCTAAATGATGACTCCCTTTAAAATTAAGAAATAAACAATACAGAGAAATTTGTGCTCAATTATTCTATCATCCTTCACTCTCTAAAACCAATATATATATATATATATATATATATGAGTCTCTCAAAAACCAATATTTTCAAAGGGAAAAAATAAATTATTTAGATATAAGACCACACCCCGTTAAACTTGAGCTCAATGACCAAACAAATTGTGTGGCTAATGTTATATGATTACATCAGTTCTCCAATTGCAATGTGCAAACGTAATGACATATTTTTCTTCCTCATTGACAAAAATTTTTTGTATCTTCAACAGAATGAAATTACCACTCAACCCTAGTAGCCTTATTGATTGCATGATTGCATTCTGAATGCAAATGAAATATTATTTGGGAACTAAGTTTCTCTTGATTCTTAAGTACTTTGTTGGATATGAAAGATCAGAGCTTATATTTATTTATTTATTTATTTATTTATTTTTTCTGATAATTCATTCTAGTAGTATAAGTCAATAAAATCTTCATTTGCAGAGGATATATGGCACCAGAATATGCATTATGGGGTTACTTAACCTATAAAGCTGATGTCTATGGTTTTGGGATTGTTGCATTGGAAATTATTACTGGGAAGAGCATCATGAAATATCGACCAAAAGAGAATTGCGTATGCCTTGTTGATTGGGTAAGATTGATCTTTTTATTTTAATATATGCTACTATAAATAACGTTTGGAGGCCTGGCAGCAACTTTGTCCCTTTCCACTCAATTTGTTCCACTCAATTTGGTCATCCTGATATGTTACTCTAGCCTCAAGCAGCAAAATCAACTAACATATGTTGAAATTGTTTGATTCGTTCACTTCACACTTGAGTTCAACATATTGACATGTATATTATTTTCTATGTGCGTATTAGCGTATGGCTGCTATTCTCTTGTGTTGATTTGCTACTTTTCATTTTCATTCTCTTTTCTATGCTTATTATAGGCGCTTGTTCTACAAAGAAAGGGTAATCTAATGGAGCTGGTGGATCCAAAGTTGGGTTCCGAGTTAAAAATGAGGAAGCTATTAGAATGATCAAAGTAGCTCTCTTATGCACTAATCGCGCCATCGGCATTTAGACCCACCATGTCTGCAGTAGTAAGCATGCTCGAAGGCCAAACCATTGTTGATGAAGTCACCATGGATCCAAGCATATATGGCGATGAATTGGGGTTTAATGCCTTAAAAGACCGGTTTGAACAACTCCAACCAGCACCAATGAGCACAAGTGGATCAGAGAGCCTTATGCATTCATCATATATGACTTGGGCTAAATCTTCTTCTACATCTACTCAGGATCTCTAGCGAGTTAATCTTGATTCTCAGTAATTTCAGCATACTATTGTCCCAGTCATGCTAAATGCTTCTTCCATTTTTTTTTTCCCTAATTAATAAAGCAGCATTTGCTATATACCGTTGAAAAAAGTAGTCTTATAATGTCTCTTTCCCATGCTAGGAAAGAGTATATACCATTGTTGTTGTTTTTTTTTTTTTTCCATTGTTGAATTATGAATAAAAGAATATGCAGTAACATGACGCTCTAGATTGTTATAAGTGATATAAATTCGCCTCTTGATCATTGAATTCATTACACTATGAGAGCTAAACACAAAAGTGCATCATATATCTTATGGATATACCCTTTAGTTGGCTCTGCTCGTCCTGTTTGAGAAAAGTTGTGCTTTTTGACTGCATTTACGTATAAAAATTTGATGTCATTCATTCCCTTTTTTTCTTTTTCTATTGACCACTTATGGTCTTGTTTGGTTTTCTCAACTGATTACGGATGATTGTGCAGAAACCCTTAAAGTTTAACAATTTTTTATGCTTTATATTTTTACTTTCTTGCTATACTACCATTTATGCTTATGTTGTTTGTTGGTTTAAATCTAATTAAAAAAATAATATTTAATTAAAGTAGAGAAATAAGTAAAAGAACGTGGGGTTTGTTAACAACCTTCCCTCTCCCCATAAAGAAAAAAAAAAAATTTAAAAATAAAACACTTTTTAGGTTGGGGTTTACTAAGGGTTCTCCTCATAGTGTTTTCCTAGTGTTCTCACAATTTTACATAGAATATGATTTACAAAAAAATAAAATTATAGTATTGTTTTTTTATCAACATATTAATTTTTATGAGTTCATATTTAGGTTTTAATGTTTTAAAACTTGTTTTTGGATTCAAAATTAAAATTAAGAGTGAAAGGTTAACTCTTAAAAATGGATTTGATCATCATAAATTTAGTACTAATACCTCAAATTTGGTATTAATGTCTACAAAAATGGGTGGTGAAGCTTGAAGGCCACTACAATTTTATTTTTTCTTAAATCATATTTTACGTAAAACTGGGAGAACGTTAGAAGAACACTAGAAGAAAACCCTTAATATTTTCCTTTTAAGTCACATTATTAATTTTTTATATCAAATAATTTACTTTTTATTGCTATTCAAATAAAAAAAATCTCTAAAAAATAATTTTTTTATTTTTTAATACAATTTTTTCACTTTTCTATACCTGTAGTTATTATATTTTTTTTCTGCAAAAACATGTGTACAGTACCGGGGGCTCGTCTCACCTGGTTTTTAAAATTTCAGATTAGTTTTAAATTTTTCCTCCTTACTTTTAGGAAATTAGCCAATTACTTGAGAATATTTAGGAGATAATTTTAAAATGTTTTTTAAAAACTCGTTTTCAATTAGGTTGAGTGTTGTGGCCCAGTGGACCTGGCCCGGGTCGCAGCTAAAATTGGGTTTACAAAAAGTGTACGTAAGACGAAAAAAAAAAATAAAAAAGAAATTGATAAGCTGGACATTATTTTAAATTTTGTAAATAAGAAAAATAAATAAATAAAAGAGGCCGAGGTGTTGCTGTCGTGGCTAGGGATTGCGATTTTTTTTGGTAATTTCACTAACCCCTCAAACTTTAATCACTTTTACATACCTTCCTAACGTTCAAAAACTTCACTTATCCTTTAAACTTTCAAAAATTTCACTTACCCCATGGTATAAATTAGAAAATACCCATGTTTTATTTTTAAAAAATAAAAACATTTTGGAAGTTCGACATTTTAAACAAATGAGATAAAATTCCAACTTCCAGATATTTTTTTATTTTTTTAAAATAAAAACATGGGTATTTTGGTCTTTAAAAAATTTGTGCCTAATTTGCGGATGGGGGTAAGTAAAATTTTGAAAGTTCAATGGGTAAGTGAACAATATTAGGGAATATATGCAAAATGACTAAAGTTTGAGGATTTAGTGAAATTGTCCCTTTTTTTTTTTTGGGTAACACGAGGGATTGCGGTCTGTTATAAAGGATTTGCCGCGTAGGGTTTTCTGGGATTGTTGCCTGAGAGAGAGAGAGAGGGAGAGGGAGAGAGAGCAGTGGCGGAGCCATGTGATTTATATTGGGGGTGCCGTTAAAATTTTTTTGGCGTCCTACAAATTTTCTTCACCTTAAAAATTTGATAATTCATACAATATATATACATCACAAAATATATATACATATATATATATATATATATATATATATATATAAGTTCATAAATATGTGCTCAAAAATTCAAATACTGGAAAATCAACTCGGGCAATATAGCATAGCCTATCCCAAATAGTCAAATCTCGCTTAGTAGTTAGTTCCTATGGGTTTTTTTTTTTCATTTCTGGATAACCAGACTCCATAAATACATACATATAGGTTTACTAACTTTATTCAATTTTCTAAGCAACCAAACAGAAAATAAGTAAATGAAAACAACAAACAAATTACAAATAGAAAAGATAAATATGTGAATTAATAGTCAGAAAGATTAGATCAAGACCTAATTTGGCAGCTACATCATTGAGTTTGATTGTTTCACGCCAAATGCACCATATAACCTCAAAAACTGATAAAATAAATCGAAAAAATCCAAAATTAAAACTAGGTAAAGAAAGACATTAATTAGAACAAAAATCTAACACAAAAGCGACCGAGAGTAAAAAAAAAAAAAAAAAAGAGGGGGAGTTACTTTACTTGGTGATGATAATAGCAGCGTCTAGACACGATATGGGACAAATGATTCTCAATCCACTTTGCTTGACAACCTTATTGAAGACCGCAAGGTAAAAACTGTGTGTTGAGAAGAAATGGCAGTGTTAGTAATATTGGGGGTGCCATGAAATGGGTAGGTAAAAAGATTTTCTTGTTTTTATTTTTTTATTTTTAGGTGTAAAAATTTTTTAAAAAAAAAATCTTTGGGGGTGCCATGGCACCCCCTAAAGCCTGCTGTGGCTCCGCCACTGAGAGAGAGAGAGAGAGATGGTTAAGGTGGTGAAGAGGATGGTGGAGGAGAGGAGAGGACGGCTAGGGTTTGTCGAAGAAAAACAACATCGCAAGCGAAGTCGCCCTGTTCCTGTCCCCTCGTCGGGTCCTGCTCCTCTGCGGCGATCCACGCGCCTGAACCCTAACCGTGACGCTGTCGAGATCCGCAACGACGATTCCGAGAAGCAAATGGGAATTCATCCAAAAAATATGCACGATGAGGATTTCAACTCTGACTCTGACTCTGAGGAGGATTGCATCCCCTGTGGGATGATGACCGAAGAAGATTGCATCGGCTATGGCATAAACCCTGATGTGCATGTGGTGAGTAAAATTGATTCCCTTCGTCTGCATATATGTCTGTATGTGCCTGCATCTTTAACATTCCTTCGTTGTTATAGGCTCTCCCCCATCCTAGGGAAAGGTTGTGTGGTTCGACTCGATCATCTGCAGTAAGCGAAGATGATTACGAAGATTGCAAACAATTTTCGCAGCTCGCAATAGACGAATACCTCCGTCGCCTCAAGGTTGGGGTTTCTGTTTTTTTTTTTTTTTTTTTTGGCTTATAAGGTATCGGATGGAGATGAATATTTGTTATGCTGAAATAATAGTCAGTTATTGCTTCTTTTTCTGTGACAATAATTATATTTTTTTCATGATTACATAAACTTTTGTGTGCAGAATGATGTGCAGAATAAAAATCCACAACCGCAGCTTGTGAAGGTTTTGAAAGCAAGGTATAAGGTTTCCGATATATTCAGATTTTTTATAACCTTTGAGGCGAAGGATATTGCTGCTGGAGGCCGGCCTGAGGTCTATCAAGCTGTGGTGCGTGAACCCCTCCCCGGTCATGGTGATATCTCCGTGTTGTCTTTCAGGGAGTGTGAGCAAGAGCAAGGTATAGGAATTTCATTAAAAGGAAGATTAATTTGATTTCTTTGTTTGATTTTGTTGCATTTATCGATTTATTGGGACTTATCATATACATGAATTAGTAGAGGCAAAAAATGATAAAAATCTTCACCTGTATTTGAAAGGTGAAGATGTTTTAGTTTAAATCATAACAACCGATTAGTATTGCCTTGGCTATTTTTAATTTTATATTCCTTCACCCCTGCATTCTTGTTATTTAAGATTATTGTCCTCTAATCCTTTTGTTCTTGTTCAACCAAATATTGTTCTTTTTCCATCTTTACTGTCGGTTGTTCAAAAACTTCTTGTAGTCAAGGTGAGAGAAGAAGCTTATGCTTCAAGACAATGACATGACATGTTATAAAAAATGTCTTTTGATGTGAAAGTGTATTAATTTGCTTAGGAATCATGTAATAGGAGAATTGTTGTTGGAGCTTTGCTTTTCTTTAGCACAATATGGACTGCTATTTTCATTTTTATTTGTTTGATCATTGAGAAGTTAGTAATTCAAGTGAAGCTTCATGGATATATGATGTTCGCCTTTCTTTTTTTGGTTTTAAGTAGGTTTAGGCAATATATGTGGGAGAGAATGGCTTTGGGAAGGTCACACTGCTGTGAGGGTTAGTATGTTTATATCACTACATGAAAGCATATATGGTTTGATTTACTGAACTGATAATGATATTCGGTTATTGTGAGGTGAAGTAATTATATATTTCTTTGATTATTGCTTGTTATCTTATTGTTGTAAAGATGCACAACCCTTGAAGCCACTGGTGGTGGTACATGTTAAAACATCTTTTAACAATATTCTGGATTGCTATTGTGGACTAAATCTTCTTTGCTCACATAAGTAATCTAATATCTTGTTTTCTTGCCACTCAATCTCCATTCTTTGTTACATGGATAAGGTATTGGCTGAATAAATCTTGACTTGTTGAGATTGGAGTTGGGGGAAGGATGATGGAAAACATAAGGGGATTAGGGAAATATGAGAGAGGTCAATATAGGTCCCTAGCCCTATGCAATTGGCCAAAACAGTTCAAGTGAATATAAAGTGATACTTTTAAGCCATTTGGTAGGCGAAGCGTAGCATTGTTATTTAATGTTTGAAGAAAGTAGAGATGGTAAATTAGAATGGTAAGTATTGGAGCATTTGGTGATGGGAAAATTTTGAAATTGTAGTGTGGATAAGAACCGACTCCTAAGCTAGTGCATATTAAGTTCGTAGGTCTCTCTACACTTTTGAAACGAAACTTTTTTATTATTAGCCAACATGATTGTAGACTATGCTTTGAAGAGTATCAATAGAAGAACGTGAAGGTTGTGTAAAAGTTTTGAAGAACATGCTGCTGAGTCTGCTTTTCATTGTTGGTTTTTTTTTTTTTTTTTTTTTTTTGACGTATTGTAAATGTTTCTGCTTGGGCTTTCAATTGGATAATTGAAATTTGGCTCTCTAACACTTCCTGCCAAAATAGAAAACCCACCGGCCACCAGTAATTATATTGTGTGGACAAGCCTTGATTGGCCAAGGAGTGCTAATAATTTGGAGTTCAAGGTGGTGCCTAACCTCTTTCTTTGTGCACAATTGCATGCACACGTATATAGTGATAATCTGCACTCCATGGATCCATATGGAGATAACACACACTCACGGCCTTTTGTTTCTTTGAAAAGTATGTGATGAAATAAGTGAATAGGTTATAAGGCAATGCATCTCTCCTTTATGAGATTCTTTTCAAGTCATGCAAGATTTAATATTTTAGTTATGTTATAATTTTTAAAAATTAAATATATACTTATATTTCTTTTGTTATTAAAGACTGCAATGTCTCATAAAGCAAATGATCTATTAAACCATGCGTGATTTATCCATACAAGAATTAGTGGACTTTGCCTTTATAAGAAAAATAGTTTATGGGTATGAGCTAACAGCTTTTGAATGGGTAATCAAAATGGACTTGGAAGTAAAGATTATTCCACAACTATAATTAACTTAATTATAAGTCCATGGGATACTCGTCTTTACTTCTAAGTCCATTTTTTTAACCCATTTAAAAGCAACTGGAAGCTCAATACTCAAAACAGTTTTTTCTTTTGGAAGGCAAAAGTCCATTAACTCTTGTATGGATAGCGTGGTTTTAATAGATCCTTCGCTTCATGAGACCTTGCAGTAGTCTCTGCAACTACAATGGCCCAACAAAATCCCACAACCAGAAATATATGTATATATTTAATTTTAGAAAAATTATAACATAACTAAAATATTAAATTTTGTATAACTAACCATTGATTTGCTTAACAATGTAAGGGGTAAGCACATCATAACGCCGATCATGCCAATCATGAAACTCTTGCGAGCATATAAATCAGTACAAAAAAATTATACATGTGAGGTTGAGGGAAGTTAGTGTTGGTGGTTAATAGAAGTTAGAAGTGGTTACAACTAGAAGTTATATTGTATTCTTAGTGGTAGAAGTGGTTACTGCAAGTAGTGTGTTAGAATTTATATCGTTAGTAAGTTATTAATAACTAGTAGTAATTGTTCTTGGTATATAAATAGGTGTTACTAGGAAATTTAAGAAATTGTGTTTGTATTGTGGTATTCTTCCATTCCCACTTGAAGTGAAGATTATTAATTTATCCTTATTGACTCTAACTGAGACCCATCAGTTCAACCAACTCACCAAAAGAACCTATTAATTTTCAAAACTCCTATATCAAACAACCGTAGTCTAAACCAAAAAAGTCATCACCAATGGCCTGAAATAATGTGGAATTTCTTTTAACTTGTTTTTTATATTACTTTGTAATACATTTTTTCCCTTTCTTTTTAATGCGTCTATAACGTAAACTATGAAATAATCATGAGAGAGATTGTTTTTTATATAACTTTGTAATACATTTTTATCCTTTCTTTCGACTGCTTTTATAATGTAAACTATGAAATATTCGTGAAAAGATTATTAGTATTGGTGCATATGAACTTGTTGAACTAGATTCTTTAATATTTATAAGTGCAAAAAATAAAGGTAAAATGTGACATAAGTTTTAGTAAATAGAAATTCAATTGAAAATTGTAAAATTCAACTAAAAATTGTCTCAACACAAAAGATAGGAGGATAATAAGAAAGTATGTCAGGGTGAGTTAACAAATGAATCTTTTTTTTATTTTTTAAGAAAAAAAAAACTTAGCATACTAGGTTAAACTTTGCATCTTGCGTGGGTTATAGTCCATGAGTAATGTTTAGGGATTTTCAAGAAGCCTCAACCTCTAATTTAATTTTTATTATTATTATTATTATTATTCTATTCCAAAGGAATTATAAAGGAGGGTTTTTCTCATTCTTGATCTGAATGAAAGTGAGAATGGAAGACCAATTGAGAAAATTTCTAAACACGTGGGAAGCGGCCATCTAGCTAAAGAAAGTGCATGAAAATTGGCACATATTAAAACTTTTACAGCCTTTCAAACAGGAAAAGCAAGCAAATTAAGTCTAATATCGTCTACTTCATTTACAAAGTTCCAATTCATAAACATACTTGGATTTTGAATAACCAAGATGATGTTAATAGCATCCCCTTCAAGGATAAGATTATAAACCCCACACAAACTGGCTGCATGGGTCGTCAAAAGAGCAGCTAGAGCTTCACCAACAACAGCATCTTGCATGAAAATCCTTTTGGTGGTAGCATAGATAATATCATCAGCATGATAATTGATCACCATAGCTGCAACAACTAAATCAGCTCTCACTGCCACATCAAAATTAGCTTTAAAGCTACCAAGCAAGGGAAGGGACCAAAGAGAGTGAGAAGTGGCGTCTTCCCAAGCAAGAGTGTGAGCTCTTATTGCGCTTGAAATTTTCTGAATGAATTGTGGGATCAAAGGTTGAACCTCATTATGAACCAGTTGATTCCTAACAAACCAGATGTGGTCCAAAGTGATAGCCGCATGAAGCTGGAATTTACGAGAATCAACTCTAGGAACGTTCAACACCTTGTTCGGATTGAGAATGGGAACAATCCATTCAGTAATGGGCTGATTATTGAAAGCTTCAGTGTTGATGGGCCATAAGGAGCTTCTCCACAAAATTCTGGCAAAATGGCACTGAAGAAATATACGAGAGATGGTTTCTTGGGAGCATTTGCATAAAGGACATGCTAGGTTGATTGGTCTTCAGAAGAAATAAATCTACCAATGTTGGCCCTAACTGAAAGAATATTCCAAGCAATCTAGAAAATTAATAACTGTAGATTCTAGAAAATACACTTTAAAATTTAACAAAATGTGTGATTTTTAACACTACTCAATTTTTTTTATAATGAGAGTTTGGTTACTTATTATCTTTTGTTGATTTGCTACTTTTCATTTTCATTCTCTTTTCTATGCTTATTATAGGCCCTTGTTCTACAACAAAAAAGGTAATTTAATAGAGCTGGTGGATCCACAATTGGGTTCCCAGTTAAACAAGGAGGAAGTTATTAGAATGATCAAAGTAGCTCTCTTGTGCACTAATCCATCGCCAGCACTTAGACCCACCATGTTTGCAGTAGTTAGCATGCTCGAAGGCCAAGCCATTGTTGATAAAGTCACCATGTATCCAAGTATACATGGCGATGAATTGAGGTTTAATATCTTAAGAGACCAGTTTGATCGAGTCCAACCAATACCAAAGAGCACAAGTGGAGTAGAGAGCCTTATGCATTCATCAGATCCAACATGGGTTGGATCTTCTTCTATATCTGCCTAGGATCTCAATCCAATTAATCTTAATTCTTAGTAATTTTAGCATACTATTTTCTAATTGTATTTTCTCCATGGAAAATGATAATATTGATGAATTATCATGTATTCTAAAAACTTAAATTTTACTGTAACTTTCCTTGTATAAATACAAAGCAAATAACTGCATTTTCTGTTTAGAAAAAAAAAAAATTCATAATTTTTTAGGAATTATGCATTCAATTGTATATTTCACGAAACTAGACTAATTGCATTATATAATTTTATTCATTTTATTACAAATTCTCCATATCTATTTATTAGATCATTTGAATAATGTATGTTTATATAATTAATATTAATTTTAATATCAAACAACTTGTTTTAGTTTAAAAATTTTTCAATAGCTAACTAAAATTTATAGAAATAAACAATCAACACCTATAGAAATAATGAAATATCACATAATGAATCCTTGTTGGCCTAAAAAATGTTAAAGAGTTTTATGAATTTACCTGTCTAAGCAGGTAAGCGGACATGAACAAGCAAGTTTTATATTAGTTCTCTCAAAACTTTGCTAACAATTCAAACTGCAAAATTGTTGAGATTTTGTTCCGAAAATGAGAGCATGAGTTGCCTTGTGGAGATGCGTTTTTTTATTTTTTTTTAGGTTTTTAATAATTTTTTACTTAGCAAAAAAAAAAGAAGAAGAAGAAGAAGAAAAAAAAAAAAAAGCCCATCTATCAAGAGAGTGATATTTTCCTTAATGGAAAAGAAATCATAGGATTATATCATTGAGAGAATTATAAGGAAGAACAAAATAGCCTTGTACAAGGAAACAGGATCACCCATCTTTTATGCTTGACAAATGTTTTAATTATCATGCAATTCACACACGCATGAAGAAACAAGAGAATTTGGTTAAGAGTTGTGTTAGAGTCGGTTAACCATGTGTTTGACAAATTTTTTTGAGAGGAGAAAGAAGAAATAAATGGGTTGATGTGACTTAAAAGATGAAAGAAGTTTTAAATTGTTTGTGAACAAAAAATGAAAGAAAGTTGTTTGTTAATGTGAATAAATGAGTTTGATCTTTTTGAATAAAAATGAGAAATGAATAGATTGCCAAACACCCCCTTAAATGTTTATATGAGTTGACGTAAAAACATTACCTCAAAAGGCCATACCGACACCGGTTCCTTCTTTTCATCATTTTTTCAGTGCTTGCACCATCTGAAGGAGTAGAGATTTTCACAAAAATTCATATTATTATTAAAAAAAAAAAAAAAATTACAAAACCCTCTCTCTCTAATTGCTCTCACCTTGGTTTGTTTCCTTTTCTTCCATTTCCTCTTCTCACATTTATTATTCTCTCACTTTACAATCAATAGAGCATTTCGAGGTATTAGTACTAAATTTAAGATGATCGGATTCTTTTAGGGTGATATCATCCCTAAAAGATTAGCCTTCTACCCCTTAGGTTTAATTTTGAATCAAGAAACAAGTTTTAACTTAAAAATTTTGAGGCATTAACACTGAATTTAATATGACTGAATCCTTTTAAGATAATATCATCTCTAAAAGATTAACTTTTCATCTTTAAGTTTTAATTTTGAATATAGAAATAAGTTTTGAGACATTAAAACTCAAATATTAGCTAATAAAAATTTAGTTAATATCGTTCAAATATCTTAAAATACAACCCAAAAAACTTTCTTTCTCATTAAAATTTTATCAAACATATAAAATGCAAAAGCTTAAAAAATCTGTGTTTTTTTTTTTTTAAAAAAAAAAAAAAACAAAACAAAACAAATTTGATCGACGCTGGGCTGTGAAAAAAATAAATAAATTGGCCGACGCTTTTGGCAGGCGCATCGCACCACTCAATCTGGAGAGCATTACCTTTTAGCTCCACATGTTGATGTTCCAACTCCGTAGCAATTATTGCTGCCCTCTAACCTGTTGTAGCTTCCACCGTAGCAAGGTCAATGACTTGCAGTTTAGGAGTGAGCAGAACATGTTCTCCATCACTTTAGAAGGAGTCGGTCCTCTATTTTACAAGGGTAAAATGGTAAAAAAAAAAAGACTATTCTACCCTTATAAAATAAAGATAGACTCTTCTCAATTTCTTTAATAATTGAGAGGATCAGGGCCCATTATTAAAGCCTGTGATGTCTTCTTCCTTCTTTTATGTTTTGTCACACAGTCTAGCCCACCAGTACTACATCATTAAAACCTTTGATTTGATTTGTTCCCTCCACTTGTGATCATTTGATCAAATTGATGATTTCCCACTATTTCAACATTCTTCTAAAGCTTTTCCACTAACTTAAACACATTTGACATGATGCGTTTGTGAGTAATTATTTGTTGTCGGTTAAATCATTCTTTTTCTCTCTGTTCTTTGTTTTCTAACAAAACTTATTAATAAACGATCTAAAACACCATTTTTTTTTTTTTTAAAAGAAACACTATTTTCTTTTTATGATTATCTTTTATCCAACTCAATTAATATTTTTCTTTAAATGTTTGGTTTCATTCTCTTGCATATTTCTTGTATATCCATCTCTTTTTTAAATCTACCATTAATAGATTCAATTGGTTGATTTGCAGATCTCTTGTAGCATGTAGGGAGATGGAGAAGAGATGTGTAAGGAAATAAAACTAATCATTTCTCTCCTTTTTTTTTTCTTTCTTTTTTAAAAAAAATAAAAAAATAAAAAAAATCTATTATTAAATCTGTAAGATCTAACATGTAGAACCTACAAATTTAGTATTGGATTTAAAAAAGAGTTGGATAAGTGATAAACAAGAGTCTGAGATTAAAGGTCTCAATTTTTCTTTCTTTTTTTAAATAAAGACTAATACAACTACTAATGAACAATGTTAAGTCAACCTATTAAATAAGAGTGAGATAAATGTATGATTTTAGCATTTCTCCATTTATTATGGCATTGATTAGTCTTTGTTAATGTACTATTGGGTGAAGAAAAATCATAAAAGAAAAAGTTTGAAGGTTCGCTCATGAAGACACTATGGCATGGATGGAAGTACTAATGCTATAAAGGATGGACCCAGAACAAGGGCCGGGGAGTGAGGCCAACCCTTGCTCTTCTTTCATAGGAAACCACAATTTTTTTTTACAGCCTTTTTTATTTTTTAAGATTTGGGGGGGACCATGGCCGTCCCCCAAATCCATCTCTGAATTGCTATAGAACTAGACATAAATTTCTTCCAAATCAATTTGGAGGAAATTTTCTTCAATCTACTCTAGTATGTGCCAAGTGTTATCTCGTACATATTTTATTTAATATTTTTAATAGTCATTTATTATCATTCTACTAACCTAAGAACTCAAACAAATTTTTGAGAAATTCAAATATGTTGAATGACATTCGTCACTTTTTAGAATAATTGGTTGAAGAAAATTTCCTCCAAACCAATTTGAAAGAAATTTGTGTCCACACCATAATTAGGGATTGATATTTTTGCACTTTCAAGGGTTTGAATTTCCAAATATTGAGGTTGTTCATCACAAAAGAACAATTTTTTTTTTTAATAAAAAAAGTACAAAACAAAAAAATTGATTTGAAGCATGTAAGTTTTCAAACATTTACATGAAAATTTGATTTTTTTTAGTTGAGAAGACCACGCTGCATGAGCCTTAGAAAATAGGAGTTGATGGGAGCTAGGTAGAGCATTACTTGACCTAAATAGTTGGGGGTAACACCAAACTAATAATTAAATAAGGAAACACTTCATAAAACTTTAAACTTTCACTTGTTTGACACTATCTTCAAAGTTTAAAAACTCTCAATTAAGAATATCGAATTTTCAATTACACTCTTTCGTTAAGATTTTTTGTCAATTTTTATCAGCAAAAAAAACTCTTTTTTTTTTATATATAAAAAATTATAAAAGATGTTGCAAAAATATTGCAAGATATTTTTTAGGGTTAAGTACCCCATTAGTCTTTAGGGTTTCAAAATTTTATTTTTTCCTCCCTGGGATTTGAAAAGTGACTAAATTAGTCTTTGTGATTTTGAAAAGTAATCAAATTAGTCATTCCGTTAGTTGACTGTTAGTTGACTTAATGGACTGAAATGTGGACCAATTAAAAGTTGACACGTGACCACCTAAGTAAATTTTTTTTTTAGAAAAAAAAAATAAAAATTTGTGGTGGCTTCCCCCTCTCCCTTTCTCTTTCTTTCTCCTCTCTCTCTCTCTCTCTCTCTTTCTCTCTCTCTCTCTGTGTGAAACTTGCTTTCTCTCTCTTGTCTATATGTGATTCTCCACAATTATCTCTAAAAACCCATCAACCTTTACAAAAGAGAAAGATAAGCAAGAACCATGGTTTTTTCTTCCGTCCCAGCTTATCTTGATCCGGCCAACCCGGGTTAATTTCTACAATTTTGTTCCTATGGTTTCTTTGCCAAAAAAGCTAAAAATTCAAAAAGACAAAAATATTCTTTATTACTTTTGTAATATCTTCTTGAATATACCAGATGTTTGATTTTTTCTTCCTCTTTGCTTTCTTTTTGTGTTAATTTACAGCAACCAAATCGTCCAAATTGGGGGTGGTTTCCGCCACTCCCTTGGCCCCCAAAATTTTATTTCTCTTTTTTTTTTTCTTTTTTTTGAAAAAAATATTTTTTCAAAATTAAAAATTTAATTAGGTGCCTACGTGTCAACTTATAATTGGTCTACGTATCAGTCCATTAAGTCAACTAACGGTCAATTGACGGAAATATTAATTTGATTACTTTTCAAAATCACAAGGACTAATTTGGTCACTTTCTAAACCCTAAGGAGGAAAAAATGAAGTTTTAAAATCCTAAGGATTGATAGGGTATTTAACCCTATTTTTTATATATAAAAAAAAACACCTCGATCTTCATAATTTTCTATTTTATTTTTTTATAATAAAAAACATGAATATTTCAAAAAAAAAATTGACAATTAAAAAAAAATCGAATAAAATAAAATAATTGACAGAAATTGTTCAATTTCGTAATTAAGATCGTGAAAGTTAAGTTTTTCCAATAAATAACAACAACCTCATAAAACACAACGGCCTTGAAAGCGTCAATGCGCAGGAATTCTCGAGTTAATAAAAGCCGTCTCCATGCGGTTCTTAATGGTTTTGAATAAGTCTGAAACATACTGATAAATGCAAATCCATTGATTTTCCTTTTTTTTTTTTTTAGAAAACCTAATCCATTCATTGTCAACAACCCATGGACGGATTTTCCATCTTTATAAATACCGTAGAAAATGAAAACTGCCCCCAGTTATAAGGGTATATGCATGTATTTCCACACTGATTTTGACGGTTCTAAATAGACCCTAAACACGTCGGCCATTGGCCATAAGTGAATTGAGAAGTCCACACAAATCTATCCCTTGTTTGGTGACAAACTTGTGTAATGAATTTTTGATGCGGAAATGGTTGATGTGATATAAAGTAAATAACAATTTTAAAGAAATGATTTTTTTATTTCTTTTGTGTTTCATTTTTGGGTTTGTTTGTCTTCGTTTTAAATTTGATTTCAGTAGTTATTTATGGGGTGAAAGTTTAGCCATTCTCTAAAATTTTGTTTGTAGGAATCTTTAAGAGTAACGATATTGAGTTTTCTGTCTATCTTTTGTTGTTTTTTGGTTCTTTTTAGAGAGTAAATCATTGACAGATGTGGATGAGCATTTCAGACATATAGAATAGTTGTCACTGTAGTAGAGATAGTAAATGTAATTGTGTTTGAAAGTGAAAATGAAAAAGCCCATAAATCAATGATTTGGTAATGGCTAAAGACATGATTTGCCGAAATTTGCTACAGATCTAAGACGGATTAAGAGAGTGATATTTAAATATATTGTCTTATAATAACCCAATAAGCTATTGTGTATGTCATAGATATTGTTTGAATTGTATAAATTCCAAATTGTTTTGTAGTGACTTTTTTTTTTAAAAGTGCAATAAAAGATAATAAAAAAATACTTAATGTGATATATATACTTAGTTTGCCAAACAAGTCTTATATAAAGTGAATGATGAAGATAATAACTTCTCTATGGTCTCGTGGCACAAACTAATACATTTGTGCCCTTCACAAACTAGTTTGGAACAACCTAAGACAAACAAGCAAAAACATAGGATTTCATCTCTTCAGCAAAAACATAGCCAATCCAGACGCCGCCACCAGCCTAGACAACATGTGGAGGGCTTAACCATCTATTAGTAAGGCAACCATGCACAAATAACTACTTATTTATTTTAATTTTCTGACTGCAATTTACTTGCTTGTCCACTCAAGCAAAGAAACATTTCGAAAAAAAAAAAAACTCAAGCCAAGAAATGAGCCGACACATTGACAGAGGAGTAATATATATATATATATATATAGGCATGTCCACACAAGAGGAAGATGAGGATTCGAACTAATGACTTCTGATTCATTAGATGTGGTTTCAGCCAATTGAGCAATATATTGGGAACAACGGAGGAGTAATATTACTCTTCATGTATATTTAGACATGTCCACACGTACAAGAGGAAGAGAGAGATTGAAACTAGTGACATCTCATTTATTAGACATGGTCCCAGCTAATTGAGCTACCCATTGGGGACAATGGATGAATAATATTACTCTTTTTTTTTGTTTTTGTTTTTTTTGACATGTCCACGCAAAGGTAGGGGGAGGGAGGATTCGAACTTGTGACCTCCACTTCATAAGGCGTGGTTCACAGCTGATTGAGCTACCTCCGCTTCATAAATATACTCTTCATGTATATTTATCACATTTATTTTATATTAGTTGACGTTTAAGTGTCTTTTTATTTTATTTTTAATTTGCTAACATAAAAAGCCGTTTAAAATATGACATGTCAACCGGTGTGAAATGAATCTAAAGAATAATATCACTCTTAAAAGAATGAGAAATGCTACGATTCATCCTGGCATCTCTTCATCCTATGTGAATATTTAAAAATAAATAAATAAATGAAAAAAAAAAACCACCACATTGGTCTCCCACAATTTTTTTAGAAAACAATATCAACTTGGGATGAGAAAAACTCCATGAAAAGCAGAATATTCCTCTAAAAGAAGTTTCAAAGAAGGGTGAATTACATGTGAAGTTCATTACAATGCAAAGGAATGCTAAATTTCCTAAACGTTTTCTCCATATATAAGACGATGACACATTTTCCAAAATAGTAGATTACATAAGATTGTGACACATAATTTGAGAAGCATATTTTGGATAAATTTTTAGGAAAGTGTAGCATTTTTCTACACTTAGGGCATGTTAATTTGAGTATATGTTTGAAGGACCTAAAAGTCCATTTAACATTCAAAAAGTCCGTTTGAAAAAAAAAAAAAATACTTGTTTGATAAAAAAGATTAAAAGCACTTTTAAAGGTCTAAAAAACCTAAAAATGGTTAAAATACACTTTTAGTAAAAGCTTAAAAATGAAACTTTTGCCAAAAAACATTTTTTTTACTTAAAAGTTTTATTTCAATCTTAAACATGTTCTTACTTTTTGGGAAGGTGGTTGGGGGGACATAGACAAAGGAGACCAACTTGTAGCCACTCTGCTAAGACTAAGTTGGACCATCTTTAAAAAATAAAAAATAAAATAAAAAAATAAAAAAAAAAAGTTCAGGCAAAAAAAAAAAAAAAACTGATTGACAAAAAAGTTCAAAACATTTTTTTTGCTCTAAACATCCCAAAATTGTTACCGGGAAAAGCTTAAAAATAAAGATTTTCCTAAAAAGCTACTTTAAGCATTTTCGCTATTTCAAGCTTTTTCTATAAGTAAAAAGTGTTATTTCTGAACACAATCTTCAATAGGCTCAATTCTGTAACTTTCTATCAACTTAAGTTTTTAAGATAATTGATAATATAATATGATATCAAAAAATAATTAAGAGCTTGTTTTAGATTAAGTTAAGTAGCTTAAAAAATGCTTTTAATAATTAAAAAAAACTCTTTCACGCAAAAAAAAAAAAAAAAGGATTGGTAAAAAACTTTAAAAAACAATTTTTTTTTTTTTGCTCTAAAAAGCCCAAAATGGCATTTTGGGGAAAAAAAAAACCAGAAAAATTAAGATTTATTTTTGTCCTAAAAAGCTATTTCTATAAGTAAAAAGTGCTATTTCCCACACAATCTCGAACTGGCTCTAAGAGTCTATTTCGGATTGCGTTTGAGAAATGGAGTTTTCAAGTCAAAAAATGTTTTGACAAAAATGTATTTTGGCCATTTTTAAGCTTTTTAGATTATTATTATTTTTTTGTAAACTTTTTAGATTATTAAAAGCGCTTTTAATTTTTTTTTTACGAAATGAGTATTTTTTCCTTTAAACAGACTTTTTAAGTGTGAAACGCAATTTTTAGCACCTTAAACGCAATCCCAAACATGCCTTAAGTCCACTATTTCTTATCAACTTAAACTTTTAAGATAATTAATAATGTAACATGGTATCAAAACATAAGTATTTAGTTCTTAGTCATTCACCCTCATTTCAATAAAAAAATTTATATGTTAGACTTCATTTGTTGAGAAATATCAGTTTGAGTTCGCAAATGAAGGGAGAGTACTAACCTATCATTTGTCAGTCATTTAATACTAGTAAAAAATAAAAATCATTATCCTTGTCCTATTATTGAATAGAAAAAATAAAAGTCGTTATAAAAAAAATTAAGAGCCCTACGCCACCCAAATAGTAGTCGTACTTAAGTCTAATATATACCTCTCAATGATGTTAAGCTTTAGGGACATACCTAAAGCAACAGTGTCCCTACCTCATAAATGTGAAGTTTCTCCCTTGAGGAACATTCAATACTTGAGTAATCATATATAGATATGACATTTTCTATGCAGCTTTGCAAGAAGAGCTCGTGCATGGAATAGCCTTATGATCAGTAGCAGTGGAGATGATGGCAAGATTTCTTCCTTCTATTTGCTTTATTTTACTCATCTTGCTTCTTTGCATGGAAGCACAAGCCGGCCGTCTAGGGCATACTCCTGATGACGAAGGTGAGGAGGTTTTTCTTTTTCTTTGTACATGTATTTATGTTAAAACTTTTCCTTGATATGAGTGGCTAACGCTTTTTCTTAAGTTGTTATAGTTGTCCACTCAATTTTCGACATTTGAACAACAACAAAAAATTCCCTAAAAAAGTTCATGCAATTATGTGGCTCCATTGAGCTCGACTGTTTATTAAATAAACCAAGCTTAAGTTGAACTTATACAAGCCGAGTTTGAGCCATTCATGAACAAATTGATTCATATATACAGATCTATATATTTGAGAGATTTGCCCTTAAAATGGAGGGCCAACACTTTGTAAAAGATCTTACCAAGAGAAATAGGAACAAAGCAAGTTGCATTTAAGAGTGCCAAATACAATTAAGCTATATATATTGGTCTCACATAATTTTTTATTTTATTTTAAAGGAACATATATAATCTATACATGGTTTTACTCTGGAAAACAATTTAGAAAATAAACCTTCAAACTTCTAAGATTTGTAAAGTATAAAGTGAAAAGAGGAAGAGAGGAAGAAACTGATGACAAGCGAAAGGAAGAGAAGCAGGAAGAAGCACCAGAGAGAGGAGATAGACAACAGTAGCTGTCAAATTTTCTTAATTCATCATAAGCTGTCAAATACATTAGAAAATTATGTTTAAATAGACTAATGAGCTCTAACCCTAATCCTAGTGGTACTTGAGCTAATTGTCCGCTAAAATAACATAAAAGTCGAAATTAAAATAATATTTTACATTGCACACAAAGAAGTACAAAGAATCTGTGAAGCTCCACTCAACCTAAAGTTTGCACACCAACTTTAATTTCAACAATCTCAATCTTCTGAGAAAGCCTAAACAAAGAACAAACTCAAACAAAGAAACTCCATAAAACAAAAACTTAGGAACTAAACCTAACAGACATGCAAATTAATCACCAAACCAGCAGATTCCAAGACCACTGCTTCTTCCATATTATCTTCAAATTAATCACCAATTGACAAAGGTTGTGCTACTAATTCCTAGCTCCTGAGGTCTAAAATATAGGGAAAATCAAGGTCTAAGAGACTGTAGAACATGTCGCAGCCATTCTCACCTAGAAGTTGGGCATCCAAAAATCTAAAGCACATTTTGCAACATCATGCAACTGTCCCTCTTTTGCTTTC
Source organism: Carpinus viminea (assembly GCA_013348765.1). Classification (NCBI taxonomy): domain Eukaryota; kingdom Viridiplantae; phylum Streptophyta; class Magnoliopsida; order Fagales; family Betulaceae; genus Carpinus; species Carpinus viminea. The sequence goes on from CP054667.1 coordinate 52,829,761, forward strand.
AATTTTTAGACAATTGAATCGTCTATTTCTTCCATTAGAAAACATTTGTTTAATTTAATTTGTAGTGGCTTCTGCCTAAACAATCGAAACATTGAAATATCACATAATGAATCCTTATATTGTTGGTGTACAAACGAAGTACGTAAGCTGACAGCTCACAACTTACTTAAATAAGTTTCATTTTAGTTTTCTCACAACATTGCTAGATATCCGAGCTGTAAAATTGCTGAGATTCTTTTGGAACAATGAAAACGAGAACGTGAGTTGGCTTGTAGTGCGGATATGTGTTTTTGTTGAGATTTTTAGGAATTTTTTACTTGGCAAAAAAAAAAAATCCTACCTACCCCAAACAGCCTAGTGTGCAATCATATGTAATTCAAAGTTGAAAAGTAATTGGGACGAGTCAATTATCTGTAATTCTCTATCATTTCAATACTATTCGTTTCAACCAATTCATATCTACTCGGTTAGAATATATTGTGATATTATGGGAATTGATTGTAATTGATAAAATTAAATCAGAATTAAATATACCTAGTTTGATTTTATCAATTTTTGTATTGAAGCATTTGGTGGTGCGAAAATTCTGAAATTGTAATGTGGATAAGATCAGACCCTAAGCCAATGCGTACCAAAATCTCATCATGGGTAATTGGGGTGTGTAAAATCTCATTATGTGTAATTGAAATTTGGCTCTCTGAAATTTCCTGTCAAAATAGAAAACTCACCGGTAATTATATTGTGTCAAGCTGTGGTTGGCCAAGGAGTGCTAATAATTTGGAGTTCAAGGTGGTGCCTAGCCTCTTTTCTTTGTGCACAATTGCATGCATATAGTGATAATGTGCACTCCATGGATCCATATGGAGGTAACACACACATACACACTCACGGCCTTTTGTTTCTTTGAAAAGTGTGTGATGAAACAAGTGAAGAGGTAGGTTATAAGGCAATGCATCATTTGGAGCAGTAACCCATTGGAGGAGGAGGAGGAGATTGTTGAAGAAGATTGAGATTTATTGACCATCTGTTAGTGACACTAACGGTACTTGAGATTTATTGACGGTCTGTTAGTGACACTAACAGGTAGTGATGTGTTACTAGCAACGTCTATGACGGGTCAAAAAATTGGGTATTACTATTAGGAATTTAGTAATGTGTGGATTTATAACATGTCATCAAAGAATGTGTCAAACTTGACATGTTCCTAAAATTTAAAAAATTATTAAAAAATAATATCTTTTTAAAATTTTTTTCCGGAATTTTTTTTTTTCAATTAAATGACCATGAATAATTTTCATATCATGGAATCTGAATAATTGAAAAAAAAAAAATTGTTTACATGTAAACAAAATTTTTCAAAATTTCAATAGATCAATCAAAAGTTTTGAACTTTGAATCTAATTTTACTATTCACTGTGTGGAGTTGGAGAGTACCAAAAATCAGGAACTTGCAAGTTGCTACAACAAAGAACCAGAAAAATCAATACGTGTTTTTTTTTTTTTTTGGTAAACTAAAAAATCAATACGTTTAAAAGCTAAGACAAATGACAGAAAAATCAGAAAAAAAATTGCCCATTAGAGTATAGGATGTCTGTTCAACCTGAAAAATCAAACCAAACCACCCAGAAAAATTTCAAAATCCCAAACCCAGCAGAAAAGAGAGAGAGAGAGAGAAGAAGAAGAAGAAAGAAGAAGGTAGCATGCTAGAGTAATTCTTAGCGTCCATCCCGTGTCCATCCTGCGCTAACGTGGTGTCTTCCACGTTAGCCCAAAAAAAAAAAAATTGAATTTTTGGATGGACGGCAAAAAACGCTGCGGTTCATTTCCCCATTTTAATTTCCCCCTCCCGCTCATTTTCCCCTTCCCGCTCCAATTTCTCTCTCAGTCCCGGCGATCCATCGTCCATCCCGCGCCTGTCCCTCTCCGTCTCCCTTTCACCCTCCGTCGCGCCTCTCTCTCTCCCCCTCCGTCGCGCGTCTCTCTCTCCCCGTCCGTTGCGTCTCGATCTCCGGCGACCCACCCGGGACCCAAAGCGTCCTGTTCTCCGGTGACCCAAAGTGTCCTGTTCTCCGGTGACCCAAGGCATCTTGTTCTCCAGCAACCCAAACGATAATACGTGTTTTCTGGGTTTTTTTTTTTTTCTCTTCATTTTATTTGGGTATGTGGGTGAGAAAGAATTATTGTGGGGTTTGTCATGTTTTGGTGTTTGGTTTTCTCAGGGAGTAATCTTCGGCGGCCCTCTGGTGTTTGGTTTTCTCAGTCCGAGCCAAAACCTCGTTCATTTGGGTTTGTTTTCTTTTCCTTTTCTTTTCTCTGTTTTTATAAGGAGTTTGGGGTTTTGTAATTTGCTGTTGGCGTTCAATGAGATTTATATTTTCCTCTTTTCCTTTCTGTTGTGTAATTTTCTGTTGTGTATATTTTCTGTTGTGTAATTTCTTTGTTGGGAGTTTGAGGTTTTGTAAGTAGGTGCTAGCTTCTGAAATTAAGACAAACTTGGAATTCCTTTTTTCCTCTTAGTCTCACTCTCCAAAAAAATATAGGTAGTTTGGGGTTTCAGCTAGTATTGGTTTCAAGTGGAAAATATACACAACAAGAAAAGAGGAACAAGCGGAAAAATAGTTGAAACTTTCCACTTGAAACCAATACTAGTTGAAACCCTAGATTACCTGAATTTTTTTGGAGAGTGAGACTAAGAGGAAAAATAGAATTCCTTAACTAACAGCGTCAACCTTACCAGCCAATATATATGTTGTTGCCGAGTGGAGTGTTGATTTGGGTTTCCTTGGGACTATGCTTTCATATTATATATTCATCTTCTTGTATTTGTGAGTGCATGGAATGCTCTCAAACCTTAATATATATTGAATTTGATTAACAATTTATGGAATGCCTGTTTGTTAATTTTTTCAACAAATTTCGATATTTGATTAACCATGTACAAAATTAGAGGTGATTCTTAATCATGGTGTTAGCTACCAATGAAGGAAAAGTAGTACAATTATTAATTTGCACATGTCCCATTAAAGTCAACCAACTTTTTGGGGGTGCTTTAGCCAATTTGTACTTGCTAATTGTGCATGCAATGGTGTTTTAAGAAAGTGTGTAATGATCATAGTTCACTTATAGTTTTGCAAATAACATCTATCTTTTAATATTAACATTTCAACCTTAACTAACAGCGTCAACCTTATCAGCCAAGTTTGTCTTAATTTCAGAAGTTGCAAAAAGGCTAGTAATATGTTCTCACGCTTGCTTATCTTTCAAAGCTTGTGTACGAATGTCAAATGTCATCATTTGATATTTTTGTTTTTAAGTAGTTACTGATTTCAACTTATTGCTTAAGGTTAGCCAATATATATGTTGTTGCCGAGTGTTGATCTGGTGTTTGGTTTTCTCTACATATTGTTGCTCTTCTTTTTATTGCTTTGAGCTCATATTCCATATCATTTAGAGAGAGCATATTCCATATAAACACATCATATAATCCATACCAGCAATGTGGAACGTCACATTCACCCTCTTTAGGACGCGTTTGTTGCTGAAACTATGGGCTTTGTATTTAAAATTTAGAGCTCATGATGATGATACCATATGTAACATCATGCCCTAAATGATTTGATATTGTCCGCTTTGGGCTAAGCCCGCACGGTTTTAGTATTAGGTTTACCCCCAAAAGGCCTTATACCATTTAGAGAGAGCATATTCCATATAAACACATCATATAATTCATACCGTGCAATGTGGGGACGTCACAATGAGTGTAGTGGTCGGTAATTAGGAATTAGTTTTAGCTTGTGAAGTAAAGTTCGCTTTGTAGAAAGGAAAGCGATTCGGTTTATGATAGGAACCCTTATTTGGTTCTGAGAAAGTGAAGGGAGGGAAGAGGAATATTGTTTTGAATTTGATCAATTTCTGTTTGGGGTTTTTAAACCCGAGGATTAAAAATATATAGTATGAAATGTGCAATGTTTCGCTTTTTGTTTGTTGTGCTCAAAGATGTATATTTTTCTTCTTGTGTGTTGTGTTCTAGATTAGTAGAGTTGTTGCTTATCGTTGGATCTTCTTCTCATTTTTGTTTTTTTTTTTTTTTCTCTTGTGATTTGTTGTTGTTGTTGAAGAACAAGCTGTGTTTCACATCATTTGACCTATAGTTAAAGTGAACACTAACAAGTCTTCAATTTTTCTTTGATTTGTCATTTATAATGGTTAGAGACATATTACCTAGCAATGAAAAGTAGTTGTAAAACATCCATAAACTGAGTATAAGTAGACAAAGTAGGAACTTGAAGTAATATAAAGGTCCTCCTCTAATGGACAACCATACCACAATGTTACATGACTTACTTATGATTATGATTTATGTCATTACATGCTTATTTATGTAATCAATGCTTATTTCTCTTCACTACCATACCACAATGTTACATGATTTATGTTGGAAATTTTAGGCCTTTGTGATTGTAGCTATTAGTTTTAATTTCATGCTTAATTTCATTTCAATCCACAGGATATTATAAATTTTGGAGCTTAGAACCAGTCTGCATATATTAGCAATTCAAATGGATGATATTAGTTCTTCTTCCATTCCTGCAATTCAAGCTTCATCATATCTATACGGTGAGCTGCCGTCATTTCAAATGGATGCTCAAAATGACCTTCAAAATGGTATGTTAGTCATTTTATTCTTCCTTTTATTTTCTTTCAAATATTAATGACATTTTTATTCATAGTTGTTTTATTTGTTTTGATTTAGCCGGGAATGAAGATGATGCATATGATGTTGAGTTTGAAGCTAATAATGAGAACAAGTTTGATAACCCTAAAAATGGTATGTTAGCTCGTTTTATTTTTCCTCTAATTTTTCTTCAAAGGTCCCCTACCAATTTTTTATTTATAGTTTTATTTATTTTGATATAGATGGGAATCAAGCTGTAGTCGAGTTTGAAGTTAATGATGAGAATAAGATTATAGATGATGTTTAAAATGTTGATCAACCTAAGGCAGGAATGTTATTTAGCTCTTTAGACGAACTTTCTACTTATTATGAGATTTATGCCAAGCAACAAGGTTTTGCGATGGTAAAAAGGAATAGAAAGTATGATGCACATGGAAATACATGGTACATCACCTTAGCATGTGGTCATCAGGGTAGTAGAAAAGGCAAAGAGACTAGTAATGACTTTTCTAAGCCTATTCAAACAATCAGAGTAGGATGTAATGCTAATTTGAATGCAAAATTAGTTGATACAAAGTAGTATGTGACTAGTGTATGTATTGATCATAATCATGTATTAAGTCCAGGAAAAGCTAGATTTCATAGATGCCATAAAAAGTTGGATTCTTATGCAAAGAAAAAGCTTTTGTTAAATAATGATTCTGGAATAGGTATGAGCAAGAATTTTAACTTGCTAGTTATCGAAGCAGGTGGGTATGAGAATCTTACATTTGGAGAAAAAGAGTGTCGTAATTTTATTGTAATTTTATTGCCAAGGAACGATATCTTTAGCTTGGCACAGGAGGAGCTGGGGCACTTCGTGATTATTTTATTAAGATACAATCAATTAATGATGGTTTTTACTTTGCCATGGATTTTGATGATAATGGTAGATTAAAAATATTTTTGAGCGATGCACAGTAGGGCAGCTTATGAAGATTTTGGGAATGTCGTTACATTTGACACAACATATTTGACTAATAAATATGAAATGCCATTTGCTCCTTTTGTAGGGGTGAATCATCATGGTCAGTCAATGCTTTTTGGTGCTACATTAATATCAAAGGAGAATACATAGACATTTGTATGGTTATTTGAGACATGGTTGAAATGCATGAATGGCCGATCGCCAAATGCAATTATTACGGATCAAGATAGGCTATGAAAAATGAAATCAATGTAGTTTTCCCAAATGCTCGACATCGATTATGTTTATGGCACATTTTGAAAAAGCTTTGATAAATTTGGGTCACATCTAGAATATCATGCCATTAAAAGCGTCTTACGGAAATATGTGTATGAATCTCAAACATGTGATGAGTTTGATGTTAATTGGCAAAGTTTGTTTGGCTGTTACAATCTTGAGGATAATGCATGGTTATGTGGGCTATATAGTGAGTGAAATTTCTAGGTACTTGCATATTTGAAAGATGTTTTTTGGGCTGGAATGACTACCACACAAAGAAGTGAAAGTATGAATGCCTTTTTTGATGGTTATGTGCATCCATCAACAACTTTGAAGGAATTTGTTGATGGATATGATAATGCTTTGCGTAAAAAGTTTGATAATGAGAATATTGCTGATTTTAAGTCATTCAACAGCACGATTGCATGTGTAAGCAAGTTTTCTTTTGAGAAGAAATTTCAACAACTTTACACCAATGCAAAGTTCAAAGAAGTACAAGAAGAGATTAAAGAGGTGATTTATTGTACTGTCGACCTTATCAAAAGAGAATGTACTATTTTTACCTATCAAGTGGCTGAGCGGGTAGAACTTATTGATGACTACGTGAAGAAAGTAAGCTTTACTGTTAAATATAGTGAACCATGTGAAGTGAAATGTAGTTGTTGTATGTTTGAATCAAGATGAATTTTGTGCAAACATATCATTTCTATACTAATTAGAGTAGATGCTACCTCGTTGCCTAAAAATATTTCCTTAACCGTTAAAGGAAAGACTTGAAGTGGAAATATAAATTTATCAAAAGTAGTTATGATCCTTTGAAAGGCAATCCTAGTGCGGATAGATGTTTTGATTTGTGTAAAGATATGCATGTATTAGCAGAACTTGCATCAACTACTCCAGAGAATTACATGAAAATGAAAGATCATATTTGTATGTTAACGAATAAATTAAGTGGTAGTGGTTATGAATATAATCTCCCTTCTGAAGCACTTCCTCCTTCTGAACTACTTCTTGTTGGATTTGCTAGCGAGTTGTCCGTTACTGGTACGATGGTGGAAAGTGACAAGGTTCATAGTCCTCTTGTGAAGAGAACTAGAGGGAAACCACCTTCAATACGGTTAGCATCTGTAGTAGAAAAAGCTGTGGTGAAGAAATCACAAGGAAAAAAGAATCAATCCAGTGACATAAATCCCACAGAAAATCGCCGTGCAAAGAAGGTTAAATAGTCAATAATCTATATTTTTAATTATGCTTACTTAAATGTTGCAAAAGCTTTTTCTAACATGTTTGAGTTATTTTGTAGTTGAAAACTCGCCAAGGAACACAAGATGAAGCACAAGGAGGAACACAAGGAACAAGTATAGTTTTGAAATTTTATTTTGCACATTGGACCAGTATTTTCTCCATACAATTTCATTTTGACTTCTTCTTCTTTACTCTTACCATTGTACAGGTTAATCTTTGGTATCCACTTAGCATGATAATAGGATTTGAGCCCAATTGACTTCATTAATGTTTAGCAATTTGCACAGAGGGTGATGGACGTATCTGAGTATAGGAGGGAGCTTTATGATTATCTGGTTACAAAGATGACTAATGTTTTATTTCTCATGCTGAGTGAACTTAAAGAACTTTGTATATGCTGTACTTTTTGTTGGTCCAATTTTGTGTTTGAGACCAGTATTTTCATCTTATCTTTTTGTTCTTCCCTTTAAATTTGAGAATATGTTTATAGTAGGAAACTATTATTTACCCTTTTGTAGTTCTACTTATAGTAGGAAAAATTTTAGAATGATTTTAGTACTCAACTTGAAGTTCAAATCTAGAAAGGATTTGACTTATCCTCATCACATATTGATTTGTATACCGATAAGTGATAAGCATGTGCATGTCGGCCAGATGCATGCATGTGTTTTGAATACTGCATTGGCTGGCGGGGTCTCACATCTCAATCCCATGTCTTCAGATTTATGTAATGAATTATGCACGTGACATTATTATATCAAGCGTTCAAGGTATTCCTAGAAAAAAAGCAAGGTCAACTATTTCAACCATTTTTGGCCTCCTTGTTGTGGGTTTTTGGTAAAATGTCTTTTATATGATTGTTTGCTGAATTTATTTGTGGGAGCAGGCCCTCGTTAATATGATAAGCAACCCTATGAACTCAACAGTCCCCATTGCCACCAGGGTTTTCAAGAAAGCAGGAATATATGATGAGAAGAGGTTGTTTGGTGTGACTACCCTTGACGTGGTGACCGATGGACATTATATGCTGGAAAAGGCAAACCTGAATGTTACAGGTATGGTTGGTGTCTTCTTTTTGGAAACTAGTTCTTGTAGTTTGTGGTAACTCTCTATTTGGTTGGTAAAAGATTAAATTTAATGAGCGGATGAAAATTGGGTTGATCATATTTATGTTTTGTTTTGTAAAGAATTATAGCTCATTTTGAACTGGGGAAGATGCTTCCCTATTGTAGTTCAGATTTACTCATTTCAGTAGTGTATAGTGTATCTTTTATTTGCTGCAATTAGATGGTACTGTTAGACTGCTGGGTTCTCAATGAGATCCAATAAGGAAAAAGAAGAAGAAAAAAAATAGCACATGACTTCTTTGGCAGAATAAGGCTCACTTGAGAGTGATTTTCTTTGGCTGCCTTAGGCAAGATTTTGACCATAGATAATCTTCTATTATGTATGACCAATTTTTCTTTTTATTCAATTTGCAAACATTCAGCTTACATGTCTATAGTTTTTGTAGTTTGAGTTTGATTTTACAATGGTGTTCTTTGACATCTTATTAATAAAGCAGGGTGCAACCCGTTGCTTATTGTTGATTTCGAATCAACTTCAATTCGAAAGTGGAAGCCTTTATCGACGTGGATGATGCCAGCTCTTAGAGAAAATTGCACCAAATTTTGGTTATTGGCTTCTTTATCAGTGTTGTACTTGTTGATGCAAGTGGCACCAACTTTGTGCCATGTGCGTTGCACCAAATCTTGAATGTAGTTGTCTAGTTTTAGTTTTGTTTAGCTTCTGTGAAGCTTGTTTTGACCCAATGGAAGGGTTTGTAATCATTGATGGGTGTTTTTGGATTGGTTTGTATTTAATGAAATGATTTATTCATCAAAACACAAAAAACACAAAAAACAATTTCCAACTATTATTTTCGGTTCTATTATTTGGATTGGTTTCTTTAGCTCCTATTATTTTTGGTTAACGCATGTAACCTACAAAGAAAAATGCTCTATCAACAACATATGAATATGATATTCATATGGCATATGCTTCACACTAGATTTCAGCAATTCATTACGTTTGTATAAATACTTAGAAAAAAACATGATGTTGAATCTTTCAAATTACATGCAAAACAGTAGTCGTCCGAACAGTTATTAATGACCGTCTGGACGGATATAGGATAAACCCTTTAACTGGAGTTTTCTATAAAGGCACGTTCGGACGAGAATTCAGACGCATGTTCAGACGAGCATGTCTGGGCCTTCTGCACAGCTACCTTGTTCGAACGAGCACTAAGACGAGCTTTCAGACAACCTTTTCTGTTTCTTTACAAAACTCACTCGTCCGAATGACAATTCGAAGATCGATCGACGACCTTCACGGGTTCGTCTGCATAGCTTCCTTGTTTGGACGAGGATCCAGACGAGACTGCAGACGACCTTCTCGGGTCCTTATTCAATATTCACAACTACATCGTTCGGGCGAGACCTGAGACGAGCCTTCAGACGACCGTCTCTGTTTCTTTGCAAAACTCACTCGTCCAAACGATAATTCAGACGAACGATCAGACGACCTTCACGGGTTCATCTGTACAGCTTCCTTGTTCGGATGAGAATCCAGATGAGACTGCGGATGACCTTCTTGGGTCTTTATTCAATATTCACAACTACCTCATTTGGACACGACCTGAGACTAGCCATTGGACGACCGTCTCTGTTTCTTTGCAAAATAACTTGTCCGGACAATAATTCAGACGAAGGATCAGATGACCTTCTCAGGTTCGTCTACAGAGCTTCCTCGTTCGAACGAGGATGCAACCGAGACTTCGGACGACCTTCTTGGGTCCTCCTTCACAACTGCCTCATTCGGACGAGTACTGAGACGAGCCTTCAAAGACCTTCTCCGTTTATTTGCAAAACTCACTCGTCCGAGCAATTATCGGACGAGAGGAGGCCATAGATTACTCGTCGAGGACCATTCAGCCAACTTATGCAAACTTCAATTTTTTTAAAAAAAAAATTAGCATGTCCTTGAAGGGTAGAGGAAGGGGATTTTTTTTTTTTTGGTTTTGATTTTTTTTTTTCCATATGTCAACTCAAGGGTAGGGGAGGAATTTTTTTTTTTTTTTCCTATTGACATGTCCACAAGGGTAGGGGGAGGGGACTTATTTTTTGTGTTTTTTTTTGTTTTTTTTTGTTTTTACATGTCGAATCAAGGGTATGGGGAGGATTCGAACTTGTGACCTCGACTTTATAAGTTTGTTTTCCACAGCGATTGAGCTCTATCGATTTGGGAACTTATGACCTACTTATGCTAACTTTTGTCACGGATCACAAAGAAGAAGTATTAAAATTTTATATCACTTTTACTTGAACTAAGCATGAATAAAATTTTATCCCAATCCATTACGTAGAAATTGGAATATCCTAACATTATATACTTAAACAAAAACTAAAAAACAAGTAAACAACTTCATAACAAAAACTCAATTTTCACTCCCCTTTTTTTTGTCACGGATGACAAAGGACAAAAGCGGGAGCAAGCTAATCCCTCATCGACTGTTCCTCATCATTTTCTTCATCGACTCCAAATGATCCCACGACTTTAGTCTTCAATTCTTTGACATCTGTCTGCAAGCTTGTTAGAATAGATGAAAACGTTGTCATTTGAGTCGCCATGATGTTCAGCTTCACCATCACATCTTTTAACGTAACAGGAGCCAATGTAGAAACGCCTCCGGAAGGACCAACCTCAGTAGTGGCAGCAGGATCAGTTGTAGCTTTAAAATCCTTGGTGCCATGAAATCGCATTTGACCTTTGGATCGACTCACGGTAGCTTTACAGAAAGGACCAAGGTGCTTCATAGTTGGTTCAGAATCTGGAATCTGAACAAATTTTGCAATGATACGTGAAATCAAACTTCTATATGGCAAGGAAATGGAAGTCTCAAAGAACATTGCCTTCATGAGTCAAATTGCAATTGATGCAAAGTCAATCTCGACATCTGTGAGAAGCGCATAGATGAACCGCCCTTGAGCCAACCCAAGATCCGAATGATGGTCTACTGGAAACACATTTTGCATAACAATTCGAGCCAACAGAGAGATGTCCAAGGGGAATAACCTTAATGTAATCTTGCCAAAAATTGTAGGAACCAGGAGGAATAAACAGCTTTGTCATGTCAGTTTTGGAAGGGAAATCTTCAGTCGGATATGGATACCCAAGCTCCTCAATGAGTGGAATTCCTGTGACCTCAGCAATTACTTCACGAGTAACAACAATTTGCATGCCTCTAACAAATGAGATAATCTGCAGAGGAGCGTCAACATGTTCATCAGAGTCTTGTTGAATTTCCATGTTCGCATAGAATTCTCGAACCAGATTTATAAAAGGACGCACTAGGGGAGAAATGAAGTACTCCCATCTCCTCTGAGTGAATATCCGAGATAATTTGGAACTCATTGTCCTAAAGATCCGACAAGTTCACCGGTCTCTCGGCAATAATCGTTCGATCATGGAACCTTTCAAGAAAAATTTTCTTCACAGACTTGTTACGAAATTTGAAACCAATATCGGGTCTTGTAATGGGAACCCGACCCAAGGTCAAGGCCGAAGAAGCATCATCTGCTGCCTTTCTCTTTTGAGCCTTAGATTTTGTGCGTATGGGTAACTTTCTCAAAGGGGTTGCTCCACTATCCATAGCCTACATCCATGAACACATCCACCATAAAAAATTATATAAATTGTGCCTGAGTCTATTTTTGATAAGTAAAGAATTTAAGTAAAGAAAAATATTCATGGTGATCAGTAACTATCTAATAGGAAGAAATTATATAAATTAGTAGCATAAAGCACCGTTTATTTAATCATGGTGATTAGTAAACTGCTTGTCATCCACTTGCTCTGAGAATTTCATTTTCATAAATCAGACATCAGTCATAATATAATCAATCACAAAAAATAAGACAAGATATGAAATGACCTTCTACGTAAATTACTTGGGAAAAAAAGTCATTAGAACATAGGCTGATGTGTCTTCCCTAGTTAGTAGAATCATTTTTCCTTTCATTTCACTTTCAGTGCTCCTTTCTATGGAGTCCAAGGCTGCAGTCCCCATTAGTTGCTCATTTATTCTCAATAATAACAATTCATTTTCCTAACAGATTACCCATTTCACAAACCAAATTAAGTCTTACTTTCAACGGCCTTCTTTTACTTAAGTTGTTAATTTATGCATAATGCATGCTTTGATAGGTATATAGTAACCATAAAAATATCTTCCATTACGTACGTATATAATGTGTCACACACAAGGTGGAAACCATCCACTGCTCATATGCACCACCATTCACACTTTAAATAACAAGGACATGATGAGGATTGGTGTTCTTTCACATCTAAATGTTGGGGATAAAATCACTTTAACCCGACAAAAACGAAGCATGCTTAACAACAAGATTAAGCAATCATATAGTTGTAGCAGATTCACTATTTGGAGAACGGTACAAAAGGATTACAGAACAAGAGCATTGATTAAGTTGTTCAACCTCTAAAACCTCAATAAAAAAACTTTACAATTCTCTCTAATTTTTTTTTTAATACCAAGCTTTCAGCAAATATAATTACAAAGTCCCAGAAAGAGATTTTACATAGGCAGCAGTAGAAATCGTAGATTTTAAGGAAATACATCCAAACAACCTTGCCGTCAGAGACGGAACCAGAAGTTCAATTTTAAGGGGGCTGAATTGTTAAAATATACATATCATATGGCATATGCTTAACTGTGGCTCCATCAACACATTAATACCCATCACACACGCATACACACACATACTCTAGAGTCTACCAGTTATAACACTAAACATATTGAATGGCATGAAAACATTGAAAAGGTTGAAGGGATCAATAAGATGGAAGAAACCTAGCAAATTAAAAAGAAGTTCATTCTTTCATTATTTTAAAAGAGTTAAAAGTATATTCTACAAACTTCTCCAAAAGATAAAATAAAAATATTGAGCGAATATTTTCAACTTACGAGCACTTAGAAAGATTCACACCAGTTGCTCATTTAGTCAAAAAAAAAAAAATTGGCTCAAATAACTTATTGAGGCATTTTATCAAACATGTGATATACAGTGATTATTTATACATGCAAAATAACTCAACAAAAGTGAGAGTCTCATGCCTAAGTATATCAGAAAAGAAGTATGAAACACTATCCAATGAGAGACACTCATCATATATCACAACCAAACCAAGCATTTTGATTTCCAACTTCAAATCCTAAAAACTAATTTGAAAATAATGTAACTATTTGAATGTAAGAAAATGCATACCTTTGATTCAAATGAGATATGCTAATCACGGAAAACTGAGATAGGCTTATCACTGAAGAAGTTAGATGACACCCTAAGTGCGGCCGAGATGAAACCAGTAGGAGAGAAAACGACAAACATGAGAGAAATGAAACTTAAAGTTTCGCGGGTTACTTATCTGAGCAGTCGCATCCGAACGATATAAGTTGGCGTCCGAACGAGGGTGACCAAAAGGCAAAAAAAAAAAACCCATGCTCATGACCAACAGAGTTGGATGATTTAGCTTCATCAAGGAGTGCACATTTCTTCTCTACAGAACCGGAATTGAGTTGAACTACTTACTCTATGATAAGGAGCATAAAATTTTTATGAACCTGGACATGTTTAAATTTAGAAAAAGTTGTTTACAAAGCCTTTGCTGTAACTGCAAAGAAAATATGGCTACAAATGAATCTTATGGGGCATGAAAATATGGTTACAAAATTTATTTCATGTCCCCTCCAATTTACAAAATAAAGATGGACCAGAAGGATTAGATATGCTTTTTGGAAGCCCTGCATTTTCAGCATGCCATAATGAAAATTTAACCTCTTTCGTGATCTCCATCCATCGAAAGTATCTTTACATTTTCAGCAGTGTTTTCAGATATTAAATGCCAATAAACACAAAACTCAAACAATACATATTCAATATAACCAACAAAAACCAAGAAAATAAGTTCCAAACTATTTTCTCACCGAATTAAGCAATTGACCAAACTATCAAAAAGCTTTCAAAGGCAAATGTTCTCCTTATAAAATCAAATCTTCAATGACATAAGAAATTAGTTACATATCTCCAACTTAAATACATGATAATACGAAGAAGTAGTTCATTTTAACATATACTTATGACTACTAGATCCATGATAACCAGTAATATATAGTAGCACCAACAAAATAATTAAAGATAGGACAGCCCGATACATCATTTCTCTAAACTGGCACTTTTTTTTTTTTTTTCCAATTCTGTATCTAGTTTCTGCTCAACTCTCCTAATTTACGCACAAGATTGATGTTCAACGTCCTTCAACCGTTGCAACATTATATCCAATTTTTGCTCGAGTCTCCTAACTTCCGCTCGGGATTGTTGTTCATCGTCCTTCAACCGGTGCACCATTCTTATCTCATAAGATGACATTTCGTTATCGGCCCAATTAAAGAAACCACAATCACCAACTTGCTGCATAATACAGAAAAAGTGAACGCAATGTAAAAATCAAGCATAAAATAAAATAAAATTAGTTGAAATAATTAAACATCGAAACATTTGTTAGGCAATACCTTGTACTTTTCACATCCATACCACTTTCGACCGTAATTTGTATATGTCCAGGAATACCTTATGTGACAACAACTCCACAATAACACAATGGGCCCACTCAGACGTCTCGCTATTATGACATATAATTAATCACCGAACTTGAACAATATAGGATTTCGATCAAAATGATTAATATATAGGCTAATTAACTAAACAATCTCATTCATGACGAACTAAACTCTTATTTATTACTTGACATGGGCCAAGATTGTTTTTTAATGTTGTTCTTCATTGTTTTCAATCACTTCTACTGGAAATAAGAAGGGAGAGTGACAAGCATAAAGAAGCGGCATGCAAGAGCAACCATTTAATGTCTTTCACAATCCATTGCATCTTGTTCATAGTTTCATTTAACGGTTTTTCAAGTGAATCTTGTTCATATTTTCATCTTCCTCAGCAAACAAGAAACAAGACCAATCAAGTTGGTATCAAAAGAAAAAAAAAGTAAGCATAACCACAGTTTAAGAGAATAAGGCACTGTCATTTATCAATTTTAAAACTTCATTTAAGCAACTCTTCAAACACATGGTATGCATCTAAAATTGAGCATGTTATCACCAAAGACACTCATGCAAAAATTCTCACAAACACATCCTAAACATGGTTTCTAATTTGCTTTCATCCTCATGATTTGAAAAGGAACTAATAATCAACAAAACCACAAGAGAGACAACACCTTTAAAATCTTATAAATTCATTTCTAAAGCTAATGTATCAATTTCATCAAAAAATTTCTTTTTAAAGGCAATAAATTTAGGGACTATTAGTATATGTAGGAAAGTTTGAATATACCTAGACATGACACCATTAATAGATAAGCTGCAGATAACTGGACATCAATGTCAATGAATATTCATGGCTTACAACATAGTTATCTGACCAAAAAACACTACTATGACTAAATGATCATGAGCCAAAATTGGATAGTTATCCAAATATCAAAGCCAAAAGCATTAAGAGATGCTATGATAGTTGAGACCCAAATTTCCTCTAAATCATGGAGATAAAAGGCAAACAGATGATTTCACCAAAAGGTAGCAAAAAGCAACCACAACACGTCATACGTATTAGATTCTTAAAATAATTTCAGGTTAGACCGGAAGGGCTTCTGCATTGTTATCCATTACCTTCCCTACGCTCAAAATAGAATTTTATTATATTGTTATCCATTACCTACTATGGACTCGATAGATTGAATAAGCCAATTATTAGAAGCTAGATATCGAAATTGCTGAAAAAGTTAAGACACAAATTTCATTTTCATTATGACTAATTATTTTAAAGTGGTAAATTGATTAAGAATAATATTCGAGGTATTACGTGTTTACTATAATTCGCTTATAAACTCACATGGTATTTTACTTTTATAGGAATTAATGTTGTATGGAATGTCACATGACAATCCACGTTTTAAAGTTAGGTGTACAACCATGCACTTAAATTGTCACCATAGTTTACAATGAAAGTTATAGTACCCTTCATTAATTAAAAGAGTAGTATTACTATAAATTTGAGTAACATTACTCTTCACGATCATCACATTTAAATAAAATCAATAAGCATAATGTATAACTTAAAACATGTCATGTCAACTAGTCGTATAATAAATAGGCGTGAAGAGGATTAATCTATAAATTAACAGTTTTATATTTATCATATAATTGCTTGTAATAAGTGTATCACAAACTAGACTATTCATATATAATATGACATTAAATTAAGACACTAAATATATATGGCAATATGTTAAGGTTGAAATGTTAATATTAAAAGATAGATGTTATTTGCAAAACTATAAGTGAACTATGATCATTACACACTTTCTTAAAACAACATTGCATGCACAATTAGCAAGTACAAATTGGCTAAAGCACCCCCAAAAAGTTGGTTGACTTTAATGGGACATGTGCAAATTAATAGTTGTACTACTTTTCCTTCATTGGTAGCTGACACCATGATTAAGAATCACCTCTAATTTTGTACATGGTTAATCAGATATCAAAATTTGCTGAAAAAATTAACAATCAAGCATTCCATAAATTGTTAATCAAATTCAATATATATTAAGGTTTGAGAGCATTCCATGCACTCATAGATACAAGAAGATGAATATATAATATGAAAGCATAGTCCCAAGGAAACCCGAATCAACACTCCACTCGGCAACAACATATATATTGGCTGGTAAGGTTGACGTTGTTAGTTAAGGAATTCTATTTTTCCTCTTAGTCTCACTCTCCAAAAAAATACAGGTAATCTAGGGTTTCAACTAGTATTGGTTTCAAGTGGAAAGTTTCAACTATTTTTCCGCTTGTTCCTTTTTTCCTGTTGTGTATATTTTCCACTTGAAACCAATACTAGTTGAAACCCCAGACTACCTGTATTTTTTTGGAGAGTGAGACTAAGAGGAAAAAGGAATTCCAAGTTTGTCTTAATTTCAAAAGCTAGCACCTACTTACAAAACCCCAAATTCCCAATAGCAAATTACACAACAAGAAAATATACACAACAGGAAATTACACAACACACAACAGGAAAGGAAAAGAGGAAAATACACAACAGGAAAAGAGGAAAATATACATCTCATTGAACGCCCAACAGCAAAATTACAAAACCCCAAACTCCTTATAAAAACAGAGAAAAAGAAAAGGAAAAGAAAACGAACCCAAATGAACAAGGTTTTGGCCTGTACCTGAGAAAACCAAACACTAGAAGGCCGCCGGAGATTACTCCCTGAGAAAACCAAACACCAAAACATGACAAACCCCACAAAAATTCCCTCTCACCCACATACCCAAATAAAATGAAAAAAAAAAAAAAAAACCCTTAGGTTGTTGGAGAACAGACGCCTTTGGGTCGTTCGAGAACAGACGCTTTGGGTCACGGAGAACAAGACGCTTTGGGTCGTGGGTGGCTGTCAAGAACAGACGCTTTGGGTCCCGAGGGTCACAGACGGGGAGAGAGACACGACGACGGAGGGGGAGAGAGGGAGGCGTGACGGAGGGTGAGAGGGAGACGGAGAGGGACAAGCGCGGGATGGACGATGGATCGCCAGGACTGAGAGAGAAATGGGAGTGGGAGGGGAAAATGAGCGGGATAAGTGAAATGGGGGGAAATGAAACCATGCGTGTTTTTGCCATCCATCCATAAATTCAAATTTTTTTTTTTGGGGTTGACGTGGAAGATGCCACGAAGTTGATGGATGCTGGACGGACGCTAAGAATTACTCAGCATGCTGGGAGGAGTAATTCTATACGGCCATCCAGCGTCCATCCGACGTCCACCCCTAGCTGACGTGGCGTGGTCCTCGTCAGTCCTAAAAAAAAAAAAATTGAATTTTCAGTACATCAAAAACGCAAACGTGGTTTCATTTCCCCCATCCAGCTCATTTCCTCCCTCCTGCTCACTTTTCTCAGTCCCGGCAAGGAACGGCACCCCGCACCACCATCGGCGATGCCTACCCACGGACACAGCTCAAAATCCGGCGGCGTCATCCACCGAACGCCACCCACGGGTCCCCACCGATAACGCCCACCAGATCTGACTGCGAGCCACCCACCGGCCACCACCCATAAGCACCATCGACTCCGGCCACAAGGTACTACGCTCAGACGACCCATCTCCAGATCCGACGACCAAACGGCTTGTTGAGTCCACAATTCTCATTGCCTCACAAACAAAACCCCAGAAGAAGAGGCAGCAAAAGCTATGTCACCTGGACCCATTGTTGAGGCTGTCGAGCCCAAGACCGAGCTCCAGGTCTCCATCGTCGACGAGCCCGTGAAAAATGCCCAACCTCTGGTCCCCCATTCATTTTCTGTTTTTTTTTTTTTAATTGTTCTCTTTTGTGTGTGTGTGTGTGTATTTTGGCAAAACGATGAGGTTGTCGTCGAGGATGTAAAGGAGGATGAGGATGACGACGACGACGAGGATGAGAAGGAGGATGGGGCCCAAGGTTGTTTTTTTTTCTTCTTCTTCTATTTGCGTTTTTACCACTCTGTTCTTTGATGGGGTTTTGTTTGGTTGGTTCGAGGGGTTTATTTGTGCGGCATTGTCATTTTTTTATTGGATTTGATTGATTTGTGGGGTTTGCTTTATTGGGTGTGGTTTGAATTTTGGTTTGAAGTGGCGTTGAGCATTGTTTAAGACTCTTATTGAAGATTTTGTGATATATTTTTGCCTTGTTAAGTACATGTATAGTTTGCTTGGTTGCCCGAGAAAATGTAGAAAGAAAGGGAGGATTTTGTGATGGCGAATGAATGCAAAAGAAATTTGTTTGTGTTTTATTTTAGTTGTGGATGAAATGTTTGTGAAATGTTTGAAATTTATTGCCTTTAAATAGAGTAAATTGTGTTGTGCTTATTTTAATGGCGAATGAGTGTTTTGTTAAGAAGTTGGGTGAAAATAAGGTGAACCATGGTCGGTTATTAGTCATGTGAATAATCTGCACATGCAGACTTTTATCTTTATGCGAGATAGGTATCAACATATTGGATCCTAGAGTGCCTTAGGGCTTGTTACATGCATATTGGGGAAGCTCATTTCATAAGCAGTGAATCTGAAAATTACTAATTTCCTTTTCAGGTTTAGCGTGGGGGACTCACCTTTTGGATACATCATCATTAATGCAGCCATTTTCAACACCAATAAGTCTCACCTTGTGGATATATGGGGAGCCTTAGGAATAAAACCAAAGGTATGAAGATGCATGACAACTCCAACAATCGTCTGGTGGACCCGTTGGAGTGTATAAATCATCCCTATCTCTATTGCATAAAGGCAGTGAAAAATCATGCAGAGCTAGAAAGGATGGAATTCTCATTTAAGGTAATTAATTGCATGTGACCGGCTATCTCTCTGATAATTTAATGTGGCTGTTTTGCATTTTATTATTTGATTTCAATGCCTTAATGATAATCTTGAATCATTTATGCAAGACAATAGAATGATTTAGAATGTAGCTTTAAGGTTGGTATGTTTGTTGTTTACCCCATGGTTTTAGTTAAGTTTTGAAACTAAAGAAATAATATGAAGGAAATAATTGTTTTGTCATTTTAAAATGGACTTCCATTGGTAGTTCATTTGTTCTTTTTAGAGTGCCACAAATTATTTATTGGAAGGAGCTTTAGCAAATTTAGTTCACGAATGCGAATACTTCATTCATTAATCCAATTGAGAATATCCTATATTTCAAGGAAGGAGCTTTAACGAATTTTGTTTTATTTTTTTCACTCGTTTTATTTTAATTGATTTGTAGAAGTTACAAGCTTGTTGTTTTGTTGCATTTGGTGCTTATTAAAAGGATATTGTGTGTCTTTGCAAATTGTAACTAATAGCATGCATAGATGTTTCTATCATTATTAAACCTCATTGCTCATAGTTAGGTGTTCTTCCACTTCTAGTGCAAATGGGGCTATAATACACTACAAGCGGAAACGAAAGCTGCCTATTGTGGATGCAAAGAAACTCTTTCTATTGGATAGTGGAGCTCAATATGTTGATGGTACTACTAATGTAACGAGGATAGTACATTTTGGAGAACCTCTACGCGATTTTGTTTTGTAGATAAACAAATTTATGGTTTATGATTTTGCAATCGCTTAATTAGTTCAATGAAATTTCATATGGTTTTGCATAATTGGTATTGAGAGGTTGCGATGTGGAGGGAATTGAAGACCTAAAGTTTTGGCACTATGTATTGATATTTTGATCATTGAAAATCATGCACCTTTTATTGTTGCAAAGTTGGTTGAAAACCACTAGTTTGGAAAGAAATTATGCAATGAAAGCCACTAAGTTTGGTTTGTTGATTTTATGTCCTTATGTTTTGCTCATAAATGACGATTTTATATCTTTATGTTTTGCTCATAAATGGCGATTTTATATCTTTATGTTTTGCATTACCAAAAAATGTCAAATTTTGAGTACTACAAAAAATCTCCATTAAGCATTTCACCCAAGTGGCTGTGAGAAGCCTAACCTTTGGTATAGTAGATTCGGACTAAGAGACATAGGTAGAAATTTGCAAAATCAAATCACAACTTGTGATGTAATACAAAATATGGCCTTTTGAAATCTATAGAACTCTGGGAGAAAGAATTGCTTTGCCAGCCAAAATATCTTTGTAAAGGAATGAATCTCAACCCACGTCTATTAATTGGCATCAAGGCTTAATTGGGTTGTAAGAAACAGAAAACCAGTATCAAAAACCTTAATTACTCAAGAGTGTTCAATAGTCTACACACCCTCATTGTGACTGAAAACTGTTCAAGTCCAACGAAAACAAAAAAGTAATTTAACCCACAAAATTGATGCTAGCCAAATCGACTGAAATAACTAAATGGTGACATAAATTTCAAAAACTCATCATCAGAAAAAGCAACACCGCATGGCAGACTATGGAGCTTATCATATATATATATATATAATATCTAAACCTGATTTTTTTTTTCGAGAGTGTTATGCCTACACATCATCACTATGACTGAAAACCCAAGTCCACTCCATAATTTAACTTAAGATTGATGCTAGCCAAATCACTGAAATAACTAAATGGTGACATAAATTTCAAAAACTCATCATAAAAAAAGCAATACCGCATATATTATGGATATATATATATATCATATATATATATATATATATATATATATATAAAAGTTTTGATGTAAAGACAACTTAGAATTGCGACATGTCTATATTTTTAATATCTAAACCTAATTTTTTTTTTGGTCTTAACTCCACCTCCTATGACCTATCAACTTCTCCTCTATCCCCACTTAAATATGTCTTAAATTTCTCTTTCTCTCTCACAATTTATTTCTTGGTTTTTTTCCTCTCCATAAAAACAATATATATTATCATATATATATATATATAAAAGCCAAGTTTTGATGTATAGACAACTTAGAATTGCGACACATGTCTATATTTTTTAATATTTGAACCCTTTTTTTTTTCTTAACTCCACCTCCTATGACCTATCAACTTCTCCTCTATCACTTAAATATGTCTTAAATTTCTTTCCTCTCTCACAATTTACTTCTTAGTTTTTTCCTGTAAAACAATATATGTTATCATATATATATATATATGTATATATATATATAAAAGTTTTGACGAAAGCTGCTTAGAATTGTGCGGTCTATATTTTATAATATCTAAACCGTTTTTTTTTTTTCCTTAACTCTACCTCTCATGATCTATCAACTTCTCTCTCTATCTTTACTTAAATATGTCTTAAATTTCTCTTTATCTCTCCCACAATTTATTTCTTCATATATATATAAAAGTCGAGTTTTGACGTAGAAACTGCTTAGAATTATGACATGTGTCCATATTTTTTAATATATGAACCAGTTTTTTATTTTTTATTTTATTTTTTAATTAATTCTACCTCCCATAACGTATCAACTTAGCCCCCTATAATACTTATCTTTCAACCGGATTTAAAATATTTGAAATTATTGTTTGGTTAAATTTATATTTGAACCATTTCGCTTTTAATGGAGGAATTTATGTAAGAACCGTTTTGCTTTTAAAATCACATCTCTCTCCCTCCCATAACCTATCAACTTCTCTTTCTATAATGCTTATCTTTCAACCGAATTTAAAATATTTTAAATTATTTTAGTCTAAACCTTTTTCTTTTTTCGCTTAACTCTATCTTCTATGACCTATCAACTTCTCTCTCTATAATACTTATCTTTCAAACGGATTTAAAATATTTTAAATTATTGTTTAGTTAAATTTATATCTGAATCGTTTTGCTTTTAAACTCACATCTCTCTCCCTTCCATAATTTCATATATCTCCACTTAAATATGTCTTAAATTTCTCTCTCTCTCCCATAATTTATTTTTCAACCGGATTTAAATTATTTTAGTCTAAACCGTTTGGGTTGCCCAATTAGTCAGTTTTTTTTTTTTTTTAATTAATTTCCTCTCTCTCCCTCTACTTAAACTCACATCTCTCTCCCTCCCATAATTTCCTCTATCTCCACTTAATTATGTCTTAAATTTCTCTCTCTCCCATAATATATTTCTCTGGATTTAAATTATTTTAGTCTAAACAATTTGGGTTTGCCCAATCCAGTTTTTTTTTTTTTTTTATTTTCTCTCTCTCTCTCTCTCTACTTAAACTTACATCTCTCTCCCTAATTTCCTCTATCTCCACTTAATTATGTCTTAAATTTCTCTCTCTCCCATAATTTATTTCTCAACCGGATTTAAATTATTTTAGTCTAAACCGTTTGGGTTTACAAATATTGTTTAATTAAATTTATATATGTTTGGACCGTTTTGGTTTTAATTGGGAAGAGATGACCCTCAAGAAATATGATTTAATATGGTTTAAAACCTTTTTTTTTTTTTTTTTTGGTGTGTATGTGCATGCCTCCTACCTTTTACAAGTTACAACATCCATAATTCAATCACTCTCTCCCCATGTTTGTCTTTTAGTGCCTTTCAACATTCAAAACTCATTTTTTGTGCATGTTTTTAGATTTTACAACATCTAAATCTCTCCACTTAAGGTTAGTGTGTTTTTGTTTGACTTTTATTTTGTAATTGAGTATTACAAGTATTCAATAATAGCACAACCTTTTGGAAAACCAAAAAAAAAAAAAAATTGTGATTGTTTATTTACTGTATTGGTATGTTCATTTTTTTTCAAGTCTCTATATGTGTATGTTTTTTCTTTAATAAAAATTTTAATTTTGTTGTAAAATCAAATAAAATAACAAAATATAGAAAAGATTGCAATATGTGAAACTAGTTCTTCAAGAACTATGTATGATTGTTCTCACTTATTGTGTATTTTACATACTAGACAATGCTCCCTTTTATAGGCATAGAATAATGGGAGGTTAAGGAATATGAAAAGGGGAATATGAAAAGGGTGGTACATGAATCAATTGGCTACATCAATGTGTACATGAAGGTTATAGGAATTCTAAAAGATTACATAAATGTGTAGAATTCCATGAGGTGGAACTAAATGGTCATCCACTAAATGCATGAATGCATTCATAACACTCCCCCTTGGATGACCATACACTAAGAATATGCCTCGTTAAAACCTTGCCAAGGAAAACCCAGGGAAAAAACACGTATGGCGAAGGAAAAGAGTACAATATTCTTGTATGTCTTCGTATGCTTTAGGACTGCCTCATTAAAACCTTGCAAAGGAAAACCCAGTGGGAAAAACCTTAGCGAAGGAAAAAGAGTACAATCAGCATAATCATTTTACTCCCCCTCATTAGCATGAAGAGCTTCAATTGTTTATGATGAAATATCCTTGAGTCGGCGCATTCCAATGTTATTCACCAATTTCTTAAATGTTGCAGTTGGTAATGCTTTGGTAAATAAATCTGACAAATTATCACTTGATCTTATCTGCTTGACATCAATTTCACCACTCTTCTGGAGCTCATGTGTAAAAGAACTTTGGTGAAATGTGTTTGGTTCTATCACCTTTAATATATCCTCCTCTTGATCTGTGTGATACAAGCAGCATTATCTTCATATAATATTGTCGGGCTATCTTTGATTGTGGACAAACCACACTTTTCTCGAATGTGTTGAATTAATGATCTTAGCCATATGCATTCCCGACTTGCTTCATGAATTGCAATAATCTCTGAATGATTTGAAGAAGTAGCAACAAGTGTTTGCTTGACAGATCTCCATGAAATAGCGTACTTCCACATGTAAATAGATATCCAGTTTGAGATCTACCTTTATGTGGATCAGAAAGAAAACCTGCATCTGCATATCCAACTAATTGTGAATTTGAACTTTTGAATAAAATAATCCCATGGTTGTTCCACGAAGATAACGTAGAACATGTTTGACCCCATTCCAATGCCTCCGAGTTGGTGAAGAACTATATCTTGATAGTAAATTAACTGAAAATGCAATATCAGGCCGTGTGCAATTTGCAAGATACATCAGAGCACCAATTGCACTAAGATATGGTACTTCAGGACCAAGAATTTCTTCATCATCTTCTTGAGGCGAAATGGGTCTTTTTCACATCAAGTGATCGAACAACCATTGGAGTGCTCAAAGGATGAGCATTCTCCATGTAAAAGTGCTTCAAGACTTTTTCTGTGTATGTTGACTGATGAACGAAAATTCCATTTGGAAAATGTTCAATTTGTAAGCCAAGACAGAATTTTGTCTTTCCAAGATCTTTCATTTCAAACTCATTTTTTAAGTAAGTGGCAGTTTTTATGAGCTCTTCTGGAGTCCCAACAAGATTTAAATCATCTACATAAACTGCAATGATAGCAAATCCAGATTCTGATTTCTTAATGAAAACGCATGGACAAATTGGATTATTCTCAAATCCTTCTTTCAATAGATATTCACTAAGACGATTGTACCACATGCGTCCGGATTGTTTTAATCCGTATAAAGATCTTTGTAGCTTGATAGAATAAATACTTCGGGATTTTGAATTATATGCTTCAGGCATTTTGTATCCTTCAGGGATTTTCATATATATATCATTATCAAGTGATCCATATAAATATGTAACCACATCCATTAAACGCATATCCAAACTTTCTCAGAACTACCAAGCTAATCAAAAATCTAAATGTAATTGCATCCACTGGAATATGTTTCTTCATAATCAATACGGTTTCAGAAACCTTGTGCAACAAGTCTTGCTTTATATCTCACAATTTCATTTTTTTCATTAACGTTTCCGTACAAATACCCACTTGTATCCAACAGGCGATACACCTTCAGGTGTTTGGACTACAGGTCCAAATACTTCACGTTTAGCTAGTGAGTTCAATTACTGAATTGCTTCCTTCCACATTGGCCAATCATTTCTCGTCGACATTCTTGACGGTTTTTTCAATATCATCATTACTTCGGTAATGTCAATTGCAACTTTAAATGAAAATATGTTGTACAACAATTTTGTTTCTATCCAATATTTCTCTGCTTACATAATTTATTGAGATCTCATTATTTTTGGTACTTTCCTCTTCAGGGGGTAACTCTTCAGGAGATTTCTCTTCAAGAGGTTCCTCTTCGGGGGATTTATTTCCAGGAGAATTTTGTACAGAAAGTTTGGATGGATCAATTTTTTGCTTGTTTTGTGGGTAAAGCCTCTTGAGTCTTGATTTCATTTCCTTGTGCTTTTCTCTTAGGAATCTTATCCTTTGCACCAATAGGTCTTCCACGCTTCAGCGTGTCTTAGACTCATTTGTCTTGTATTAATTGATTGTCCTCTGAGGACTTCTATCTTCATTTGGAGTATTAGCAGCTGGAATGTGAGATTTAACTATTTTCTTGTTATCAGTAAATGCATCTGGCAATTGATTTGCAATGCTCTGCAAATGAATAATCCTCTGAACTTCTAGTTCACATTCATTTATCCGAGGATCAAAATGAGATAACGTCAATTATTCCAAGTGATTTCTTGTCGTGCTTACGGCAGCGACTTTTCTTTCCCTAGTGATGGGAATAGGTTTTCATCAAAATGACAATCTTCAAAAGCGTGCTTTAAAAATATCACCAGTTAAAGGCTCAAGATATCTAATGATAGAAGGAGAATCAAAACCAACATAAATTCCAAGTCTACGTTGAGGTCCCATCTTAGTGCGTTGAGGTGGCGCAATTGGAATATACACAGCACAACCAAAAATACGAAAATGAGAAATGTTTGGTGGCTGACCAAATGCAAGTTGCAAAGGGGAATATTTTTGATAAGTTGTTGGTCTGATCCGAACTAATGATGCAGCATGTAATATTGCATGTCCCCAAGCAGAAACAGGTAATTTTGTTTTCATAAGCAAAGGTCGAGCAATTAACTGAAGTCGTTTAATAAACGATTCAGCTAAACCATTTTGAGTATGAGTATGAGCAACAGGATGTTCAACATTAATTCCAATTGACATGCAATAATCATAAAATGCTTGAGATGTGAATTCACCTGCATTATCCATCCGAATAGATTGAATTGGATAATCAGGAAATTGTGCTCGTAATCTAATAATTTGAGCAAGAAGTCTAGCAAATGCAATATTACAGTAGAAAGCAAGCAAACATGTGACCACCTAGTTGATGCATCTATTAAAACCATGAAATATCTAAATGGCCCACATGGAGGATGAATTGGCCCACATATATCCCCTTGAATTCTTTGTAAAAATGATGGAGATTCAACAATTACCTTAGAAGGGGATGGTTTAACAACAAGTTTACCTTGAGAACATGCTGCACAAGGATAATCACTTGGTAAAAGAATCTTCTGGTTCTTTAAGGGATGCCCATGAGAGTTCTCAATTATTCGACGTATCATAATTGTTCCCGGATGTCCAAGACGATCATGCCAAAGCATAAACATCTTTGGATTAGAGCACTTCCGTGTATCACAGCATGTGATTCAATTATTCTTATTGTTGTATAATACAACCCGGAAGAGAAAGCAGGCAGTTTTTCCAATATGAGCTTCTGGCCCGAAATTATTGAAGTAATATAAAGATATTCTTCACTGCCTTCATTAGTGGTTTCAACATGAAAACCATTTAGACGAATATCCTTAAAACTGATTAAATTTCTTCTAGATTTAGAAGAATACAAAGCATCATCAATACATAATTTTGTTCCTTTTGGCAATATGATATTCGCTCTTCCAGAGCCTTCAATTAGGTTCGATGAACCTGATATTGTATTGACACTAGCTTTGTTTAATATCAAATATTGAAAATATTTCTTATCTTTAAGAATTGTGTCGTTGTACAAGCTGTACGCTAGACACAAATCTTCACCAATCATCTTGGAATTAATCATTTCATCAATATGACATGCCTCCATATATAAACAAAATATATATTAAATTTTATTAATAATGAGGAAAATAACAAAATACAATTAACTTTGACAATGTAAACATAAATTACGACATAATGAAAACATATTAATTGTTGTAAACATATTCATCACCAATCAAAAGATTAGTTTTTGTATTAGAGTCTATAAAGAAATCAAACAATAAGATGAGTATCAAAAATAAATTGGAGAATCACTTATTAGTAAAATTCATTTCAATCCCCTTTTCTTTGCCTTTTATGGAGGCTAATATAATTCTTCTAGATATTTATGGCGTATACATGCACGCGATCAATGTCCTTTCATACCACACTTGTAACATTTATCTCATATTTCTTTGTAGGTTTATTCGTAAACCTTTGTTTTCATTTTGTTTTGCCTCGGTGTGGTTCCACTTCTAGTGGTATATAATATTTCTTTTGTAAGAATTATGAATCGTTCCCTTGACCTCTATAATTTTTCTACCTCGTCCACATCCATAACCATGGTTTCCTCTATTACCATGAAATTATGTTCCATTTGCTTCAGAAATGGTGTAGAACCCGTTGGGACGAGATTAATGATTCATTAATAGCTCGTTGTTTTGCTTAGTTCGAATATCTTGTGAAATTACGCTCGATATTGCTACTACAAGAGCACATTCGAGGCATGACATATGCAACTTAAAGTGCATGAAATACGACTTGAGTGCATAAAATGTGCAACTCGGTGCATCCAATTATAACGAGCTTTTGGGAGGATAATTGCCTTGGTACTCATATCTCTCAATTATATTATTCCACACAAGGTCATGGGATCTTTTACCATAAGGTACTCAATTTTTATATGCTTGAGCATATAAAATTATAAGACATCATATTTATAACATTAGTATGATAACATTCCAGTTCATATAAATCTCACATGAATTATAATATGCAAATATTATAATATGATTCTTAAAACACTAAAAATTTATAAGCATATGTTAGAATGTTAATTAACAAAATAGATAATAAGATTATTAAATGTTTGAGAATACCTCACGAATAGCTTTTGATGTTGAAGATCAAAAGAACATAACAATTGGCTAGAGCTTCGTGCTGATAACGTGTTGTAAAATCAAATAAAATAACAAAATATAGAAAAGATTGCAATATGTGAAACTAGTTCTTCAAGAACTATGTATGATTGTTCTCACTTATTGTGTATTTTACATACTAGACAATGCTCCCTTTTATAGGCATAGAATAATGGGAGGTTAAGGAATATGAAAAGGGGAATATGAAAAGGGTGATACATGAATCAATTGGCTACATCAATGTGTACATGAAGGTTATAGGAATTCTAAAAGATTACATAAATGTATAGAATTCCATAAGGTGGAACTAAATGGTCATCCACTAAATGCATGAATGCATTCATAACAAATTTCATATTTAAAATACTTTTTTTAATATATCTTATTGTGATAATGGAAAGTTATTTTGTGTTTTTATTTGACTTTTGTTTTTTTTTTTTTTATATTGTTAATGTATTGTTAATCTAGATTAACAATTTAATTGTATTTTCTTTTTATCAGTTTTGTCATCGATTGCCTTGCACATACATCCGAAACTCATTTTACTAAGTGAATAGTTTCGCTCTCTCAGTTTTGTTACCATTCTTCAGATTAATGTGGTTTCATTTGACTTTTAGTTTGTTATTGAGTATTATTTGTATTTAAGAATCAACCTTTCATAAAAGTTGTTCTAACTTTTTAAAAATTATGACTTTTATTTATATGGTTTCTTTACTTTATTTTGTTTTGTTTTTTTGTTTTTTTGTTTTTTTTGAGTTTGTATATGTGTTTGTTTTTTCTTTAATAAAAATTGTAATTTCATTTTATTGTGATAATGGAAAATTATATTGTGTTTTTCTTTGACTTTTGTTTTTTATATTGTTAATGTATTGTTAATCTAGATTAACAATATAACTATATTTTCTTTTTATCAGTTTTGTCTTTCAGTGCCTTGCCACATACATCCGAAACTCATTTTATTAAGTGAACAGTCCCGCTCTCTCAGTTTTGTTATCATTCTTCCGGTTAATATATTTTCATTTGACTTTTAACACATCCTGCTAGTTAATGTGTTATCATTTGACCTAATTTTTTTGATACGACAGCATGTTGGAGAATAAAAAATCATGTTGAATAATGGAATGAAAAATGGGAACATATAAACAAGTCACAACAGAAATAAATGTGGAACATAAATGAATACATTTGTCATGTGTGGGAAGTTAAGAGTAATGGAGGGTGATATGAGCAGTAGCTGTTACCAGACATTTGATCATGCACAGTGATAATCAATTAATGCTTAAAGATTGAGAAGGATTATAATTTTATTTAAAGCACCATAGGATCAAGAAGATGACCAAATATGGGTCAAGGCACTGAAGGCAGTGAGAAATATGATGAACTGTCATATATTGATTGTGACATAGGTGAGAAATGAATGATGTAATTGATACCAAGATGTAGGATCTACTTATAGTATATTGTATAACCTAGAGTGCTCAAACTAGAGTGCTATTACCTTCATCTTTGCTCTGTCACCTTTGCTCAAGTTCATACTTTCAAAAGTTGCGCATTTGAATGGATTATGGTTTACTTGTAATTATCCTTTAATATAGATTTCCTCAAGGAGAGGATCTTGCTGCCTTGCTGGTATACTTCCACCAGCTCTAGTGAAGCTACGATACCTGAAGCTAATGTAAGGAAAGTAACCACTGATATTTTTATCTTATTAGCAGCTGAAAATTGAAATAAGCTTCTAATTGTGTAATTTCCACTACAAAAAAAAGCCTCATTAGCGACCAAACGAATAATTCATCTTGTCAATTATTGCTGCCCTCAAACCTGTTGTAGCTTCCACCGTAGCAAGGTCAATGACGTGTAGTTTAGGAGTGAGCAAAACGTGTTCTCCATCACTTTAGAAGGAGTCGGTCCTCTACTTTATAAGGGTAAAATGGTGAAAATATATATATATAATGACTATTCTACCCTTATAAACTAAAGATTGACTCTTCTCAATTTCTTTAATAATTGAGAGGATCAGGGCCCATTATTAAAGCCTGTGGTGTCCTCTTCCTTCTCTTATGTTTTGTCATACAGTCTAGTCCCACCAGTACTACATCATTAAAACCTTCGATTTGATTTGTTCCTCCACTTTGTGATCATTTGATCGAATTGATGATTTCCACTATTTCAACATTCTTCTAAAGCTTTTCCACGAACTTAAATCACATTTGACATGATGAGTTTGTGAGTAATTATTTGTTGTCAATGAACTAACATAATTTTTTTTTTTTTATGTCCATACAAGAGGGAGGGGATTCAATTAGTATCATCGCCTTTAAGCGTGTCTCACGATTGATTAGAATAAATTAACATAAATTAATCCCTCATATTGGTATGTAAGACTCCTTAAATTCCATATTCTATGAATATCATAATATCTTAATTTTAAGCATATTAATATTATTCTCTACATGTATATTGTCAAATACTGATGAGATCAGCTTTGTCCATTAAATAACTCTTTTTCTCTCTTTTCTTTGTTTTCTAACAAAACATATTAATAAACGATCTAAATTAACACAATGTTTTTTTTTTTTTTTTAAGAAACACTATTTTGTTTTTATGATTATCTTTTATCCAACTCAATCCATATTTTTCTTTAAGAAAAATGTTGATTTCATTCTCGCATATTTCTTGTCCGTCTCTTTTTAAATCTACCTTTAATAGATTCAATTGGTTGATTTGCAGATCTCTTGTAGCTTGTAGGAAGATGAAGAAGAGATATGTAAGGAAATAAAACCAAACATTTCTCTCCTTTTTTTTCTTTTTTAAAAAATAAAAAATAAAAAATTTATCATTAAATCTGTAAGATCTAACATGTAGAACCTACAAATTCAGTATTGGATTTAAAAAAACAAGAGTTTGAGATTAAAGGTCTCAATTTTTCTTTTTCTTTTTTAAACAAAGACTAATACAACTACTAATGAACAATGTTAAGTCAAACTATTAAATAAGAATGAGATAAATGTATGATTTTTAGCATTTCTCCATTTATTATGGCATTGATTAGTCTTTGTTAATGTATTACTGGGTGAAGAATTAGTATTTAGTTAGTTATATTTGAGGAATATTTTTGTATCCTCAAAAAATAAAAAGACAAAAAATATCTCTCCAATATAACTAATTGAATATTATCCAGTTCAAATGAATTGGAGATGACCATGTTCTATTGGTGAAGACGCTTGCAAAATCATGAAAAGAAAAGTTTGAAGGTTCGCTCATGAGCCATGACACTATGGCGTGGATGAAAGTACTAATGCTATAGGAACTAGACAAAAATTTCTTCCAAATTAGTTTAGAGGAAATTTTCTTCAACCTACTCTAATATGTGCTAAGTGTCATCTCGATCATACATGTTTTATTTATTATTTTTAATAGTCATTTATTATCATTCTACTAACCTAAGAACTGAAACATTGATTTTTGAGAAATTCAAATATGTTGAATGACACTCGTCACTTATTAGAATAAGTTGAAAAAAATTTCCTCTAAACCAATTTGAAAGAAATTTGTGTCCACACCATAATTAGGGATTGAGATTTCTGCAATTTCAAGGGTTTGAATTTCCAAATATTGAGGTTGTTCATCACAAAAGATCCTTTTTTTTTTAGTTGAGAACACCACGCATGCATAAGCCATAGAAAATAGGAGTTGATAGGGGCTAGGTAGAGCATTACTTGACCTAAAAGTTGGGGTATCACCAAATAATAAACAAGGAAAAACTCCTTAAAACTTACTTAACTTTCACTCGTTTGATATTATTCTCAAAGTTTAAAAATTTTCAATTAAGAATATCAAACTTTCAATTATACCATTCCATTAAGATTATCCATCAATTTTATCAGTCCAAAATACTAATTTTTTACAAAAATTATAAAAGATGTTGCAAAATATTGCAAGATTTTTTTTTTTTATATAAAAAAACACCTCGATCTTTATAATTATATATATATTATATAAACTTAACTTTCACGATCTTAATTACGAAATTGAACAATTTCTGTCAATTATTCGATTTTACTCAATTTTAAATTTTTTAAATCGAATAAAATAGAATAATTGACAGAAATTGTTCAATTTCGTAATTAAGATCGTGAAAGTTAAGTTTTTTCCAATAAATAACAACAACCTCATAAAACACAACGGCCTTGAAAGCATTAATACGTAGGACTTCTCGAGTTAATAAAAGCTGTCACCATACGTATGATTTTGGATAAGTCTGAAACATACTGATAACTGCAAATCCATTGATTTTCCTTTTTTTTTTTTTTTTTTGATAGAAAACCAAATCCATTCATTTTCAGCAACCCATGGACGGATTTTCCATCTTTAAAAATACCGTAGAAAATGAAAACTGCCCCACAATTATAAGGGTATACGCATGCATTTCCACACTGATTTTGACGGTTCTAAATAGACCCTAAACACGTCGGCCATAGGCCGTAAGTGAATTGAGAAGTCCACACAAGTCCATCCCTTGTTTGGTGACAAACTTGTGTAATGAATTTTTTATCCGGAAATGGCTGATGTGATATAAAGTAAATAGAAATTTTAAAGAAATGAATTTTTTTATTTCTTTTGTGTTTCGGTTTTTTGGGTCTATTTGTCTTCTTTTAAGATTTGATTTCAGTAGTTATTTATGGGATGAACGTTTAGTCATTTTTTAAAGTTTTGTTTGTAGAAATCTTTAAGAGTAACAGTATTGGGTTTCCAGTCTATCTTTTATTGTCTTCTGGTTCTTTTCAGAAAGTAAATCATTGACGGATGTGGATGAGTTTTTCAGACATAAAATAGTTGTCATTATAGTAGAGACAATAATGATAATTTTACTTGTGCCCTCTAACGAGAGCTTGACAAATTAGTTTGGAACAACCTAAGACAAATAAGCAAAACCATAGGATTTCATCTCTTCAAGACCAAATATGAGTAAAAAAAAGACCCTCGAGTCTACCTTCTTCACGCACAGTGGGATGGTCGGCCGTCTCTTCCTCTTCATCTACCCGTCACTCGCCAATCCAGACGCCGCCACCAGCCGAGACAACACGTGGAGGGCTTAACCATCTATTACTAAGGCAACCACAAATAACTACTTATTTATTTTAATTTTCTGACTGCAATTAACTTGCTTGTCTACTCAAGCCAAGAAACATTTCACAAAAAATAAAAATAAATAAAATGAAAATAAATTCAAGCCAAGAAATGGGCCGACACATTAACGGAGGAGTAATGTTCCTCTTCAGTACATCTATCACATTTATTTTATATTAGTTGACGTAATGTATTTTAAGTGTCTTTTTATTTTATTTTTATTTCGCTAATATAAAAAATCATTTAAAATGCGACATGTCAACCGGTGTAAAATTAATCTAAAGAATAACATAACTCTTAAAGGAAGGAGAAATTTTACGATTCATCCTAGTATCTCTTCATCCCATGTGGATAATGTTTTCTAAAAATAAATGAAAAAAAAAAAAAAAAAAAAAAAACACCACATTGGTCTCTCATAATTTTCTTTAGAAAACAATATCAACCTAGGATTAGAAAAACTCCATGAAAAGCAATAACATTCCTCTAAAAGAAGTTTCAA
The DNA here is from genome assembly GCA_013348765.1 of Carpinus viminea. NCBI lineage: Eukaryota > Viridiplantae > Streptophyta > Magnoliopsida > Fagales > Betulaceae > Carpinus > Carpinus viminea. Next base: position 52,864,116 of record CP054667.1, read on the forward strand.
AGAAGAGTGAATTACATGTGGAGTTCATTACAGTGCAAAGGAATGCTACATTTCCTAAACATTTTCTCCAAAATTTGTTCTTCAAAACGATATGTCACAATTCCTTGAGATTGTGACACATTTTCAAAATAATAAATTACATAAGATTGTGACACATCAATTGATCGAGAAGCATATCTTGGATAATTTTTTTGGAAAGTGTAGCATTTTTCACCTTTTAGGGCATGTTTGAGGGACCTAAAGTCATTTATCTTAAAAGTCCGTTTGAAAAAAAAAATTGTTTGATAAAAAAAAAAAAGCATTATAAAGGTCCAAAAAGCGTAAAAATATCAAAATGCACTTTTAGCAAACTTAAAACTTAGCTTTGCCAAAAAACTTTTTTTTTTGTTATTTTTACTTAAAAGTTGTGTTTCTTAAAGATAATCTTAAACATGCTTTTAACTTTTGGGGAGGTGGTTGAGGGCAGAGACAAAGGAGACCAACTTGTAGGCACTCTGCTAAGACTAAGTTGGACCATCTTACAAAACTCTTTCAGGCCAAAAAAAAGATGGGCAAAAGTTCAAACATTTTTCTCTAAAAGCCCAAAATTGTTATGCGAAAAAGCTTAAAATAAATATTTTCTAAAAGCTATTTCAAGCTTTTCTATAAAGTAAAAATGTTATTTCCCAACACAATTTTTAATAGGCTCAACTTTATAATTTCCTATCGACTTAAGCTTTTAGGATAATTGAAAATGTAATATGACATCAAAAAATGATTATGAGCTTGTTTTAAATTAAGTTAATTAAGTAGCTTAAAAAGTGCTTTTAATAATTAAAAGCTCTTTCATGCAAAAAAATGGTAAAAACTTAAAAAACAATTTTTTGCTCTAAAAGCCCAAAATTGCATTTTGGAAAAAAAACTTAAAAATTATGATTTTTGTTTTTTTTTTCCTAAAAAGCTATTTCTATAAGTAAAAAGTGCTATTTTCCAACACAATCCCCGCTCTAAGAGCATATTTGAGATTACGTTTGAGAAATAGAGTTTTCAAGTTAAAAAGCGTTTTTGGCTATTTTTGAGATTTTTAAACCCTTAAAAGCGCTTTTAATTTATTTTACTAAACGAGTACTTTTTTCTTCAAATAGACTTTTTAAGTGTAAAACGCACTTTTAGGCACCTCAAATATAATCTCAAACAGGCTCTAAGTCTACTATTTCCTATTGGCTTAAACTTTTAAGAAAATTGATGATATAATATGGTATTAAAGCAAAAATCTTGAGTTCTTAGTCATTCACTCTCATTTCAATTAAAAATTTTATATGTTAGACTTTATTTGTTGAGAGAGAGTTTGAGCTCACAAATGAATGGAGAGTGCAGCTATCCAATCATTTGTCGGTCATTTAATATTAGTAAAAAATAAAAATCATTATCTTTGTCCCATTATTGAATAGAAAAAAAAAATTGTTATAAAAATAAATAAATAAAGAGCCCTACGCCACCCAAATAGTAGTCGTACTTAAGTCAAATATATACTTCTCAATGATGTGAAGCTTTAGGGACATACCTAAAGCAACAGTGTCCCTACCTCATAAATGTGAAGCTTCTCCCTTGAGGAGCATTCAATACTTGAGAGTTTTTATGAATTTATCGGCCTAAGCAGGTAAGCAGGAACAAGTAAGTTTCATATTAATTGTCTCAAAACATTGCTAAGAATTCAAACCACAAAATTGCTGAGATTTTGTTCCGAAAATGAGAGCGTGAGTTGCCTTGTGGAGATTTTTTTTTTTTTTTTTTTTGTTGAGGTTTTTAATAATTTTTTACTTACAAAAAAAAAAGGAGAAAAAAAAGTCGATCTATCAAGAGAGTTTGATATTTTTCTTAATGGAAAAAAAATCATAGGATCATATCATTGTGAGAATTATAAGGAAGAATAAAATAGCCCTGTACAAGGAAACAAGATCACCCATCTTTTATGCTTGACAGATGTTTTAATTATTATCCGATTCACACACGCATGAAGAAACAAGAGACTTTGGTTAAGAGTTGCGTTAGAGTCAGTTAACTATGTGTTTGACGAATTTTTTTGAGAGGAGAAAGAAGAAATAAATGGGTTCCACACCAAATTAACATCAGCCAAATAAGACTCGCATAGTGTTAAGAGTCAAATATATGTGTATGTGTTTTTTCTTATAGCACTAATAACAGATGCCTTATATAACATTTTTTTCCCTATATTTAAGAAAAAAGAGAAAAAATTACAAAAATACTCTAATGCCCTGTATTTAACCTCCTCCATTAATATTCTAATGAAAAAAACTCTCCTCTCTCCTTCGTCGACCCAGCTCTCTCTCTCTCTCTCTCTCTCTCTCTCTCTCTCTCCCGCTGTCTCTGCACTCTCTCTCTCTCTCTCCCAACAAACGGAATCACAGACGAAAATCGCAAACCAAAGTTGCAAACCGAAATCATAGACGAAAATCGCAAACGAAATCGCAAACCAAAATCTGAAGCCACATCCACCCGGACCTCCTCCACAAGTACCTGAGCTACAACCTTTCTCGCACTGCCCCCATGAACATAAACCCACCTCTTCTCTCCCCCAAAAACATAAATCCACAAAGATGAGATTTATAGACAAAGATATGAGAGAGAAAGGGAAACCAAAGAGATGGGGAGAGAGAAATTGGAGAAGAAGAAGAGGAAGAGAGGTGCGGTCTTTGTGATTTATAGACAAAGATATGAGAGAGAAAGAGAAACCAGAGAGATGAGAGAGAGAAATTGGAGAAGAAGAAGAGATGCGGGAGAGAGAAAAAAAAATCAGAGGAACGTATGGTGGGTGGGAGAGAGAGAGAAAAAAATTTAAAATACAAAATTAAAGTAAAAAATATTATTTTAATGATATAAGAAATGGTTAAAGAAATTTATTGTGATATATATTTGTATCAAGAAGTAAAAATAATTTGAATTCTAAATTTATAGAAAATGATTAGAAAGTTGTTAGCCCAACCTGGGTTAACCATCTTTAATAAAAAAAATTAAAAAACAAAATTTTGAAAACTCATTAGGTTTCCTTCATGTTCGTTTCTCTTCATTTCCCCCTCCCACAAATGCTCCCCCCTCTCTCCCAAACTCCCCGCCATCCACCACCACAACCGCCACCACCAAGCCCACCACCACCAATTTCCACCACAAGGTTAACGTCGACCATCCGCCGATCTCTCTCAACCTCACGCACTTACTCTCACAAATCGCCGCCTCCAGCAATCGAATCGCCGCCACCGATCAGCCTTCTCCCTCACCGATGCCACCGATTCCACTAAGGCTAGAAACGCTACGGCTAGCCACCCACATCTCCCTCTCGCTGCTTCTCCCCTTTAAGCTCTCTACGGATTTGACTGCTCCATCTCAACAGGCCTCAACGTTTGTTTCGCCGTGAGACAAAAAAAAAAAAAAGCTAAATTTCGTGATATTTGCTATGAATTATTGTTCAATTTGCTTTAATTTCTTTGGGTTAAGAATTTGAAAAGGGAGACTATTTTGGATGTTGTTTGGATTAATGGCTAAAGACTATTTTGTGGGTATGTTGTTCTTGGGTTGAGAACAAAAATTGATTTGTTTTGGTACTGGATTTTGATTTTGGCTGTAGTTTGTTAGTTTGTCGATTTTGTGGGTTGAATCTAGGTTTTGTTTGTTCTTAGAAATTGGTTTTTAGGGTTCTTGTGAATTTGGCGATCTGAACTGTCATTTTGTTCTATCATTTTGTGGAATTTATGCAACTATTTTGTGATGGGCGATTTTGAGTGTGAGTTACGATTTTGGCTATTTTGTAATAGGCGATATTGTGATGGCGAATGAATGCAAAGAAATTTGTTTGTGTTTTATTTTAGTTGTAGCTAGTTGTGAATGTCAAGCTACCCATGTGTTTGATGAAATGCTTGTGAGAAAATTTATTGCCTTTAAAAAGAAATTTTTGATGAAATGGATAGATTAGCTTTAGAAATGAATTTATAAGATTTTGAAGGTATTGTCTTTCTTTTGGTTTTGTTGATTATTAGTTCCTTTTCAATTCATGAGGATGAAAGCAAATTAGAAACCATGTTTAGGATGTGTTTGTGAGAATTTTTGCATGAGTGTCTTTGGTGATAACATGCTCAATTTTAGATGCATACCATGTGTTTGATGAGTTGCCTAAATGAAGTTTTAAACTTGATAAATGATAGTGCCTTATTATCTTCAATGTGATTATGTTTTTTTTTTTTGAGATGTTTTGGTACCAACTTGATTGGTCTTGTTTCTTGTTTGTCTCAGGAAGATGAAAATATGAACAAGATTCACTTGAAAGACCGTTAAATGAAAATATGAACAAGATGCAATGGATCATTATAATTGCTGGTTGGGGAGCTCTTTTCAATGGCACGTTGGTGATGGGGATCAGTTACTATGAGCATCAGCCTTTGCATCATCATCAATGGAGACTATCAAATTGTTCCACTTTTTCATTGGGTTATTTAATTTTAGTTCTAGCATTATAACTAGGATATAAAAAAAGTTTGTAGGATTTTGGAAAGGCACTGCAGGTGTTGTTGGACTTGCATTATGTCATGTAATTCACGGAAAATAGTATTTATTGTATTTACTCTTTGGGCAAAACGAAAGTCACTTTTATATTTGATTTGGGTATTTTCTTTTATTGGTTGCTCATTTGCTACAACTGCAGTTTAGTTAACACCAAAGGCAATTTTGTTTTGAAAAATCAGCCTTGAAAGATCCAAATTAAATCAAATTGAAAGATCCAACATAATGCCTCAAATGCACATAATGTAAATCAAATAAAAATCTGCAAATAATAATTTTGGCCATTACACGTCCAAATTAAATCCACATGCATATAATGCAAATAAAAAAAAAAATCTGCAATACAAATTCTGGCCATTGCCAATCAAGGGCACCTTATTCAAATTCATATAATTCCTCAAAATCATGGCACCTATATTTCTTCCATTCCACCCCAATTTTAAGAATTCACATTTGCTTGAGTTACAAAAAATAAGGAACATGAAGTGGTCTACATTGAACAATTTCAAGAAAAAAGCATTTAAAGAATAAAAAGTGGTCTCCACTACCACTTTTCAACTTTGACATTTTTCTTTTGATGCAACAAGACCAATCAAGTTGGTATCAAAACATCTCAACAAAAAAAAAAAAAGCATAACCATAGTTTAAGAGAATAAGACACTATCATTTATCAAGTTAAAACTTCATTTAGGCAACTCATCAAACACATGGTATGCATCTAGAATTGAGCATGTTATCACCAAAGACACTCATGCAAAAATTCTCACAAACACATCCTAAACATGGTTTCTAATTTGCTTTCATCCTCATGAATTGAAAAGGAACTAATAATCAACAAAACCAAAAGAAAGACAATACCTTCAAAATCTTATAAATTCATTTCTAAAGCTAATCTATCCATTTCATCAAAAATTTCTTTTTAAAGGCAATAATTTTCTCACAAGCATTTCATCAAACACATGGGTAGCTTGACATTCACAACTAGCTACAACTAAAATAAAACACAAACAAATTTCTTCTGCATTCATTCGGCCATCACAATATCATTACAAAATAGCCAAAATCGTAACCCACACTCAAAATCGCCCATCACAAAAGTTGCATAAATTCCACAAAATGATAGAACAAAAAGAGTTCAGATCGCCATATTCACAGCAACCTAAAAACCAATTTCTCGGCAACAAACAAAACCTAGATTCAACCCACAAAAATCTGACAAACTAACAAACTATAGCCAAAATCGAAACCCAGTACCAAAACAAATCAGTTTTTTGGTTCTCAACCCAGCAACATACCCACAAAATAGTCTTCAGCCATTAATCCAAACAACATCCAAAATAGTCTCCCTTTTCAGATTCTTAACCCAGTAAATTAAAGCAAATTGAACAATAATTCAGTAGCAAATATCACAGAAATTTAGCTTCTTTGTTTTTTTGGTCTCACCTGGCGGAAACAAACGTCGTTGTCGGAGTTTCAACCTGGTTCTGTTGAGAAAGATGGAGCCAGTCAAATCTCTCATAGAGAGAGTTCTGGGCTGAGGAAACGAACGAGAGGGAGATGTGCTCGCCGTAAGCAATGCTCGGCCTTAGTGGAATCTGGTGGCGGCCGTCGGTGAGGGAGGACATCGGCGGCGACGATTCTGATTGCCGGTGAGGCGGCGATTTTTAGAGTAAACCGCGAGGTTGAGAGAGATCGGATGGTCGACGTTCTTCGTGGTGGGCGCAAGTGGAATTGGTGGTCGGAGGCGCTTTGCGGTGGCCGGTTGTGGTGGTGGATGGCAAGTTTGGAGAGAGAGGGGCAGCATTTGTGGGAGGAAATGAAGAGAAACCGAACATGAAGAGAAACTATTGAGTTTTCAAAATTTTTTAAAATTTTTTTTTTTATTAAAAAGATGTTAACCAGGTTGGGTTAACTTTGGGAATGCGCACAAAATGCTTCTGAATAGCATTACAGTAGTGTTTAGATATATGCTAATCAATCAACCATGAATGTGATGTGATGACACAGACACACTGAAGCAACAGTCCTCCGTGGCTCATAAATGTAAAGGGTCTCTTGATAACTGTAATGATATATATATATATATATATATCGATAGATAGATATCATCACTTAGGAACCAAACCTAAAAACCTGTCAAATCACCAAACCAGCAGATTCCAAGACCACCTCAGAACAACATCTCTCCATAGCAGCCTCTAGACCAGAAAACAACAGCAATTCCCCAAAAGTAACAAGATTCAAATTCTTTTCAACACACTCAAAGGCTTTTCCTTTCCCAACATTCCTTCTCTCACAACTTCATGATCATCCCAGAAGTAGGAAAAAAAATTGTAAGAACATTTTTCAACTCTTCCTCAAATCTTCTTGAAATACACTAAAGAATAAAATTCTCTACATTCAATAATATATGCTTATCGGCAGAAATAACATTTTACATAATTAAATTTCAAATTCTATCATGAACTATCTCAGATTGAACCACAAAAGAAGGTATGTCTAGGAATAGCATAGGATTAGCTCAAATCAGATTGCATCAATTATCTTTAGGATAGAAAATTATGCATCTATTTTGTAATGTTTTAGCATCATAGATCTGTAAAAAAAAAATAACATAGAGATATGTGATATCATCACCTGCTTGAAATTTTTTAAAATTCTTAGTTATAACTTGAAGCTTAAGAATTAAGGAAATTATTAGGAGCCAAAATACACTTGTAAATAAATATAGGTTAATGGAAATGATGAAAATTAAATATTAAACTCAATAAAATGAATGTAGCTGAATCAAGAAGAAATATGTATTAGGATTGAATTGTGGTAGATTAAAATATTATTATTTAATAAAATTAGAATTAAATTATTTAGGATGCATTTTTATCATTATTTTTAAATTGAAGTTGTTAAAATTTGGGTGTTATCTGCTTGATACCAAGTCGTTTAGAACCGACAAAGAGAAAACGACATGTTCACCGTACTTGGGAGTGAAGCTAATTTTCCCGAGTTTTCTGTGTCGTTTTTCTCTCCCACTTCCCTTCCCCCGGGAAGGAGAGAAGGGGAAATCACACCCAAAGAGAGCTGAGCTTGCATGCCCATCTCAAATGGGTATTTTTCAAACACCAAAAATGCCTTGTTGACTGTTGGCTGCTTCCATTTCCAACTGCGGTGCTCGCTATTTCCGCTTGCGAGCACTTGAAAAGTACCATTTGTTACAACACAAATTTGATGTTTATGATCTGGTGGCGGCACTTGGTTGGTTCCGAACTTGCGAGGCAAATTGGTACTGGGGGAAAAAACAAAAGGTAGGTTCATCGTATTAGTGGCAGACAAAACCTGTCGCTTAGAGTTGCAAAGAGAAATACTAAGCCTAAAATAGAGACGAGGTCGTATGGAAATTTCGTAAGATTCTGTTTTTGGTAATAAAAACGTTGCTTTAATTATATTTTTGTATAGATTAAATTATGAAGCATTTTAAGGCAAAGTTAATGGGAAATTAAAAAGAAAAAGAAAAATTGATGAGGTTGGTGCCTAATGCATGCAGTGGAAGCTCTTCGTGAAGTAGCTACACAATTGGGGAAGAAAGATTGGAATTTCAGAGTAGACCCGTGCGTTAATAAGTCGAGCTGGTTAACACCCAAATCGGGGTTGAGGCCAGTGTACAGCAATTCTCTAATCTGTAATTGCTCAATCACTCCTGATGTATGTCACGTGGCTCAACTGTACGTACCCTTCATACCCTTTTATTGAAATTGTGAAAAGATCAAGTTTTTATTCAACAAAAAGCAGAAAGTACTTCAATTTTCTCTAATGCAAGTGAAAAGTACTTAATTTTGAGTTATATTGGAAAGCAGAAAAGCATTTCAATTTTCTTTTATGCAAGTGAAAAGTGCTTAAATTTTTATTTTTTATTTTATTTTTTATAAATAAAAGTACTTAAATTTGACTTATATTGGATTTTTCCATTCATAATAAACAGAGTATAATGTATATTATGTATTAAAGTGTTCTAATGGAAGCGTGAATAATCTTTTACCTATAATTATTCTTGTTACAGGTTCCTTGGAGGGCAGGATCTTGATGGCGTGCTTCCTCCTTCCCTGGTGAAGCTACCCTACCTAAAGGCGATGTAAGAAAGTCACCAACAATTTGTTCCTGAAAATTGATTTTAAGCTTCTAAGTTCTAATCTAACAGCCCACTTTCCTCTTTCTTGTAGTGACCTCACTCGAAACTACCTCAATGGTCCAATTCCTCGCGAATGGGCTTCTACAAAGTTGAACCTGTAAGTTACTGCTGAATTCTTGTCTTAGGTTAGCCAGTGAATGCTCTTTCTTATTGCATTAAGCTGATTCACTGCAGGTCCGTTGCTGTAAACAACTTATCAGGACCAATCCCAACCTACCTGGGAAACATCACCACTCTTATCTACTTGTATCTTTCTTGCTCACCCCTTTTTAATCTAGTAGAATGCAACATAGTTTGATTTGCTTTAGCTGAGCTTTAATATTGATGAAGACTATATTTCAGGAGCTTGGAGAGCAATCTGTTTTCTGGAAGTGTTCCCCCTGAGCTTGGGAATTTGGTTAACCTAGAGCATCTGTCAGTGATTCTTTTTCAATCCTTCTATTCATTTTCAAATCAGATTTGATGATTATTTTCTTAATTATCAATGATTTACTTCTTCAACTGACACTAATTTGAGCTGGTTTGAACCTCCCATTTGATGACTACAGTATTCTTAATGCTAACAATCTCACCGAGAGTTGCCAAAAATCTCACTAATCTATTCAAATTAGCGGCCCTTAAGTGGTTGCAACCCATTTCTATACTTACAGTAATTTTATATATTTAATTGAAAAGCTTCAGCTTTCTATGTTATTCAATCTTGTTTCCAATGTGGCTATATGCGGTAGGATTAGCAGTAACAACTTCATTGGAAAAATACCTGACTTTTTTCAAAGTTGGAAACATCTTGAGAAATTGTATGTGTTCTATTTTTTTTTTTTTTAAATCCCATAGTGTTAAAATCTCTTCTAGTAGAATATTCAGTGTAATCTAATCTAACCCCATTAGAATTGTGTTTTTTAACGAGAGATTCAAGCTAGTGGTCTTGAGGGCCCATCCCTTCTAGCATTTCGGTCCTGAGTAGTTTAACCGAGCTGTAAGTTCTGCCTTGGAAGTACTCTTGGGTTGCATAATCTCTCTTGTATCTTCATGTGATACGCAAATTTAACTAGATGTCTTGCTTAAGACTAACAGTTATTAATAATGCAATTTGGTGCAGAAGGATTAGTGACTTACTTGGTGAGGGTTCTAAATTTCCAACCTTAAGCAGCATAACAAGCATGAAAAGATTGTTAGTAATTCTTTTTCTGTTAAATGTCAACAACTCAAATGATACAAGTTTATAGCAATTTTGCTTAGATGATGGCGGTTGACTTTGCAGGATGTTGAGGAGCTGCAATCTCTACGGACCAATCCCCAAATATATATCAAAAATGACAGCACTACAAACTTTGTAGTTCTTCTTTCCTTTCTGCTCTTTTTTTTGGTTTTTGTTTCATTTACTGAAATATTACTCAACTATAAACCCTAGATGGTTGGATTATTTCAATTAAGAACTCTTTTTTCTTTTCTTTCTTTTTTCTTTTCTCCGCTTTTGTTTTTGGCTAGCATAAGTAGATATTGGCATATTAAAATTTATGAACTTTGGGTTATCATGGTACTTTATTCTTAAAGCTAATTGTGAATAACTATTTCAATAGAGATTTTGGTCATTCTTTTCTAGGGAACTTCACTTACCCCATGAACTTACACGCTTTTTTGGACACTTCATTGTTCAAAATCTTTCACTTTAGTATATCAAACTTTGATTTCCTTTCAATTTTTCCCTTTTGTTAGGATTTTCTGTTAAATTCTAACGGAGATGTGTGAAATTACTAAAATACCTTTAGTCATTTTTCTCATTTTTTCCATTTAATTTAACTGCAATATTTATCAGTATGGGGTATTTGGAACGAAACGAAAGTTCAATACACCAAAGTGAAAGATTTTGAATATTGGAGGGGTGTCTAAAAAAAGCATGTAAGTTCATGAGAGGTAAGTGAAGTTTCCCCTTCTTTTCTAGAATTAAGATCATCTGCTGAAACTAACAAACCGAGGTGTAGTTTTGGAGTAAGATTAGTTTGAAAAAAGGAGTGGGAAACACCGTTCATCACATGAATATGTAATAATTAATTATCTGCTTTCATCCTTTAGCCTTTGAAAAAAAATGATGATTGCTTCTAATCTTTACAGCCTACGTCTTTTAGAAAGCAGCTATCTAAGGTTGTCAACCCATTCTCATTGTAGGAATGGCAGCCATGACCCACCCCCTCCTACTCCTTTGGCCCATTATGGCAGCTGCCGTGAGATACGTTTGAACATGCTCACTCTAGTTAGGCTGTCTATGGAATCTATTCTAAGCTACATATCCACTGTTATATGGGCATTCAAGTCTCTCTTTCAATTTTAAAATATGGATGTCTCATTTCTTTTCTTTTATTATAACCTCTAATTACTTGTAATATCCAAGCAGAGATCTCAGCTTCAACAGATTGGAAGGAAATGTTCCAGATTTTTTACATCAAGATTATTTGGAAACCATGTAAGTGTGGAGTCAAAACCCTAAATCTAGCTCTATTGTAGAGAAGCTCAAATAAACAATTAAAAAGCAGCTTAAAGCACACAAATAATAATGATTTGGCTTATCTCCTATGTTTATAGGTGAAGATATGAGGAATTTCACTATCATAAAAGAGATTATATTGCTTATTGTTACGAATGCACATTTGTACATACGTACATTTCTATATGTATATATCATCAGAAAGTATATTTTACTTTCAAATATTTCTCCTTTAGTAATGATATAAATAAATGTTTAACTAGAGCGTGATTATGTTGCGCTTTGAACAGGATTCTTACAAGCAACTTGCTCAATGGGACTATTCCAAAATGGATCAAAGGCCGAGATAATCGCGAGTATATAATTCATCTTGAATTCTATTTGAAATTTGCATGACATTTTTTTTTAATAATGTTTCGGCACATGTATAATTTTTACTGACCTCATAGTGTTCCAATATACATTTATTCATCTCTTGAACACTTTATGGTCAGTGGGAGATCTCCTTGAATCATATTGAATTGGTGAATTCAACTGATTTGGTACCAGCATAGATTTGCTTTTTGCACCATGCGACTGTTATTTGGAAACTGCATGTTGGCAATTAATTTTGAGTTAGTTACGGAAGTTTTCTGGTGTTAGCTTGAATTGACCAGTTTATCAAAACCTTTTCAAATATAATTTTTCTTTTCTTATGGATTTATAATGAGTTATTACTGAAAATACGTTTTTGTGCAGCCAAATTGATCTTTCTTACAACAACTTTTCAGAAATCCTTGCGCCACCTACTTGTCGAGAATTCCTGTAAGAACTTTTCTTATCATCTTAATCTTAATTTAAGTTTACTTGAGGTTTGCATACTTACCCTCTTCACAAGCTTTTAGTATTTGAATACTAACTAGGTTCTCATTTCATCAGTAATTTGTTTCAGAGCTTCTCTGGACAGGACAATTTGTAAGCTTGAAAACTTATAAGAAGAACCAATGTTTTTTGGACCTGCCTTACATCCTGTAGAAAAATAACAAGACATCTCATGTTATTTTAAACCTATGGCTACAGGCAAGATTAAGAACCTCTTTAGGATTGCATATGAGAAAGAGATTTCAAGTCAAAAAGTGTTTTTTAAACTTTTGCCAAAAATGCGTTTTAGCCATTTTTAGGCTTTTAGACCTTCAAAAGAGCTTTGAATTTTTTTTTTACCAAACGAGTTTTTTTTTTTCAAATGAGCTTTTAGGGTGTTAAACACACTTTTGAGGTCCTCAAACGCACACAAAAAGGCCCTAAAACTTCCCCATTTTTAGTCCAAATGACATAGTTTTAAAGTAAACTAACAAAAGTTTTCTAAACGCCATTTGCACCAAATGACAATTGTCCTGTACTTCCTTCTTCATCCACTTCCACTTTCTCTCTCTTTCTGTAAGTTCTTCTTTCAAATCTCTTTTTAGTACTTTCCTCTCTCTCTTTTTACTCGTTATCTTCCTGAACTCGGATAGTTTCAAAGCCTTAATTTTCTCTCTTATCCATCTCTCTCCCACTTTAGACTCACTCCCACTTTAAATGAAATGAAAGATGTTGCCTCTGTCTACAAAAACCAGGCTTTGTTTTGTGTTTTCTGCAAAACCAGTTAAACACTCTTATGGTTGCTGAAAGGAGGGTTAAAAGCTCACTACTTGAAAGGAAAATATTTATTGTTTTGGTCCTGAGGATTTTGTCCCTTTTGAGTGTCGATTTGGCTAAATTCATGAAGGAAGGGCAACTGCATCGGTCAGGTTCCTTTGGTATTGTAGAGTTGACCATTCCTCTTTCATAGCATTCATATGATTCGAAAAAAATATTAATCGAAGACATTGTTTGCACTGAAATGTTTCTATGGAAACTTCATTTTTAACGCTCAGGCTTGTTCTATTTGACCTGCTGCTGCTTTGCTGAAAATAGTTATGAAGAATTTGCAGAAAGAAAGTGGGAGTGGGTGAAGAAGGAAGAGGAGGACATGCAAACGAAGTTTAGAGAACTTCTGTTAGTTCCTTTAAGGCTATGTCGTTTGGGCTAAAAAGGGGAAATATTTAATCATAACTGTAGACTTTTTTTTTTTTTTTTAAATAACAATAGATGTCCTGTTATTTTTCTACAGGCTGTAAGCCGAATCCATGTTTTTTCTGTTTTATATTTTATATTTTTAGCTTTTATTTTGGAGAAAGCATATCCTTTTTTCATTCTAATTTTGCTAAGTTCACACTTCTTTCTTGTACGATGCTAATTAAGAACACTTGGCGGCAAGTGCCTGGAGCCCTATCCATGCTCAAAAGGTAATTATACTACCTTATTCAAATTATGAAGTGTATGCTTTAAAACATTTCATATTGTTATTGGCAACTGAGTAAATGAAACAAGAGATAGTTAATACATAATTTCCTTTTGTTGTAATGATTGCTTATGTTTTAATTTATTAAAAACTGCTATTTTGTTTCTGGGTAGATCGGTACTCATTGCATATAAATTGTGGTGGAAGTACAACCACTATTGGAAACATAGAGTACGAACAGGATCAAAGTGGAGCAGGTCCAGCAAACTTTTTCCTAACACGCTAATTGGGGATTCAGTAGCAGCGGAAATTTTGGGATGTCAACAGAAGCTCAGATCAATACATAGCGAATAATGTGTCAATGCTAAGAATGAATAACTATGAATTATTCACGAGTGCACGGCTCTCTCCTCTTTCTCTGACATAATATGCCGTTGCTTGGCAAATGGAAATTATAACGTGAAACTATACTTTGCAGAGATAGTATTAAGAGACAACAGATCGTTTTATAGTTTGGAAGACGGATATTTGATATTTATATCCAGGTATGATGTCATATTTGTTTTGCTTTATACATAGAGCACAATTTTATTGATTTAATTTGTTACAGGAAAAATTGGTGTGGAAGGATTTTGATATTCAGCATGAAGCACAGGTGTTGATACAGCAGTTGTTAGGGAATTTAAAGCAGTTGTGAGGAATAAAGTCTTACAAATCCGCTTTCACTGGGCTGCGAAAGGGACAACAATGTGCCAAATAGAGGAACTTATGGTCCTCTCATCTCAGCTATCTCTGTTAAATCTGGTAACATTTCATGGAGTATGAGAATCTTTTACCATTCAACTTCTTCCATACTTATTAGAATGAGGAACAATAAAAGCATAGCACAATATAGTTGAGGTAGAACCCATGATTATTTGCCATAAAAGTATTACCCAAAACAAGATTAAACTGCAACTAGATGGAAGAAATCAGAACTTTTATAATCTTCTTTATACTCTTACTCTGATATTCGTG